>CM060473.1:12347457-13547457 GCA_030544235.1 Lepturacanthus savala
GAGCAGCAGTAACTGACAAACATGAAAAAACACTTTAATCCGTGCTGTGACAGGAAACAACATCGGCCTACAGCCAGGTTGCCTTAAAGCTGGGATATGTGGTGGTTGCTTGCCATCCAATATTGTGGTAATAATGACAGCCGTAGCTGGTAGTGGCAAACCCGCAAACCCTTCAGCTCAGCTTTACGGAACGTTGAAGCATCTTTCGGCTCGTAGTTTTACTTTGGTGGTCCACAACTTAATTGTTTTGGTTGTGTGTCATCACTATCTTTGACCTGGTTCCCAACAGCAGCAGCTCACAGCTGTTTTCAGAGATATAGTTCTGATAGACCCACTGTACTCTGAACATAGTGGAGCAGTCAACAGCTAAAGAAATAGATTCTGGAGTGGATGTTTGCCTAGAGACAATACTCCAAAATTAATCTCTGTGTCTGCTTTATGTGTAAATAGGCTACTTTTTGCTTTCATGTTTTCCATAACTGTGAGGTGTGATCATGTCGATATAATGTATTGCATTGCTTGCAAGTGGTTAAAACATCTATTAATGCAGGTTTAATTAACTTTTTCTGTTGCTATACTGTGATTGCAGTTTTACTGAAATGTCACCCTGAAGTGAATGAAATGGAATGAAGATGTTGCAGGTCAGATAGACATCATCGCATGACTAATCTGGAGGTTTATATTATTCCCCCTTTCGCTTCCATCGACAGGTGGTGTTACCTTAATGTACAGCCTGTGTTTATAATGTACTGATGTTTGAGGGTCAATATGGTGGCATCAACAAAACACTGAAGCCAAAGCAAATAAAGGATGGCTACTGTAAGACATCTAATATTGGCAAAAGGTCTACTCTCCCTGCCACATGTCATTTGACAAAGATGACACTTTTTTTTTTGTTCACATTCAAATATTCTCCACCTCACGCTTTCCCCTTGTTAAGACATTCTCCCCAACTTTAGCTCTCCCATTCAGGATTAAAATACAGCATTTTACACACACAGTGACAATGTAAACTGAAGCCTTCAAAGAAGATGATAAAACTCATCACGATTCCTAAAAAAATGCATTAAAAAGGTCGAAAGCCATGCTAGCACCATTCGTCCTCCTCTGCCTCCTGGTAATACCTGGGTGCCCTGACGCCAGAGCCTGGGCCGGTGCTACCCCCAAAGCTGAAGTGGTACCCATTGGGCACCCCAAGGTTCTGCTGCGGAGCGGGGAGCAGGGCTCCCGTCGTGTGAGGCAGTGCGGTCCGAGATGAGTGTCCTGTACGGGAGCTGGGCGACAGTGATGCAGCATCTTGGAAGACATCCAGCTGGTCCCGGAGGCTGCTGTAGGGGCTGCCCTGGGTTTCGCCGTGGCCCCGGCCGAGGAAGGGCTCCGAGCTGATACGGGTGATGGGGAAGGGGAAGTGATGGGAGCCGCTGTGCCGGAGGGCGTTGTGCTCCGACAGGCCGCGGCTCAGCTGGCCGGGACTCAGAGAGGTCTGGCTGGACACAAAGTGCACAGGGGAGGAATTGGCAGTCTTGTAGGCCACCCCGGGCCGTGGGGTGAGGGGGGTCTGGGGGAGCTGCCGACGTCCACGGCTTGGCGTGCTAGAACTGGAACTCAGCGCCACTGGGCTACCTTTAACCCAACCACTGCCCTAGATGAAAATTGGACAAGCAATTTGAAACGATAGAACGATGAGGGAAATGTGTAAGAGAGGAAGAAAGGAAAAGGGACGGATACAGGGACAGGGCCGCCGGAGGAGAAGAGAGGAAAGACACCAAACGTGATATGGGATGAGACGAAAAAGATGACAATTGAGAGACAGAGACACAGACAGGAAAAGACAGATTGAAAGAACAGGCGCTAATGGAAAGGTAACAACGGACAGACAAAATGCATGGGAAATGATGAAGAGAGAAAAAGAAGTAGGAAAAGAAGTGAAAGGCCATGAATGGCTGCAATAACAACAGAGAGAAGAGACAATAATAGTAAGAGCATGCAAAGAGAGTCCGCATTCAAGTTCCCTCGCTTAAACTGCCTCTCCTGCATCCAGCACGCTATTCCATACCAAGCTGCATTGGTGGCTTGTATAAAAAAACACATTGTCCAGTCAATGTGGTTCATTTCTGATATGATAGTGGTTAAATGGCAGTGGCTGATACCATCATACCAGTTCCTATTCACAAGCTATACCTATATCCTATATCAAATATCTGAAACATACTGTATGTTATGATATTTTACAGTAAAACTACGCTGGAGATGGATTGCAGAGAAATGCCAACCCACCCCGAAGAATTAGGTTCTGTAAAATCAGCTATTTGCAGAATAAATCCAATCAGAATCACCCTCAAGCAGTCTTAAGCCTCGTCTGGCCCTGCTCTACACGCCCGTCGCCTCCCACCTGCTTGTTGCTGGTTTCTTGCATGTCGCTTGGGGAGGCTGCACAGCTGGCGGTGGCAGACTTGGTGTGGCAGTGTTCCCGGCTGCAGTAGCGGTCACAGGAGTAGTAGCGCTGCTTGTCCGCTGACGAGTGGTGATGTTTCCTCTCATGGGAGCGTCCGCGGTCGTGAGCTCGCTCTCTGGAGGAAACCGGGTCCAGCGGCTCCGCCTCTCCTGGTGCACCTGTGAGGGAGGAAGATATCTCAGGGTGATGTTTCCTAAAATATGGAGGATTGAGCTAAGCAGTGACATCTGCTGTGAGTCAATGTGGGCTTTGTGTCAATATGTGACAGCTGATATTAACAGCGCCTATAGAGGCCCTTCTTTATGACTATACCAGCCATGTTTGCACATTAAAATAGCACACATGCTGTGTTAGCATGTATGACCTGAGCTTATTCTTAGCACAAGGGGTTAACTGTCCTACCTGACCTACCTTTCCTTTTTCGCTGTTTCCAACTGCTTGTTCTTGGGGGAATGTTGGGCCTCTGTACATGGTCTCAACCGGCTCTAAATGAAGTGGGCCTGGCTGGTGCTTGACTTGATGCTTTATAAATAAAAAATGATTTGATTTCTGTAAAAAACTGACTGAATTATTATTGCTTTAAATTTAATTCCCCCCTTATAATTGATATATCATCATGCTATTGCTTTTCTTTTAAGGTCAGATTAGGTCGACTGTATTTTGAAACAGGTTTCATAATCTCTCTATCTTCATGAAAGATCTATCTTTTTTAGAAGTTAATGAGTGTATGTTGGGTATAGGCAGGTTATCCATCAGGCCTGAGCAGGTAAAAGCCTTTGCTCTGGATTCTGGGGAAGACATTGTCCTGTTGGTAGTAAATCCTTAGTGGTCTCTACACTGTGTGTGTATGTATGTGTGTGAGATCACTAACCAGCAGAGCTGGGTGGTTGTCCACCCAGAGGTGTATCCAAAGACCTCTGCTTTTTCTCTCTGTCTCTGTCTTTCTCTCTGTCTCTGCGGTGGTGGCAGCGGTGGTGGTGGTGGTGATGGTGGTGGGGTCTGTCCGGGTTTGGTTTCTCCAGGGTGTAGTCCCGCAGGTTGACCTCCTGGGGGCGCTGCGGGGCCACAGTGGAGGCTGAGCGCTTCATAGGGCTGGCATCAGGGACAGACTGAGAGACAGAAGGCACAGAAGATCTGAGAATCATGTCATGATTCAAGTTTTTCATTCAGCAAGTATACTTAATACTTTAGTATACTTAATACTTAAGTATACTTCATTTTCATATGACTCCTGTAGCTGATTGTTACAAGTGCACACAAAGTTTACTCTTTATTGCAGAGACACTGAGGCTGGACTGTTTTCAGTCATGCAGATGGTATATTTAAACATTAAAAATATTGATTTATTTACTCTACTGTGTGTGTAAAGGCATTGATAAAAAGAGTGGTGCAACAACATAATTATTCGAAAAATGTCAATGATACCTCACATCACCTAAGTGAAAACCTAATTGTACTGACTATCGTGCCGCATGCAACAAAAGGAATGAAAAATCCTTTGTCAGCTTAACATTAGAACTACAGCAATGGGAACAGCTGGCCGGCCTGCACCTACAGTACAATTCTAATTTAATAACCACATTGTCTTTATCCTTCTACATTGTTGAAGGATAAAGGACCAGATGTCCCATCTAAATAAAGGGAGTCAATTAATTCAAAATTTGATATTAAAGACATCCTGCATTTACAAAAATTTATCTGAACATGCTGATGTCTATTGTTTCACTTCGACATACAAAGTAGAGAAATAATTAACTTCAGTAAATGCAATGCATAATTTTATATTATGTATAAGGTAATTGTATAGAAGTAGATTATGAGATCATCTCAACGGCTATTGGTTTTATGCTGTTATTTTGTACAGTTATTTATGGTCCCCAGAGGATGACTCCCTAACTCGTCCAACACCAACACCACATGAGGCTGATTTGGATTTAAATACTGTATTTTGACTACTATTGAATGGATTATCATATTAGTTGCAAATGTTCAGGGTCCCTAAATAAAAGGAAAATTCTGAGGGCTGGGATCCTCTAACTTTTCCTCTAGTGCACTGGTAAAAACTCAATCGAGATGCACAAATATCCTCTTTATGTAATTGTATGGTGATATTGCTGCATGTGAGTCCCCGGAGACAATCTCTCATTACACTGACTGTAATTGTCCCAGCACTGTGGGTGTGAACCTGGCTGGACTAAATAAAGCACCACAATGTTAAACACAAACAAGTATAGATGTAAAATGGTGTGTGCAGTACATACAGCCAGATGGATCCCTGGAGAGTGGCGAGAGTGGCTCCGCTGTCATGCAGGAGGAGGACCAGACAAACAGAAAGATAAAAACAGCAGAAAAAAGATCAGCAATAGCTACAGTCTACAGTTTTCAATCATTTATTTAAAGTTACTTTGTGTAGCACTACTACAATACATTTTCTTATTATTCTTTCCAGTTCAGGGTGACACGGTGAGCAGGGGTTAGCGCTGTTGCCTCACAGCAAGAAGGTCGTAGGTTCAAGACCTTTGGGACCTTCCTGTGTGGAGTTTGCATGTTCTCCCCATAACTGCGTGGGTTTTCACCAGTGATTCTAAATAGCCCATAGGTGTGAATATGTGAGTGAATGGTGTGTGTGCCCCACGATAGGCTGGCGACCATCTGGGGTGTATCCCTGCCTCTTTCGCCGTAATGTGCTGGGATTGGCTCCAGCAGACCCCTGCGACCCTAATGAGGAATAAGCGGGTATAGAAGATGGCTGACTGACTGACTTTCCAGTTAATCTCTCTTGCATTTACTACAAATACTAATACTTGTGAATAATGGCCCATTTCAGACGTCATTGTGAATAATGGCCCATTTCAGAATGCTACAGTATTGATAAGTAACATTGATTACTTACTATTAAATAAAAATATAACAGTCATCTTCATTTTCATTCATCCTAGTTTCTCAAACTATAACATCACTCAAAGTGTAGCGTAGGATTAATGGGAAGTTTCCATTTACATATGGACCAGTAGAATAGAGTAAACACATATACCGGTAATTACAGAAGTGACAGTCAAACCTCCATTGTGAAAAAACTATGTACATGATACCAATACCAATTAAAGGGTACAAAATTGTGTGTGCATTTTAACAGAATGCATGTGTGTTTGCGGATGAACTACTGAGAACAATTGAGTAAACGACACCAGATGCAAAATGTCAGTATTTAAATATGATTTTTGCTTGGATAAATGCTTTCCAAGGACAGTTTTGTACAGTTACTTCAATCAGGAGTGGATCATTTTTCTCAGTGAACAATTATTTATAGCTATGTGTGTGATAGGATGAAAAGTGAAAAGTCTTCTGCGATTAGTCTCCATCAGGATGTCAAGGTATAAAGGGGATAGTGAAGCTGAGATTAGAGCAGATATCTCCCTGATTGAGTGTAGATACTTTTGGTGGTGATGGATAAGGACATGCTGGGATTTGGATAACAAGAAGAAGAGCAGCTAATGTTGAGCTCAGACCTGACTGCTGAAGTGATGAGCTGGAGGTGAACAAGGTCGAGAAGGGCTGTGACGATTCAAATGACAACTGATATGACACAGATGACTGCAGAGGATGGCCACCTGGGACCATGTTCTGCCTGAGGTTTCTCCCTGTTGTCCCATTTTACTCTGCTTCCTTTTACCTTTTTCTTTCCAGGGACTACGACTAATATTATCTGTTAGACACTCAATGCCTTCAATAAACCTAAACTACTAGTCTCATATAGCATATCTCTAGTAGGTAAAACAACAAATTCATGGTTACTTAATTGGATAAACATTTAAAAATTGTGGCCATATTGATGGACCTTCAAAAGATATGAAATTGTGATATTTTCAGTGTCTCAAATGGTCATGACTGGCCCCCCAAGAGCCTGCAGACTTGTGTGAGAGATGGGAAAGTGAATAAATGTTGGAACTTAACGCATAAATGCTGGTCACGTTGTCTTTGTATGACTTTGTTAACTCCAAAATCTTTTGTCAATTGACCACAAAGGATGTTTAAAAACAGGAAAGTTTCCTTATTTTCCTTAGTTGAAGTACATCTGTCATCTCTTTCTTGTACTTCCTATTCTTTATAAAAAATCTTAGCAATTCACCACCAGTCACCAGCACTATTATGAATGGATAGGCAATTATCTTATATAATAACATATATAATAATAATAATACATAGATACATATATATGATCTTTACAACCATAACACTGATGTGGGCCTGGATGAGTTTTACAAACCTGACCTAATGTAATGAAAATTACACTATGTATACACACACACACACACACACACACACACACACACACACACACACACACACACACACACTACCACACCACTATCTACTGTCAACAGCAATGTGGTTTGTCCATGTGCAGTTGCAGCCTGGACACATCTGGACTTTTGAGTGTAAGTCTTGACCCTTATTACTGAGCTAAAGTTAGTATCTACAAGAGCAATGTCAAGGAGATGCTGCAAAATAGTGGGAAGGAGGTGGCAGCTGGGCAGACCAGTCAGTCAAAATGAAAAACTATAGATTTGTGAATACTTGTCTTTATACAAAATGAATGAATACTCTATGATAGTTTCACTTTTTAGAATGATTTATTGAAATTAAACTTTTCCATGATATTCTAAGTTTTTGGAAAGGATTTACTACCAATAATCATCAGTTGAATCCTGTACTGTGATCTTGCTTACACAGTTCATCAGCTGGCAATAGGATAAAATGATGCACTCCAGGAAGGTGTTTCTCCATGAGTGCCCACAGCATTTACTTCCTCTGCTTCTTTCAACACATCCTGGACTCTTAGAAGCATCTTTGAGAATGTATCAGGTTTGATTCCTGCTTTTCTTGCTTGTCAACCTTCTTATCAGGAGACAGACCCGCAAGGACAAGCCCAGCAAATGAAAAATTGGTCTTGCACATGCTGTATTAAAAGGTGGATATGTCCCATATCAACCACGTTAAAGAAATGGAGTGTGGGCTGTGCTTTCAATGCAACTTCATTGTGAATAGACCAGGCTGCTTTTAGCAGATAGACTTGGGTTTCCCATGTCACCACAGCACAAAGAAGGATCTTGAGGAGAGCGGGTATTAACACATGCCAGATCCTGATCCTGGCAATGCTGAGCTACAAATAAAAGCAATCTACCATGTGTGAAAGATAGACTACTGGAACTTAGGCTGACGCCCCGAGTTTAGACTGCATGGTACAGTTCCCATCATGCTCCAGGAAGAGAAGGCAATTTCCAAAAGGCCAGCATTAATTAAACTGGCTAAATGATTTCCTTCCCTGGTCCAAAAGGTGAGAAAAATAAGACAGCAAGACAACAAGACAACCTCCTGCCCTCGGTCCTTACATCCTTTCATTAATCTCCCAGTCCAAATTCTCTCTCCTCTCCAGTAACCCAATTACCGTCTTCCTCTCCCAGTGAATCCTGGGCCCAAAGCCATTTCAAGCCACTATCATTTTTTCGGTTGGCAGCAGGAGAAAAACGATAGTGGACAAATAGCTGGCGACCTGCCAGGATATAATCAGATTACTGTAGACTTCTCCTCTATAATGAGAGCAAGATCAACAACAGTTCTTCCAATTGGGCTGTGAAAGGATTGCACTTTAAATGCATAAATCGATCAACATCAACATCACTCAGGAAGTGAGGGGCTTATCATATTTCTTCTAGTGAAAGATTCATTGGTGTTTTTCAGCCTGGACTGGATGAACAGAGAGTTTCTGCTCCTCCCAGCTTTCTCAATACAAAAATTGTGTATGACAGTTCACTGACTCCCAATAACGTAGGCACAGAAAACTCCCCCAAAAGTAGTGAGCTATAGCTAAAGTTAAACGGAATGAAATTGCTTTGAGCATCACATAAGCCCTGTGAAATGACTTGTTACACGATTAGAATTTGATCCATTCACTCCAGTAACATTAACAGGGCCCTGTTTTGAGGATGCAAATGCATGGCCTCCATACAAGGCGTAATTATTATAGGTATTTAGAAGACACACAGAAATATTCATAGCTTTGTTTTGGGCATAATATGAATTCAACCAGAGTGACTGTCATGACTATATGGGAATATTAGGGATAGGTTGACAACAATTGCTCTGGTGATAGGTTTAATTAAAATAATTGATTCACTGATGAATGGAACAACATAATTTAAACCAAATTTTAGCATTTTGAAATAGAAAGCTTTTTTTCCTGCATTGAGTCTATTTTTGCCCACATTAGAAAAAAACACCCAATCAAAGGTCCCATATCCCGCATTTTCTGGGTATCATTTGAAATCGTGACACCCATAACATGATATTTTTGTGGTTCAAAGTACAATAAATTTACCCAATCAGAGTGGTCTCTCAAGCACCTCTCTGCTACTGAACAACACAAAGGTAATTTTTGGCTTGTCTCATTGATATTCACAAGCCTCTCTTCTAATTGGCTGACTGTTTTCTGAGTGACAGATGGCTGAGGCCAAGCAGGAATCAACTCACCAAAGTGACAAGTGGCAAGGGGAAAAAAATCTAGAGATATTTGATGTCAGATGTTATCCTGTAGTTGCCCTGTTAGCTTTCCCGTGATAAGGATTTAGTGATAAAATCTGCATATGCACAGAAGTTTGCACGTGGGAATTATACAGTGTCAGGGCCCGCCTTTTCATTTGGTGTCACCCTTTGTTTCAGCGGGTTAATACGGCCACAGATATATACACGTGTATATCTGTTTACTTTTCTATCACCTTGTAAAAAAAAATGATCATAACCAACTTAATAAGCTTAATAAATTCTCAACTACAGTTCAAAACCAGACACACATAAAGGTTTCCTTTCGTCTCTCTCTCTTTTTAATTAATCAGATTTGCTGGTTTCACTGTTTAAAAATACATTGAATCTATGCTAACTCTGCTTTTTTTTCTTTACTTGGACTGTTCTGATGGCTTTCACTTTATCCCATCGCTACTGTTGTGGAGCTTGCACTCATGCATTGTCTAGCTTCAGTCCGGCTGAGGCGTATACATGCTGGAGAAAATCCATTTCCAATTCACATTATCTAGATGTGTTAATTTGACTATGAGAAGTCGGTAAACATGCACCTTAAAAATCTGACCATTGTAAGATTAACATAATCATTTGATTTCCTTGATTGTCATGTAAAGTTGAGTCTTGAAGAATAGAGCTGGCCTCATGCTGCAGCTATGTGGAGTAGAGGACTGAGAGGCTGAGTTGAGAATCAGCTATAAGCCTACTAACCCATTTAATGATTTGGTTAAGGGAGCTTTTGTCTTGCAGAGACCGTGTTACCAAACCATGACCTTGCAGTTTTTATATTGAAGTTCAATTTGGAGAAAATTACTGTGCCAAAGTACTTCATCATGTTTTACACAGTCCACAGGCTGGCCCTTAAATGAAGGATGGGTTGGTGGTAAACAGGAGGCTCGGGAAATTTCCCAGTCGGCTGGCCAGCCGAGAAAGTCAATTAAGGCAGCCCATATTGACAATGGCTGTCAATAACATATGATACTTCATTGAACTAATTTGTACTAAATCCCAACCACTTAATGAATTTTTGTTCAATAGATAAACATTTTTTGGTCCAATTAACATTTATATCATGTACTCACCATATACCTTAGTCATGATTACCCAGTGTCATTTAGTGGTCAGATTTTATATTTCTGTGGAATCCCTCCTCAACGCGTAGACATGGCAGGCTGGCGTTGGAAGAGGTGGGGGATTTCCACACAGAAAAGCACTACATATTCTGGGCCTTTACCCAGATTTAAAGATTTGATATATTCAAACTGGTTGTGGTCGGAGTGTGGGTGGCAGTTGGCTGGTGGCTGGTAGTGGGCTCGTGAGGTGTCCCACTCTACCCATGGTTGGTACGTTACTGGTGAATTACAAAGGTCTGTATAGAATAAATTCATGCTAAGGAAATATTACTGCCTTAATGTTATCTGAGGTTTTAGCAAGTCCTGTTGCTGTAATAATGCCAAATAGCCAAAGTAAGTCTATACATTGAAGACAAAGATGGCTGTAGCCTCTGAATGCTTAGAAAATATTAAAAGTACAAATGAACAAAACAAAAATGGTATAACTAACAATGCGTGAGGAATAGAAGAAGGCTACCTGCAGCTCAGCATTGAGTCGAGGCATAGAGGCAGCCCTGCCCTGGTTCTCCAGACCTGTGCCAGGAACAGCGATTGTACTGCTGGCACTGGTCTCTATCTTCTTCAACTCCACTGACTCCTGGACACACACACACAAGCTCATTAGCATCATTATAGGAATATATAGTACTTTGGAACTCTGGTGTGTGGTAGTGTGGAGAAGGGACAAGTAGCAATTACTTTTCTTGTCACACAACATAAAATCAAAGCTTAAAAAGCTGCATTAAGTGGGTTTTGACCACATATGGCAGAAAAAAAAAAAATGGGCCAATGATAATTTTATGTTTACACGCTATATACCCAAGTACATGCCATCAAAAAACAGTATTCAAGTAACAGCCAGTACAAACAATCCAGACCAGGTGAGGGCTCTTCCAGCAGTACATATACATGTATTCATTTGAACTATTATTATAACTATTGAATTATTATTATTATTATTATTAAAGCCATAGGCCTTCATCCATTTACCATTAATTCTTTACTGTTTATTCTTGCTTTAAATGTTCTGTATGAAACTCTTGGAAATCCCTTCTCATTTGTGATACTGGTGGCTGTTAAGTGATTTGCAGTGTTTGAGTTTACTTACTCACTGAGTGTGGCTATTTAAGATGTTGGGCTTTTCCTGCCCTACACTTCTCATTATAACACAAAAGAGCTCTCATGTATTTGGTGCTGTGCTTCGGCAAAGCATGTCCATGTCCCCTGCAGCACGCGCACACACACACATACACACACACCCCATACACAAAATAAAAGCCATCCAACCTGCAAAAATATGTGTTAATCGACCACCCAAACCCGAAATAAAAACCTCTAACTTTTATTCTACTTAACCATGTTACCAAACTATGCTCTGCTACTGATGTGGAGCTTGTTTTCTGGTCCTATATTGAGGAAACAATATTTATTTTAGCTGCGCACACACACACACACACATACACTGACCAAGACAGTCGTGGTGGTTGTCGTGGTGGTTGCCAGTCATTTGTTGTAGTCCTTTACATAAAACACAGGCTGTTTCAGTAAACTGTGAATTTCTGGGTTAACGTAACTAAAACAAACCATTCAGTTATTGGCAATAAAAAACTGCAATTCTTATAAAAGGCATCCTCAAACGCATACCAGACCACAACCAACTGTGCAAACCACTCAGCAAATGGTCAAGTCACTAACCGAGGGCCAGTGAGTAAGTTATGAATCCAGAAATATAGGATCGTTACGATATTTAACCTTTAAACCATTTGTTTATTCAGTAGATGTTAACATGCTCTATTTAATGATCCTTTGTTCATATACAGTACATTTAGGGCATGTGTTTTTCTATAGTACCTGATTGACGGCAGTGTCTGGTGTGTCCTCCGATGGGCCTCTGGACAGGTTTCGCTTCGCCTTAGCTCGGGGTCCTTCGTTGGGTTTCTCCATCACCCAGGAAGATGATTCCTTGATGTTGTGCTCATTACCTGGCCTGTGTGTTATAGCAGCCCCCACACAGCATACAATACAATTTAATCTTATAGGTCAGAAGTTACTATTTTCAACCTGCAGACACCCAGCTGGACCCTCATTTGAAAACTTGATAACATTTGATGATTTTTATTCATGATGATTTGGTACTAAACTGTGTGTGAATACTGGACAGATAGTGGAAGGAAACATTTTTACCTTTATGGTCTTTTAACACCATCCTGCCGAGTATGACATTGTTACCCCATCTGCTACAATAAACTATGACGTTGATGATCATTTTTAAAAGACCATCTTGCTCATTTTATTGAGAGGAATAACATGACAGCATATCTGAATTATTTAAGACAACAATTCATTCTTTCAGGTGATAAATCACTGTATCTGGAAGTGCTATGTGAGAGGAGGCTGGACCTGTGGTAGATTTCTTGAAGGTGTTTCTTATGCCTGAAAATCTTCTGTAGTGACTGTAGAGGACTGGAATTCTATTTACTGGAATATGCATTATTTAATAGTAGAGGGCTACGAAACCACTTGCTGTGTTGAAATTCTTTCCCAGGCAGTTCAAATCACAGCCCGTGTTGGCCCACAGCACACATCGGATGTGTCATACTAGCAAGAAGTAGTGGTCAAGTAGTCAAGATTCAGTTGTCAGGATGCGTCGCTGACTTTTCCCTATATCCTGTAACAGACACTTGCACATACACAACTTACAGCGTGCCTCCGTTGTTGAGGGAGTTGGAGCTAGGTCTGGTCTGAGGCTGGGGCTTGACGTGGGATTTGGGGGGCTCCACACTGTTTTCCATCATAGGGGGGTCTTTCTCCTGCATGTGAGTCAGAGGCAGCAATGGCTTAAACAGAGCCCCGACCTTGCACTGTGGAGGAGAGACGGTTGGCAACATGCTAAAGACATTCATAGGCAGCAGGCAGAATATTGTTGGGCCCGGGTCTGACATCAGCAGCTCAGAACCGCCTAGATGTGGGGACTCGGGCCAGAATATTCTTATTCTCATGGTCATGCTTGTATACAGATCGTATGTGTGAACGTGTTTTTTTTTTTTAAATAAACATGCACCTGTAGATTTGCAAAGCTTTCAAATAATACCATCCTGCAGCCAAACACGCTTTTGGTTGTGGCTGGTAAGTCTGCTTAGAACACAAGCTACTTTAGCAGGTAATCATTGGATGCTTTTAAAAGTTGAAATTGTTTTACTGTAAAGCAATGATAGATTTTGTACACCACCAATCAATGGCCAGTAGGTGTAAAAGCATCTTCTACACGTGTGTATGCATGCAGGCATACAGTTAGGAATCAATCAGTATGTGCATGCAAAATGTATGTGAGCAAATGCATACAAGTTTCCACTACTGTATCCAGTGTGTTTGTATGTCAGTTCATGTTTGTGAGTGAGTGAGTGAGTGAGTGAGTGAGTGAGTGAGTGAGTGAGTGAGTGAGTGAGTGAGTGAGTGAGTGAGTGTGTGCATACGTGCATGCAGTGTGCAGGCATGTGTGGTGTGGATGTTATACCTGTGAGCCTGATGGATTCAGTTGCTGCTGCTGCTTCCTCGCTCGGTTCTGCTTATAGTAGTCAAAGATCATCAGGGCCGCATAAACCTTCCCTACCGTCAGTTCATTGGCTGAGGAAAAGAGAAGAGAAGAGGATTTTAAAGTGCCTTTATCGAACCATTCAATAATGTCACATCGTCACATGAGGGCAAAAAGCAGAAAATGCTTCCCTAAATTACAACAAATCCTGTCAACCTAGCACAGAAATGTGCTTCGTGGATCAGAAGTTTACAACCCTCAGTCGGGCCTTCAGCAGCACCCACAGAACCAACGCCCTTTTCACATCGCCAGCAATTTGAGTCTGGTTCCCATGTGTCCCAGGTGGCCAATTTGGCATAATAAGCTAAAAAGACCTCTCCACAATGATAGCTGAGTACACTGAAACCAAATAAATGTGCTAGGGTCTCAATAGAAGAGCTCTGGGTCCAGGTGGACTTTGTATATGTTTGTAGCTATTGTCCTATTGTACAATCCTCTGGAAGTCTGCTATTTTATTTTTGAGGGAGCACTGTCAGCTGCTTTTTTAAGGAAATTATCTGGACCAAAAAACTAAAAATAACTTAGTCTATCTCATCAATTCCTTCCCCAATAATAAGTACAGGTGCAGAACCAACCACCAACCATTTGGTTTTCTTCAGTCTGGAATATGTTCAGGTGAGGGGTTGTGAAACGTGGCAGCTGACCTCCTCCTGTGTGCCATGCCAACACAGCTGAGGTGATAGACAGAAAAGGGAAACTGTACTCATACTCTTCACTCCACTGATCACACTGAATATAGTTTTCTGCAAATACTCTCATACACTGCGGCAGGGCAGCACAGCCTTCACCACTCTGTTGATCAGTCTGATCAAGGTGTCTCTGGACAATGGGACCACTCTAAAGTTGGCTTCCAGGCTGGCAGGCTGCCGTGTTTTTGTCTTTATGAAGATGTTAAAAACAGAGGTTCCTCAACCTCAATCATCATTTGTGGCACATTTAATCTTCAGGACAGATCAAAACCTGTCTTTCCTTTGGTCTGTAAAAAGCTGTAAAAAGTCCACATTCTCAGGTTTTAAGAGAAAAAGCTGATTTCTATTCCTGTTCCTCAGCATCAAATGATATGTATTTAATCAGCTTGGGTCATAGTTGTTCCAGACTGCAGCTTTTGTGCAGTCTAGAGACAAAATTAGGTGATTTTGTGATGGAAGTTGCTCTGTCCCTGTCTTGCTTCAGCTACACACAGTAGAAAATTAAAAGGAGGCTCAGGGTGCCTCTGTGAATGTCCTTTATCATGCTTCATCAGAGCAATTAGGAGAGAAGAAAAAGAAGCGGAAGAAAGGAGAGGAGGGAAGGGGATGAGAAGAGTGGGGAGGAGAAGGGAGAAGAGGAAAAGAGGGAGGGAAGGAAGGAGTGTTTGAGAGAGAAGGGGAGATTCTGCTGACTCATTCCTCCATCCCAGATTCATCTTTATTTGCCTGCTTGTCTCCCTAATGGTTTAGTTTTCAAGAAAAACCTTTATAGTGAGTGACTTGATTAATTTACAGTAAGTAATTAAAATAGATTTTTAAGGTAAACAAAAGAAGCATCAGAACAGAACTTTGTGAAGTGACACAGTAAACACTTCTTACCAAAAGGTGGCAGCAAAAGCAAAGCTCACAACTCTTCAACCACACATTAAGTCCTGACGTTTGCATGCACCCATGTGTACAACAGGTACTCATTAACACACATATACTAACAAAGCCTGTATCAAAACTGCTAGAAGTGATACTTCTAACTTGACTGGAACATAAAAGTAAAATTCCTTTAATTTTACTCCTCACAGAGAGAATAAATTCTGTTTAGCGACTTTCTTCCAACTTGGAAATAATTTTAGAGTTGCATAAACACAAAAAAGAACAGAACATACCATATCTGCTATATATTGATATAATTGTTGTGAATTCACAATTTTAATTATTATATTATATCAAATAAATGAAAGAACCTTGCATACATTGATACATACACATATAGTCCATAGAGACATAGCTTTAAACCTTAATCAAACATCTCTATTGGCAGCCAATGGACTCTAGTGATCATAGACATGGTATAAGTTATCACCTCACCTTTTGAAACTGGAAAAAGTGGAATTGAGGTAAGAATTTTAGGAGACTTTATAACATAACTTGACCAGAAATGCAGGTAATGCTGAAACGCTTACGTTTATGTGGTGTCACTAACAGGTCCATGGTCTTTTGAGAGAGGTTCGGCCACACTGTGGACAATTCCTTTTTTAACTCAGCATCAGATAATCGCTGGGCCACCATACCTTAACCCAAAGAGAGAAAGAGAGAGACTTTTAACCTTCTTTACAGAACCATGTATCAACTGGTCCTGTATATCACACTTACAAAAACAGTGACAGGGGACGAGCTTCCAATTGGTTAATTATACATTTACAACATAAAGCAGGCAACGCAGGGAATCGAGTTGATTCTGAGATGAGGCACAAAAAAACCTCATTAGATGTCCAGACAAAGGCAGTGAAGCCAGCAGACACACTCAACACAGCACAAAGTCTGCTAATGAGTCCAAACGGGACCCATATCTGCTAATTTCCAGCTATGAGAACAAAAACACATCTGTCACTCTGAGCTTGCTGCAAGGTTACATTTGGATATTGATAAGTACATTTTAGATGTATTTGCATATTTCATTTGTTTTTTTGCTGTGTATTTTGGTTATACCTTTAACTGTGCATCATATTTATTTAGTTTAGATTATCTGACATTATGAATGCTATTGCATTGTTTTTTTACATTAGAAAACCAATTTGTTCATTCAAGTACACTTTAAAAAAACTTATTTTACATACATAAAGATGTTGAACCTACAGAACATAAATATCTAAAGATATTTAGGTCCTAAATTCAAACAACTATGAACAACCATTTCCACAAAATCCCCATCATGCTATCGGTAATGCTTTCATAATCGGCACCTTTCAATTGGCAATTCAAAAATCTGACTCATTGATTCTCAGGTAAATTCTTCTAGTATTCTATCAAGGTCTCAAACAAAGTACACAATAGATAACGATCAAAAAATGATAAAATTATTTAAGTTTACAAATTCCTACAATGACTTAGGCAAAGCTCAGGTCAGTATAATTATTGTAAATCTACATTGTTTTTATATCCTTTTCATAACATCTTATAATTATAATTTTCAAGTATAAGTAGATGTTGACGCCTGTGCACCATCAATAAACTACACTGCAATATATGGGTTATAATGTTTCCATTTATTGCTGCTGTAACACCTGGGACACACCGCCTGTGTGTGCATTGCAGAACCCGTCACTCTTCATTTCATGTTAACATATCAGAGCAGGCACACTGCTGCATGAGCCACACTTCATTAATAAATCCATTAACTAATAATTAAGCTCGGGTAAGCGCAAGCCGTGTGTCCCAGGCGCAAGAAAGGCAAGGTAACATTATTACTTATTACTCATGTCGTGCTATCAGAGAGCAGGTCTTTATACTATTTTACTGAATCAAGTTATCTTCTCCTCTGATGATGATGTGTGGTGTGTTTCTCTGACCTGACGCCAGTTTGATCTCGAGGGCAGTACGAATCAAGGCCATCAGGGTGGAGGTAAAGTGGACCGTGTTGTCATCAGCGATGGGCATGTTCATTTTGACGAGGCGCTGAGGAGAGGAGACGTGGTGTGAAAGAGGGACGTTAGATCACAGAGTGACAGCAAAATCCTGATCAGAACATATAAGTCCACCCTGAGAAATCAATCTGTGTGCTGCTGTGCATCCAATATAGAACCCTTTGTTGATTCCTTCTGCTTAAAGTACCTTACAGGTGCTTTGCTAAATTTGGTTAAAAATGTGCAAGTTTCGAGCCATAATATCATATATAAATATTACTGAGACTCAGTCTCAGTTCAGCACATAAAAAGCTTTCTCGATAAGTACAAGTACAGAAGAGACAAACTGGACATTCACATTCACTGCTATTGGCTACAGTATGCACTACGCTGCAAGTCAAAGTGCACTGGTGCAAGACTGACATCGACCGAAAACAAGGTGAGAGAAGGCATGTAACGCATAACCATGAAGGTGCCTCAACAGTCGCAGGAGCTCGACTCTGTGGTTGCCATCCTAGCAATCATCAACTTGGAGTTGAGAGGGTTGAGTGTGCTCTAAATGTACGCTGGCAGCTAGCAATCAAGAGTGTCCATTCCACAAAGTGTGGGCAGTCTAAGCGGAAAGACTAGGGTCATATGGAACTAATGGCACCATTAGATCCTTTAATGATGCTGTGGGATTGTTGCTGTAAGAGTTGAGCTCCCCTGAACACAAAAAAGCATTCACCTACAGGTGCTATCAGTGGCAGTGCAGAAAAGTAAGAAAGACCAGAGTCAGAATGAGACAGGAATGGAGAGCTGATGGGGCACGAACGCACACAGGCACGCACACACAACATGCTGCACAATCAGTTACAAAGACTGCGATACTGTCAATGGTCATAGCCAGCGGCACTGTCAATTCAGGTGTTGAGCTTGGGTTATGGAGTCATTTCACCATCCCCGGCCTAAATGGGAGGTGAAAGGAGTAGTTCCGGTGGGAGTCACAAGAGAGAGACTCAGTCAGAGCTGGAGTGTTGCAAGGGTTGAGTCAGCTCTCTCCCCCCATCAGCTCACTTGTGCTTCAACCATGGCTGCAGGTGATAGCTCGGATGAGTCACCTCCACCTAATGACATGCTGATCATGACAAGAACCCTGCAGAGAATCTTTTTCAGAGTATCCGAGGACAATCTAGCGGCCTGCATGCGGCTGTCCTGCATGTCGGAAGCTGTTGCTGCATGACAGAGAGGAGCCATGCCGAACTGAAGGCAGAGTTCCACCCACACCCACTCATGACATGCCAGGCTAATGCTTGGCTCAACAAACAAACCTTAGTTCAGGACAATGTCTACAGTTCTCTAGTGGACTCGTGATAAAACCTAGACATAAGCCATTTGTGATGGCCCTGGCTGCTGGAACGATTATAACAATTCTAACAACTAGAAAATTCAAAATAGCTGTTTGAGAGAGAATGAGTCTCATACACACAGTAAAATGTGTGTTTTTTTATATAAAATGAGTAATCTGTTGGTCAGTGTGATATGGATCATGGCCTTTGGGGGTGTTGGGGGTGTCATGAGGATTGGAATGAAGGACCATCCTTATGCAAGTTCAGGTGAACATCTTCTTTTGCACTGACAGCATGAATGGAAGGTATTGTATTTCTTGCTAATTCTTAGCATGACTGCCTGCTGAATTTGAAGCTGCTCTAAGCTCAGAGTTGTGAGTTAAACCATCCATAGAGTGGGAAAGGTAGCTGATTTGAGGACAGCAAATTTTTATAGCAGTGATAGTGCTCAAGAAAATGTAGTCGTCAAGGTGAAATGAGTGACCTACAACAGGTTAATGCAGGTAAGAGTTTGTTACTCAATTTGATTAGTAACAAGCAACCCCACAGAAAAAAAAACAATGTTCTTGCGAGGCCCATTGTGTGATGCGAGATGCTGTATTTTACATCCAAACTTAAACATGTGCAATGAAGCATATTCATTTAGGATTATTTCCCATGTATTCTTGCAGCACTAACACATGCATACACACACACACACACACACACACACACACACACACACACACACACACACACACACACACACACACACACACACACACACACACACACACACACACACACACACACACACACACACACACACACACACACACACACACACACCAGGGTTTCCCACATAAAACTTGTTAGGCAGGGTGGTGATACACTGTTGATAAAATAAAAAAGTAGGCCCAGATCGATAGTGTGGGAATTTCTTGAGGGTCTGTGAACACATCTTGGAGTAAGACACTGCAGCTAGCATGTGGTTCTGTTCTGTGAAGAACGGCAGTGCTCATGAACTTTTCTAATAAAGTACAGTAACCTGTGTTAGCATGAGCAATAAAGTAGCAGCTTAATGTGCTAACGTCTTAGCATATGATTGTTTGAACAATGTTACACTACTGTGCATACAGGGATATGGAGGTGGGGGGCTTACTATAAAGTGCTGTGGAAATCCCTCCACACACACGCACGGAGGCACGCACACACACAAACACACACACACACACACACACACACACACACACACACACAGACACACACATAGTGTAGAAGACAGATAGATTGAGATGAGGAAAGAGAAAGAATGAGACATAATGGGCAGCAAAGACAGAACTACAAACAGAAAAGCACACATAGAAAGTATTTCTCCCATGAAAAAGCAGAAGCCACCTACATACATGCACTCAGTTATGCACACAAACACGCACGCACGCACACACACACACACATACAGACACTCGCACTGCTCCACAAAATAAACCCCAACTAGGACTTACCATTCAAAGGAATTAGTGACATAAGGGAGCTTTTACATACTATATATTTGTTGTAATTAACATAAATTTAGTCTTCTTATTTTTACGTTATTATTAGTGATGGGTATTAGCCCACACAAGCAGCTATGCTCAAAGAGACGGTAAAGACGAGGAGTATGAGGTGGGGGCTTACACCAAAGATATCAGAGTGCTAGCAAAACAAAGTGAAGAAAGGAGGGAACACTGCAGAGCACAGACATTGGCTTGAGTTCACGCCAATGGGAGAAAGGATGTCGAGCACAGGGAAAAAGGCTTAGGAAGAGGAGGGTCTACCTTGTAGGCGACTCTTGGTGGACATTTCTTTCCCAAACCTAAGGGTGGGGACATGTGGAGCAGCATCTGATACATATCGAGGTACTTGATACGGCCACTTCACAGGGTAGAAAAACAAAAACAAAAACGCAAACAGAGAAGGATGGGGAGTTAGAGAAGGAGGACAAAAACAAAGGGAGGAAATCAACAAAATGAGAGAATAATGGGAAAAAAAGGTACAAAAAACAGAAATCTGTTGTTAATAGATTTCCCAGATTATGATGAGGTGGATGCCATCCTTGGCCACTGGGTCGGGGCATGGGGATGCATCGCTGGAGAGCTCAGGGTCCTTGAGAGAAAACAATGGGGTGGAAAAGAGTGAGACTGGTGGTAGAGGGGAGGACTAGAGAGAAGAAGGGAGGATGGCTTGACCCAACAACACAGGATGCTGATGGGAGGGAAGAGAAATGACAGCATTGTAACGGGGATGTCTGCCTCGGCATGCTGGCAGACATCCCCCTGGTACTTCAACCAGGGTGCACGGAGACAAAGGTTTCAATGCCAGCCCAAGCTTTTGTTTGGGGGCTTTTACTCATAGCCTTGCTTTCCTCTCACAGACATCTTCATGGAAAGATCAGAATCACATGCCGCACAGGGCTTTTGATCTGATTTAGATGTCTTTTGCGATCTGACGTGATCAGTGATGTTTTCTTTAAAACTTTGAGGGTTAAATCTGGAAGAAGTGGGATGTAATGTGTGTCTGCCGTCTAAAACGTTACAGACAGGAGAAAGTAGGCCCGGCAGGTGGCATGTTGGGATAATGCCGTGGCTTTGAAAGCTTTGTTTCCACTCCGGCATCATCAACCAAAGCCAGTCAGTTTGGAGGGGCGGGTGCTAGTGTAAAGGCGACTTCATTGGTGCACAGCCATTCAGTTAAAAGTCTCTTGGCATAGAGGTACACAAAGCACCCTAGTGACAGAAATGTCTGGTGGTTGCAAACCTTGTATGCTACCCTATTAGGGCAGTTCTTTCCTAAGCCAAGGGGGGGCGAGATAATACGTAACAAATTGTACATATCCTTATAGGAAATCCGTCCCCTGCGGAAAAGAACAAGCACATAAATAAACACAACGTTCAGGACAGGTTAAACATAACAGTGATCATCAGTGGGCTGACTGAATACAACAAGGTATTGGAACGAGGTCTCTGTGTGAGGCCTCGTTCAGTCGCCTCAGTCTCAAACGGGGAAGAGAGGAGAAAGGTTAAGATGTCTATTCCCTCCACTTTACTTTGTATGCTATTCTCTGGGGCACAGAGGGACACTTGAACATACCACGCAGCTGGGTCGTACTCAGCCCAGACCCGGATGAACTCATCGAGATGATGAGGCCCCAGGATGGAGGAGTCTCTGGTGAGGTACTCAAAGTTATCCATTATTACGGCAACAAACAGGTTCAGCATCTGCAACAGAGAGTAAGATGTAGATTTGACATTTTAGGGAAATACAAATTCACTATATTGCAGAGAGCTGCAGTTGGCTGGTTTTGTTGAAAGGTCACAAAAACCATCTATGAGCCCTTCTAAAGCTCTCTAATGCTAAATATACTAAAACTAGGTTGTGTCTAAATGACAAGTTGTGGTTTTGTTGGGCAACCTTAGACCTTAGATCTGAAGACTGCTGTTAATTGCCAAAATTGGAATTAGAATGCTCCAAAATACCAAAAATATAAAAATAAAATAATGACTTCATAAAACAATTACAAGCTTTGTGAATGTCTTAAAGCATGAATGTGGTCTCGGGTGTTTAATAAGACAAATCTCAAAGTGACAAACTACTACCTCAGTGAAACAATTCCTCTCATTAACCAAACCTGAACTCTTTACAAGAGACAGTATGACTTATTTCAGTAGCTACACATAGCCATGTTTCAGTACTGACCAGGAAGGAGCAGAGGAAGATGAAGGAGACAAAGTAGAAGTAGGCAAAATCGCTGCCGCATTCCTTCCCCTGAGAACCTGATCGCTCATCACAGGCTCGATGGCTGAGACATGACAACATGATCTCGTGCCACGCCTCCCCTGTCGCACTCCTGATGCAAATAAAAAGCCAGAAAGACAAACATGTTAAAAATATTAAATGGACATGTGATTAATTAATTAGTTACTGTGATGCATGTTTCACCTGTAGAAAATGTATCTGTAGGAAGCTTAGTGAAAATTCAGAAGGGGAGATTTTTTGCGTGCTTAGGCATAAGTATATTTCTGACCCAGAGTTCACATCTTTCATCTTGCTCTCATTTCTCAGGCTGCCAACTGACATCAGCTGGTCTCCTCTATCCAACAGCACAGTAACATACCAAGTGTTTCTCTCCCTCTCAGCTTTGGGGAGGTGAAGGGGTGAGTGTTACATACTCCACTGCCCTATCACTGCCTCGTCTTCTCAGTTTACTATCTTCATTCTTCAGCCTCATCACCCTATCAGGCTCACTAGACTCATGAGCCACCACCACCAGTGTCTGGGGGATATTTATATTGTTGCTGCTCAGGGATGATGCCCCTCCAACACAATATTAGCACAACTTTAACAAAATTTAACAAGCCATCATTTGCATATTAAACATTTTTTTAGTTCATTTACTTCTCTCCTGATTAAAATGGAGTTGGTGCTGTAAATCTTGTTTTAACAGTATAATCAAAATAATCATCAACCATTCTGAAACCAAGTGATGGTGTTGGGTGTGAGATCTGCGGTGTGCTTTCGATTTCAAAAATGATTCATGAGACTGTGGCTCTTTAGCTTTTTAAGAGTATGACAACTTTACCAATAACTGAAACATGCATTATGCTGAAAAAAATGTACGATGCTTGATGACGTGATGTGGAGTGAGGTGCTATAATGGAAACCAGCCCATTGTGTTTGTTGAGGAAACTGCTTTTCCTCTGTGTGAGCCTCATGGCCGATATCAAATATTTGCAGAAATTCAGAGGCAATGAATAATTCATTTCATAAAGACAATGGACTTCAGCCTGTGACAGCCACCATACATTTTAAAATCCAGATTGCAAAGTCTGTGGAACAGAACAGAAAGTCTTTGCAGAGTCTAAGAATGTTTGAGTTTGTTTCTGCTTCCTGGTGCAATGGAGCAACAGTCCTGAAGGCTCTGTGTGGCAGCACAGAAGGAGCATTGTGTGTTCCTCATACTCACTAACTCAAAAACATGGGGCAGGATCAAAATGAATTATAGGAGAGCTCCCGCTGACTGGGTTCAATACCCAAACAAAACGGGTTGGTTATGGGATGAAAGGACAAGCGTTTTGCCTGCCAGGAACTACTTCTGCATTTCAGAATCAAATTTGACATACAAAACTTGTCATATAAAATATGATGTATTTCTACCAATTAAACTGCCCGGCAGTAAATAATATATTTCAGAGAAGCTTGAACTTCACCATTTGCCAGCGTGTTTCCCCAGCGGGTTTGTAATTATTTGAAAGGGTAAAAATTCTAGTTTTAGGTTGAACTGTCTTCTAAACTCTATGCCTCTACTTGACTGATGATGGCTCATTGTACTGATGATAGCAATCATCAAATCTATATTTTCCTACTTCATTTTAAACAATATTTCGGCTTTTCTGCCCTCCTTCTCTAACTCCCCATCCTTCTCATATTTGTTCATCACCTAAAATAATGACAAAGTTTCATCATTTTTTTGTAGAGTACTCTCTGTATTTTGCCAAAACATATGTAGCAGGGTAAACAGAGGATATAATACCTGAACAGAAGCATGAGAGCCTGGAGGAAAGTACGGAAGTTGTTGTGGTGATTGATAGCTGTGTCTTCATTGAGATCAATGTTGCCGAACACCTACAACAGAGACACAAATGCTTTTTGTTTTACTGTTTTAGTAATTTGCAAGTGTTTTTTTTTTTTATGTTCAGGCCAGGTCATTGTACCACTGCCTGGTCATCATGTCCACTGTGACCATGCCAGTCGATCAGCATCACCCACCTGCATCCCAATGATGGCATAAATGAAGAACAGCATAGCGATCAGCAAGCAAACATAAGGCAGGGCCTAAAGGAAATAATAGGAAACCAAAACACACATAATTATTAATATCTGCTCAAAATGATTCCTGCCAGGGTGTTTGAGTTTGTGTGTGCAGGGAGTTTCTGTATGTGGAAGTGTGAGTGTACGAGGGTGCAGGTATACAGTACATGTTTGCACGTCAGTGAGCATGTGTTGAGGCGTGTGAGCACCTTGAAGGACTGGACGAAGGTCCACAGCAGGATGCGGATGGTGTAACCCTGTCTTAGGAGCTTGATGAGCCGAGCGGCTCTGAAAAGCCTCAGGAAGCTCAGGTTCAGCAGCCTGTCCTGTTAGACACACACAACACAACAACTGACAACCCGCACACACACCTTCATCAATTTATTCAGCTCATGTGACATACTGTTGGGTCCAGAGATGAATATGTTCATTTGTGTGACTAAAATTGAACTCAGCCCATTGCTGGAGCTGAAACTTCTTCAATTTCTACATGAACTCCACTATGAACCCTCTTAAATTACCAATGATTGGTGTGACCAATGACCTTTGATGTCACCAGGTCAACAAAACTGAGCACAGCCCTTTGTTCTCTCTTTTTTTCCTCAACTGCTCTGTTAGAGACCAGCAATGACCCTTCTTCTACTGTCCCTGCTCTTTTTAGAGTTAAATGCAAGGACTGGCTTAAGAATAAGAGGGCTACACCAAGTTAGCAGTTCTGCTAACTCAAGCAGAACAATTTCCATGGACCTGATAATGTACTGGGCATAGCATTGCATAGCATTAGCAGAGCACACAGCTAAGCATAAGATTGTTACATATGTATTGATTAAGACTAATGTTGCTCACTTTGTTGTAAGGTTAAGTTTGCCTTATACCTTAGAAAAAATTACATACAAAAAATTACCTTAGTCTGGAGTCAGTAGTTACAATATCAAATGGGTTACCATGCGTTTAGTACAACATTCCCTCTATAGTTTCCACTTATTATGTTTACATACTGAACTTGGGTAGAGAAATAGTAACAGAGTAAATCTGACAACAAAAAATACCACAGCTTTGTAAAATACTCACTTGATTTGACTGACTCAGACTGCTGACCCCTCCTATTAACTTTGGATAAACTATAAATACATATTTGTACAGAATATAATGCCATTTATTTAGATAAGATGTTGTATTTTATATTTGCAAAGAACATTTTGGTCTCCATCAGTTACATTGGGGGGACATCAAGAAAGGATTTTTTAAGCTGCTTTCACACAGAATGCAGCTATATGGTAAAAATGCCAGCCCACGCATTTATTTCAATGGGGGTAGTGTGTTTTGGCAGCAGGAGTGCAGACTGCACGGATTGCTGAAGAAAATGCAGTGGCTGTCCAGCAAGAAATTGAATTAAATTTTGCAGAAATAAAACCTGGCATCATGCTGTGGTAGCTGGTCACATAAGCATAATCAGACTGATATAGGGACTCAGTTAAAAAATGTGCTAAGGATCCATCCTAAAACTTATTGTGCTTACATAAAACCACGAATGCCATAAAACAAAAATAATCAGATTTATAGAATATCCACAAGGCAGAAAACTTTCCCTTTATAAATCCCAGTCCACCTGAAAATGTGACATGTCCTGACATCATTAATTTCAACACCACTGAGCCTCCCCGGCTGTACTCCTGCACTGCTGAAATGTTGAGTTGAAATTGATTTGTGATTTTAGTTATTTCTTTTAAAATTAAAAGGTCCTTTGGAATAGTAATAGCTCCCAAGCACACAAATAACATTGTTGGCTTAAATGTTTGTAATAAAGTGGGTATATAATTAGCAGGTGTGAGGGGATCATTATACAATCTGGTTCAATTCAACAGGGCCAGCCACTGGCAGAGATGATATAGGCTAATGCTAAGGGTGTTCCAGAAATAGGGAAGAAAAGAACAAATTGACAAAAAAATATATATATACTTTTTTAAATAATACTAGTTAGTGATTATTTTGCAACATAAAATAACATGACAACAATGTAACTCCATAGCATATTAAATAATTAAGAAGCCTCTTTCTAAGTTCATGCCACCGTCCTTGCAGCCACTGGTGTGTAGCTGGACTTTAGACTTTACCTGCACTAACTATGGGCATTGCTTGAATTAATTAGGCTATCTGATGTGATATTGTGATGTTGAAACAACCTCGGCTCTCCCGGGCTCAGGGAAGAAAAATAAGAGGAGGAAAAACAGGACTGCTAAAATCTTGCCGAGGTCAGCAAATTGGGCAGGACTTTTTTAAACTAAAGTTAGGCTTTGCTGTCAACTTTCCGACTCATTTGAAAAAAAGGGAGAAAAGCATGCGCAGGTGAGCTGAGAGAGCATTATTTGCACAGGCTAGTCTGAATGAAGGTAGCAAGAAAGAGTGAATGGGAAAAATGAAACATTATTTTCAGTGTTTCACAGCACAAATAAATGCACCACACCTGACCACTATACCATACAGGCCAGATTGGTGCTAAAGAGAGGGATGACTTTTTGGAAGGTTCGCTCTCCATAGAGAAATGCTGGACCTCTGTCAGAGTGACCATTAGATTCTTGGGTACCTCCCTGACTAAGGTCCTTTTCCCCTGATTGCTCAGGTTGGCCAGGCAGCTAATTCTAGGGAGGGTCCTGGTGATTCCAAACTTCTTCTGTTTACAGTTCATGCTCATTGGGAGCTTCATGCTGCAGAAATTTTTCTTCTTACCCATAACTCTTTCTTCTTACCCTTCCCCAAATCTGTGAATGAACACAAGTTGGGCGCTGAGATCAAGACACAATTCCTTGGAGTTCATGGTTTGGTTTGTGCTCTTAATTGGACTGTTGGACCTTATAGACAGGTGTGTGCCTTTCTCAATCATGTCTGGTCAATTGAATGGTAGACTCCAATCAAGTTGTAGAAACATCTCAAGGATGATCAGTGAAAACAGGATGTGCCTGAGCTCAAAATGTGGAAAAAATGAAGTGCTGTGAATGCTTACTGGATGCACTGTATCTGTGAAGATACGGGATAACTTTGATCATAAATTTGTTAAATAGAGACCAGAATCCCTAATCCCTAATATCACATCAAAGTACATGAGCTAAGAGCAGCAACAGGAAGTCACTCACCGTAGTCTAGTGTTGATTTGGACCGGGGCATGGCAACACCAGGGACGACAATCAACAAGATGAAAATGGAGAGGGAGAGAGACAAAGACAGAGAGATGTAAAGAAAAAAAGACAGAGACAGGAGAAAGGGAGTGTAGGAGAAAGGGAAAGCAAGAGAACAGTCATATTGTACAACATAAAGTGATACAGCTCAACAAACACACACATGTAAATCAGTCAAAGGCTACTTCACAGTACACACATGTAAATAGGTTAGTCTGGAATGAGACAAGGAAGTGTCAAATAACACTGTGTGAACCACACGTTAAAGTTTACTTCATCCAGAGCTCCTCTATCACCCCTCTATGACAAATCCATTCATCCAATCCAAAAAAAAAACATTTGCTCCCTCTCCTTCCTTCCCTCCTCATCTACAGCTATCAGCTCTCTCTGGACCACTACCATGTTATTGTCTTTACTGATGTGCATAGTTGGCTTGTTTGCACAAAGCTGGAGTGAGGAAGGGTGCTCTTACATTGATTTCAGTGACCAGGATATCAGTGATGCTACCCAACACCGTCACAAAGTCAAATACGTTCCAGGCGTCCTTTAGGTAGTTCTGAGAAACAACAGCTCAAAGTCATTAGTTGATACTGTATTATGATTGGGACATGAAATTGTTGTTTTATCAGTGTTACCCACCAGTGGACCAAAAGCAATGATCTTGAGGATACACTCCAGAGAGAAGAGGGTGGTGAAGACAATGTTGAGATTCTTCAGCATTGCTTCATAGAAGTCTGGAGCTCCATGGAACTGAAAGACAAAATGTACACTTTGCCACAAGTATACAGCAACAACAGCTTGGAAGAGGTTTTCCTTCCTGCCATTAACCTTGTTAAGTGATCATTCTTAGCTTATGAATCCAGAACTGTGTATAACAGCTGAAGCTAGATTTGA
The DNA here is from genome assembly GCA_030544235.1 of Lepturacanthus savala. Classification (NCBI taxonomy): domain Eukaryota; kingdom Metazoa; phylum Chordata; class Actinopteri; order Scombriformes; family Trichiuridae; genus Lepturacanthus; species Lepturacanthus savala. Next base: position 12,376,000 of record CM060473.1, read on the forward strand.
GACAATAAATATCTAACTTTGAGTCAAACCTACAGAAAGTGAATATAGCCCTCCTTCTTAAACAGTTCTTACCTTCATCATCAGTACCACTGTGTTGAGGGCAATCATGATCATGATGGAGTACTCAAACGGCGGAGAGACCACAAACTTCCACATCCTGTACTGGAAGGACTGGGTGTTCTCTGGCATGTAGCGTGTCAGAGGTTTGGCATTGATGGCAAAGTCAATACAAGCCCTCTGTAACACAGCAATCATAGAGGATCTCGGTTTCACTGTCTGGGTCTTTTGTTACTAACTAAAGCAAGTCTAAACATTGACCATCAGTCATTCAGTACATAGTCGTAACCTTTATAATACCTGCAGATGATCTTATTTTAGTCTTATTTTTGGCCCTTCAACCAAGACTTCAAATATTCACCCTCATTAAATAGGTAATTAGCTGATCTACAGATTGTCTTCTTTGATGTTTAATTTTACAGTGATACAGTAAAGCATTGCACTTGCATCCATTTAAAGGAATATTTTTCATGATTAAAAAGGATTTAAATATCAGTAGTTTTCCTGATTCAAAGTAATGGAGTATGTGTGTTGTTCTTCTACCAGCCATCTCAGCTACTGCTGAGTTTTTCATATTATAGCCTCCAAACAAACAAATATTTAGCTTTAACTGCTGACACAAATCTAAGACAGCAATCAATCACGCCATCAGCTGTGAACAAGGAAATATGCCTTTATTTATTCACTTGATTCCAATTTGGTGTGCATACAAATAACAAGCCTACCTGTGTATCTGACTTTAAAAGATGCATTCAGCAACTAAAACAAAAAAGCTGCAAATAGTACCAACTCGAAATTATAGTTACATTGAAACCTCTTAGCTAATTGCCGTAGCAACACACAATCATTTAGCAGAATATTTTATGTCTACCAAAGTTTGAAAGAAATTATTTCAAGTGTCTTTGAGTTTCTTTAAAAGAGCTTCACAAATCCATTGTGTTATTGTTATTAAAAGAAAAGGTGCTGTGAAAAGGTTTTTAGCCTCTCCAAATCCATTCATAACTTTTGAATGAGGCTAAGATAATGGATGGTTTGTCAATGGAACAAGAAGGTCAGGGTCGTTTGTCTTTTCTGTGCTTTACCTCATTCTTTTCCAAGCTGCATTCAGACAAGGCCTTGTCTCCCTGCTCCTGGAAGGTGATGATGATCAGAGCAACAAAGATATTGACAAAGAAGAAAGGAAAGACCACGAAGTAGACCACATAGAAGATGGACATCTCTATCCGGTAGCCAGGACTGGGACCCTGGTCTTCAAAAGTGGCATCAACAGAGTGCTTCAAGACTCTGCAAGAAAAACAAAGTCACATTTACACTCTGTAATGTCCAGTTTACAAATTGTTCTAATTGATAAAATAAAGAAAAAAAACAACATAGAAACTGTTATTCAAAAGACCCAACTTTCCTACAAAGACCATTTACATGTCAAACTAATCACATTTCGTCAGCAGTCAAATCCAAAGATGGGTGTACTATGACAGTTGTAGCTTACGTTGGCCAGCCCTCCCCGGTGGACACAGTGAAGAGGGTCAGGAAGGCCCACAGCACGTTATCATAATGGAACTCATATTTCTTCCACTCTCGGGGCATAGCAGCCACCTCATCTTTGTCGTAGTCTAGGAACTGCCCTCTGGAAGACAGACAAGCAGAATTAAAGCAGAGTGGCGTCAAAAGGAAAGAATTTAGTTTTGACCACCCTAACAATGACCATCTACAGCTTCAAAGATAGTGAGATAAGGACATGAGGAAGATTTTTAGACCAACTTGCAGTCCTTCTCCAAGCCCTTGGACTCATCTGTGCAGTAGAAGAACTTTCCTTTGAAGAGCTGAACAGCGATGACGGCAAAGATGAACATGAAGAGGATGTAAACAATGAGGATGTTCAGTACGTTCTTCAAGGAGTTGACCACGCAGTCGAACACAGCCTGAGGACACACACAAACACACTTGTAACAAATACCTGTGGCATTTTGGTAACAGCCCAACACAACTACCCAATTGTCAGTCCAGTATTTTAAACTCTTAATATGCAATCCCTTTTTCAGTCCTTTTTGCAAAAATGGTATGCCAATGTTTTAAGTAGCACAGTTCCCTCATGTCACATGTCGTTCTAAAGCCTTGGCTACTGGCTATCAGATTTGGATGGTCTTGTCATGGGAAATTTCCATCAGGTCGCACTGCTGTCCATCAAACCAAAGGTGGTTAAACTTTTTTGTAGTCAATCCTCATTGGCTTGAAGCTGTTGTCTCCTGACCCCATGCCTTGATTGGTTTGTACATGGTGTCAATTGATACGAAACAATCTCAAGACCATAATTGTTGCATTATTTGCACATAGAAACCAACAACTGAAGTGTAGTATTGCCGTAAATGACCCCCACCACTCCCCCATACCACTCACAGTACAGTGCGTCTTAAGATGTTAAAGCAAGTCTATGTAACTTTTGAATTAATAAATAAGAGTTCCATCTTGTTACAGATGAAAAGTTTGATTCACAAGCAATAAAAAGGCTTCCTCCAGCAAGTTGGTAATCCAAGATGGTTAGCTGTGCAGATTCCAGACTCATGTTTGTTGAAAATTACTGTAGAGTGACTAGCTGTTTCAGGAGTAGAACTGAGTCTTTAGCACAGTTGAGCCCTGCCACCTTGTCTCCATCAATCAAAATAAAACAGACCAACACTGGAGCAGAACCTTGAGTTTTGGCAGACGTTTGATAGTCTTGAGAGGCCTGAGCACTCGGAGAACCCTCAGAGACTTGATCGTGCTGATGTCTTTGCCTTTGGTCCCCCTGTGGAGAGCAAATACAGTTAGACTACACAAAGAAATTCCTGCAAATAACATGTAGCTCATCAAATGTCTTCCTTATCGTTAAACTAGGCATGAAGGAGAATTTTTCAGACTAAACTTTAACATGATGGTTGATGATGAGATGTTTTTCGATTAAACAATTTCAAGTTCTTGTTTTAAACAATAATAAGCTCTCTGAAGATCACCTCAGAGAGAAAGATGGGATATCCGTTGGAAACATTGTAGTGTAAGGTATTCTGGTTCATGCACGATGCAATCTGTAAGGCGTAGTGTTCAGGGCAATCACTTATGTTGGGCTGTGCAGACAGCTAAGGGCCATATGTGTAGTGAATAGGTAAATACATTCACCAGGCACTTTGGTACCTTTGGTAACTTTACATATTTTCCTAAAACAGAGGGACAGACGACCAAGGTAACCTGGTGACAAACTACAAATAGATTGTGTGATTATTGTATTTCAAGAAAAAAAAAACTTTGTATAAAGTCTGTTCAGTACAGATGGAGCGGACTGCAGTAAACCAGTGAGTCTACTCTGGTGTCTCAACAGTTACACTCTAAATAAATAAATACAGAGGGACGGCTATGGTGGGGGGGATCTTTTACATTTTTGGGGAAATACACTTATACTCCTTCTGTTAGGGAGCTGAATTTTAAGATTGATATCAGCTTCTCACTCAGAAAAAAAAGCAAACCAGAATTTTCCTGTTACCCAAGTGAGTGCCCAGCCAAAACGTCATTACCTTTTTTTCTCAAATGTGTTTCCACTGTTATTCAAAACAAGTATCCCTTAAATTGAATTCAACCACACAATAAGCTTTTTTGTATGATGGAAAGTACATTGAATTGAGATTCAGTTAAAATGGAGCCAGTTAAAAAGCTAGTGATTGAGCTGTTGTTGCTATAAGTGTACAGTGTATGTCCAGTAGAACTTACACAATCTTTATTCAATATTCACTATTACAGTTGCTAGTAAAACAGAGTGAGAGTGCAGAACGGCTGAATTTAAAGGGAACAGTTTTAGCTGTAAATGTATAATTTTACATTTACAATGTGTGTCACCATACTGGGGTAGAGGTAATACATTTTAAAGACTTGATGACACTTGATTACATTGTTGAAATTGGTGTAAGCAGGAGTCGCTGTCATGTTTCTCCCCAGCAGACACACTCAACCTTACAGACAACATGCAACCATTCCCCAGTGTGTATCATGTAATCCAGTTTTACATGAACAAACCAGTCTGAAATCTCTACTTGGAACACATGCAAATATCAACACCCATAAATACGTCTTTTGTCCTTTTGTATAAAGAGGACACATTTGTTCTCCATGCAAGTATGTTCACACTTAGGAATGTGCATCAGGAATCTTAATCATCAAGATGTCTTGGATGGGCATCTCATTGATTAAGATATTGAATAAAGATCTGAAACATGTTTGCCGCTTAAAAGAAACACATAGAGTCACTGCAAGAATTTGTGACTTTGCGATCACCTAATCCAGCGGATCCAGACCTGAGGGTCCTGGCCCTCATGAAGGGTCACAAGACAAATCTGAATGGTCAAAAGATTATTAACAGGTTAGGAGAGCAGAAAAAATAACTATTGCTACAACAAACCATGCTTTGTTTATAGTCTTTCTTTCTTTCTTTTTTCTTGTGAATTACTGGATGAGTTGACCACTAAAATGATTTAATTTGAAGAATGCTCTGGTTGAACTGGTCAGAAAGTAAGAAATCATTCTAGCAATCTGACAAAGGAACTATCTCAACAGGTAAAAACATTGTGCAGTCTGATTATAATGAAACAGGGTCATACTAAATTTAATTGAAGTAAACGGACAGAAAAACAACTTCAAAGGTATTATACAAAATCCTCTGACATATTAAAAGTTATTTAAACTCTCCAACAAAGTCAAACAGTTTGGGACTGTAATTTCTGATAGGCCTGTGCTAAAGAAGCATCTCAAGGAACCCTGAAAATGATAATTCCCAAGTATAGAGTCAAATGAAATGTACAAACTGCAACTGGTACAATGCCATATCTTGCTATTTTCTCTCTATATAAAGCAAGGAATCTGTCTGCCTTTCTCTGTGTTCTTCACAGATCTCGACAACAGTTCGACTTCACACGTGGTGGATGTACTGCTGGGGACCCAGGTTAGTCACCTTGTCACATACAACTGGTGCAATTTGGAAACGTGATACGTATAATATGAATAAACATTTTATAAGCAAATGAGCAGTTTGTTTATTTCTTGTTTCAAGATAACATGGTAGTGACATGACAGTAAGTTTAGATGAGTTCTATGCCATTTCCAAGACGGTGGCCACTTCACAAACAATGTTATTTAACAAAGTTTTGTCAAAAAGAATAGCAAAATACTGTGTTTCTTAAAGATTTTTAGGTAAGAATAGGAAATGAATTAACAGAATATTGCTGCATATTTGATCAGCACTGCATAGAGCAGAGTTCTGTAGGAGACCTTCTTCTTCTTCACCTCTTCTATTGGAGTCAATAAGTGGAAATACAGACAGCACACTGTGGTTGGGCGGAGGATTAAATCCTTTTCTGTGTCTTTTATTATGATGCTTTTACAGTCACAAGCTTCATGAATATTAGGGGTATAACAGTATACAAAAGTCACGGTTGGGATGTACCTTTGTGTTGGAGTCACAGGTTTGGTAAATGGGAAAATAATAAAATCTTGCTGGTACTACCAAGGTACTGAAGTAGCAGGCCAGATAGAGCCATATTTATTTCCCAACTGGTAACTTCATTATAAAATAACAAACTTATTGTTTTCTATCTTTACTCATTATGTAAAAAACTCATTACAAACAAAAGAAGTCATTATGAACTGTACTAGGCAGTTAAATGCAGTTAAAATGGATTATAGGGCATATTTTTTTATGTTGGAAATGGCTAAAGTCTACCATAAAGGTTCAATATACTTCAGATGAAAAGCATATCATTTTTTTCTTAGGAAAATACCACAAAATATATAATTACAAGGAATGTTTCAATTACTTTGGCTTAGGGTTGATGCATTTAAATTAAGATTTTGCACCCGCCTGACTCCAGTGAACATCAGGGTGATGTTGCCTGATAGTTCTGAATTATTACTTGTATCTATAACATCTGCACCTTCATTTGCAAATCAATTGACTATATTAATTGTTTTTTTCTTAACTCATTGTTTGCAAACTAGTTCAAACTGTTTTTGATCGAGAAATGTTCCTAATGTTCTTAAATGCTTCCTTCTTGGCCAGGTCACCCTTGTAAAGGGGATCCATTTTTTTAAAAATAATAAATAAAAGTAAAAATAAAGGAAAGAGGCTCTTGGACAATGACTCAACAATGGACAATGGCATCAGCCCAGTCATTTGATTGTATCCAAATGAAGGTACCGTACTGTATTTGTGTAAAGCTGTATTTGTTAATATTTTTATATTAACAATAGCGACAGTAACTGTGTAATATGTAAGGTGAAGTTTGTTGCGACAAACCCACAGAGAATTGTCACCACAGTTCCCTTAGCTCTACTGAGCTTTTTTATAGCCACTATATTCTGCAAAGGTACATATAGCTCCTATGTTAAGTCTTATGCAGAAAAATACCAACCATCAGCACCTTTGGGCCATTTTAAGTCCCATTGAAACCCATTAAAATCAGACTTACTGATCATACAGCTGCTGCAGCATAAAATCATGCTTTCTATTTCATAAAGCCCTGGCTTCAAAATTGTGGCTTTTACTATTTTCTAGCTGATTGAGCCATTTTCTCATTTTAAACCCCTAAACCCATGAAAAATGGGTTTTGATTCTAAAATAATGCATTCTATTTCATAAGGCTTTCAAAGTGAAACTCTGGTATCAAAGTTTTAGTTTCTTCAAGATACTCCGAATCTCTTTAAGCGACTTGAACCAGCAGAGGGCAGAACCTGCCATGCCGAGCTCAGTGAGTGTGGAGAATAGGATATGGTGGTTATCCTTGTCGACGGCAGCTGAGAAATGTAGCAGCAACAGAGCTAAGGAGTGACCAGTGTCTCTAGTGAAATTGAAGACAACCATGTAATACGGATGAGAACTTTTTAAGGGGGACTGCTGCATTTATCAACAGTTGAGCTATGCTCTATAAGGCAGGGTTCAGGCTGAAAAAAAGATTCATTTCAATGTTGGCAGTGGCAGTGATACAGTAACACAGTGGCGGCAACATCCCAGATTTTCTGGTGGATTACTTTGGAAAGTGAACTTTCTAGAATTGTAAAATCCTGCCTGTGCAACAAACCACTAGCATTTTGCCACCTGACACACGATTAGTGCAAAAACCAAAACCTTTGATTTAAATGTCACCTACTTGGACCCTTTGAACTCCACTTTGTGAACCACTGCAGTTACAAACAGCGTGGCATCTGTGTGACATGGTGATCTGGGTTTTGTCTATTTCTGTGTGGCATTGTGAGATCCCTTCACTCCAACCACAACCGCATGCAACTACTTCCATGCTTTGATGCACATTAGTCTAGCATGCAATCACAGTGTTCACACTCCCACAGTTACAATGAGGGCTAAAGGAACAACATAAGACATTCTGATAGCTTTCAAAGGACACCCCTCAACCCCCTGATGTACTGTAGAAGCAGGAGAGAATGGAGATTGGACTTGTTACAGGGGCTAAAGTGTGACAAAAGTCTGCTGGATGCCGTGGGGACATGAGGGTTCAAATGATAATGAGGACATCTGGCTCAGATGTATTTGAGGCTGCAAGTGTTCATCATTTTCCTGGAACAAGAACAGAGAGCTGGGCCCTGAACACAAAACCCCTCATCCACTGTCAGCACTGCTCTCTATTTCCCTTCACTACACTGCACAGTCTCTGTTTTTATCCTGGGCAGTATAAATTGCATATTTAGCAAGCCAGAAATTCAAAAATACTTAAAAGCTTAGGCTCAGATTTTTTAAAAAGTCAATATTAATACAACACTCGTACAGTATGGCATAAGTATGTTGAAATGTTGCTCAGATTCCTGGTATTTCTTCACACTCTTTCATCTCTCATAATAACCTTGTAATTGCTACCTGTCCCTCATGCTGATTAATACTGGCCATCTGGAAGGCTCTCTACATGGGATTACCTTAATACAAAGTACTTTAGGGCTGCAGGTTATTTTTATATTCTCATTATGTTTAGAGATTTAGTCCATAAAATAATGAAACATGTCGACACTGGTTTCCAAAGATGCAATCTAAATCGTCTTGTTTTGTCCCAACCAGCATTTCACAACTCAAAGATTACTTTTACTAGAATCTGATAATTTGTAAATTTTCTTCTTAAAAACATAATTAAAATGATTAATCAATTATCAAAATAGTAGGCAATTAATTTTGTAGTTGTCACCTAATTGATTGATTTACTGTGCACTGCAGCTCTAAAGTATTTTTTTTATGTTACTCTGGTTGGTAGGAAGTAGTTGAGGGAAGAGAGAATATTCTGACTTTTATATGACTGGTTCATTTTCTTTCCAATATGAATTATAAATATAATTGTCTAAACTATTTAAAACCTGAAATTGTGTTTTATCAAAACAATTATGTAGCTCATTTAATTTTTTTTTATTTTTTATTATTGTTTATTTTACTGATGACCAATGACATGAACACATGAAGGTTTGATTTGAAATTCTTTGCACAAAAGGGCAACATATCATTTTCTGGTTTTGGTAGAGGAAGGTTTCACTTGAAAGCTGTCAGACAAAGATTACTCTTGTGTTAGAAAGACATTTGATTCACTGGATTATGGGTTTAACTCATTATAGATGAATCTGATTTAAGCATAAGATGAATGGGGAATTAGACAGGGTTGGATTTTGGGGAAAAGGGTTAGGGTAAGGTATGTGTACAGTACAGGGTAGGAGGGGTCAGGGTGGCATAGGGGGGTTCCCCACCTGGTCACACCTTGTTGCGATCTACTTGGGGGAAAACAGTGGTAAAACAAGGTACAGCACATTTATGGATGCTTCACACACACAAACAAAATAAAGCATATGTTTGCATCAAATGACAACACCATAATAGTTTCTATAAATGAAAACAGATATCAAATTATATATATTTTGGTTGGTAGCAGACAAATGGGTAAATCCCAGGAGAGAACAGGCTCCATAATGGAGTCAACTATTAGGCCACATAAGGAGGAAACTGATGGTGTGATTGGATGCCGACTGTGTCTGTTTTTTGTTTTTAAGTCGCCTATCACACCAATCAGAACTGTTGGTAATTATTATGGCTTAGCTATTGTTCTGTAACTTCACGCTGCTACAACTTCTGAGTCTCAACCAAAACATCAAGGAAAAGCAATACTCTATATAACAATTATTATTATAATCAATAAAACAAATAAGAATATTCTCCCAACTCCTGAAACCATTTTATGACTAGCATCTGAAGGCACAGTGATGTGTTTGCTGCACTGAGTTTGAAATGCACCAAAAAGCTGCAATCTGAGCTCAACATTTAAGTGCTTCCAGTAGGTGCGATGACACAGATTAACAGATTCGGCTTTGATGGAGATGCTGTGGTTCACTGTTCTGGCCAGACATTGGATCAAATGGATGGCAGGCAGAACGAGCTTCGCAGACATGCATGGGGAGCGGATGGCAACGATCAACCAAACTGGAATTTCTGTCTTGTAACTGGCAATATGGGATAGACCTGGAGCCAAATAGCTTTTACAAAAAAAAATAATTGTTTGAATTTGATTTAACGTAGTAGAACATCAGATATTTGGGATTGATTGCATAAAAATCACAATTACAGAGAAGTGTCCAATGGTATTTAAATAAATAAGATATTGATATGAGCAAATACAGAAAATATTTAATATAACCATGAAATTGAACAAAAAGACACATTACTCAGAATGTTATTGTGAAATGATTGGGAGATTATTTCAAATTTGATGCATGATATGCTAACTCTCGGTCTTAGAAGTAATGCATCGTTACTACTGATAATAGGTCTAATGCAACAGGAAATTCATTTCGCTCTCTTTCCACTTCCTGGCCTTAACAGCCATAGCAGTGGTGGTGGAGTATGCTCTGGGCTGGGAACAGGCTGGTGTGGGTGTCTTTCCTTATTTTTAGCTGACTCACCAGCTTCAGTTAGTAGCTGTTTTGGGGTTTGATTGAGAATGGTTAGTTTTAGGGGGGTTTTTTGTCAATAAATTTCCAGTACTTTAAAAAGAGCAAGGTCTTTTATTTATTTGATAATTTTTCAATTTCATGGTTACATTATATGTTTTATTGAACTGTTATTTATATCTTCACCACAGGTTGGCAATAACTGAACAGTACTAAAATACTACAGTAAGTAGGCTACTAAAGATATTTACAAAGACTATTCAGCACAGGTCTGGAACCAACCCATACATCCCTATTCACAGCATGATGCTAAGTTGGACAGATAAATATCGAGTAGGGTGGAGCAAAAGAAGCTGCACGGAAATGAAAGTGATGTGAGAGTATGGTCGTTGGACAGTCAGTAAATATCTACAGCTAAGAGTACACATGCCATATGGTCTATCTGATATGCATGCTGAAATCACAGAGATGACAGATATTCCCTGAGACATACTCATGCCCTCCAGGAGCAGCTTGCTTGTTGCATTAGCGAGCCTCTGCTAAATTAATAATAGAAATGTGAAATTGATGGTATCATTCCAGTCCAAGCAGAGTTGTGGTGAGACAAAGTGATGATGAAAGTACCTCCCTTCAGAGTCTGGAGGAAGATAAGGGTGATGACATGCCCCTCTGAAGCAGAGAAGAGCGTGGACGAAAAGAATCTTTGCCAAGCACATGAGGGTCAAGTACAGGGAGATGAGATGGGAGTGTGTCCCAGGCAATAGAGTGGACACTGCAAAAAACACCCATGTTTACAAGCAATTTCACTTCATATACTGCTGTCTTACTGGCTAAATTAAGTTATGCAGCCTAACAGCTGATACTGATACATTTTGACATATTAAGGTGTCGTTTTGCCTCTTTTATAGTCATCATTTCGCAATAATAATCAACGAGGATGCAGAGAGAAATTCCATGAAGATGTGAGGCAACTTTTCACTTACAGTAACCTCTGTAGAGGTATGTTATGATTTGAGTAAAAACATGTCAATGTTATAGTTGGGGGATCATGGGAATGCACTGACTGAAGTTCAGACAGAGATTTTAGCCTAAATTATTCTTTTATTTATTGATAATTGCTTTTTAAATGCTCCAGTGCATGAAAATAATTTCTTTACCAAATCTAATATTTTCCTGTGTATTTTTTCTGTATTATTTTGGTTTCCTCCATTATTTCTCATTGCATAGGAAATATAATTCTACACAGACAGGGCAGGTTTACACCAAACAAGTTAAAGGTGATCGTGGAGTTTTCTGTGGACTCACCCCAACCCCACTGTGTGCCTACAATTGATGTCAAAAACGTGTTCAATGAATTTCATTTCTTGATAATATATGCAAAAAAAAAAAACGTAATAATACTAACATTCATGAGTATTTGCTAGCAGTCAACTTTTTCACTGCTTTTGCTGATGCAATGCTGTGACAAAGTGTGGATTCACTGAGCCGCCCTAACATCTGGTGGCTTTTGTTCAATAGTTTGATCCAATTTTGAAGCACCCTTTAAATCTGGGTGCAGGGATCTGTCTGGTGACACTAAATGATAAGCTACCTGCTGACTTTTGACTTTTTGCATATTCTGTTGCACTCTGCTCAGCGTCATTTTGCGTGGGTTTATTGATGTAAAAAAAAAAATCCTCATACCTCATAACAAAATAGCTACTGGAATTTTAATACTATGTGAGAATGCGTTGGTGGATTTTATTTGAATAAATTTGAATCTATACTTGTTTTTACTGAAACAAACAACAGTGTCTCATCGAGAGTAAAGTTGCATTCCTCATCTATGACATGCCTTTAAAGAAAACCTGTTAATATGTTTTCACCATTTGAAGAAGTAAGACTGAATATGTGAGGAAATTACTTGTTTTTGCAGTGGAAGCGATGATGTATGTTTTCTTTCTCACGTACATTCATACAGATAATGACACAGACAGGCAAGATGAGAGAGGTAGAGGAGGCATTACCCCATGAAGCTCCTTCAAAACGATCCCAGCACAGAACAAGGAGAGGATCAGGTCAATAAACACTGCACAGCACCGCAACACACACACACACAGGCACACACGCACACTTCATGCTTTTCTTTTGTAATTTTTAAAGTTTTTTTTTGTGCTGATGATCACATCGCATCATGATTTGTAGTGACACTTGTATGTAAGCATGTATACATGTGTATTTAGACATTTTAGCCATAGAATCTGAAGTGATTAGCAGGCTAAGACTTAAAGAAATAGCTGTGACCAACAGTAGAGGAGAAGAGCAAAACAGGACTCTAGAATTAACATCTGACATTATGTACAAGAGCTTAAAAGTTTTCGTTATTAAGACTATGGTTAACTCTTTCATCCTAGTGGATCCATAGAGTTAAACATGTTGTTCTTGACTTGTTGATTAGACCACAAGTAACCAGATGTATACACAAAAACAACTGATGATCAGGATTAACAAATTAAAGATCCTGTTTTAAAATGTATATTAAATACTATACTTTGTCTAATAATTTGTGTCTAGTATGATTCTCCACAAAAAAACAAAAATAAAATAAACAAGCCCTTAAAATTAGATTTACTCATTTTCCCTCATAAAAAAATCAGGAATACTGTTCATTTTAAAATTAGATGTTGGATACAATATTCACCACAAAGCCCATTCTCATGGTTTGTATACTTCATGTTTCCACATACCACACTTGTGTAAATTGAATACTGAACCAGGATTGGCTCTAAGCTTTTTTGCAATGTCAAAATCCTGCTTGTTTATATTCTAATTGTAAAAATACATATATTTATAATTAGTACAGAGAAACTTTTCACTTTCAGTAGATGGATGTGAAACAAACTCTACATATACAGGATTCTGACAGTGAAGCCGAAACATTTGACTGAAGGAACAAAAAGAAAAATATATTTCTGTGTGTAAGGACTTAAAATATGAGACATCTCATTTTATGACAAAAAAGGCAGGAACTTACGAAAATGCAAAAGCCACCAGCGCCCCACTGACCACTATGAAGTCTAGGATGTTCCACAGGTCTCTGAAGTAAGATCCAGGATGAAGCAGCAGGCCCAAGTCCACCATCTACACCACCAAACACAACACTGTTACACTATGTCTGATTCATTTTTATTAATGTTGTTTTATTTATTTAAAATCTTACTGTATTATTAATATAATAATAGTAATCTATTTTCTATTACATTTTAATAATATACTGTGTTATCAGTCTTACACTGGACTAATCTATTATATATCTTTACTGACTGATGAATATCATTTGATTTTTGTGGCTAATGATTATTGACTATTCATAAATCAATCATTTTACAAGGCATTTTGAAATGAAATACAAAAGAGGGAATGTGTTTGTGTAAGATGTATTAGATTACACAGTGACAGTAAGACATTTTTTATATAAAACATAGTGGTTATCAATAAATGGTGTGAGTAGAAATGTCTCTCAATTTCATCATGCGTCTTTTTTTTTTTTTTTTTTTAAATAACTGAGGTTAGGGTTGGATGAACTACAGAATGACATGTGAAGATTTACAGTGACTAAAAAGATGACCTAACCAGACACTGGCCTGAAATGAAATACAAACATAGTGTCTACCATATATATGTCATCCTGTCATGCTTCTGTCCCTGTTTGTTCCCCCCTATCCTCCCTGCTCCGTCTTAGTGAGGGTGGGGCAGTGTGTGAGGTGAGATGAAGCTGCTGCTCTGCACTCAGAGAGAAGTGCAGTGGACTTGAGTTGAGTCCACTTCACCACAAGACTATGCTTGTTACTAATGTTTAGTGGAAGACAACAAGGTAATAACTTTATTAGTGTTTTAAATGTGTATTTATCTGCCTTCTTACCTTAATCACCATTTCAAAAGTGAAAACCCCGGTGAAGGCGTAGTCCAGATATTTGAGCACCTACAAAAGAAAGACTATTTCAGCACTGAAACACATGAACGTTAGAAAAAAAACGTCACGTGTGGGGATGGAGGACCAGAGCCAATGATCTATTTGGTATTGTATGCCTTCATTTATTCACTGAAATAATAATTAATCAAACTCCATGCTGACAAGAAATTCCATATAAAAAACCTTTTTTTCAGTTTTGTATGAGTGAATGTACTGTAGTGAGTGTCTATTTCACAGCTTACATTGTTGCGAGGAGCATTTGTCCAGACAGGATCCTCTGCTGCCAAAGCGATACTGCTCATAGCAATGACGACCAGGATGGACATCTCAAAATAACGCAGAGTCACAATATAGTGGCATAACCTCCTCACTCTAGATGAAAGAGGAAGGGGAGAGGGACACATAGAGAGCAACAGTGAGGGATGGACAAATATGAAACTAGTCAGAGTAAATGGTTATGATTTTCTTCTTACTTATTTATTTTCTGCAGTATATTGATTGCTGTTCCTGCCACAGCCAAACTTACAAACATAGGCTGACCTCATTAATACAGTCAGTGGAGAGCCATAACCTAAAATTAGCAGCGTTCCTGTTAATGGCTGACATACAGAGCAGCTACTTCTCTCTACCTTGAGTGTTTGTAGGTAATTGGCTGTTTATGTGACAGTTACAAGCACATTGTACAGATGGATACTAGCAGTGAGAGGCACTATTGTCTTGCACCACTTAAAACATGTATTGTGCCCACAGATGTAATATACTGTATGCTCTGCCTAGCTGAGCTTGAATCTTGGGACCCCTCCCCCACAGGAAAACTTGTATTATCACCTTTAATGGTGATGTGACCAGGTTATAAATTAGGATATATAAGGCAGATCACTCGCCTTTGTTCGAGCTCTCTTTCTGCTCTTTTTCTACTCATTTTTCCACACCTCATCAACAGAGCACAGCTCTGTTCTTCTGCTCCTCACAGCAGGAGAAGCTGAGGACAGAAGCCTTCAGCAGCTTCTCTGCTCTCAAAGGGATAATCACCTGCCCAACATCTGGCGAGCACTTTTGAAGCAACTTAGGCCTGGTTCCAACAAGGCGCAACAAGGAGCAACACGGCCTCCACGACCGATCTCCACCACACCACAGATGATACAACCTTGTTTAACCCCTTAAGGAAGCAGAACCAAAGAACAATTCTCCACCTTCCTTTCCATGGACTGGTAATATAACTAGGACAGAACAGAACATTACCAAACACACCTAAGCATGGTGTCAAAGTGAAAATTTGGGGGTTTTGGACTGTCAGTCAGACACAACCAAATATTCGAAGATGTTACTTTGGACTTTGGTGAGCTTACAATAAAAAAATGAATCACAGCAATAATTGGCAGCTTAAACTGGTAGTGAAGGCAACATGTAACAAGGGGTTCCAGGGATATACTATAGAAATTAAAAAGGCAGCATTGAGGCCCTATAAGGAGGTGAATAAGTAGACAGAGAAAGGTTGAGGTGACTCACGGGTTGGTCTGTCCAAAGATGAACATGGAACTGTAAGGCAGGATGGGTTTGGGTCCACTCTGACTGAGATCCTCCAAGGTCTTCTCATTCATAGGCATCGTCTCACAGTCAATACTGTTCACTGGAAAGACAAATATTATTACAACGATATAGGCCAATGTCCTGATCCTGACACTACTGATCAGCCTCACCAAACAATGAGGGTCATTTTTTACTTCAAAATGACAGAAATGGAGTCTGTCTGATACAATGACAGACTCACTGGTACCATTTAGGGTCAGGCTGTCTGACACATCTTTAGAAGTTGATGTGGCATATATGTGTAGTTATATTTTTTGTTCATGTTTATGTACACACACAAACACTATTTTTAAGAATTCGGTATAATTTCTGAAATTGTCTCCGTCTATAATGGTCTCCTCTCATGTATACTTCTACTCCAAAGTTATACGAAAACCCTTATATATGTTGGCTATATGCTTAATTCTTGTTGTTGACCTTTTTTGTTTGCTTTTCCACTCGCCATTCATGAATTAGAGACAACTTTTATATTATTAAAAGTTGTGGTCCATTCGAACCAAAGGCTCTTAGTTCAGTTCATTTTCGTTGGTGTGAAAGCATCAAACACTAAATCAAGCAGACCGAGACCCAAAAAAGAGGTGGTCTCGGTCCGCTTGACTCGCCACCAAAGGACAGACTTTATTGCGGTTCCTCTGGTGAGAATGCAAACTCGGGTCCAAAAGAACTAATCAACCAATTTGGGTCATTTGCAGGTGTGAAAGTGGACCACACTTAGTCTATACGCTATATAATAAATATTTTATTGTCTAGTACGAACCAAATAATCAAACTAGTGGTGTGAAAGTGCCCTTAATTTCCTGTTAGTCAAAAAACATGTATCTAGAGTACAGTATATTTTTAGGACAACCTTTACTACATCTTTTCCACATTTTAATTAAATAACTTATATTCTTTGATTAGACAGTTATCACACTTTAATTAATATATGCGCACAAGAGAAGTGTATTGTAGCTATTGCACAGATAATATCCAGGGGCACCCTGGCCAATCTGCAGATAGGGCAGGTTGGGTCATAAAAGTTAACATTCTGAATAGTAGATGGCTAGCCAGTTTGTGTATTACACTAATCTTTTTTGAGTTCATTTTAACTTCTAATTGTATTTCAGAGAACAGTAGATAAACTACAGTAGGAGACTGGTCACTGTTTTTGTCACTGTCTTTTATTTCTGTGCTTTTTTTTAAACTACTTTTTCTCTTTAAAACTTGGGCAAATGGTATTCAGAAAAAAACACATGTCCCAAGGTAATAGTCATCCCTTGTGAGATGGCAAAATCATCTAAAAAATTTAAACCAGACCCCTTATGTACAACAAATATAGTTCCAAAGGCTACAAAGAAAAATGGCAAATATTATTTCCAATGCCAAGACCTGATGAATACATCTAACTTCTCGAATAAAGATTATTTTATCTCAGGTCACCTGTACAAAAATGTATCCATCTGCAAACAGGAGTATGTATCTCACCTTTATCTTCACAGTAAAAAATGTCACCTCTGTCCTCCGTATACTGTTGTGGGGACCCAGCTGTCTATATAGATAAAGTGGTGATCAAAAGAAAACCTCAAGAATGGCCTCTCTGGGAGGTCAAGCTATTATCTTTGAGAATATGAACTATCCAAATATGACCACTAAAAAACTAACAGGGGTTTCTGACCAACATAAACAAACGCTGGCCAAACAGTTGACCTGGGTGGCTTTAAAACACACACAAACTCCCTTTTCCTCACACAGCATCAAGGATGTCATAAGTTCAAGAGACACTGTACTCACACAAATACTCTCCTTAAATGTGACAATCCTCTCTCAAACATCAGTGTCCATTTTAATCATTTAGGATATATCTTAACAAATTGAGGCAAAATCTAATCTCAGAGTATAGCTTCATTTGACAACAAAACATATTGTAAAATTTATAACATGTTATAAAATTATTAAATGCTTTTATGACTGTGTTAGTTATAACACAAATAATCCATGATGACCATAGTTTCATTTTCAGGTTGCCTTACACCAGAAGGAAATAGATTTTTCTGCAATAACTGATCCAAGACGACCCACTGCCCCCTGCAACTTGTTCGATAGCAATACTACTTAGCTGAGAGGACCGGATAAACCAATGCACTCAAACCACAAGAACCAACCCAGTCAGAACCTGTTTTCTTCATCCATCCTGCTGTCACCACTGGCATAACCAACGCAGCAAAGCTGGACACACTGCTGGATGGTGCCTTGATGCAACGAGCAGAGATTCTTCGTCACGAAAAAACAAAACAACTGTGATGTGGATGGTTGAGTTGCATGTTGGAATAGATTTAATCAAAGATAGTTATCCTCAAAAGGAAAGAGGGAAATCCCTGGAGTAGGAACACACTTCACTTCACTATTCCATGCAGTGTAATGTCATTTCATCACATACCATGCTTATTGCTCTGTTGTTTAGTAGTATATTGTGTTAATTTAATGAATTCTTTCAGGTGTAAACTTCTGAATTTTACTAAAAAGAAGACGTGTGTTGTTTAGAAAAAAGAATCACTGTAGGAGAAGAATTTAAGCCTACAAACACCTGACTGATCATTTGAGATTGAATATAAGGTTTAATGTTTCCTCCAAGCATTAAAAGTCAAAGTCTAATGGTGGTGGTGCCGATATGACATTTAAAGATAAACTGCAGAGGTAACACACTATACTGTATTTGGTTTTAGTAAGTAAGTAATGTACATTTGATCATGTGTGCGTCCTGTAGGCCTTGGTAGGTTCTGACCTTGTATAAGTGTGGTTTCCCCAGGTGGAGACGTGATGGTCACAGGAGGAATTTGGATGGAGGTCTGGCCAGTTCGTCTGACGTTCCTCTGATTGTCTGAGTCCTCGGGTCGTTCAAGAGGCCAGTTGGGCTCCATTGAGCCCTGCTGGGGGGAGATAGCTAGAGACTCCCCCTCTGAGTCACCAAACCTGTCCATAGAACAGGGAGAGCATCTTACCATTACTATACAGCAAATTCTCAAACAAAAAAAAAATCCTTCACAACATAAAGCTGCAGCCATACAGCAGGATGTTTTTTAAAAGGGGCCTATCATGTTAATTTCAAGCTCTGGTATTCTGGAACTCCACTAGAGTAGTCTTGCACAATTCATTGTTCAAAAATCTCCTTATTTATCTTATAATGGCCGTTTATGCAGACCCTCAGTTCAAACTCTGTCTCACACAAAATGTTATAGCTCCTGTCTCTTTAAGGCCCTCATCCTGATGATTTAACTGTGTTCTGATTCATATGAAGCACATATCAAGGTCATATTAATATACTGTATATCTGCTACTTCAGATTGAAAGCTTTAACATGACTAAATAATATGAGGCTTTTATAATGAAAATTTACAGGATATAAAACACGTTCTTCACTGAATGAGCGTTACATTTGTTAGTGGTATTCCTCTACAGATAAAATAGGCTGAAAATAATACATGTATCACTGACGGTCTGGTAAACAGGAAGGAGTATGACCATGTGCTTCCTGTACCCGTGACTGTGAGTCTTCTCTCTGTCATTGGACTCCTCTCCTTCAGCTGTGGATTGGCCCCTGGATCCATGAGTCCTATGTCTCCTCCTCTCTCCATTGGCCCCACCCTCTCCTCTGGAGTTCCTATCCCCATCCCTGTTCGATGAACGTCCATCTTTGTGGCGAGGTCTTCGCTCTCCCCTCCCTCCACTGTTCACTGTCCCATTTCCTTCTTTCGACTGCCGGTGTGAGTGATGGTGCCGGTGCTCTCTCTCGCTCGTGACTCCCCCGCCTCCGCTGTCGTCTACTGAGCTTTGATGGTGATGCCTCCTGCCTCCCTCCCGACTGCGGGACCTCTCGCTCTTCCCCTCTTTGTCCCGGACGCCGTCGTGATCTTTGGAGCGGCTGTGATGGACGTGGTGGTGGACGCCGCTCTCGCCGTTATCGTTTGTCTCCTCCCTGGCTCTGGTTCGGTCCCTGTCTCGGTGGCGGTGGTGGCGGCGGGGTTGGGGAGGAGGATGAGGCGGGTCCACGGCGGTCTCGGCCTCATCCGGCATGCAGGACTTGTGGTGGTGGTGCTGTTGGCCGCCAAGTAGAGGCCCGTCCCGCGGCTCCACAACCAGCGGTCGGTCAAGGTGGGTCATCATGTCTGGCCGGATGTGGAGGGCTGTGGACAGGCGCTGGCGTTCCTCCGGCTCCAACTCGCTGTACAGAGCCTCGCAGCTCGCGCGGTTCTGCCTCCTCAGCTGGTTGGCCCTCTGCTCCCACACCGACATCGTCTTCATGGACTTCTGATGCTCCTTACTAGTTGAGAGGCAGAGGGACCAGACCAATTAAAACCACTGGGACATTGATGTTACAATATACAGTAAAATATTATGTAAAGCATCTGATGTCCGTGTCACAGCTTCTCACAACACCTTGTTGTTTCTTTAATAAGCTTTTTCCAATAGATAAACTGACATGTACGGTGACACATTCATTACTGCAGGTTAAATTATAGTCCTGCATGGCACATAAAAACCAGAAGTGTATTTTATTTTTCATCTCATGATGGCACACATGTAATCCCTACATGCTGAATGATTTACAGTATGACCACGGTGCAATCGAGCTCCCAACACAGCGAACCACTGGGTCTGTTTATCACAACCGTCTGTGGTGAGCTTGTCCATGAATATGCCTGAACAAAAGCCAAGCATGGCCACATTGCCATGCTTTGACACGTCACCTTCTTCTGTCAATGTATGTGTGAGCAGTACTTTGACATGGCTGAATGCATGCACGTTTGATACTGAATGGACTAAAAAAACAGTGCTGTATTTTCCCCAGTTTTTACACATTACAATGTCATCTATCAGAGTCCATCTCTTGACTACACAGATTAAGGAAAACAAAATAACTATCCCTTGTTCTCAGCGCTCCATTATCCAGCAGTCGCATTCTTCATACTTACCCTCATGCATGTGTAACATCTCAAGAGCAAACACACTGAACTACACTCTGTAAGAAAGACCAGCTCAGAGCTGGATGAAAACATGGGATTGGATTGAATGAACAGAAAAGCCCACAACATGGTGTGTATGAGAAGAATGCAGAGCAGATATTTAAATTAGGCGCTTTTGTTTTAATGATGTA
Source organism: Lepturacanthus savala (assembly GCA_030544235.1). Classification (NCBI taxonomy): domain Eukaryota; kingdom Metazoa; phylum Chordata; class Actinopteri; order Scombriformes; family Trichiuridae; genus Lepturacanthus; species Lepturacanthus savala. The sequence goes on from CM060473.1 coordinate 12,396,675, forward strand.
AATAATGGGAACGTAATCATGTATTTTTCATGCATGTCATCATCATCGACCACCTCGCTTGCAGGCGGTTGGGTTTACCTCAGGTAGTGATGGACTGGGGTGCAGACATAACTCCTACAAACACATAGGGAGCAGCAGTGAAACAAACAGAGGTACAAAAGATACTTCAAAAGGGACAGAAACAGGTTACAGCAGACAGACAAAAACACACAGGGGGGCAAATAAGCTTCAGGGAAATGTACAGTACAGATGCAAAATTATACAAAAATCCAAAAGAACTTTTTTGCTGAGAAGAAGCAGAGAAATTATGGGCACAGGAGACACTGAATACACACTTGTGCTACTACAGTGTTCATGAGCTGTGGGATGTTTGACTTGCCTCTTTTGCAGCATTACTTTTAGTATTTCATTGTGGGATTTATTCCCTTTTGAGCCATCTCACTGATGCTACTCAGAGAACCAGATAAATAATTAATATATAATATGCAGTTTGTGACTATGCACAAGTGGCTTTGTCACCGAATGTTATCAGTGTTTTAAGTAGCAATTATCAGTGATTATCAACCTCATATATATGGGTTAGAAGGGACCTGCTATACTTACTACTAGGTGCATATCAACACATGAGAATAGGATTGTAATATGGCACTACCTTACCTTATGCACTAAGCCTTACATAATAATAATAATAATGTTTCATGGTGTGAGAACATTGCGGTTTAGTCTGGTTAGATTTAGGCACAAAACACATTTGGGTAGAGAAAGATCATGGTTTAGGTTAAAATCTATCACTTCAAATGTTAAACATGGCAACTGTTCATTAAAGGTAGAATATGCAAGATTTCCCTAAAAACAATATTGAACCAGTGTAATCTCTCTCAATTATCATTTATGGCCGATGAGTGTGTGGTGCTGTGGTTTTGTGCAGAGACTAGAGTTAGGAACTGGAATTCAATTGGAAATTAGAAAATGTTCCCACATTACGGTAAAATGATCTCACTATTATGGTAAAATTGTACATTTACTGTACATTACAGAAAATGTATGGTTAAACAGGAAAAGAGGCAGCTGTCTCCTGCTGCTTTTGCAACTTTTACAAGCTGCCCTTTTCTATCTACAGTCACTAAATACTTAACCATCTTCCCTACCCACCTGGAAAGGAAGTCATCTTATTAGAATTTCTATAACTGTTAGATTGAGAATAATGAATAATGGCCTTCTGGACTTACTGGCAGGCATAGAATGTGTATCTATGAGTTTGATAACCACAGATAACAGCCAATAAATAGGCTGATAACATTGGAAAAATTAGCCTATGTTATGTGTGTAAGTACCTGCTACCAAAACCTACATAAAACCACAAGTTACACCCATCTACCAAGCAAGATTGTGCCTAAAGCTGCGATATAGTGCAATCTGACTAGGATGGAAAGCCCCTCCTTTCTCACTGACAACCAAGCTTGAATATTATAGAAAGTGAATCTGGCACTGGTTCTACAGTGTTATATAATTTTATGACCAAATGAAAAGTTACTGAATATCTTTTTATCAATTATTCATGGTTAATTAGCTAGCATGGCTTTGGTTGGTGTTATTAGGGTTACATCTAAAAATAATAAAAAGAAGCTGCATTACTCTATTTTTATCACGGTCAATCCCATAAAAACACCTAAAACCATTAGTCTGTTAATATTTTTTTAAAAAAACACATAACTCTCTATATAACTCTCTTTCTCTAGCCTTGCTGTAATGTACTGGTTTTATCTAGAGTGATTTACTATTTGCACTTCCTTAATGTTTGTGCTTTTGCTTTTATATGCGTTTTGATTAGGCGCCTCCATAATATGGTCCAGCGAAATAAGACATTCATACATACCGTTTTTTTGGATTGGCTCTGTACATCATATTTAATGACAAAAGAAAAAAAAAACTTTAAACGGCACTTTCAGTAAGTATTGCCAAAAAACCTTAAAAAGCCCATCAATCTGACCCTACAAATAGTCACTCAGCATCTAGTAATGTTCTTGTTCTGTATTACACAAGCCTGAAGCTAACAAGGCAGTAAGAACATGCAATACACGTTTAAAACCAGCTCCGGAAGATGGACTCAGCTGAAAATTTCTGCACAGATAATTATGATTAATCACAGTGTCGATCATGAGGGAACAATGAACACAGAACACAGGGATGAAAATATTGATACATGTCGCTCTATCAGAAGGTGTGATAGATAGGTATTTTTGACAATTCCGCACAGAAGAATCTCATGATTGTAAGACCAGAAGAAGACAGAGGGGCAAATTTACAAAAGGATGCATGCTTTTGTGGCCACTAAACCTGTGCTAATGGGACATAAAAATCGTATTCACAAAGTACCCACGCAGGGTGAAATGTACAGAAAACTGTGCTGCCAAACAAATAGCGTTTTGGTATTTTTTTATTTGCGCCTATGTAAATTAGGTCATATGCTTATAACATTGCCTCCTTTCTATGCAAATCAGCCTCATTGCAAAAACCATTTAATTCACAAAGGCCAGCTCTGACAGCCACGCACAGAGTGATTCGATTGGGAATGGGGCGGAAGGTTTATCTTGGACTCGTGATGGAAGTAATAGTGTCCTGACAAAGTTGATGGAACTCAGGATTCATACACATTTGCTACTATATTAGAAATAATTCCAACATATACTTGGAATCTGTGTGTAACGGATGATCTGTGTAGATGTGTAGCAGATCCTGACTGATCCAACAGACAGCTGAATAATGTTACCATTGTAAGATTCAGCCATTAATCTAACATTTATTAGAGGGGGGTAAATTATGTATTTCGTTTCATACGATATTGTATCGTATTTCATCATATCATCATATTTTATTTTGAAATGTCAGTAGATTATGTTACAGATGCAAAATACAGTAGTATAAGAAACAAAATACATGATGTGTGCAACTCTGCTAATTACAGACATGATATATATGAAACGCGATATGAAAACGGTCACTGCAGTTTTCACTATGAATTAACTTGTGTGCCGTAATGTGGAGAAAAGCTGCTGATTCACTCACACACAAAACAAGGCAAATGTTACCCAGCTGCTAATATTTATTGGCATGTTTGTGACATATCATTAGCTTAAAATCTTTTATGAATAGGATCTAAAGTCGGAGCAGATAGCGGGTGCAAATGCAAGGCAAAAAATTATGGTGCCATCAGCGGCTGCAATCCATTGTTTTTGTGAATTTGCCCCATAGATTGGTAGTGGAAGGAAAGGAATGGTAGAAGGATAATGGAGGATTTCAAAACTGTAACAGAGAGGTAATAACTCACAGTGAGTTAACGCTGCAGATGGATGAGCTGCTAGAGTGCGCGTTACCTCGACTGCGTGTTAGAAAACTGCACATGCACAAAACAAAAATGGGGGAGGGGGAACATTATATAGGATGAAATCAGAGAAACAGCCAGACACTATTCGACATTTCTCTGTTTTGTCTGTGTCTCCCATCACATTTCAATGCAATGGGCAAGAGAAAAGAGCTCAGAAACACAAGACTAAACCAGAAAGGAAAATGCCACACAAATGGACTGTCAGGGACATTTTGGCTGTCACAGTGGTAGCAAGAGAAATCTGATTTGAGTTTATTCAGTTTTCATATTAAAATAAGCAAAGGCAGTGCTCTTAGAACCCGAACCTGACCTAGTAAGGTTTTATAAAAACAGAATTTACGTATTAAGTTTACATATATATGCAGAGGTGGAGCTGCTCTGGAGGTAACAACAATGTAATGGGTGGAGTTGAAAAAAATAGCTTTCCTTAATATTGATGCTAATATGGAGCTAGATTGAAGCAGCAAATACAAGTCAGTTTATGTGGTGACACGGTGGACATTGTGTTGCTAAAGACCATTTTGTCAACTCTGTGGCTTCAGTGGGAGTTTAATCAGGCGTTAATAAGGGACAATTGTGGTTTAAATTATGTAATATAAGCACATGGATTTATGCATGGATATACATTTTATGCTGTAGCAGAGCATACAGGATAGAATTTTAATCAAACGACATGGTGATTAATCAGGTCGAATAGTAAATGAGCTTAACTGCTTTTCTTTTCTACATATCAAGCTGTAAAGATATACATGTGTCTATATATATATATATTAGTGCTGGCAAGATTAACTCATTAACTTCTGACAGTCCATGGTATTGATGATTTTATTGAAAGTCTTTAGTTAAAAAAAAGAATGTGTGCAAGGTTAAAAAGATGGTACTTATACTCTTTGAATTGGTACTTCCTTTGTGTTCATTCTACATTAATATCACCAAATGTACATTATTACTAACTTCAGACTTCAGAAGAATTGCAATCATTCAATTAAGTTATTCATTTTTAAATAATTGTGAAAAATCACAATTAATTGAAGACCATTTTCAATTAATTATTTTGTTTTTAATTGTTTAAAATATATAATATACTGTATATGTACAAAAGCCCTAAGGGGGCATACATTTGTTCACTTTTATGAATTGATCAATTGATCAAAACTGTTGAGACAAAATTAGCGAGAGAAAAGAAAAAAAGAGCAGCTCTTTTAACATATAAAGACTTAACAACTAATACATAATAACACAGTTAAATATAACAAAACATAAACCAATAAAGTGCAATATATTCAGAAAATGTCAAAGGAAACCTTTCTGTGGACAGCTGTAGTTACTGATGTTTTAGGCTTACTTGGAGCGCAGCCAATTTGACAAAACCTGTATAAATATTACAATATTTAATATTAGAAGGCACAAACTTTATATACCTTAATTCTTCTTCATCAAAAACAGAGTATGAAGGAATTTCCTGTAAAAAACTATATAAACCCCTACCAATCATCAGTTATATCATCAGTAAGCTAGGTGTGTTTATGTGTAGAGAACCTGCCTATGGAGAACCATGTTTGGGGTGTTTGGGATGTCAGTCTTTGGGCAGTGTGTGTGTGTGTGTGTTTTTCCCTCAACCAAATAACAGTGCAGTGGTGCCTGCAGAGATAAAGCGAGACACAGCAGCATTTTAGGAATTGAGCTGTGGGTATATTATCTGTGCTTTAGAACAAAACCACTATTGTAAAAAAAAACTTTTTAACTAATTTTATATTTCTGTTTTAAGGCATTATCCTCACCTGGTCCCTCTTTTTTTAAGAGTCATGTCTCAGTTGTCCGCCTTTGCAGAGTCTGGGAAGTGTGGCCAACTTTGCTTGCAAACAGCAACCGACAAATTCTGCATACTCTGCTTTTATTCTCTTTTTATTGAAGCACTGATGGTGAGGAATGTTTGAAATAGTACAGTATATATTTTACACAGTCCTCTTTGAACAAATTTCATGAGCAGGTCAACGTTGAAACGTAACTTGAAGTCATGTCTATTGGCATATTTGTGAACTAATCTTTGCATGGCTAGCACATTAATTAGTACAACAAAAAGCTGGTGTGTCTCACAGGCAAGAAGGTAAAAGAACAGAGTAGAGAGAAGATGTGGCTTTGAGACTTACGCTGTGATGGAAATGTTAGCGGCCGACATGGGGCTGACCTCCTTTACCTCCTTGGCTTTCTGGAGGGCAAGCTTCTTATTGATCGCCTCCTCTTGCTCCTCTTCATCCTGGACAGGAGTCATAAAAATACACACACACACATGCATACAAATGCAAGCACCCTTTATATGAACTCTTTTACCATCATTTTTTCATGATGGCCACTTTTAGGAATCAATGTCTACACAATGATTTTATACTCTTTAAAATGCAATAGGCCAATAACATAATAAAAGTCCTGAATTGATAAGGTAATAACTTTTTGCAAGTAATGTAATAAATTAATTATTTTATCAGCACAGTTATTACATTTGCAAAAATGTTTTTTCTTCACTAAGCCAATAACGTAATAACTAGCCAATAACGTATTGAGTTATTATGGAATGAGTTATTACATTATCAGCCAAAAGGTGTTAAATTATTTTTTCCGCATTGTTATTACGTTATTGGCTTATTACATTTTAAAGAAGACAAATTCATTATGTTATCATCCGTTATTATGTTATCGGCTGCTACAAATTCATTTAATTATTGTCTTCTTTCATGAATAAGATGACATTATGAACTACTGTTCAACCCAACATATTTTACTTCCCCTGTGGGCACCATTGTGAAAGAAGTAAAGCTGTCTTGTAAAGAAAGGCCAAGTGCATGGGACATATGATTAAAGCCAAAGGACATTTATCGACAGTGGTAGCATCCCTGTTCCTACAGTAAACCGATGTGAAGTCAGAATGCCTCCAGCTATCAAGAAATACTGCACCTTAGTGAGCTCCTGGGCATTTGCGAGGTTATCAACAGCGATGGCCAAGAAGACGTTGAGGAGTGTGTCTGGTTATTTGTGGTCTCAGGAAAAGATCAAATGATTGAGAAACACAGAATCAATACGTGCAATTGCAGCTGTTCATCACATCGATGATAAAGCCTTCATTGTGCTATGAGGCTGCCTGACAACCACAGGGGTAAATCAATGTGGATCAACTGGGGCAGGATACAGTTTCCAAAGAGAGTGAGGATGATGAAATAAATTGAGGAGAACATTCCTCCGCGGACGCCACCCTGTGATTCGATCCCATGGTACATGACTGCGTTCCAGTCCTCCCCAGTCAGGATCTGTAGGTGAGACACAAGCTGGTTTCTAGATGTTCAGCAGTACAAGCAGAACAAGAAAGACAAACATGAGGAATTTGACCTTTTTACCTGGAAGACAGTGAGAATTGCTGCTGGGAATGTGTCAAAGTTGGTTGTCGGTGTTTCCTCTTCAAAATTAAACCTGTAGGGAGGAAACAGAAGTAGCATTCACTCCTCCACCTGCTGGAGGATGGAGCGGTACAACCTCTCCAATATGTCTGTTACATTTTATTCTTCTGTGGTGACCTTATAGCTGATCTGTGACTGTTTATTCTCAAATGGATGAGTTGTGCTAATGCTGACATTTTGCGCTGTATCACTGTCTGTCTTCTGGGACCTAATTACATCTCCTCCCAAATGTGACAGATGCAGATAAAGGAGGCTGTGATGGCAGAGCAGTTTATCTTGTGCCTTCTCAAAATCCATGAGAGCTTTTCTTTAGCCTGTATCTCATAAGAAGGTGAGCACAGAAAGCAGAGGGGATAGATTTATTTCAGTAAATTATTTCAGAAATTATTTCAGTGTTTTGATTTGTGTTTAGTTGTTCTGGGAGTTTTTTCTCCCAGATATTATTTTTCACTTGTTCAATTAGCTCAGGTTTTCAAAACATCACTATTATATCATAACCCTTCATTATGCTGACACATATGCATATGTCTCATTATCCTAGCGCAAGGAGACATTGCTCAGGGCTGAAGGCAGGATCATATTGTTATAGCTATGTTTCTAAATTCAATGACAATATGGTATGTTACTTCTCAATTATTCCTCTTTGAAACTTTTACCTCTTGGTTGGAGCTTAATGATAGCATAGCAGGGAAAAGAGCAACCAGATGGATGCTCTGAGAATGGAGGCAGATCATCACATTTAGCCACAAAGGAATCAAACATTCACGGCCAGATACCCTGGATTTTTTTTTTTATTTTAGAATTTCATATTTTTGTGACATGATCATTATTTATTTTCCTGATTTTGTAGTTCGCTTGGTCTTTCCGCATGGTATTTCGTTGCTGAGTGCAACAAAATGTATGGTGGACAATTAGAAGTTGAGGTGCAAAAAGGTGAGTGGTTCATTCAAACGATGCCAGCACAAAGCAAGTTGTAGATATTTTGGGAAATTTGGACAAAATTGTATTTTCAGAACCATGTCTGTTTCTGGTTCACCATCGCTCCACTGGCATCTTACTTGGAGAAAATGTGCAACAGTAACGTAAAAAGACTTAAAATGTAGATTTTGATCAAGTACTCTATACCTTCAGTAGCTGTGTTTAAATTGGCAAAAAATACATTTGCTGTAGCTAAAGCAGTCTGGATTCCCTCATGTTTTATTCCTTAAATAAACAGCTTCACTGCTACTCTGTACACAGGACAGAGCAGAAACTAATATCAACGTGAAAGAGTAGGCCAATTATTGGGTATGTGTTGGAAAGGTCTGAATAAATCTGACTTGTAGTGATACTATCCAGTGATCCTCTGCAACAGAAAGAGTACCTGTACTTCTCTTCATTAAAAGAAACTCATTTTTGGTTTATTCAATCTGAAAACCTGCTCATGTAAGGATGGAAGCTATTACTTTATTTTTTCTTCTTTTTTGATAAGTTCACATTGCTGGTTAATGCTGGATAAATATAGAATTTGCATTGTGTTCAAGTTGTCATTAACAGTTATTGGGTTGTTTATGACTGAGTCGCTCCGTCCCTCCAGCAGCTCCAATACCCCGGTTACCTGCGGTGTTCATGCTTTGGTTACCTGAACTGTTGCAGCTAAACTCTGCTGGGATTAAGCCTTTGCTGGTACACTTTTTGCAGTCTACTGACTGGTAGTGTGTACATTAGCCAGTGTGGAAGTGTTCTTCCAGTGCCAATTCCATTACTGCATGTTCTGTGAGGCTCTGCAGCCAGAGTATGGCCATGATCTCTGCCCTGCATACCTTGGCCCTGAACATGTGAGGGCGGCAATGACAATCCTTGCATGAACTGCAGCTGCATACATTCAATAATGATGAATTCCAGACTTGCAGAGAGGGAATATGCAGAGGGAAAATGTGACCTCTCCCCATGGGGCGAATTGCCCCCCCAACACAGACATTTTAAGAATCAGCCTGAGGCCACTGCAGCAGCACCTTTTCATTGAAGGTGGATCAGTTGTCTGCTGAGTTGGCCCAGATGAGGTCCATGCCATGTCCTTTTTGAGGATTTAGATTTAGGTCCAATGCCACGACCTGCCCCAGAGGGGCTTAAATCCTCTGATTCCACTCAATGAGGTTTGTATGCAGGATTCCTTGTGACTTTTCTGATATAATCACTCAGTGCTTAAAGCATAAAAAAAGTTTTCTAAAAAAGATGGCACTCTCCACCATTCTTTCCAACTTGGCTTATATAAAGGGGATGGGAGATAATGCCATGAATGTTTGAGTTCATGTTATGCCCAAACCACACCTATGAATAATTCAGGAGCCCCAGATAACCCCTCTGCACCATGCACTCTCAGTTTGCTCGTTGCCAGCATTTACTAGCAACATGATTTGAGCGGGTACGCAATTGTAGCTTGCACTAAGGCCATGCATTTGTCCTTGAAAATATAGCAAAGTGTGTAATAAAGCAACTACTTTACACTGCTTAACTAGGTTAACTTTCTCACTGCAGGGTATAGTAAGAACTTGACAGAGATGTCTGACATTATGAGACATTATGGGCTTGTTTACATTCATTCATTCATTCAGTCAGTCAGTCATCTTCTATACCCGCTTATTCCTCATTAGGGTCGCAGGGGTCTGCTGGAGCCAATCCCAGCGCAATACGGTGAGAGGCAGGGATACACCCCAGATGGTCGCCAGCCTATCTTGGGGCACACACACCGTTCACTCACACACTCACACCTAAGGGCAATTTAGAGTCTCCAATTAACCTCAGCATGTTTTGGACTGTGGGAGGAAGCCGGAGAACCCGTTAAAAACCCATGCAGACACGGGGGAGACAAAAAGGTCCCAGACCCAGGACCAAGAAGGTCTTGAACCTGCGACCTTCTTGCTGTGAGGCTAACCCCTGCCCATAGCTTGTTTACATGCCCACAAAAAATGATCATCATCTGATTTCTGGAGTTACTAGATTATTTAAGTGGTCGTGTAAAACAACATAATCTGATGTGCTTTATCATGTAAAAGCAATTATCAGATTATGAGAAATTGGATAAACGCATTTAGCTTTTTCCCTAAGTTTTGTTTGGTGCATGCATAGCATTAATTTGATATCTTTTGTTCTTTTACAGCTGTACATGTGTAAAAAGTCAGGGAACAGCTGTGACGTACAACAGACAACAAACAAAATGGCTAGCAGCAGCAGCAGAAGATGGAATCACAAGGAGACCAAGGACAGGTGAATTTCTTGCTGAATGAAAACCCATCCTCATGTTCTCCTCATGGAGAAGAAGCGAAGGACAACAGCAGTGTTTTGCCTATTTTTACAGGGTTAACAGCAGAATTTTACGTCATGTCAGATCAGATTACTACAACTACCCCAGTATTCATAGTGATCAGTTTAACTTTAAACAGGCTTACTAATACACAGGAATGTTTATTGAAGTTGTATATGGCTTTGTCTTACACGCAAAACTGGATGGCGCATTTCTTTCTTGAGTTGCCTGATTGCAAAAGACAGTGAGTCATCCCTTAATATAAATAATATATAATCCCCTAAATCAATAATTAATTCTACCACCAGAGTAATTATTGTCAATCTGTCACTTCTCAATCTCCAAATTGCCCTATCCTCTGTTTAAGTACCTGTGTAGCAGACAGGTGCGAGTGTAACCTGACCTTTAAGGGAATGGTAGAGGACACTCTGATTGGCTGAGTGCATGTTATACAAAATACACACCTCTGAATAATTCTGGAACTCAAGACAACCCCTCTGTGCTCTGCACTTTCCTTTAGTGGTGTGCACCTTCCTCTAAGTAGCAACTTGACTTGACACCCCCAAACCACATTTGTACACTTGTGTTGTCAAAACAGAACCCTAGCTCTTTTGGTTTCTTGTGGAAGGCTAGAAAGATCAAGTTAAGATGATTCCTGTAATAAGTTGCAAGTTACTCACTGTCCACCAAACAGCTGCATGCCCAGCAGAGCGAAGACCACAATGAAGAGGAAGAGGAGGAACAACAGGCTGATGATGGACTTCATGGAGTTGAGTAGAGACACAACCAGGTTTCTCAAAGAGTTCCAGTACCTACACAAACACACGCAAGCAAGCACGCACACGAATATACATGTATTCTTGTTCCCAGCATAATGAGGTATTATGAAGACAGACATTTCTGATCACTCACTTGGTGACTTTAAAGATCCTGAGCAGTCGCAGAGCCCGAAGTACACTGATCCCAAATGAGGCCCCAGGCTTGATGGCAGCCCAGATTACCTCGAAAATACTTCCAACAATCACCTGTGAACACAGTCTGGTTATTGCAGCAATCCTCCACACCAGCAGCAGAAGAGGTACTCAGATCCTTTACTTATTACCTCCTGTATAAATATATATATATATATATGCAATTAGTGTCATCCCATTTAATATTTAATACCTTTTTATTTATTTATATTTAGACTTTTTACAGGTTTCTTTATGGGGCTCAAAAATGTTGAGCTCAGTAGACACACCAATATATAATAATCTGACAATGCACAAAAAAATAAAAAATGTTCAATCAGTGATTCTAGTCTGTTAAAATTCATTAATTATGTGTGTCAAATCTCAAAAATGGCCTCTTGTAAACAAACTGGCATTCAACAGAATAACAAATGAAACATTTTATAATCAAGACTGAAGTTGGAAATATGAATGATGGTAGTATAGTATAGTCACATGTATAGTACCGTAATTTCCGGACTATAAGATGCTACTTTTTCCACATGCTTGGACCCCAGACAATCTATTGGTTTTTACACCTAACAGCCACCAGGGGTGCTCTAGCAGGAACCGCAAGACAGAGACAGACAGTTTGCACCAAGCTGTTGGACTTTTCGAAAAAAGGCATTTACCAGATTTACAGTATGGGAGACAGGGGTGTGGTTTGGTCACAAAAGGGCTGTAGAGATCGTAGCTGGATCACATCTGGATTTGAATGATTTACAACAGGGATAGGCAACCCTGGACCTGGAGAGCTACTGTGGGTGCAGGTTTTTGTTCCAACCAAGCAAGAACACATCTGATTCTACTGATCAACCATTACAGCCCTTGCTATGGAGCTTCATTAGTAGAACCAGGTGTGTTACTGCTTGGTTGAAACAAAAACCTGCACCTAAAGTAGCTCTCCAGGACCAGGGTTGCTGACCCCTGATTTACAGTAATGCGCCTGTTCTCTCTCCCCTTGGTGGCGAGAGCCTTTGAAACGTGGACAGCAGCACTGTGAGAGGACACAGGAAGAGTTCTATTGCCTCGTCAAGCACCATAACCTTTGTTTTTTGTTCGATCACTGCCAGGACTTAACGCTGGGAGCACATCGTTTATTATTATTGTGCTTGTGGTCAATCCCCTCTATGGTAGCACAAATCCTTACATACGGTAATTAAAAACTTTAAAAAATCATGATGCGTATCATCTTTCTGAGTACCGTAAATATCTTGTTGAAACATGGACACCTGCAGCTTACAGTCAAGTGTTGCCTGTATATGTGTACGTTTGTTTTTCTTTCTAAATATTATTTGGTGCAGCTTAAGAAACTCCACACTTTTTATTTGGAAAAATAATGTATTATATTTAATTACAATATGAGAATTGTGTCTGCTAATAGTACAACAGCAGCTGAAGATAAAACTCTTTCTGAGTGATATTTCCATCTTTTTGCTATTCTGGCTATGATTTCTTTTCTGAAATACCAGTCTTCCATTATTTTTATGCTCTACACACATGCTCACATTCTACATGTATATACATACTGTTATATGTACAAATTAAACATATTAAAGCTGAACAAGACAACTCACCCCAAAGTCAAAACAGTTGAATGAGGAATGGAAGTAATTCTGGGGTCCAAGGCCATACATTTTCATGGACATCTCTGCCAAAAACAGGCCCAGGAAAACAAACTCAGCCAGGTCTGTCCAGAGAGAATAAGAAACACGCATCAATGCCCCAGGTTAAAAAAAAAAAAAAACTCTGCTGATTTCTACAACTCTATAAAACTGGGCTACTGCTGCTTGTTCATCTGTGTCCATACAAAATTTGAAACAGAAAGTGTTTATTGTTGAAGGAAATACTATAACTTTATTCTCCCATGATAAAATGTGTGAGATGTGTTTGCTCAAATGTGTGTATGGGAAATGTACAATGGTAGTTTGGTGTGTTGCATGTTTGCACAGAGATTTCTGTCACCTTGTTTTTTTTGGGTTTTTTTACCGCTCATCTCTGGAAAAAAATAAGAGATCACTGCATTTTTTTCTGAAATCATCAGCTCTACATATATTACAGCCATTCCATTCAAGCATTTGTAGAATTCCAACACATTCACACCTCATTCTGCTGAAAGAGGTACTGATTAGGTGAAACCTGAACCAAGAACAAAGGTAAAGACTTGTGGACAGCATGTCAAGACGCATGACAGCTGCGATTAAAAAATAAGGGTTATCGCACCAAATATTGATTTCTGACTCTTTTTAAGTGTAAACATTAGTATTTTGATGTTTTAAAATGAATTTGATCTTGTTTCTTTGCATTGTTTGAGGTCTTCTGCAAATAAATGCTCTCAATGATAATATTTTATTTGGAATTTGGGAAAAATATTGTCAGAAGAATAAAGACTCAAACAAAAATGTTCCTTTTGCCTAAAGACATAATTATGGTCTCTTTCTTTCCCAGAGCTGTCGAAAATTGGCAGGAATTAGAGTGGCAGTTGCTAAGAAAGCAGGTACTTCAGTGTAGTTGCTTCTAGCAGCTGCCGGTGGACCGGTTGCGCAACTGAGATGCGCAACCGGTCCACCGGTATATTAAGTTCGTATAAAAGTTGACAAATTAAATTTGTCAAGCACAATAGAGGACTTTGCCACAGAAAGCTCCTGTTTGTTTCCCAATTTCAATCGCGATGGTCATTTCCCAAAACACAAGTGTCTACTGTGTGTCTTGAATTCCCTACTAGGAGTGTCACAGTCCCATCCACAAGTATTACATTCCCAACATGGGACTGTCAAATTCCCAACTAGGACAGTCCCATTCCCAAATGTGAGTATCACATTCCCACCTGCAAGTGAAAAGTGTCACATTCCCAACTGGAGTGACACGATCCCGATTGGCACATTTTCAACCACAAGTCAGGCCAGTGTACATCTAGAAATATTAAGTTCAGAAATTGTGGCTGGTACACTGAAAACACAGAAATCCCTCATGTGACCAAAAACAAACAAAAAAAGAAATACTGTTCTAATTTTGGCATAAAATTGTGTCTCTCAGTATGAACTAATCCTTCCTAGTGAGAAGCTGATATGAGAACATGTGTTTTCAGGGCCTCATAGAGTGGTGAGAACTGAGTAAGGAATCTGTTTTATTGTTTAGGAATTCAACAATTTATTTGCAGGATGCTGTGTTATTTCTTCTTTGATATTCGAATTCTATGTGCAGAAAAAAAAACAGGTGTAAGTCACTATGTATCTCCGGGCACTCACATAATGCATAGGTGAGCCACTCAGGCTGGTCATAATGTACAATGGCTACACACAACGTGTTGAGGCCAACCAGACACAGCACAGTCCAGTAGAAGCTCTGAGACTTGACCAGACGGCGGATGGTAAAGCGAATCCTCTTCTCTTTCCTCCTGAAGTAAGAGGAGTTCTCGTTCTTGCTCTTCACACTGGCCCTGGCAAACGGCGACCCTGGGGGGGCAGTTGGAACAAAAAACACCAAATGGCAATAAAGTTACCAAGTCTAACACAAAGATCATCTTACCAATTTGCCTCTGTGGTTGAGTATGAATATTTCCAACCTTAGTCATCTTGGTTTTTTAAATAATTACCCTGGGAAACTTTTCAGTTCAAGTCTCTCTCTAGCACAATCCAGTTTAAGTATTGTAAATCTGGGTTCCAAGAGTGCAGAGTAAAGAAAAAAAAAAAGATTGGTGGGGAACAAATTGACCAAGTGTCGTATAATTCTACATTTTCAACTGAAGCCTTTTTTACCAGGGCTTTCAATCAATAAAAAACATTAACAAAACTTGTTAACGTTATTGCATAACAGACTGTGTGACTCATTTAATGTGTCACACACCGTGCTGTGATTATTTGCTGTCTTTTTAATTCTTAATATTGAAGGTCATAATAAATAATAACATAAAATAATAAAAACATTCCTGTGGACCATCTCTATGCTGCAGTAGGACAGATCAGAGTTATGTAGATTCTTCATCACGCAGCAGAATAAAACTAAAATAGTACTTTACTTGGTGAAATATGTCCATAAAGTATAAGATTATTTCCAGAATTCCGTTATCTGTCACATCCTAATTTCAGCAGTCTTAGCTGCAAACATCCAACTAATTGGTTTGTCTTTGGCATAAGAATAACCTCTCTCTAATGATCATCAACCTTTAGTAGCCTAACAGTTACAGTAGGTGATATTTATATGTTAATTAAAACATTACTGGCATATCGTGGTTGGTAATCACATGTTTTTTTAAGGTCCCATATCATGCATTTTCTGGGTTTTATTTGACGTTTAGGTACCCCCAACATGACATATTTATGGTTAAAAGTACAAAAATCAAATCCAATATAGTTTTACAGTGTTCTCTCGAGCCCCTCGCTGTCACTCCAGGACAGCACAGGTTGTTTTTTGGCCTGTCTCATTAATATTCACAAGCCTCTCTTCTGAATAGCTGAAAGTATTCTGAGTGGCAGACGGGTGAGGCCAACCACAGGTGACAACTCACCGGCCTCTAAAGTGACATGGCCAAAAAAGTCTTAAGATGTTAAGATGTCAGCTGATGATCCTACTAGTGATGGGTGCATTAGGTTGTCTAGTTTTATGTTACCAGTATCTTCACAGTCTTTAAAATGAGCCTGCTACAGCCTCAGAAAAACAGTAATGTGTTAATCTCGTCCATTTTCTTTAACCTAATTTTGACAGCACTACATTTTTATATTCTGACCTGCTTTGACTGTGATGTAACCAAAGTGAATCCCCTTTTTTACATCACAGTGCTGCAGCCGTCAACCCTGCCCTCCTCACTCCCATTTAGCCTGTACTATATTAAACTTTAATTAAGCCCAAATGTCAAGTGGGACTGGACACAAAACGAAAGGAGAAAAATTGTTCTATTAGAATTTCATTACAAGCACAGGAAGACTAGCGGGCTAATCATTTCCTGTTCTATTTTAATCCAGATATCTGCCTCATACTGTATCACCTGAAGACCCACACAGTCCCACTTGTATTCTTAATTCTTCTTTAATTCTGCTACAGTTGGTCATTCCCTATGGTTTGTGAGGTAATCACTGTTGGATAATAAAACGATGCTGTATCTCAGACTGTAGATAAAGTAGAACATAAGTTCACAGTCACTTTATGATGAGATATAAGGTCATTTTAAATAATGTGTAGTCTTTCTTAGCACTCATAACTTCCAGTTGTTGAATGTAACAGAAAACATTTATTCAAGTACTTTACTAATGTACAATGTGGACTTGAATTTGACTTAAGTGTTTCTGTTTTATGCTACTTCTACTCATTGAATCATCTTTGGTATCATGCTGCAAATAATAAAATAAGAACAATCGCAAAAGGTAAAATATTATCAGATAACAAGAGGCGATGAAACTGTTAAGCCCCTTCCATCCTCCTTTGTTTCATTTTAGATGCTGAAGTCTAAAAAGTTTTTTTTTTTAAATGTTACCTATTTAGCTTTTTCTGCTAAACTATTTTAATCCAACCAAATGTTGTAACACTGATAAAATCAAGCTGCTTGAAATATGCAGCAACAAGCAGTTTGTATGTAGCCTTCAACATACAGTTAAGACACAGTCTAAGTGTTGAAAAGTACAGAGACTTATTTAGTGTCCCAGGTATCATCCTCACCAACAGATGAGATGTCAGTGAAGTGGTCCTCGCCTTCTTCTGTATTGATGAGGTCATTCTTACTCTTCTTCGCTCTTTTCAGCACTGCAAATACAATATGGGAAAAAAATGGCAAAAGTCAACCCATCGGGTTGAATTCAAATTTATGAAGTGTTTCTAAAGTTCAATAAGAGGGATCCTTTCTTCCATTCGTTAGCTTGTGGTGAATGTTAAAATAACTTCCTCACTCTTTTCTTTCTTTAGAAACTTTAACCTTTTTTCACCATTACTGCTTTTTCATACCGTCAGCTATTTTTTTTTTTACAAGTTTCAAAGCTTCACCATAATTGACCAATTCACGTATTCATATATTGTCGTATTCATATTAAATACATCTCTGTTAAATTATAACATACTAGCTCTCAAATCATTCTGGTAAAATATATGTTATAAATGAACAAATGTTAAAACTGTTAAAACAGACAAAGATCATTCTCATCTGACATACAGTATATATAAACAATAAAACAACCAATACCAACAATACCTATTTGTATTCCTAAAGGGACTCTGCATACAGTAAATGCTGATAGAATTTGGGTGCATAGATGGGTATTTTATTTGTATGTTCTTATATTTATTTGAAGCAGCAGATGAGTGTCTTCCAATGCAGCTTAAATGTATGTGTTGTAAAGATAAATAAAATTATTAAAGTTTTTGCCTAAAATTGCCATCAAATCTTGACATTTCTGTTCAGTTCAGTGTTCACATCACTGTTAAGAGCTATAAAAAATCAGTGACATAAAACTACACAGCAGAGAAGAGGTTTAAACTGGTGTGACAGGCTCTTGTACTCCCACGCTGCCTTTGAATTCCAGGGGGCCTTACACACTCTACTTTAGTCTAATCTAATTTTCCTTCTACCCTCCACCCATAATCACTGTGACTGTTAGCCTGGCTGAGACTGCAGATGTGAGGCAGTATGGCCTTGATACAACTGGAATCCATGTGTGAACACACACACACACACACACATCTCAGGAAATGATCTGCATCTATATTAACCAAACACTCATTGCTGACATGGCGGTAGGTCTTACAGTATGGAGTAAGCCACTTACAGTACGACCTATTAAGACACACTACAGTATCATCTGCTAACGCAATACATCTTAAATAAAGGCATTTACTCCGAAACAAATGTGTCAGTCAAACCATATATACACTACTGTTCAAAAGTTTGGGGCCACCCAGAAAATTTAATGTTTTCCATGAAAAGTCACACTTTTATTTACCACCATGAGTTGTAAAATGAATAGAACATTTTATTACATTAGCCTTCTGACACATTGTACCATTAGAAGAGTGATAGTTGCTGGAAATGGGCCTCTATACACCTATGTAGATATTGCACCAAAGAACAAATATTGCAGCTTGAATAGTCATTTACCACATTAGCAATGTATAGAGTGGATTTCTGATTAGTTTAAAGTTAACTTCATAAAAAAACAGTGCTTTTCTTTAAAAAAATAATGAAATGTCTAAGTGACCCCAAACTTTTGAACAGTAGTGTATATTATAAGTATATGTAAGTTATATTAAATACAGTATATGCAGCATCAAATGTAATTATGTCTATCCAAACAACATTAAATAAAACTCAACTGAAATAATCCAGTTAAAGAGACTAGGACTGTGACATGAGCTTCACAGGGGAGAGCTAAAAGCTTTTTTCATAGCAAACATAATTGACTTGAGAAACTTTCTAATTTGAGAAGTTGAATGTAAAAACAGTTTACTAGTGTCAAACTGCATAATTATGCACATTGAAGCTCAAACATTCAACTGAAGAAACAAGAACAAATGGAAGAGGATTTTCAATTTACAATTTTTACTGTGTTATGTAGTTAGGGTCCAAAACCTCAATCCCATGATCATTCTCTGGCTATGTTTTTGATGACTGATTTGACTTCTATAGGCTTTTTATATAAAAAGGGGACAAAATGTGATAAGATGCCCTCTTACTATACATCACCACTTTCTACACCCCGTGTCCTGTTTTATGTGATGTGACTTCCTTTGTTATTGCCATGATCATGTTTTAAAAGTCACAATTCATGTTACTACAATGTATCTGTAGAGATGAGAGGAGTTTGATACTGATGTACTTTCCAGTTCTGAGAAAAAATAAAAGACAATGAACCTCATATAATATGTCAATGCATTGTCCATGAACATGAGGAGAAGAGACACCAGTTGGTGCAAAAAACGCAAGATTTCAATATATTAAAAGAAGACATCAGAAATGTTTATGAAGGAGAAACCAGGTATGTATGCAGGGATATTTCGTGTAGTGTGGATTAGTTTTGGTATATTTTGATACTTGAAACCCTACCCATAAAATGGTGCTGAATTGCTCGTTCCAATCTTTTAACATGGCCTCTAATTTGATATCTTCACAGTCAATTGAAGGCAAGTCTCACCAGAGTTGTTGTGTTTTCTTTTGTACCACGCTCCATCCAGAGATTTCTCCTCTGCGTTCTTGTCCTCCTCAGCTAGCATCACTTCCTCTGCGTCACAAACACCACACGTGAATCGAAAGCAGTCTCAATAATTTCACATTTGTGTCAGCGTCATTTACAGTATAGTCAGTAAATGCATTTTTTTTTTTTTTTCTATAACTTATTTAAATATGTTGAAGTATGTGACTATGCTTCAATTCAGGGCCAAAAAATATACCTTTAACAATTAGGCATATTGTTAAAGGTTAGGTAACTTTGGGCAAAGGAGTGCATGTGGGTGTGTGTGTGTGTTTCTGACCTGCTTTGCAGATCCACTCCAGGTACCCAGTCAACTCTCTCTCTATTTGTTGCTGTCTGCGGAGCTTCAGGAATTCCTGCCTCTTCTCCACCCTCTCTCTCTCCTTGGCAAACTCCCTGTTGAAACCACAAACGCACACACACACACAAACCTTTATTGGATCTGAGCCGAAGCCAACACACAGACCCCGGGGCATTCGCTGTTGACAGGTATACAGCCAGCAAGTAAGACAAAGTCAGTGTCCTGTCACATTGTGGAATAACTGAACCGACGGTCAACCGCAGGGCTAGTCTAATGCTGAGAGAATGGGCTATATCCCACAAAGGCAGTCCTGTTCTCTTCACAAATGCTGTTGAGGTGCTGAGTTGCATGACATGGATTGATTCATAAAGAAACTTTTGCAACTCATGTTTGACTTTAACACCAAGGAATTACAGTGATATACAGAGAGAATGTGTATGTTTTGAAAAAAAAAAAATCTCCCTTAATTTCATGAGCATCAAAACAAAACCTTGCTCCATTCAATACACTCATCGGTTTTGCAAGGCAGCAAAATAATAGAAACAGAGATTCTTTTTTTTTTTTAACAGAGAATTAATACAATCACTTATCAAAATTCTCAGATGAAAACACATCAAATTTCATCACCATCTAAAGGATCTGAGGTTCTTAAACTGAGCAAAACTACAAAAATAAAATGGCACAATTGTAATAAAGCAGAGTGATCCTTTTAACTAGCCTTACGGTATGTACATAGCAGGTATTTGGACATCTTGTAGCTGGAATATCTGTTTGTATTATTGTATGAAACAATTACACCCTGGCTCCTCTAGTCTGCATACTTTATAAACCTTGGGCATCCTGATGTGTGGTTGGCAGCTTGTAGGGCCACCATCAGTGTGTGAATATGTGTGTTGGATTGAATGTACGCTTGTAGCGTAAAACGCTTTGAGTGGTCGGAAGACTAGAAAGGCGTGATACAAAGGAGGTCCATTTACCATATGCACTCAGTGTTATTGATCTCATCTTTCTCAGTCACATCCTTTCTGTGTTGTGCTACGGCAACAAATACCAGGCAGCAGAATATATATACATTTACAGGAAGGATGCGATTAAATGGAACTTCACTGAATCATTCATCTACTGTGAGAATAAGTAGTAATGAAGTATTATCCTTATTAATTAAATAACAGACTTCTGTGTAATATGTCATTAATTGGTTTATATCTATGTTGACTCCATTGCCACCGTGTTGTTTTGCCAACATAAAATAAGGTTATGTCATGACAAAATGGCAGTTTTCAATTTAATGGAGATGAAATGAGAAATGAAATACATGAGATGAGGCATAAGAGAGGAAAAGAAGCAGAGAGAGAGGGAGGAATAAAGGGGAAAAAAGAGAGAGAGGGAGGAAGACAGACTATTGAAACAACAGAGTGAAGGATCTCCAGGCTGCCTTCATAGCTCAGTGATTGGTGTGTCTCCCACACAGCAGCGGGGGAAGCTCTATCCTGCATTGCAGTGGCTGTCTGCCTGTCTTCTATAGGGTGTGTGCGTGTGTTTATATACGTAGCAGACAATGCCTAAATTAAGTTGTGTGGCTACATATTTCTCTAAATATCTCTCTCTTTGTATTGTGTGTGATTGCATCCGTGATTGTGATGAGTGTAAAGTGTGTGTGTGTGTGTGTGTGTGTGTGTGTGTGTGTGTCAGCGAGGGTTTCCCAGCCTTGTAGCTGTCAGCCACACTCTTAGCCCTCATGCTCTTACATTACACATACTGATGCCAGCAAGAACAAATGCAAACAACAATAGTATGCAGGGATAAATCCACACTAAATTAGGTAAAGATGAGCTTTCATACACATCCTATTCACACTTTTTCTCCCCTCCAGGCAATATGCATAAACACACACACACACATCAAAAAGCTGTTTTATTGCATTTCTATTATACGTCATATATGAGCTATCAACATTAAAAATCTATGTGTTTTATAACACCCATACACATATCCCGCTTATTCCTCATTAGAGTCGCAGGGGTCTGCTTTAGCCAATCCCAGCGCATTACGGCGAGAGACAAGGATACCCCCCAAATGGTTGCCAGCCTATTGTGGGGCACACACACCATTCACTCAAACACTCACACCTACGGGCAATTTAGAGTCTCCAATTAACCACAGCATGTTTTTGGATTGTGGGGGGAAGCCAGAGTACCTGGTGAAAACCCACACAGACATGGGAAGAACATGCAAACTCCACACAGAAAAGTCCCAGACCCAGGACCAAGAAGGTCTTGAACCTGCGACCTTCTTGCTGTGAGGCAACAGTGCTAATGCGCCACCGTGTCACCCAGCACTCAATCAATTACAGTTAAAATACACGCATAAAAAAAAGCAAAAAAAAAAAGCATGAAAGTCACACACCATGACGTTGTAAAGGAAAGAGGGAAAGAGAGAGGCTGACAACTTGTGAGCATTAGAGCCACTGACCAGGACAAAACTGGATGCTTCAGACAGCTGAAACCTGACAGGAGTGAGGCGGAAAAAGAGCAGAGAACATGGAGGGGTAAGTTTCTACATGGCATGTACGACTGTCAGATAGAGGAAGTGGTTGAAGAAGATGTACCAATTGCTAGAAAACGCATCAGAGTAGATGCGAAGATGTGAGCTGGGAAAGCATACATGGAGAGCACAACCAAGTAGTGTACGGAACAATCTGTATCCAGTATGGACTAGAAGTACCAAAATTTCAATGAGACACAGCACCAAATGTGATTGAGAACTACAGAGATAAGACGCTGTGGGACTTGGAACTTCTGGAATGACAAAACAGTTGCTGGTTACAAAAAAAGTGGTGGTAGATAAAGGGCAGAAAAGAGCAGTAGTATTAGATGTGGCAGCGCCCGCTGACAGCAACATCAGGAAAGATTGTACCAAGGGTTGAAAGGTCAAATGGAACAGATGTGGTAGGACTATGCTGACATGGTCCCTGTGGTAGTAGGAGCACTTGGTATAGATCCAGGAAATTCTAGCAGCGACAATTGATGCCTTGAGCATGAGGATGACACAGAGACCACCCCATGAGGGGTGAGAGGGATGTAAATCTAAATGAAAATGTGTGAGAAAATAAACCATTCAAACCTGCTTTTTGCCCTTTCAGTCCTTGTTTTTTGTCAGAATTCCACCCAAAAATTTGTGTAAATTTAAGTCATCAGATGCCAACATTAGTCTAGCCATTGTGGGACTCTGCATTGCCCTTGCCTTGCCTGCTCTGCCGCTGTAGACAGAGGACAGATTGTTCACAGCATAAGTTACATGCATTTTAGAAATGTGTGAGGGGATATTTTAGAATACATGGTTAGGGGTGCACAGATCACATTGATCAGTCGCATCTCCTCCCACCTCACCCACGCTGATGGGATAAAAGCTGAGCAGACGGCCCAACTTCCTCTGCAGCCTCTCAACGCTGTATGGATCTGCTTTCCTGCTTGCCTTGAGGCTCAGATCGTGGCCTTTAAATAATAACGCGGCTGCCACACAGCATCAGTGACCTTCCACCTCCTCATAACTGTAAAGCCATCTGACAACTTCTATGGAGAGCTCAGGATGCAGAGAGGAGAAGATAACCGCATAGGGGGTGTTCAAAGGCTATCTGCCCACTACAGCTTTCCCCCCATACAGTAGGGGTACAGCAGGTATGTATATGTGTGTACCTATATTATTTCCCATCTCAATGTCTACACAGATGTGAAACTTTTTATGACAATAATACTATTAGGTACCAGTAATTGTTTTGTAACAATGTGCTTGACGGATCATAACTGAAGACAATACACAAATTAATTTAACAACGAAAAATACAGCATTTTAATAATTTTAAGTCATCCTCACCACCCTCTTCCCACCTAATATATGAATCTCCCCTCCTGATTGTATAATTCCAGGTTCTCTTTTTTTTATTTATAGTTTGCCTCATGCTTGTGTCAAAAGGATTCAGAATAAAACTAATAAAGATGGGAGTTTTGGGTACAGCTTAGATTCGTCAGGCAGTAGCTCAGATTAGCGCCCCCTTGTCTAAAACAAAATCACTTCACTGAAAAAGAAGTCAGCACCTGCTTGCATCGACTGGACAATACATCCTCATATCATGCTAAAATTTGTCACCTCCATGATATGTATCGTAATGTTTTTTTATTGTGGACTTTCGTGGCATGATATACACCGCAAGTAATTGATGAGCCTTTAAAGTCATATCAGGAAACTTTGTGCACAGTTGTTGGAGCTCATTGGAAGCTGATAAGAACATGAGCTCACATGAAAAAGAGACACTCTCAATAAACTTGGCGGAAATTAATTGATATGAAAATGACTGCAAGGTGAAACAAATATTAATGGTTCTGCTGAGCTGACTTTGCAGTTTGCACACTATCGCAGTCCTCTCCTGACGGCCCAATTAACTGCTGTCAAAATTAAGTAAACAAGAAAGAATTTTAAAGACTTAGTCTATAATTCCACCTTGCAAGGAGCTGCATGAATTAAGATTGGAAGAGAAAAAAAACAATGTTCGACAAAATACAGAAAGTCTTTGAAGTACAGCCAGTCTCTCACCTTGATTTCAAAAATAAGGGCTGTGAGTAAATACATACCAGCGTGTAAAAATATTACCAGCAAGGGCAACCAAAACTGAATGACCTTGAGGGTAGAGTATGCAGGATTTCCCTAAAAAATATGCATAGACTATACATAAGCAATTTCTCTCAAGCATCACTTATGACTTACTAGAGGTGTGTGCTTATCTGCCCTCTGTCTATATTTTCAGATTTTTTATTTAATGTTTTTTTTTTTATTTTGCTATGTCCAGTATGTTCCTGGGCATCAACCTTTGGTCATTGTGTGTATGTGTGTTTGTGTGTGTGGCCATTAGCCAATAATAGCGCACACTGTGCAGCCCATTCCTCGCTTAGAGTCCTCAAAATATTGCATAATTTGTTATGCCCCTTGACGTCTGATATCAATGAACGGGACAACCATTAGCATCCGTATGATACAAAACATCAACCTGGGATGACTGATGTCTGTTCCCTGAAGTAGGGGAATCAGGTAAAACACATTTCGCATCAACAAGCAATAACGCAACCACACAATAATCCATCATGCCAGGCTTCAAGTTATCCATTTGTGCCCCAAATACAAACCTACAGGACCAATCAGGGTCTCGCATAATCTAGTGATCATGAGTGTGTCCCACAGAGGAGTGGAACAGAGAGGAGGGGCTGTGTTGTGACAAACAGATGGTCTATCCAATCACCTGCCAATTATTTTTTGTGAGTGCTTCCCTTTTCCGAACGGTTTCCACAGAAGATTGCCAGATGGTTATGAGTAACAACCCATCTGGCTACGTCAGCTAACACAGTGGGGGGACCGAGTGTCTTACCCCGATTCCTTTCCTTCAGGGAACATAGACTCAAAAGTCAGTGTCTAAATACTTTGCTTAACGAGAGACTGAAGGCTTTCCCCCAGGTTTCATTGCTAAAACTAGGTGGAAATATATAGTGTTTGAAAAATTATACATTTATTTTGAAACTTCCATCCGAGTCCCATTGTGGACATATGCCAGAGTTCCCAAAAGACAGCAAGTCAGACAGGCGAAGGATTCTGGAGTATTTGTAGACTATAATGTGTGTCTAAAAAAAAACAACTAATAATCTGTTATCTTAGATTTTAAAGCAAGCTTAGCTGCTAATTTACTTAGCTTTAGTCACAAGTTTCATATACTGTATATGAAGTAAAATTATATTTTCTTTTAAATAAAAGAAGAAAGACAAATTAGGTGAACAAAAAAGACACGGTATCTTATATTTGATTGTTTATATAGCTTGACCTATTAAAGGTCCCTGATCATGTAAACTGCCAATTTGCTGTTTTTTTTTACTATAAGATCTCTTGTGGGAATGATTTACTAAAACATTGGAACAATTTGTTAAAAAGTGGGAAAGTTTTCTAAGAAATACTCAGACTTAAAGACTATTTTATAGTAATGCTTCAAATATTCAATTTAACATAGTAAACATATAAAATATTGTATATTTATTCATAGTACACAGAAAACAGCTTGCAGTAAGGGGGCATGTTGATGACATTCCTATCAACTGGCAAGCAAGATGCACAAACCCAGCTTGGAGAAGTTGTAGTATTTATTTACTGACAAACAGCCTAAGCTGTACACAAATTGCACTGATGCTTCCACAGCTAAATGCTAATGTAGCTTAGCTCCGGTGGTCAGCTTCACCGTAAGAAGCCTGACGTTCTCATCTTCTCATCGCTCATTCACTCCCCCCCGCATTTCTCTTAAAAGTTTCTGTGATTTTACATCATGCTCTGTCTCCTGCATGCTCTAACGCCCTCTTACTTTTTCCAACACTGAAGTCAAAGTGCAAAGCGAGCCCGGTGAAGTGTAGGATAATCCTTGGTAATGAGACTCATGGCATCCTCACGGTTTGTACTCACCCTGACAGCACACCTAGCACCAGGTTGAGCATGAAGAAGGAACCAATGATGATGAGGGGGATGAAGTACAGCCAGTTCCACGTGTTCCCTGAGGCATCGTTGGCCTAAACACATAATAACACAGACAAAAAAAAGAACAATAATCCTTGTATTATTGCGGTTAAATGAGGCTGAAATTAATAATTTTCTTAAAAACAGCAGTGCTTGTTAGAAGATCAATTCAATGGTAGTTTAGCTCCAAACATGAATTTTGTTGAAATAAGAAATGAGAAAAAGACAGCCCTATTGACCTATTGACAGCCCTTATTGACAGCCCTATGCTTTTAATCAGATTATATCTGAACATTGATAATGACCTCTGAGTGCATTGTTTATGGTTGTATTATTGACTGTTTATAAAGGTTGACAACATGAAAGCTCCCAAAAGCTGATGCTAAAACATCTAGACCACCCACTACTCGCTGGCTGAAGTAGGGGTTACGTTCCGCACCTCCATGTTAACAAATGGCACATGAGCTAAACTAAAAAAATCAAGGCACACGTCAAACACATTTATCGCAATGAGTTGTGACCTGCACATTCACCACACTATAAAACCATAACTGCAACATTGAACATACACATTGACACATGAAGCAAATACTCAGGACTACTTTCTTCATTAAGCCATTGGTTTCAGTGACACAGCCTGCGTACTTCAGGCAGTGCTAGCGATGCTGTATTTGCTTTGATGCTTTCCAGTCTATCTGGAGAGTGAAGTCCGGTTTTACATTTACCTCGAAAACAGTTCTGTCTTGTAACGTTCAATTATTATCTCATAGTGTGGTGAATGTGGAGGTCATAACTTATCCACCACAACATTTTGGAGTTCCTGAATTTTGTATTTGCTGAGTCTAATGAGGGAAAAATACCTTTAGCTGCGTAGTAGTAGCTGAGCAGCTCACAGCTCTGCTCCACTGGTCTGGAAACAGCTTGTTTTACCAAAAAAAGGTAAAGCACCTATTGCAATGACTATGGGTATCATGACAATGGGCAAAATTTAAAAATGTTGTACTATCCCTTTAAGTCTATGGTCTGAATAATATGTGAAATAGCCTTAGACTGTATACAAAGATGGACATAGTAAAGCCTGACATCACCCAATGGTGTGCATTAAAGTCGGTTTCTAACCCAAAAATTGCTGCTTATTGGGGTATCCTCTTTTCCATTTGGAGAGAGGACAGTCTGCATAGGCAATCTTGGACTTGTGCTAACTTTATCGAACAAACACAACAAGTATCATGATGAAGTAACATTAATCAAATAAATAAATACTATCACAATAAACTGACTCAAAAGTCCCACAACCCACAGCGTCCGTAGATATCAGGCATCAAAGCTACTATAAAATTCAATCGTTCAAATCTTAACAGAGTGATAATTTCCAAAATGATCACAGCACACTTATTTAAGGGCCTGAATGTAGCGATTGAGACCAATATTTCAAAAGCAAGAATTCAGTGCTGTGTGAGTGCTATGTGTAACCTTTGCACTTTAACAGAGTTTTGTATTCGCTTTAATTTCAAGACATGGTTGTTGCTGCTTTTAAAGAGCACATTGCACAAAAGTATGTGGATAGCCCACATACAATGCAGAACACAACAAATGGTGTGTTCAAAGGCATTACAGCTGTGTGCTTGGGTGGTTTGAACATAATATCCACACCTCTGAAGAGAATCATAGTAGTGCTGATGGGAGCTGTATTTGCCTTCTCATTCAGCTGTGAGGTTAAAGAACAAAGTGAAAGAGAGAACAGGACAACAAAATGTGTGTGTGTGTGTGTGTGTGTGTGTGTGTGTGTGTGTGTGTGTGTGTGTGTGTGTGTGTGTGTGTGTGTGTGTGTGTGTGTGTGTGTGTGTGTGTGTGTGTGTGTGTGTGTCTGTGTCTGTGTCTGTGTCTGTGTTGGAGCGATTTCCATTGAGGCAAAAATGCAGAAGCAGCAGTCAGATTCCCAGGTTCATGTTCCCTATTGTGATATCTACCCGGCCTGAGGGTTATCCGCTGGGAATTCATGTTTACTGAATTCTTTACTGCAAGGGAGTCACTCAGATTATTAATTTGATCTGATTGGACTGGAAATTGTCTGGTGGTGAGCTCATTTACTGAAACCCATTGTGATGTCTTCCAGTCATGAAGAAGCATGCGTTCATTTCTCATTCTGTCTATAGATTCGCTCTATTGTTTTCCCTTCCACACAAAAGAGTTATTATGCAGCTTAACAAGACTGGAAAATGCTTACATGCATTATGGCATGTAAGACTCTGAATACTTTGGCAGGAGGATAAACGAGAACAATGTTAGCAGACGGTTGTTTCCATATACTATAGACACAAAGCAATATTATCATTCATTTGGAGTCATGTTTCAGTCCATCTGATGAAAGCAAGTCCAATATTTGCTCTCTTAGCTCAGTTAGCTTTAAATGAGTTTCACAATTGGCTCTTTTTTGATAAAATTGTTTAATGAACAGCAATGTTTAAACATAAATATTAGAAAACACCAGGAATTAAAAAAAAAAAATCTGGGCCTCTATATATATTTTCTCTCTGATTCACTCGTTCTCTTCCCAGTGTTTATTTGGGTTAAATATTAAATTAATTACATTTTTTATGTATAGTAAGGAATTATATTATATTATATATATATATATATATATATATATACATATATATTTCAGATATGTGATATTGCACTACAACGTTGGAGCAACGTCAGAGTCATTTAATGGATAAAGGCAAGGGCAAAAGGACAATGGTAGTGTTAATCAACAAGTGGTAATATTTCTGCTTTCAAAATCCATCCAACAATTGTTCAGGTGCACTGAACTGACTTCCCAAGTTACAATGTGAGCATTTAGGAATACAAACAAGAGAGATCCCAAGAGAGTTTAGCTGTCACATCATTCTAAAATTAGAATGAAATCTGCCTAATTGGAATTCAAACCCTGACAGCCTGTTTTATATTCAGTTTCTTCTCTAACCCTGTTATTCAACAGTGGGAGGAGGAAATGGTTGATAACTGGTGCTGTCTCACCTTAGCAAATCATTTTGCATCAAATATAGCCATTATTCTCTTCAACTAGTGGGTGGGTGGCAAAATACACCAAAAATGTCAGTCTGCATTACAGGGTAATGTTTGATGAATGAGGCACATCACACTTAGAACTGAGGTCCAGCATTTGATGTCACAGCATCAACAGTGTTTGTATTTTCGTTCAGTGTAATAGCAGAAAATGAGCTATTATCTGTGATCCTACCATGGAGATGCATTCATTTTACTGCCGAGTTACCTACACACACATTGTGTAAAACAAACTGCACAATTCCCAAACCCAGATTTAAACTGCACTGTATGTCCTTTTAAAAAACACCTCCAAGATTGATGAATATTAACAATTAAAACTGCCATGGAAGTAGATAAAACAACTACTACTTCTACTCTTTAGTTTAAAAATCCCACATCATGCAAAAAATAAAAAAAATACAAAATATTAAAATAAAACTTGCTAGCCTGGGTATACCCATCCTTCCTTGCATGCAAATTCACCTCTCTCTGCAATTCAGACTGGACACAAAGGACCCAATTTTCCTCTCAGCAAGGCCAATCAAACCGGGAGGGTGCAGCAAGACAATGATGAAACACAGAAGCAACTTTGTTGACAACTGTGGATCCAACATGGCAGCAGACGGTAATTTAACCTTCAATGCAGCCTTAGAAAGTGTTCTAAGTAATTAAGACTGCAAGCTTCTCCTTAAAAATTTGCAACTTTTAGCACTAAACTATTTCAGGTATCAGATATCCAGTAGGTCATCCGGTATGTTTAATAGGATTGGCTATAAGCTACAAACAGATACATTTGATAGATATTCGATAACAGCTTTATGTTTTCATAAACCACACCTCCAATACGGACAAAAGAACAGACGGCTCCCATTTTCATCTAAAACTACATTGAGATGAGGTTTGGTGTTAGCCAGGCTACATGCATCAATCATTCATAAAAAATGGAGAAATGCACAGAGCCTGGATTTAGAAATGACCATTTTGTGGTATCAAAAGATCAAAATGGTGCAGTCATAAAAAAAAGTATCTTCTTCTCTATCACTCATTGGATGCAAATAGGCTATTATATTATTGAGCCAAAAGGTTACTTGAATAGGTTCAGAGGGTAATTCTCTATATAGAAATGCAGACAATTTGATGAATCAAGACTGATTGTGGTAGACAAACCCAACTCTAGATAACCCAAGAATCAATTTCATTTAACGCAACTTGTTAAGATTGATCTTCTCAAACTCAGGGGTGGGTGGGTTGGTGTGGTGGTATCTGCAATAACATGATTATGGTCTCTGGTGGGAAGGCTGCAGCTGCAGAGCCTGGATTGGGTTGCCATAACCGGTAATGCCTGTCAGTGCCATTCATTCTTCTTCATCATTCTTCTTTATTGTCGTGATTGTAGCCTGGCTTTAATAAAAGCAAGGCTGCACCCATATGATTGCATATTCAGAGGCAATCTGAAACCATTACGTGAGATGAAGGTACTTCCTGTCTTTTGTCTTCTCGATGGCCAACTGGGGAAGACTCTGATCCATGTGAACTGACCAGCTCCAGGATCTGAGTGTGTGTAATTGAATGAAATGAAACCAGGTGACTGCCCTGCTGCTAGCCGACAGAATGGTGCTCAGAGCCGGCCAGAACGCAGCCAGACTTCTGCTGGCTGCCGTTGCTGCTTCCTGGTAAATTAGCAGACACTGGCCCTCCACACGTAAATGCAAATATGCATGGAGTGAATATTTTTGTCCAACCCGCAAACAAATATGGTTATGAGACATTCTAAAGATTCATCTGATGTCTCTATATGAGCTACATCAGCAATTCATTCATTCTGTCAGGCTTTAGTGAGAATGAACCATTACCATTTTGGATCCATAGGCTTCCCACTAGTGCTACTAAATTGTAAAAAAAAAAAATCAAATTCAAAGATTGTCTTAAAAACCGTTTATTAATTTTATGAGAACAGAAAACCTACAACCTTTTCATCTAGTGCCACTGTTGGTGTGACTCAATGAGAAAATCTTTTCATCAGTCGGTTTCAAATTTAGAAAATGTACTTGTTCAAGCATGCCTATTTATTTATTCATTGCACTGTATTGACAGACATGTACTGCAGTCACTAAAGTACTGCATGGTATCTTTGTGTCGAAAGGTGGCAGAAATCTGTTGTCCCAAAGCCTTCATCACGGATCATAAAAGGAAACTGGTATGAATTCCCATGAAGACATGGAGACACACAGAGGCTCAGCCCTGCATGGTTTCATCATCTGTCTCTGCTCCCCCAAGAGTGCTACTTTTACACATCTTCAACAGACTGATAGATGTAGACCAATCAGTATTTTAAGCCTGAGGACTTCACTGTACAGACAGACAACAGGGCGCATTAAAGCTGCAGCTTAATGAAGACAAATGGGACAGTGTGTTGTAGCCTATGGGCACAGCTTGCTTTGTTGTGATTTCTTCTTTAGCGTGTCAACAGGGCCAGAAAAACAGACCTCAATGGTAAACACATGAATCTATTAGAAGACCTTGTATGTCCTCTCTGAGAATGCCTCATGTTTTGCAAAAAAGGCTGCATGTGTCCAAGTCTAACCTCAGACAATGGCTGGATTCAAAATATCAGACCCCCAGACAAGTCCAGACATCCATGCACAGATCACAGCATAATCACTTTGCCCAGTTGACCTTTATGCTCCACTGAACTAATAAAACAATCTAAGATGAGGACACCCTTTAGGGGATTGCCAGAAGAGTATATAAACCCTAGACGTTGGGGAGGAAGTAGGCTTTTTCCCAGTTGCAGGGGGACACTGCGAGGGATGCCGCCACTAGTAGCACAAATCAACAAGTGCCCAGAATGAGTTTAATCCAACTACCAACCAAGGGGACAAAATGTCCTGAATTCTGCATTCAACAGAAACTGATAAATTCTGGAAGAGACATCTATTTCATCAGAAGCAGCCAATTCAAGCGATTAGTAAGTAGAACAAAGTTAGGGATTGGTATTTAAAGATCTTAGGGTTTAACTGTTTATTGCTGTAAGCTTTTGCATTTATTAACTAAAGTACACTCTGCATATAAAGTCAAATTTTTCTAGCTTTATTGTTTGCTTACTGAAGGGTTTTAAATGTCCATAGCCTCTCCACAATGTCAATTAACAATTCTGTGTGATCCAAGTCCATTGATGAAGGTTCTTGTTGGATGGTCCAGACTCAGAAATTAACATTTAAGTTTAAGTTAAGTTTAAAACTGTTCTCAGCAAATGTAATATTTGTTACCATTAAAGAGATAGCTGTTAGAGTATATTTATCTGGTATTTGTATAATTAGGTTTATAGAGGTTCTGGTTTATGGGCAGAGAGTAGACAGTTAGCAGCTAGGTGAATCTCCTCTGCCTCAGTTGATGATAACTGGTTATGTAATACCTGTGCTATGTATTTCCAAGCAGGCTGATTTAAACCATTTTAAGGTGCAGGTAACCTTGATTCCTGTACCGGACTGGCAGGGGAAAAAATGCAAAGAAAATGGACAAAATGGACATCTTGTTGATGCTTCTGGAACCATCTATTGCCCAGCCACACTCACATGTGTACTTACAGTGAGCATTAACATCATTTACATAAAAATGTGAATGTCAGTAATAGCTTGAGAAAACTATCTGGAATGGATTCTCCTTTATGATTAAGCTATATTATGTTACATTCATTTGGCTGACACTTCTCGAAAGTGACTCATGTTTTTCCTGTGAAATGTATAAACTGGGAGCAATTTATGGAAATTTTGAATTGTGGACAAGAGAAGATGGGATATGAACTGCACCATTCCTCCTATTAATAGAAAGCCTAAGTACTTCCTCCCTCTGCTGACCCTCTGGGACTCTATTTCCGAAAAAAAAAAAAAAAAAAAACAAGGCAAGAGACAACTTACTTTTGGTCCCATTTGCTTTGTGTCATGAATCACACATAGGATGATTGTCAATTTATATAATTTCAACAAGTTCCCTGCTTAAAAAAATAAGTGGACAATGGTGAAGTTCCTAATAGTTTGGTGTGAAACTACTCAATGAACTATTTCTCTCATCTTGCATGGTAGACGTCACCAACACAGCTTCGGGTAGTTTGTCGAGAGAGCAAGAAAGTGAAAGCTATGACATCACACACAACTATCTGTCTGTCTGTGTCTAATTACATATTTTCAAAGTCTTACACTTCAATAGTTTTATGACAATGTGTGACTTTCCTGAGTGGCAAAATTACATTTTAAATAGAGAAACATATGGAACAATTCAAACGATTCAAAAGATAACTTGTCTCTTGTGTACAATGGTCACAACTACATAATTTTTCCAAAATAGGATCCTGTATGGTAACCAGAAGGTGATACTTCTTAGGCACTCTATAGTCTACCCACTCTATCATCCAATGGGAGACCCAATTGCCCTTAAGTGAATCAACCTGTCATCCCATGTGAAATAAAGTGTCCGCTGCTATACTTTATTTTGACCTCATCTCACGCCGTACACTTGCCATAAGGCAAATACCCTATTGCACACTGCCAGTCCTCAACTAGATAGCACCAATCACCAACTGCACTCAACCAAGAACAACATGGCCTGAAGTGCTGTCAAATTGACATTTGATATTTGAATCATCTTCAAATTTGAAAAAAGGGGTCTGTTATCTTTTTGAATTTGATTTTTGGTCCAGTTGACAGGGCTAATAGCCTGTCTGAAAAACATTCAAAAACCGTCAATTAAAATTTGACTGGACTGAACATTTTCATTTTATTTTACAGATATAGGAATAAGAGCTTGCAAAACATGCACTTTTCTCAACGTTTGATTAAATCTTTTGTTTGTTTACAGCACATGTATGTGACAGTCAAGTCATCACATCATCGCAAGGCTCTCCCTTGAGAATCCACTGCTGTCATCATATTCCATTCATTGTAATGTTATGGTGCAGCAATCACAATGCACAGTGCTGTCTTTTAAGGTGGTACAACAATGACGACAATGACAACGACTGGAGTTGTATTTGAGAACAGCATCACAATATTTATATTTCATGATATCATCTTTTACAATGTTATGATATCACACTGGATTACATTTAGCCTGCTTCCTTTTGCCTTTTGTTTCCTTGCACTACCATTGTGATGATTATCTTCTGTTGCTCCAATACTATGAGTGAAGTGCACTCTCTACTTGTATAAAACTTAGCATATTGTATGTGAGCTCCAGAAAAATCATACAGAAATTAAATGGACCATATGATGGGGTCATTTGTTTACATTTTTAATCAGTTAAATAACAAATGGAAATTAATTGACTAATGGATGAACATTAAGACATTAGTTGGTACTATTAATGGTATTATTAATTACATTAATTGTTTATTTATGTGGGGGCAGTGTACCCAGCTTTAAAATAATAAATGATTTCTAAACACTTTATGAGTACAATAAAGTAACCTTGATAATAAACAGTTGCTTATTTACACACCCTGATTACACAGATGTATATTTGTATTTATTATCACCATTAAGAAGGTTACGTTTTAGACAATGTTTGTCTGTCTGTTTGTTAGCAAAATACCTCAAAACATTATGGCCAGATTTCCATCAAATTTTCAGCAAATGTTGGGAATGGTACCATGAACAGATGATTACATTTTTGGTAATAATCCAGAACAAATCCTGGATTCTGGATCTTCAAATAGGTACCATTATTTGTGGCCACCTGTTGGTAATATCTTGTACCTGCAAAGCTTGTTTTCTTTGCACACTACACCAGAGAGACTAAGAGAGGACTGTGACTACACTTTTCATTCCACAAAAGTATACGATAAGTATAGGACAACAACATAATGTGGAAGTCACAACAGGCTTGGTGCTTTTCTAGATTGTAGTTTATTCAGAGGTCCGACAATTACTTTGTGTTTCGCTGTCTCTTTAGCTAACATAACTAACCAGTACTTTGTAATACGTACCATGAGAGGAGCATGACTGTCTGTAGCTGTGATATATGATATAATCCAATGTTAAATGTCTTGATTAATATTTTTTTTTTTTATATTCAGTAATGGGAAGTATATTTACAGCGAGCAAAACATATTTTATACTGTAGATTAGGAAGTTAAATTACTTTTCCAGCATTTCAAGTTTTTGATAATACAAAATGCACATTCAAATCTAATACTAGGTTAATCATCAATACAAGCCAGGAGTTATTATAAAACAAAAGTAATTATTAATTATTATTATAAAAAGTGTTAGTTTGATAGTTTGATATTTTTCCATTGGCTACTGAAAGGTAGACGGCATCGGACATTAGTGTCTATATATATATATATATATATATATATATAGTGTTGGATGATCTACTGCGAGCGAATCTCTGCAAGAAAGCGCTGTTAGAAAGGTGGAATCGTCTGTCATAATGTAGCTCCAAGCTGGAAGTGGCTGCAGACGGCTGGGTGTAGAAGTGCATTAGCTGGTGTCAGGTTGAGGCTGCCTCAGTCCTCGGTTAACAGAATAGAGAGCACACAAGGCAATACAAAAGCCATTAGTAGCCCTGTTCTGCCCCTTAAAGTGTTAGACTGAGGACAGCCATCTATTTGACAGCAACACCACACCCATATCGCCTGAGAGGCTGGAGTCAAAGAATGAAATAACAGGTACTGACTCATGCTAACACAAACCACTGCCCGCACTTGAGACATTTACTACACAATATCTTTATATCTGCCCTTTTTATGCTAAAGAATTAGCGATAATTGCAAGGCACAAGTCTTTCCTCCACCACTCAATATATCAGGGACCAGGATGAACAACAAGGAGAGAAAGGGGTTGTAGCAGCATTGGATGACAAGTCACAGTGTATACTCTGTGCTATGTCTTGTTGTTGCTGTCCTCTAGCCGCCTTGTAAACTGATCCCCAGAGCTCCACCTGATAGCATCTGAAAGTCTGCTTGCTGTTTACAGGTGAGTGGATAGAATGTCACTAGAGGGGACGACTCATACAAGTGACCCTAAACAGGCCTGACAAGCACTGGTGAAGATTGGTGAAGCTGACAGTGCCCTCTCCTATGAGGAATGGAGTGGTACTTATGCAGGTGACAGTTAAAAGATTGTGAAGTAGCTCAGCAAATTTGAAAAAAAAAGTTGAAACAGTGAGTGAGTTGAAACATTGTTAAAATATCAAGTCAGCTGTAAAGGCATGTCGAGATTGAGAACAGACAAAAACCACCTCCATATTTATGCCATTTAACTACTCCTATTGATATAGATAAATGGTTGAACTATATGGATAAATGCATTGGATATATTGTGTGTAATGATCTTACAGAATAGATTTGGATTATCTTAATAAAATACTTGCCTACCCATATGTACAAAAGCTAATGTAATCATTTCTTTCATCTGTACTGGTTGTGAAGGGATCCCTTCCCAGCATGACTCCTCTGTAAGTTGTTCTGAACAAAAGTCCTTTGTGTTTCCCAAGTCAGTGTTTCTTTTCTGAGCTCCAGGGAAGAATAGCGTAATGTTGAATTTCAGAAAGAATTCTGAAGCCTTACAGTACAAGCCTTGGAATGGAATTTTGCACATTGTGAAAACTATTGAAGTTGAATAAATTCTCCAAATTAGCAAAGCAAGTCTGATACTTGAAGACCTCAGCCAAGAAACTAATAACAGTGAAATTCCAGACACTAAAACCTTCCAAAACCAGCAAATATTGTGATGTTTATCACATACTGAAGAACTAAATCCTGTGAACACACTGAAATATCCACAAATAAATATACAATATTGTCATCCACATTGGACAGATTAATCAGTTGGAGTCCTCCTTTTACATTTTTTTTGTGAATGCTTATTGTACTGTGTGTTTAGCTCCAAAGTACATTTCACCACAAATGCTCTTGGGACTGTCAGAAACCAGTATTTATGGTTGAGAGGTCTTATGGGGTCTCCTAATAAGAAATCGACAGCCTGAGTTTTGACTTCTATCCTCATCAGAGTGACAGCTTTGGCAGAGACGGAGAAGGGCCGGTCCGGCCATGATGGATGGCCACTTCGATGACGAGGACACAGTGGGTCCCACGGTGGCAGGAAATGAGACAGCTGTCATTCCGCCCTTGACAATTTAATCAGACAATCCACCAACCATATTCAGCCAAAAGAGCAACCTTGGCCTGTGCAGTTAGAGTGCATATCCAGTCAGTGAGTAATACAAAGAACAATAAAAAAAAGATGGCCAATGAGGGATGAAGTAGTGATCTTAACCCCCCAACCCTTGTGTCCTACATAGACTAATTTTGGATTATCACCTTGGTCTAAGTGAGACTATTCATCATGTGAATGATGACAGCAGCTGATACTGACAGAGCAAAGGTCTTAAATCTTGGTGGACTACCGGAAGTGAGAAGTATTAGAAAGTGAACCACAACCACCAGTACAGTTATCTACTTTGGCAAAGGTAAAATGAGAAACTTAATAATGCAAAGAGAAAGCCAACTTCTCTTTCGTGTCAATCTATTCTCCAAAACCCCCATGGATAGCATGGTTATGCTTAAATCATTTAACATTTGAAACTCTAAATCAATCTAAATCTGCAGTTAATGTAGAACACTGATTCACAACCATTTCTTGACAGCAGATAGATATTTGAATAGAACAAATTAATCTGTTTCAGGGGAGTTAGTTGCACACTGCAATTATTTCAACAGTCAGGTTTAGTCATTGCGTACACCATTAAGAAGTTTTATATCAAACCTGTGCTCATCTATATCTAGTAACCCCATACACTGACCAAAATAGATTAATAAACAAGATACAGAGAACAAAGAATAACATCATCAACATTGTAAGGATTGCAAAACAAAGATGTGACATGTTTCTTTTATTACACTGAATTGAAAGACTGTGTAAAGGTAAATCTGTAGCATGTAGTGAAGAACCAACAAATATTTATTACCAGCTCTTGAGCTCCCCTCACCTCTGTAGAGTTTTCTAACTTCTTTACCCCCAAACTGCTCTGGTTGTCAGGCTTAACTCCTTTCTCATCCATCTTGTTTTTAGCAGTTTTACAGCACCCAACAGCAGAAAAAGTTTAGATTACCAGGCAGAAAAAAGCCAGATTACCCCAGAATTTACTGTAGCAGCCAAAAAGGCAGATACATGTATGTTTAGATTTTGTAGAGACCAATCCATTTATAAAAAAGGAGATTGAATTCGAGAATTACTGCATGGTCAGAAATACAACCAATTAAAATCAGTAATTCTAATGTTGCACAACTCATTAAGACAATGTCAATGTTTTTTGCACTGTCCGATCCACTGGCCAATACAAATTGGGAAAGTAGGACTCCATCAGTTCAATTAAAATGAAAATCTGGAGTAAATTCTGTAAATGGAAGATTAGAGGCAGAGTACTGCATTGGCTGTCCATTCTTATGTTGCAAGTCAGTATTGAATTTTTCAATATCAAACCAAAATCATTGTAATCTCAAAGGTCCCATAATGAAGCTTTTGATTATAAGAAATTTAGATTATATCTAAATGTGTACTGAACTATATACTATCCAAAGCTGACTATAAAGTGCTATAGACAAGTGGACCAGTGCAAGTGGATGCACTTCCTCTGCCCCTCTGCCTCCTCCTCCCACCTGTTGCTGCATCACAGCAGGTGCTGCTGTCAACATAGTAGTTGATGAATATAGCGCTGCAGCCCCTGCAGCAAACATCTGTGATTTCTACACATTTGGCAGCATCCAGATCTAGATTCTTCAGTTCTTTTGGCCCTCAACTTCTCTCCAGCCCCTTCTTTGCGTTTTTGCTTATCAATCTTGACAACTGACAGAGACTCTCCTTCTTCCACAGATGTTTAGCTCTAAGGCACATCATCTGATATAAGAAATAGAGAGGACAGAGGGGGAGGGGTAGGAGCCAGCACAGTACACTATGTGATCAGGACACTATTTTGCTCTCATTTGTCACAATTTGAAATAAAAGATCTAAGACTTTTCCTTTGTCATAATATAAATTTGTTTCTCTCAAATTTTGCTCATGAATTTAATGAAATCCATCTTAATGAGAACTTCCCCTTTTCCAGATGATCCAGTTGACAGGTGTGGCATATCAAGGTGCTGATTAAACAGCATGATTATTGCACCTGTGTGTGTACATTTTGAATAAAGACATTTATTAGGCACTGAACTATGGATATTACATGTTTGGGCTATAGATATGTATTTTTTTTTTTTAAGCGGGCAGTGTGACCACCATTTGCAACACATCTCCTTCACATAAAGCTGATCAGGTTGTGGAATGTGGGGCAGTGCATTATCATGTTCAATGTGGGTGAATGGCATAAAAATAGGCCTCAGGATCTTATCACCATATCTATGTTCAACGCAGTGTTTCCCTTGTCTGCTTCCCCTACAGGCCCCACATGTTATTACCACTCTCGGCTTGTCTCATCATTCATTTAAACCAGGGATCTCCAACCCTGGTCCAGCGGATCTACTGTGGATGCAGGTTTTTGTTCCAACCAAGCAGGAACATACCTGATTCTACTAATGAAGCCCCATAACTGGGGCCATAGCAGTTGATTAGTAGAATCAGGTGTGTTCCTGCTTGGTTGGAACAAAAACCTGCACCCACAGTAGATCTCCAGGACCAGGGTTGGAGATCCCTGATTTAGACTACCGTTACAGCATACAACATACAGAATCTCCTATCCTAACACAACACATCATCACAAAAAACACTACGTGTAGTCCCCCTTCCTACACCCACTGACCAAGGCAAACCCGCCCACCCAAAAACAATCACATCTCAAGTTTGCACTTTTCATTCAGAATCCTGCTGCTCACCTGCTCACCTCTACCTGTTGCTGAGAAGAGATCACCCCATCCTTCATAGCAGTCACTGTCTCCCAGTTAAAAACAGGATTGACTTCAAACTATTTCTCACCACCTACAGCCCTGAACAAACTTTCCCCCTCCTACCTCTGTGACCTCCTCCGCTACCACACACCCACCCATCGCCTTTTCTGCCAACTGCTTGGAAATCCCAACAACCAATCTCCAGACCTGGGATGACAGGGCCTTTTTTACTTGCTGCACCCTCCCTCTGGAACACTTGGCCCATCCAAGTCCATTAACCAGCCACCCTACCCTCCTTCAAACAGTCCCTCAGGACCCGCCTCTTCAAACTCATTAACCTTCCTCCCATCCAACACATGATTCGAGTTTAAAATTAATTTATGCACCTTCCTACGCTTCACTATACTTTTTTATGTTTTATTTTGTTTTGAATTTATTAAATGATTTTATTGTTGTGTGCGTTTACATAAAGGGACTCTGGGTACCTAGAAAAGTGCTATATTAATTGAATGTATTATACATTCATTCAGTGTAAGAAAATGACCCAATGGGCAGCAACCACTGTTTTACTGGCTGGTCATCAGCGATAATATTATTTTAATGTTAAAAATTTTAAATTAAAATGATAATGTCAGCCCACTGGGTAAATGCCTGTTATGTCAGATTACTAGTCCAGCTGTGTGTGAATCATCCTCCGCAGGCTCTTATGTTTGCCTCTAATCATCCCCCCAAGGAAGGCTGGGAGGAGAAGGAGCAGTGAGGAGAAAAAGCAATGACGCAGAGGACAGACTGGCCTGCACATTCACACTGTTATACTTACCACGCACTTGGTTTTTTAATCTTTCTGGTGTTAGTACAATAAATATTAACAGATTTTTACAGAAAGCACCCTTCTCAGAGGGACTGACAGGACTAAGCCTAACATGCATGTCTTTTTTTGGTGGGAGGACACCAGAGCACCTGAAGGAAACCCATGAAGGATATTTCTTGTTGTTTCTTGTCTGTCCCCAATCACCATACTCTCTTAATTTGACACAAATGATTCTCACCAATTGTTCATATCCAAAGATACACTTTAATTAAGATAGCTTGTCTGTTAAATATTTTTAAAACCACTAGATTGGGCCATTAAAGCATAAAACAGTGATGAAATTAAGGAGCGTGGAAAATGCTAGCGGCACTAATGCCTACAACAAAGATATAAATATCTGCTTTCAAGGTAAAATAATAACAATTTATTAATTTATCATTGTTGAAATAAACTTGACAATATATTATAGTTCAGATATCAGGTCATCAACCAGCTATACTAATATATGAATTTTGTAACACTAATTTATGTCAATATAC
This sequence comes from Lepturacanthus savala, assembly GCA_030544235.1. Lineage (NCBI taxonomy): Eukaryota > Metazoa > Chordata > Actinopteri > Scombriformes > Trichiuridae > Lepturacanthus > Lepturacanthus savala. Next base: position 12,438,073 of record CM060473.1, read on the forward strand.
AGTTCACTGTTATTTATGGGAGCTTTCTGAAAATAGATCATGTCCCACAAAGTAAATAATGTGAAGGCAAAGCAGCAAATTACCCCATTAGGTAAGGATTGGTGAGCTTTTTGGTAGCTGGTACTGATAATTTTACCTTTACCATTAGTGAAACGGCTCAATTTTCTTTACAGCCCCTCTCTAATTATGATGCTCGTTAAGATTTACTTACCCTTGATCCCAAGAGCTCTATTGGGGAGAATAACTTAGACTAAATTTGAACGTTAGTGGCTCCTTTTATTGCAGAGGGAATTACATGTTATTTTGCATCTAGCATATTCCCTCGTATCTGACAAATTGCTCATGTTCTCCCACTACATAAGGGTGAAAAGGGTAGAGAAGACCTAAACAACTACAGGACAATCTCCAAGCCACCCTGTTTTGACCAAATCCTGGAAACTTCCATAAATGACATTACACTAGTTACTAACAACATTATGACAGCTTTAAGACAACAAAGACATTGTGCTTCTCTTTTTGTTGATTTATTGAAAGCTTTCAACATCATCTCTGTGTCTGAAACCTTAGTAGCACTGCCTACTAACCAGTAGCTACTACTCCAACGCCACAGTAGTAGCTTCTGTGTAGGAAGTTAGCCAGTAGAAGGCACAATTCAGACGTACTACAGCACCACCATCTCCTCAGAAAAGGCCGACCTCCTGGTGACTTCTGGATTGCCTTGCACACTGCAAAATACGACCGGATGTACAAAACCATCCGGGTACAATTTGCCTGCCTGTTGAAAGCCAACTAAGGTATTTGGACGTTCTAGATAGTGGATTCCTCATTTTTGCCTACTATGGTTTCAGAAGCAGCCTTTCATTCATGCCCTACTTTTAAAAAGGTTTATTTAATATTGATTTTGATAATGTGAGTGGTTTCCTGATTGATGTTTTGGTTAATGTCAGTGTGTGAAGTTCAGGGTTGCACAATGTGAGTTCCTGACAGTTTCTTTGGGGGTTCCTTTTTTTAATATATATAGTAAAAAATATAGTCTCTGCTGTCAATTATTGTTATACCCATCTTTATGACAAAGTATGATACAGTTATAGACTGTTTGGTAGATTCTGATTAGCTTGCTGTGGAGAATCAGCAAGTTGCCTTTTATTCTCTCCAAGATGTTCTTGTTAATCTTAGGCCGATGATAACTGCAGCAATACAAAATTTATGTTGTTTTCTAGGACCAGAATCATAGATTGTGATAGTGTGTCTATGTCCACTGTGAGTGGTTCTAAAATTGTGCGGGTTTACGGATATAAATACTTCAGTATCGTGTCTTCAAGCCGTCGACCGTATGAATAATGGACATAGCTTCTGTGATGTCACCCGTTGGTTGGCGCATGCAGCAAGTACAGTTGATTTAAAATGTCTACACACCCCTGTTAAAATGCCAGGTTTTTGCGATGAAAAAAAATAACACCAAGATAAATAATTTCTCAACTTTTTCCACCTTTTATGTGACCTATAACCTCTACAACACAATTGAAAAGAGAATGAAAAAAGAACTGAAACCTTTAAAGGAGAAGAATAAAAAATTTAAAAAAATAACCTGGCTGCATGAATATGTATCACACCCTTAAACTAATACTTTATTACAGCAGTCAGTCTTTTTGGGTTGGAGTCTATCAACATGGCACATCTTGATGTGGCAATATTTGCTCACTTTTCCTTGTAAAACCTCTCCAAATCTGACAAATGTGGCTGGTGATGTTTGATCTGATTCAGGTCTGGATTTTGGCTGGGCCATTCCAAAACATCAATCTTATTCTGGTGAAGCCATTTTTGTTGGTTTGGATGTGTGCTTTTGGGTCATTGTCATGCTGAAAAATAAAGTTTCTCTTCATCTTCAGCTTTTGAAATGAAACCCAAAGGGTTTTTTGTGCCAGCAATGACTGGTATTTGGAAGTGTTTATAATTCCCTCCACAGAGACTTTAACAGGGTTGTATAGATTTGTTATATCCACTCTAAATATGTAATCATCCACTGATTCAGCACTTTCCAAATATTCAAATTTAAGATTTTTCTTTTCTTTTTTTCTGTGTGTATGTTTTGATCATATCTTCCTTCATATATAATTTATTTTGTTATTTCATTATATTAATTAAAAAATTACAAAATAAAAAATGTGTAGTACTCTGACTGTCGACTAGAATGCTGTTGACGTTTACAGTTAACCATAATTTGGTAAGCAGGGAATGTGCTGAATAATGTTTTCACATAGTTATTAAATGGAATAACAATAATTTTAAATTGTGCTTAATTCCTACTGTTTTAAAGGGATTTTGGGTTACAGACTTATCAACTAGTCGATAAAGGATATATCAGTCATTTGGCAACATCCCTAGTAGGAGATTGTATCCCCATTCTTAGTCCTGCCTACGAAGTTCTGATTGGTCAACAATTGTTTCTTTAACTATTTCGATAGATAGTAGTAAGCTAGTCAAAAATTCTCTGTATAGTACAATCTTTATCCCACCACTGCTCAACATTCCAGTAAAACACAACCATCTGTCACCCAAAGCAATTAACACATAGTGGTTTGGAAATAACATGTAGGGCCACATGTATTTTCTGTAGGTGGACTCACGCTGTAGAGGATTTCCACCCATCCCTCCATGGTGATGCACTGGAAAACGGTGAGAACAGCAAAGAGGATGTTGTCAAAGTTGGTAATGCCAAAGTTAGGTCCGGTCCAGTACTCCTCGCAGACGGTGCCGTTGCTGCAGGTCCTCGCCGGGGCCTCCAGGCCACAGGGGAATTCTTCTGCCTGCTCGCCTATGGCGTAAAATACACACAAACATACACATTCACACACCATCACATACATAGAAATGGCTGTAGACTAAGACCAGAATGGTCACATACAGGTATATGAGTAGTTTTGATGGTGTGTGAGTTATAATTTCAAGTGGGAGTCCAGTGTTTCTCCATCTTGGGCGATAAAATGTCATAAATATGACATATTTAAAGAAAATATTCACATTTAAGAAGCTGGAATGAGAGAATTGACTGAAAACTATGAATCACATATCATAATAGTTGGTGATTACTGGTCATTGAATAATTGGCGACTAATTGCAATTAATTGCAGCCACTTCGTTGAACAGAACCTTGTCCTTTAATACAATTATATCCAGAAATGGCCTGCAATTGGTGAGTATTTAATGTAAACTTAATGAAATTGGGCTCTGAAGCATTTCTGGTTGGAAACTCACGTTTAATACTACCCGTAGCCTACAATACCATATGGACTTGTAGAGTGAAATGAGTCATTTAGATGTGGTTTTTATTACACATCATATATTGAAACAAAAATGAGGCAAATTGTAATAGATTATGAAAGTGGGGCATCTACTTATAATATTGTCACAACAACAAGTTGAAGCCCTTTTGAGGGTATGTGGATGATAATGGTGATTTATCCCCAGTTTCTCTGCTTACTTACCCGTGTCTGTCCTGAAGCAAGTGCGATGGAACTTGCCCATGTAGAAATCGAGGCCGATGATGGCAAACATGAGGATAGCGAAGAAGAGCAGCAGGCCAATCTGCAGCAGAGGTACCATGGCTTTCATAATGGACTTCAACACCACCTGAAGACCTGATGCACACAAAAGAAATATAACAGAAGAGACCCCACTATTTAAAGGAGAACTCCACTGATCATACATCTAAAGCCCAATTTTTATACTGGATTTATATTAGTGATTCATAATAACTATCGGTACCTATAATTATCAGCCCAATATTGGAAAAAGATTATGTCACACAGATAAGTGCAATCATATTTTTTGCCAATAACTAGAGCCAATTATAATAAGATCACACCTTCAACTACATTTTATGTACGACTGGAGTCTTGGCGTCCGATGGGCGGGACAAAACCCAGCATTTATCCAATGAGTGTTTACTTTCTGTGGATCAACCCACTCTCTGCTTCCCCATTAAAGTCAATTGATGCTTACCATCAGCCATTGTCAGCAGTTACATAATGGCGTGTAAGAACTAGCGGCTTGTTTTAAGACATACTTGTTATATATTGATTTAAATGATATGATGTGAATGAAAAATATCTATATGATTTAAAAACTCAATTTATCGCCCAGCTCAGAGGCAAAGCTATAATGTTAAAATCATCTTTGCTCACTACATCTTAGCCTTTTTTTTACCCTCAGGTCTGCACATAAAAAATTTAAAATGTTATCAGCATTAGTTATGAGAAGCAGGAGGTTATCAGTGGCAAAAAAACTGTTATTGCACATCATTAATTTATATCTCAGGAGGAAGTAAGATGACGACATTACCTGCTGCTCGGCTATTTGAATCCAGTCTGAAGCAGGTATGTGGGTCATTTCTCAGCAGCACTGTAGTAATAATTACAGCTGAAACAACTCACTGCTTCTCAGTGAACTCACTGCTTCACCTGTAATTTAAATCCCATCCGGAGGGGCATCCTTGTCCTTGACGTCCATTAGTGGTTCTCCTTGTATCCGGAAAACCGCTAATGCATTTGGACTATCCCATGGCTTCCCCCGGCTATGGATAATGCTCCTGGTACCACTCTATTATGTATTTGGATTTACTTTGTGATGAGTCCCAATCAGTGTTTTCCCTCATTATCACAATCTGCTTCCTCTTAACACTAGCATGTGTATGCCCAGTCTATGTGAATGGTCACACGTTCAGATATTTTAATATCGACAGAGATTAATCCTAAATGGTGATGAAGCTCTTGTGTGAATGGAGATCAATTTCAATTTTCAATTTAACAACTCAGTTTTGGGGTAAAAACATAGCATTGTGGATGTAGCCTGATCTTTTTTTTGTCCCGCTGAAGGTCCAGCTCATAAAAACACAATATGTTCCTTTCACATTTTGTTAGAAAACTGTGGGGATTTTTTTTATTCCACAGGAATGGGCTTCCATAAAATACAGAATAAACAAATGAGAAACATGTCAATTAGCCAGTTTTAGAAGTGCTGCTATGTGTTAGCACAGGTATGTACATATGGTATGAGCAATAATGTGTTAATGTGCTATGAAAATTAACTTACTGGGAATGCCGGAAACCAGCTTGAGTGGCCGCAGCACTCTTACTGCCCTCAGTGTTCTCAGATCAAAATCTGCTCCCAGGATGGCCAGGATCCTGCAAACATATACAGCAAAGTGTCACTGTTACTGAAGATCATGGTGAGTGTAGCATTTTAAACATCTGCTGAAATGAGACAATGGTGGTAACAATAAAACAGTTCATGTACAAGTACCAGTATTAGAATCTTATATTATTTCTTCCCATAAGAGGCTAAAAAGCTTCAAAACATTGTATTCTTAAAAATCCCAATCTATGTAAACTAACCTAATTAGGGGTGTAATTGAAAACCTCAATGCATATCATCATCTTTAAGATATGCCTTTATTTTGAAATACCCATGGCATGTCTGTGTCACCATTTCTGCCCAAGAGGCACAGGTGCCAGGCAGATAACAGCAAGCAGCCAAGAAAAAGACAAGGATATTTACTCTCTTGTGAAGAAATTATCAGTGTAGAAATATTTGGGATTTTGTAGAAAAGGCAAATCGACTGACAAAGCTCATGCATATGCAAACAATGCCATTATGAGAGAAAATACTCAGGAAAACTAAACGAACCTGGACTGACACATAAAAAATACACAGCATTTACCCCAGTGCTAGTGATAACACATCAGATGCTCACCAGATTTTTCTTCAGCAAAAACTGAACGAGAACTATAAAGGAGTGATAAGTATCACAGCTGCCATTTCATATATCATTTGTAAAGACATGTGCCCTTAACAGTGTTTTGGAGAACAGTAGGTTTCATGACGCGAACAAACGCAATCCCATTGACACCCTGACTCAGTGAAACTTGTACACAGAGTCTGTACAGTCGTAAAGTATGGAAAAGCATAGTAATTAAATTGTCAAATCATATTTCAGTTTCTTTTTTGTGTGTACATAAATGTAACTGATTGTGTCAGATGGACAGATGATATTGTCTCTTATCAATCACAGGCCCCTTAATTGAATGTAAATTTTATCATGGCACTTTTTGACATCAGAAACATTATATTGTTGCCCATAGAATCTATATAATATTGTATTTTGATAAAATGTTTGATTTCCAACCCTACATGTTACTACATGAAAAGCACCAATGACATCCAGCTTGCACCCATTAGTCCCTTTTACACCGCCTGGTCAATATGGGAATGTTATGCCTTTGTTCAACCCCTCCTTTCTGTGTAAAACAGTCACAATGCTCTAGTTATGGATTAGGATAGACCGCAATAGCATGTTTTCTAACACACAAACATAAACGCACAATATGTATAATATATGTATAATTCCTTTTGCTTTGGCAAAGAAAAAAAGGCAGAATCATTTAATGGTTCAATCATTATGTGATGATTTATTTCACTATTTTTTGCAGCTTCTATATACAGTGACATTTTTTAAATAGCTCACCACAACTTGAAAACTAAAATGAACAAAAAGCCATCATTGTGGAGACTTCATAATCATAAGTCCTTCCTGTCAGGGTGAAGGAGCCTGCAGCTCCCTGAGGAAATCACGGGACATGACAAGTCATTCATCATAGTGTTACAATTAAAGGAGCACTCCACTCAATGAGGGTGAACATATGATGGATAAGCACTCGGAATGTGGATTTTTAAGAGTTCTCTAATCCACTGCTTGTATGACAAAGTTGCAAAGTGGAGTTTGAAAAACACATTCAATCAGACAGGGAAGGTTGCATTATTTAGGGCACAAGGGAGAAATGTTTGGAATCACAATATCTGCAGGAATAGTCATCAGTGATTGGTTGACTGTAAAGAAGGAGACGGCTTATAAATGATCATGTTAACATTTGAAGTCTCGAACTGGTTATAACATATTCATGTAATGAAATATTCATGTCATAACCGATTTCAGTACTGCTTCTGTCTGACCTCCATTAGTCTCGTGATACTAGACGATTGGAGATCTCTCTGTCTTCCAATCAACTGAATATCTAAATGAAAGATAGTCACTTAAATGACAGTGAATATAGCTGCTAACACATCTACATCCCTTAAAGTGACACACCTTATCGGAATTGATGCTCCCATCCCCCTTGGCTTTACTGGCTAGCTATGATTTTACATAAATAAACTTGTAGACCATAATGTCTTGCATTTTAGCCAGATTAAATAATGGGGGGGGGATCTGGAAAACATGACAATGTAGTGTAATACCAGTTAAGAATCATGTTGAGGCCCAGTTAGGATGAGATCGATAGGCTACCACAAACAGACTTGTGGTCAACGGTGATGATTTAATGAAGTTGAAATTAGGTGGTTGAAGTGGCTGATGAGACTGTTTAGATGATAATGAGCATTTAATTGGCATTTTGATTTTGTGGACATTCTTGGTTCAAATGGTAGATCCTTTAAATAAATGAGTGATATTCCATGGATTGAGGTGAAGGTTTCCCCCACAGTAATTGCAGCTTGTTTACTTCCAGGCTGCCAACCTAAACTCAATTTGATAACCTTTGTAAGCAGCAATTTATCAGGTGCCACCCCTTAGTTACGGTTGCTAAGCCTGCCAAGCTTTCTATTTGGCACAGCACACATACAGTTTACATAAATAATTTACCAGTGTCCCCTGATTGACAAAATCTCTCGCTGGAACCTGATATGCTAACACTTCCAGCTTACTTTAGAGCAGATAAACAAATGGTGCTGTATTTTTGGTTTAGAAAAGACTAAAAATGAACACTTACTAGAGCCCCATGCACACTCCTTCAACACTTGCAATTATCCACATTTTTGACAGAACTTTACAAGTTAAAATTCATTATTTCATGCCCAATATCTGTAACTGATCTGGCCTTTTGAGCAAGGAAAACATGCTATTTTTTGTACTAATCTCAATTTAGAGGCTTTACCTCGAGACATGTTTTGTTTTATTAAAAGAGGATGTGTTAAATGTAGAAGCGTAAAACGAAGATGGGTGTATGGAAGCAATAAGATTAAGAGAAAGGAGGGGTCGTGGGAGATGAGACGAGTAAAGTATAACCCTAGGAGATATACTGTGAGTGAAGAAAGGGAAGATTAAAAAATAAAAGAAGATGAGGCAGGAGAGGAGAGATGTGGAACTGGAGGAAATAGAACAAGGGTGATGTGAGGACAACGTGGTGAACGAGAGAGGTGAAAAAAAGAGAAGAGGCAGAGAGGAAGCAGGGTAAGCAGGAAGATTAGGAGCAGCAGAAAAGGGGGGTGGAGAAAAAGAGGGAGGGAGTAGGGATATGCGTTAACGTGCTTAGCTTCGGAGCCAGAGTCTGTCCAATCAGAATCCTCCAATCTTCCTCTGCTGGTGTTGTCGCCTAGTCCATGGGGAGCCACCAACACCATCTCATTGCGACTGTTTACAGCCACAGATGGCCAGCTACGCCATACACAATGTCTCGCAAGCATGCAAATGCATGCATTTTTGCATGTGTTGCATCTGTTCAACATGTTACAAAAGTGTACATTCATACAACTGTAGGAATCTTCATCTCTATTCACAGTACAGTACAGTATATATACAGTTACCTGGATGATCCATTCTGTGCTTTCAAGATTTTCATTTGTTCAGTACACCCTGTAAACCTAAGAATTACTGTCTTAGCTATGACCTAATAGAATTTAAAACCTCATTCTCGCTGAATTTATTTCTCAAGAGGAAGTGGTTGATTTGAAAATTACCTGCCTGCACATAGGTGGGTGTGTTTTTTTCACCCCAGTAATGACCTACTGTTTTTCAGTTTTAATTTACAGTGGATATGAGTTTTCCTTTTCTTTTTTTTTGTTAATATTTTTGTATTATTGTTTTGCAAGGGAAAAAAACAAGGGAGTGGTAAATAAACAATAATCCATAAGAGAAGTAAAAGGGAAAAATATTCCATCCATCCCCTTAACATTAACCCCCCCAGACCTCCTGGAGGATAAGTACATGTTCATGTTCACCAGATTCATTTCTAGTTTAGACTGTTGTTACTATATTCTATTTTCACACCTTTATCAGCATGTAACAACACACCAAGATACACAAGCAGCAAGAGGAATGGAATTTCTTCCAGTAGCCACTTGGTTTTGCTAGGGGGAGCATGGGACAAAAAAATGATTCATGGAAGAATATTCATTTTAATAACTGAAGTACAGGAATGAAATGAGAGATGATAAGTATTCCACTTTTGTAGACCCGATTCTACCTCCATCAGCACATTCTTATAATTACTTGATGCTGCTCATGAGCGAGGGGCACATTGAAACCTTGATATTTCATATTCTGGACCATTGGGATATTTAATGGAATATCTAGCTTTCTAACTGAGGCACTCAGTGGCAGAAGTGCAGATTTTCCAGAGTTAACCTAAATTCTGACTAAAATTGCTAGATATGGATATGTGGAAAAGACTAAGGGACACTCTGAATAAAAAGAATGATATTATCTGCATACAGAGATATGTGATGTTGGTCTTGTGAACTGTAATAGGACCATGGTACTATGGTATTATGTAATCATTGTTAAAGAGGGCCACCGGTTGAGAGATAGGGCACACCACAGAGGAGAGAGAGAGAAATCCATTGAGATCTGTAAAATATTGGCAATGCAACTTTTAATAAAGCCTGTTTGGTCATTGTGTACTAAAGTCATATGTGGCTCCAATCGAAAGGATAGAACTTTGGCAACAAGCTTAAAATCTGTCTTTAGGATTGAGAGAGGACAGTAACTTTGGCAGTCAGTAGGGTCCTTCCCATTTTTTAAGAGCAGATAAATTATAGCTATATTGTTGTTTGTAGAGAAGAAGCTGTTTTTTGTTTGCAGAGTAATTCATTCCTAACAGAAGAGGTCCAACTTTAGGCTAGGATGCCAGATAAAACTCAGGTGGTAAACTGTCTAACCCTGGTGACTGCCTTTATTCATACTTACAAGAGCTCTGTGCAGTTCAGACAGTGTAATAGGAGTATCTAAATCAAGGCAGTCACGCTGGGAAAGCTGGGGGAGCTGTAAGGGGTTCAGACAGGTACTACTGGCCTGCATATTGTAATTTATCTCTGAGGTGCATAGAGCAAAGTAGAATGCCTAGAAGTTCTTTTTGAACTCTGCTGGATCAGGCACATAACGCCTGTAGAGGATTTAACTGAGGTGATATTTGCCAATTGTTCATTGGCTTTAAGTTTAGATGCTAATAAATGGCTGGGCTGTTCACTGTGCAAGTAATATTTTAGTTGAGTTCCATAAACTAGTGTAGTACCTATAGGAAGTATGTAGATTTTTTGTTTGGCCAAATGAGGGTGTGTTGGGCTGTTACATAGTCTTAATAGACTAATTGTACATTGGGTAAGACATTACATTGCATACACACATTATGATAAGCAGAGACATGCAAATATAGTTATTGTAAGAAAGGGCTAAAATGTATGTTGAATGTCTGGATGTCAATTTACATATCAGTTTTTAAATGTTGCACCAGTTAAAACTGAACTTATAATAATTCTTACTTTGTACTTTTCCCTGTATAGTGTACCATCCAAGGCATGTTACTATTGTATGTGTCTCTAAATAAATAAGTTTAGGCCCAGATTCAGACTACCATGTTAGTTGATAGTATTGAGATTTCCTGAGGGTCTGTGAATGCATCTGGGAGTAAGACTTATGTTAGTTCAGGGGTGACATACAGTGCCATACTTTTTTGTTTTTGTTTTTTTCCAAATCTTTAATATCTTTAAATCTGGATTTTTGTAGATTACAGGCAAATTCATTTGTATTATCCCTGTATTATGAACCATTCACCACATCCCACAGAATACTGGGATTCTATCTATTCTATTAATTACAATAACCTGCATGCAACCTAGAGAAAATAATGAATTGCAACATAGAGTCAGTGGGAAATGACAACCACTGCTTCAAACTTGTTTGTTGGGTATTATGAGTCCATTATAATACCGAGACTCAAAGAAATAGAATTGGGCCTGAATCGGTACCAAGAGCTAAACATAGACCTGAACCCATATAGGTCTTGGGTCATCTCCTGGGTATTCAGTTCAGGTAGAACCATGAAGACTTCTAGTGTGGAGCCATGATGCAATGAGAGAAAGATGTAATAATTCAGCTGAAAATAAAAACTGCCTCTGCTGCTAATTAATCTTTTATTTTAAGACTCATGCTGCTGGTTCACTACTAATTCTGTGTCTAAGTCTGTGCACATAGAATATGCATGCAGGTGTACAGATAAATCACCAATGAACAAATGATCTGCCCAGATTCTCTCTGACTCTCTCTACTGCAGCCACATGGTTATCTTTACAAATTAACACAACTGTCAAAATGTTAAATTAACTGTTTTGAACCAAAAGGCCTTGAAAGAAATCCCTCTTTTCCAAAGTGTCTAAACATAACCATAAATCCTTTAATATTTCTGTAGTTGCTATTAGTGTACAGTCAGGTCCATACATATTTGGACATCAATACAATTTTCATCTTTTTGGCTCTTTACACCATCACAATGGATTTAATTTGAAATGAACAAGATGTGCTGTAAGTGCATACTTTCATCTTTAATTTGAGGGGATTTATATTCAAATCATGGGAGCAGTTTAAGTAGTACAACATTTTCTTTATGTCCCTCCCGTTTTGTAAGAGACCAAAAGTAATTGACTGCTCAGCTGTTCCATGGCCAGTCATGTGTTATTTCCTCATTATCTCAATTACAAGGAGGAGATAAAAGGTTTAGAGTTCATTTCAAGTGTGTTATTACCTCCACCAAGGCGGGTATGTTTTAGCCAGTGTCTGTCTGTTTGTTTGTTAGCAAAATACCTTCAAAATTTTGGCTGGATTTTTGTCAAATTGTCAGCGAATATTGGGAATGGTACCATGAACAAATTAATTTTGGTAATAATCCAGAAGAAATCATGGTTTATGGATCACTTGGAATTCTTGTTTCGTTACATTGCGATAAATGGACCTTCAAACAGGCGCCATCGTTTGGGGGGCCACCTGGTGCTAATATCTTGCACCTATATATACATGCACTGCAATGCTGGAAACAACAGCTGTCCAGTCTGAAGAATGTGCTGTTAGACTCAACCTAGGTTTGGGAAAGATGGTCAGTTGCACCCACCCAAGATGGTCCGGTGCACCCAATAATCCATTGACATACCAATATTATTAGTGAGCTGTAACCGACAGGCTGTTAGTTTATAACTCTGTTTGCAGTAATCTGGTAGACTAGTGTTAACCCTAGAAACACAACCATTGATAATACTACTAGCTGCTAAATAACTGTGACATAAGTGTGTAATGTATGCTCACACTGGTCTGGTCGTGGGCTAGACTTGGTCTTTATCCCTCAAAATCTTGGTGTTGTCTCATTCTAGACACATTCTAGTCTTTGTCATGACTTGGCCTCAGTTTAGGTCATCTTGGCTAGAACACTAGTAGCCATTTCCCATAATACCCAGCAACCACATACAGTAGAAACAAATAAATTGCAGCAGAGGCAGAGATTCTATGTTCCCCACTAACATTTGCCTCGATTAACCAGACTGCAACATGTTGAGAGGGGGAGATATCAACAAGGAAACTTTCAAAATCCAATTGAGAAACTGTTTCATGGATAAAATAACAAGATGTTTGTTTTTTTTTCTAACCCTGCCTACTTACAACCAGAAAATGCCTAACAAACTCAGCAATGGCAGAATGACTTACGGTATGTGTCATCATAATTGCAACACTATCTCCAAAAAATTGTCTGCCAGTTCTCTCCACTCCTTCAACCCTGGACCAGACAACTACTCTACCTATCCATCACTCCAATGCCAGCAAGAATGAGAAAGGACATAGGCACTGCTTTGTAATGTATTCCCTATATCTGAGTTAATGATTTATACATTTGCCAAGAACTGAATGAGCATGCTTATGGCTTTCTGTGTACTCAAAGAATCCAAAATCTATCTATCTATCTATCTATCTATCTATCTATCTATCTATCTATCTATATGCCCCCTTTTGACCTGCACAATGCTTTGATACACACAACAGTATCCCTGCGGCTTACACATGCTTAACATGCGGCTCTCTTTCACCGGTTTGTCTACAACTCGTTCAACATGAATTACAAGTCCATTATTTGCATTCCAGGGGTCGTTCACTGACTGTAATTACAGCTGTGTAGGACAACACTTCAAGTGCATACACATACAAACACTCCTCGCTAGCCTTGTATTCAGTGACGCAAGCAGCATATAGTCCAGCTGAATTAGATAACTGCCTCACTGTGTCTGTGGAAAATCACACCACACACAAAAGCCCAACATGCCATCTCCATTAGCAGAAGACTGCAGCAGTTGAAGTGGAAAACAGACAATTACGTTGAGATGAGACATCCATCTAAGTTGCATAAAACTCACACTGACTCACTCATATGCAGACATGAAGAATATGCAGTATGCTTGGAAACATGTATTACTGTATACACACTTCTGTACCATTACAGGTGTTAACTATAGATCAAGATTTACTTTAAAAGGCCTGGATTAACAGCCATTCATGGATACAGAATATTTAAATAGCTAGTAGAAAGGAGCTAACAACAGCTGATGTTTGGAACAAGTTATATAAAAGCTAAAAGCTGTCCGAACCATGTCACCAATAAAAAGACAGATTTTTGACACATTTTTGTTGCATTGCACAATATTGTTGTAATTTAAAACTACACATAAAAGAATCACTTGTCATGATAATGCATCGAATGCACTGATATATGTGCTGCCAGAGCACTCCCCACACTTCACATTTCAGAGAAAGCGCCACCACAGAATGAGATGAGGGACAGACGGGCAGGTGAGGTGTGAACATCCCATACTGTGATGTGATTCCAGCAAAGCGAATGATGAGTGCAACTGAGCAAAGCGCTTCTTCACCTATTTAATTCATGATCTGTCAGTGGAAAAATACAGTGCACATGAAGCTAGTGCTGTTAGGACTCTGATACAGGTTTCATATGAGTCACAATACAGGACTCTGCTCACATCCAATTAATAGATTTCATTTAATTTTGTTTCAAGATATACATGATAGACAAGCAGTGAAAACATCTCATGAAAACTTTAAAGAAAATGTAGAAAAGTAGTGGGTCCTAACCTTAAGAGTGATAATAGTGATAGTGATAATACCACTGAACAAAAATTCAATTTGACATGTTGTATCTAGTTTGTTTAATCTAAACCAGATTAAACAAACAAATTTAAGCTGCAAACAGCATCAGAGGACCTACACTGAAACATGGGCCACCACAGATCACACATTTTTTTAGGCATGCTGGAATGCTGACTAAAAGTCATACATGGGTAGCATAATGCTGGCTCTTTTGGTTCAATTTAAAGTTTGGTTGCCTGTGTCTTCAGAACAAGAATCTTATCCGAATCATCATAATTCACTGTGACCTCATGGCAACATTGGAATCCAAAATCTGTAGCTTTATATACATTTTGTTTACAGAGTTGTATAGATGACCCTTCACAGAGGTGTATAGATGACCCTTGAAGTCAGTGGGGTAAAATCTATCGGAGGAGTTTTGCAAAATACAAAAATTACAAAAAAAACACACTGTAAATTCTAAATGGTGGACCTCCTGTTCAACTTAGAGTATGGCTCCAAGAGACATTTTTGTAGGTCCGGACCTTGTACATGGGCCTATCAAGTTACATTCATGTAGGTAAAAGTTAAAGTCAGGGCTAATGAAATTTAATGCTTAAGGTAAGAAATTTTAAAGGCTCTAGGGGACATCCTCAAGCCATTTGGCCAAGCCCAAGCTCAAGAACCGAATCATGTCTGAGAAGACATTTCAAGATACATGAGTTTTTAAGCACCTAGACTAGAAAAAAAATAGTTTGTCACTAACCAGTGAGTACAGTTTATGTATGTCTGTTTATGTCTGGGGAGAAGGATCTCCTCCAGCTGAAACCTATGATGTAGTTATGTTCTGATTTCAACAGAGCTGAATACTTAGAAAGCTCTGTTCTGTGTTCAGACTGACCCCAAAATTTCATATTCAATTGAATATTCATAACAGCAACATGCCATGGTGGCTTGGGGCAAAAAAAAATATCATCCTGAAGCAGCAGGGAGAAAGAGGGGGTGTTGAGACTCAGTGACAAATCAGTTTAACAGTGATGCTGTTACTTTCCTCTGACTGCACTTCTCTTTTATTCCCCTGAATAATCTTCTGCCATTGGGGAGGGAAAGGGAAGAAGAGAGGAGAAGTTAAGAAGCAGGAAGTTGAAGTAGAAGAACAAAGAAAAAGTGTATGATGAGACTGGAAGGCTCACAACTGAGATAAACTAGATCAACTCAAACCCTTTTTAAATCTATTACTTTTCCTTTGTATCAAAATCACCATGTAGGTTTTTTAAACAGGCGATAGACTTTTCACATTGCTAATATACCAGTTTGACACTTATTTTTTACATTTACATATTTTAAAAAAACAAAAACAAACTGAAGTAAATAAAAATTAACACAAACACCACTTTGTATATATATATATATATATATATATATATATATATATATATATATATATATATGAATGTGGTTGTTATCTCATTAAGATACCACAGTGGAGTAATGTTTCCACCTATGTACATGCTGTAACACGGGTTTACTCTGGTGTGTGTCCCTAAGGGAGATCTAAAAGGAGATGTATTGTATAGTAGCCTTATGACGCTGATAAAAGCTCTGTGGATCTGATCAAGAAATGGAGAGGCAGACGATAAGACACGATGAGGGCAGGCAGGATATAAAGCATACACGGCCAACAGATGAAGAGACGCAGAGGGAGGGATGGATGCTTGGAAAGGGGAAGCCACAGCAGAGATGACTGGAGGTGTCACCATAGAAACAAAGGAGGCTCCACTGATCTCATTAGAGACAAACATCCAGGAGCAGCACTGGCTCACAGAGCGAAAAGAGAATATGTGTGTATGTTAATGTACGCAATTCATATACATATACAGTGCATTCAGGAGCACTGAACACAGTTAATGCTAACACAGCATTGTTCCTATGCTATGATTAGTTTTGTTTTGTCATATTGCAATGTTGAATTATTTGTGCATTATATAGTAAGCTAATTACTACAGAAAAGAAATGAATATCATGCAAAAAATTACCCACCAATCATCCAAGCCTACAGAGAGAAAATTGGAAAATGTGCTCTATATATATATATATATATATATATATATATATATATATATATATATATATATATATATATATATATATATATTTATATATACACACACACATTACATGTAAGATCAGTGTCTCCAGCTCCAGTACACAGGAGTACAAGATTTGTCTTTTCAAACATGTCACGTCTGTTTGCATTGTGCCAGTGGTATGAAATGAGAGTGGGCCGTCTCTGTGATAGACAGTAAGTGCAATTCAATACTTTGAGCTCAGTCAGAGCTTGGGGCCAAAGCCAGCGATCATGTAATGGACATCAGCTTAACATAATGACAGACCATGCTCAATAAACAACCCTCATCACTGTCTGGCATCTCGACAAAGAGATATCATGGCTGAATGAAAAAAAATAACCAATTCTAGAAAGGGCCTTTTCAAGGCAAGTTATTTAGGTGTGGCGCTTCACCAGAATACATTAGACGCATGGGTAAATTTGATCCTACAGTCATTCAAGCTTTGCAACCGCACCATGCTTTCTGCTTGGCTTCCCCTGCAGATAAAAGTGTAAGCAAGGTAGCATGCAGAGATACACGGCTAGGAGCTGAGTGGAGACAGTGGTGCCCGGCTGCCTGCGGGGTCCTGACCTTCCCTGACAACCACCTCTCAGATCAATCAGCTCCCTGGAGGCGGTGGTGGTGGTGGCGATGGAGCAGGAGGAGCTTGAACACCTCCTGGGTTGTTGATCAGCTGTCTCAAGCCCCTTTTATACAGCCTTTTCAAGGTGGCATTACAGCGGCTTCATGCCACCTCACCATTCTGTATATGAGTTACGAGAGTGAAATGGGGGGCTCAGAGTTTTTGTGGCAGATCAATGTATTACAGTGTCTGTGTAAAAGACACTGCCAGGCATGCCAGAATAGAGGTGTGACATTTGACAGCATGCTGTGTCTGTGACCTTATTCTCTTTAATTTATCGTACAATGTTACATTTTTTCCATATAGCTGACACACATCACTACTAACATTACACACACAAGTTACACCATTTACCTACACACTTCAATAACTTTGCTAGTTCATGAAACATACTGCAACAATGAACATATATCATGGAGCACTTCTCAGTGTCTTTAGATATCGTGTCTAACAGTTGTCAAGTAAGCCGCTGATTGAAACACTTCATTTAACTCTGAACAAGCATAATTACTTCTCAACAACATCATAGCATTTTAGCAGTAGCCTGCTGGAGGCCTCTTTACCAACCTACTGTAGGTCACTGCGTTGCTGCTCATTGGCTCATTCTAGCTCGTTCTAGCTCTCTAATTGGCTATTTACGTACTTGGTAGGGGAGATATTCACTTGTCCATTGATCAAACTCATCAAACCAAGTATAAAGGGTTGCAAAGGTAGACAAGACATTGGGGGGATTAATAAATGAAAAACAAATTCAGTGATTTAGCTGATGTAAGTGGTATTATGCATCACACTAGACGCTGATGTTGCTGTGTCACAGATCACATCGGTCGCCTCTCTGATTCCAGTAAAAAGGAAATGCTGTATAAAAATTACACACGGAGCAGCATAATGCCAGCTTGTTTGGTTCAGTGTAAAATGCAAGTATTGTAGCAGAGACAGAAGAATGGGGAAATAATGGGGAAAATGGGCTTCAGACACATCAGACAGAAAAGAAAACACAACAGAGCAGGAATTGTCTGCCTGTCTCTGTCTCCTCCCTTTCCAGGCAACCTGTGACGAGCTGAAACAGGCTGAGGCCGGTTGTGCTGAGTGGCAGCAGTTTCCGTCACTTAACAGAAATGAGGGAACACAGAGAACAAATGCCCTGAATATGATGTGAGAAAGCTCAAAGTTCAATCATCCTTGGTTTATCTCTCTGTTTTGTTTGAGTCTTTGAGAAAGACGCCGATTTCAAACACTGTGACTGATGTGCAGGTCTCAGCCACTTAGACACTTGAAACCTCTAAAAGCAGTGGTTCTGAGCATTTTAATGCGATGCCTGTCCTGTATCTGTGTGTTTGTTCATCCAAACAATGATACAGGTTGTTTAATCTGATTCACTACAGGAAGACGCCTGAAATCTTAAGATGTCTGAAATTCATAAAACAAAAATTCAAGTCATAACTGACCTTGTTTGTGGTTCAATGTGTTCTGTCAGCAGTTTTACTAACTTCTCTTTTACAATGGTGGTCTATAGGGAAAATGTTTTTGTGCTACATCGGTGCATGCAATACTGTGAATGGCCACAGGGAAAAAGGGGTGGCAAGATTAATTATTATTACTATTAGTAGTAGTAGTAGTAGTAGTATTGTTAAATTATATATCCATGACAGCAACCTCTGAGGCTGGAAAATGGGTAACTGCCATAAAAAGTAATTCTTTGAATGGCCACTTGAGGCTGGCTTCAAAAGCGAGACAGTCCCCATCCCTGTGAAAAAATGCCCAACTTTATCACAGAAAAAGTTTACAAAACAACAGTTTTGGTCTCTATAGATAAGTTTCTAACAGCTGTACAAGGAATCTGAATTTTTATATAACTCACCACTGTGTGGCTTTTGGATTGTTAAGGTTATCTCCTCATTCGGCCTGGCAGTCAGTGACTATCAATGACGATAAAATGTGAGCCATAGAAGTATAGGTTAAAATGTTTCCATACCCAGAGGATTGCTAAGGTCTCTCTCTGTTTGTGATAAGCGCTGCTCCACTGCTGTGAGCATTCAACTAGCGTAAGCAATGATGTGTCATTAGGTTATGATATGTAAAGTGACCATGTTGTCCAGTCCTGTCTTGTTGAGTTGTGTATTTAAATTAACCTTTCCAACAATTTTCAAACCTCGAGAAATCTGTAATTTTAATCAGTGTTAAAGGACATTTTTTTTGTTGCAATGGCATCGCTCGCTTTTATATTTAGTATATTTTACATGCATAAAATTATCATGTATAGGTGCACAAGATGGTGATCATCTCTTTCTGCTGAACAGATTTCATCCCATGAAACTACTTTAATTAGTGTTTTTCCCATTTCCCAGATGCTCAGATGTCTCCTTAGATATTTTCAGATAATTCAGTTCCTGTTAAAATCCTCCTAAAGGATGAACACTAAAAGAATTCTAACTGGTAGAATTGGACTGCAGAGCAGTGAAGACAACAACTCCCATGATCCAACGTTTCTTTACAACATCATCATCTCTATTTTTTTGTTATTGTGTTGAAAGAAAGACCACAAAGGGCATAAAATGGCACACTGTGCATTTATCGAAATAAAAAAACTGGAATATCAAGCCAAATCTCACACAATTGGCCACTCAACAATAGTGGCTATTACCTAAAAGATGTCTTTTTGATGATATTCCTTTCACATATTTTTACAACTGTATTCACATTAGTTACAAGGCAGACACATCGTGGATTTTGTTGAATCCATTTGCTGTCATCCATTATTTTGAGTTCTTAATATAAGACACATTTTTTCTCAGGGTTAATAAACTAAGTGAAATTAAAGAGATGTGTCCTCATATGCTCTGTTGCAGTCATATTTCTCTCCACAGTTAATGTTTCTTGGTAGGTCTGGTTAGAAGAGGGTTTGAGACGCAGCTCTCATTTCCCAACATAATAGTCCACTTCCCAAGAATAATGTCCATTTAAACAAATGGCTTGGAGAGTCATGTATAACATGGCTGCCAGTCAATCACCTCAATCCCCATCGGGCCTCTTCACTGCTACACTGAGCTCAGCAAATGGGGCGAGAAGCACACTCAGGTTTACTGATATGGGTTTTAGAAATCTAATACCATTATTTTATAACAGCTGACATCAATACAGATATTCACTTTCTTATCAAATGCCAGTTTTACTGCGACTTCTCCTCTAAAACATGAGATGAAAGATTTATAACTATGTCTATAGACCAGGTTTTATAGACCCTGTTCCATAATAGACTTTATTAACTATGAAATATGGAGATAAAAACATTACTGCAACTCATTAAAATATTAGAATGTCACATTGATTTTCCCCAAAAGATAATGAAATGCTTATTGAACAAGGTGTGAAAATTCTAAATTTCAAATTGAGTCAATTGTTAACTACAGCGTTAAAAAGGAACATTAAATATGACAGAGGTTTATCTAGGGATGTTAAAACCTAAAATAAAAAAATGAAAGGGGGGGGGTCATCTTTGTTGTAATGTTTAAATGACTGTTTTATCAATGCTTTATTGAATCGTTCTTGCCTACTTTTAAATGGCCTTGGTTGCCTCTCCCTGTTCCTGTCAGCTCCAGGAAATTTACAGTAAACATATTATCAATGAGGCGCAAAGTATTCTTAACTGTCCTGATTATTCACTTTATTAAGGAGATTGACCTCCTTTCCTCTGGCCAGGTGGGCCAGGGTTTACTTTATTCCTGTTCACAGGCTTATTTTAGGATGATTTCAAACATTTGCAGGGTATAAAACAAGATCTGTTGCAATCTTTGATTTTCAGTCAGTTCAGTTCAGTGTGATAGGAGTATCTGTGTATTTATTTGTGCTGATAGTTTGCTCCAGGATTTGTATTTATTACACTGGCTATTGCCTGTTTATGTGTCTCTGTGTAACCTGATGTTTTTGCCTGCTGTAAACCAAATTTCCTTCGGGATAATAATAAAGTTGAAGTTGAGTCCTGACACTGGGTTATCTCAGCATGCACATAAAATGGGGGTGTGGCATTTGAAAGATGCAAGTGTTTACCAGGGAAGAAGGGTATAATAAAAGAGATTGCCTATGTTATTTTTCTATTGTATCTGTAAGGATTCTTCTTCCTTCTTCTCTCAAAATGATCACTTTTTGCCCCCCTAAACCTGCCCAAAAATCACCATATTTTTGGTGGCTTTTTGAGCTTCTACAACTTCCAGGTGGCTTTTTAGGTCCCATCGCTACCAGATGGGTCTGACCCAGCAAAAAACAGCTGCCTTTCCCCTAAAACTCCACACCTGACCCTATCCGCGTTTACAGGTCGAACAGAAAATGGTCCACAATGAACTCAGGACAAGAGTGTGGACAGCTAGCTGAGCAGAGTTTCATTCCAAACACTGTTGGGAGAGGAAAGGAGTTGCTGGTGCCATATGAGGATAAGCTCTCTGGCATCTAAGACATGGAATTCACCTCTGAACTGTTTGCCTCTTTTCACGAGAGGCAAACAGTCGAAAAAGAAAGGTTCCAGGACTGCCTACTGTATCCCAAATATGGGATCCCGGTTTTTAATATATAGATGGACAGGCACAGAGTGGATAGTTTTGGATGACGGGTTGGCGTCAATGGGAAGCATTATATTATTATTACACTTAAAATTGAGACATTTTCACATCTATCGTTCATGGCTTCTCCTTTTGCAATTTCTCGTGATCTATGTATCCTGCGTGCAGTCTATCAACTGATGATGACACGAAATACAGAAGCCAAGCAACAAACACCATAGCTACTGTATTCTGGTTTTCATATCAATTTAACTACCATTATTCAAACAATGCCAACAGGAGGTCCATTTTAAAAGGTGTAAGGAAGTAGAGTTGACCACCAATCACAGGACTGATGACTCAAAACCTAGCTCCTTCTTTCCTTATATCGGAGGACAAGATAGAGTCGAAGTAAAACTGTTCTTGATTGTATTCATACCTTGATATTGTCGTTGTTCCTGCTTTACTGCATGATAGAAAGCTATGTGTTCGCATATCTAAATACATTGATTTTTCAAGGACAGTCCAGCTTAGAAGAATACACACCTTAACTTTCAGGGAAACTAAACTTGTTCTCAGCTTGTCTGTCCTTTTGCCTTTCGTAATGACAATAGAAACTTAAGTAACATTGAAGTGTGAATTGTCTTATCCACGAAGAGCCCATAATTTAATCTTCTTTTTGACCTTGTGAGACAGCCTACAGTATATTAATCTTTCCTTTTGTTCACCATAATGTGTCTGTGTTGGGTATAATTTCCCCATCTTCACAATAAAGGCTAGGGAGCTGCAGATACTATTTGTGTTTGCACTTCCCTCCATGCTGCATGAATGGTCATCATAACCACTGAATTCTTCTGAATCTAAGTATAGATTATTTTTAATCTTGGGACCGAAGTTAATTTTCTTATAAAAGATTTCTTCTAAAATACTAAACCCAAACTGCTCTCAATGGTCAGGCCTTTTTTTTGTTGAGAAATACAGTAACCATGAGATGAGACATACTCATTCTCATCTCATTCAAGGTAATGGGGAAGTATGTCTATAGTACTATAACTAAACTATAAATACTAACCTCGGATTCTCCTCCTCACCGACTTCACAAATACTGCTGCTGTTGCCAGCTGCTTATAGTCAAAAATGTGCAGGGCGAAGTTGAGGGTTACCAGATCTTCAAGTTGAATACCCCCCATATCCTGCTCTGTCAGTCTTTATTATAAGGACACACTTTTTTGCAGAAAAAAACAGAAACCTGGCACCTCTGCATTGTCTTTCCATTAACATGGCAAGAAAAAGCAACTGATTTGAGATTTGCTGGTTTGCGATTGGTAAAAGTATTGGTAGGAACAAATCAGCAACACCTTGATATTGGTAGGGACATGTCCCTACCATCCATAGGCAAAACTACACTCATGAAACATAATATGTTTGGATTTTAGCCTCATGTCAGACAAAATCATTTAAACATGGAACTTTGAAATGTGTGGAGATCTTAAACATATTTTTTTCACTATTTTGTGATATTTGTGAAAATTATTAAAGAGGTCCTAAAATAACACCTTTTCAGTGCTTGTGTGGTCAATATGTAGTTTTATAAATAGACCATGAAGATTCAAATATCGTAAAATAGTAAAGGGCCCCTTTAACCTATGAATGAAAAAGACAATAATCAGTAACTTAACTGGTAAACAGTTCAACATGTGATGAAGGGTCCCGGTTAGACTTTGCTCCATTTTAAGGGGTCACAGTTTAAAAAGATTAGTAACTACTGGATTAGGACTTGAACATGTGAGCTGAATCACTTCCTTGATATTTCATTTGGGGGAGCAATACATTGGTGAAACAGCAAAGATCTTGGGGGAAAGGACTGAACACCAGAAATTGACAACATCAACTGGATGAGAGCACTGGATGAAAACCAACCATTGCATCAACTGTGAAAGGTTGAGAGGGAGAAGAGGATAAAGCAGGCTGTGCACATCTGATGCCAAAGAGCATGAGTGAGTCAGTTTGACTGAAAGAAGTTGTGGCTTTGACTGTTAATCAATATTTTTACTATTCCAGTATATGATGTTAGACCGGATATTTTACAACACTATTTATAATCAAATTCTTAATATGCTTTAGGTAAAGTATGTTGTAACAATGGTGTGCACATGGCTTGTCAAAGAGGGTAAAAGGCACTCTCTAACTAGGATAATTCATCCACAGTGAAATCTAATCAATTATTCATTTATTTGTTCCAGCCTTTCTCTTCAGAGGGAGGCTGATTAGAGAGGATCTCACTGTACAAATGTCACAGTCTGGCTTCGCCAAGAGACTGGTTGCTGGCTGTGTGCATTAGCCCTGACCACAGAGACATCATCACAATATAACCCTCCCTTCATCACTGAGGCAGCTCTCTAGACCCACAGCACCTGATTGGCTAGCTGGTATCAGCATTCATCACGGACAGGACAGAGCCTGTGCTCACCCAAAAACTACAAGAAATAAAACAGCTTCATTTAGTGGTGATCTGAGAATGCACATGGCATGTAAGTGACTATCAAGTTTTAATTTATTGGCTTGACTGGGGGTGACATGGTGGAGCAGTGATTAGTGTTGTTGCCTCACATCAAGAAGGTCATAGATTCAATGTCTGGGACCTTTCTGTGTGGAGTTTGCATGTTCTCCTTGTGTCTGTGTGGGTTCTCTCTGGGTTCTCTAGCTTCCACCCACAGTCCAAAAACTTTAATTTAAGACACTAAATTGTCCATAGGTGTGAGTGAGTGAGTGAGTGAGTGAGTGAGTGAGTGAGTGAGTGAGTGAGTGAGTGAGTGAGTGAGTGAGTGAGTGAGTGAGTGAGTGAGTGAGTGAGTGAGTGAGTGAGTGAGTGAGTGAGTGAGTGAGTGAGTGAGTGAGTGAGTGAATGGTGTGTGTGATTCACGATAGGCTGGCAACTGTCTGGGGTGTATCCCTGACCCCCATGTTCCTAATGAGGAATAACCAGGTATAGATGAATGAATGAACAATCATTAATTGGTATGTGCCAGCCTGAGTTACAGCTACATAAAAAGTCCTATAACACCCCAACAATATGCGTTTTCTTTCCACAAATCTGATATTTATTTATAAGCCAATAATGGAACCAAGTAATTTTTTCATTTTATTGTCATATACATGTGTACATTTTAGCATCTCAAAGCTCATTGTTTTCAAGAACCCTTTTTACACAGCCCATTGAAGGCAGCATTAAGGCAGAACCCTTCCCCCTCAAGACGAAATGGGGAGAGGGGGAAAGCTTGAAAGGGATGTAGTCAAATTGACGTATCAGCACTGTTACACCTTCTATCAAAAAGGTAGTGCCAGCACGCCAGAACAGGGCTGTGATGTTCTGAAAACATTTATCTTCCAGAGTTTACTTTTTTATCTATAGATACAGATCAGTGCAGCATCTGCAGTGATGCGGGCTCTGCACTGGTCCATCGTGATGAAGAAGGAGCTGAGCTGAATGATGAAACTCTCGATTTACCAGTAAATCTATGTTGCTACCCTCACCGATGATCACAAGTTTTGGAAAGTGACCGAAAGGACAAGATCATGAGTACAAGCGGCCGAAATGAGTTTCTTTTGCAGGGTGGCCGGAGATAGGGTGAGAAGCTTAGTTATCCTACACAGCCTGTTGAATAGGGGCAACAACACTCTGACACTGATGTCTTTGTTCTTGAAATATGACAATACCTGCAGCTATGTAAGGGCATCTACTTCATCACCGGTGTGGAGAACAAGAAACGGAATGGAAATGTATGGAAATGTCAACCATGGATGTCCGCAAGAGCTTAATTAAGGAATCTGCCGATACCACAAATGTCTCTATTGGATATCTGCTACTTTTTGGGGTGTTATAGAGCCATAGTTCACATTTTAAAAGTGTTCAGACTAAAAAAAAAATAAAATAATTGGATGATATTTTGTACTTTTAGTCTATTCTCAGACATGTCACTTCCATAACTGAAAATGTCACATCCATAACAGCTCTATAGCTTATTTCTTTTCATAAAAGGGAATAAATTCTTTCTTAATGTAGTTTTGTTGGTACTACAAACACTACCCTACAAGATTATATTAAACATATTAAGTCATTGGTAGAGTTCACAAACTTATTATCAAGTGTTTATAATAAGATAGATATCCATAGATAGGTAGATATCCATTTTCGTAATATCTATAATACAAGGATGTTTTGCCTCAAAAAACAGAAGGTCAAATCATATTGTAGGCATATGCCAATGAGAATAAGTAAAATATGCAGAATTTTTCTTTTTTATCTAATCCATGGGTTAGGGTCCTTGTAGGGTCAATGTCAACTTTAGTTTCCCAATTTCTCTGTGAATATCACATCCATAACACTGGAATCACCCATGATCACACTATCTATATCTGGATATAGTCCATATCTATTTTCTGGCTTCAGCCTGATTATTATATAATTTATGCAAAAGGTGCTAATGACAAAATGTTTAATTATTTAGTTGCCATGTCAAGATAAGTATTTCTGAACAGGTAAAAAAAAAAATTAAAGCCTAAGCCATCCATCTAAGTTGACTTTCATGAAAAATGTAGCAATTTCCTGATATTTACCTTGTTTGTACATAATTTATATTAATTAGCCTAGTGAGGAAAGTTTGCCTAACTACATATTGGTAATAGATCCCAAACATGGACTTGGATCACCTTTCTAAGTGACAGAAGCATAATTATAATAATATCCATTTTTTTTCTGAATTTGACCTATGGTTAACATTACTAACCCCACCAGAAAACAATGAAGAGATCTTTATTTTATTTTTAGGAACCCCAGGAATACGTTCCTAAAATAGGAGTAGCTTCATGTAGATGTAGAAATAATCAATTCCACAAATAAATTGATTTACATAATGTGCATCGAGGCATTGCAAGGAGAATGTAAGATGGCTGCACTTATTCAGAACATGGATTACACCAAAGAGCAAGCTGGGGTGAAAAACAACTTGGCTACGTTCATCTAAAGTGTGGCAGCATTTTAAGCAGAGACGGAACAACATGGTGCTCTGCAAGCTCTGCAAATTAGAAATGGCTTATCACAGCAGTTGTACCGCCATGCTTGAGCACTCACAATGGAAGCATCCTGGGGTGATTTCTCAGGACAGCAGCGGGAGCAAGATCACAAAGGCATGCTATGCCTTCAATTTATCCTCCAATGTTTACTTTTTTCCCTATATACACACACAGGTGGCTCACATTGTTGTAATGTTACACACACCCATTCAATTCCGTCAATCTGTGAAACACTGGAACAGCAAACTGAGTGTAGAGCACTTCTCAATATCACTTCATATTGTGCCTAATTGTTGTCTGACTAACACAACTTATTTAGCTCAGAACAAGTGGATTTTCTTCTCAACTCCATCAGAGCATTTAGCAGTAGCCTGCTGCCGGACATCTCTTGACCTACCTACTGTACATCATTGCATAGCAGCTTAATGGCTTATTCTAGCTCTCTCATTGGCTACAAGGTATGTCAGTCTACTTGTAATATCCAATGTGTTGACAACTGTATGGGAGATATTTACACACCAATGGATTATACTAGTATACTAGTAAAGTAAATGAAATAGTACATCACAATGCTGACACTGTTGTGTCACAGATCATATAGTCACATTTCTGATGCTATATTCATTTATTTATTTTGCTCATGGATGTTGGATTGATAAATGTAAAATATTGCACTACATTCATTGTATTACTTTAATTGAATGGAACAAGCTATTTTGGAGAGCTTTGATATGGGACTATAAAAGATCAATTACCAGTTAAAACTGCAACAGCCTAAACTATCAGGTCCAATCATTAAATGTCTCTTCTCTATATTCTTCTAAAATTAAAAAAAAAAAAATCCAGAATATTTAAACTACAGTATCTATTCCCCAGTGGCCTACTGTGCTTTCATTAGGCTCCAGTGTTTTCTGTCTTGGATTCCTGCCTCTCAGCATGTATAACAGGTCGGCAGCACTATTCAGTATCACACACTGTTACTACCGCTGGCTGGGAGCCTGTTAGCTGAACACAGAGAGCCAGCAATCCCTGGTGTTGCTTCAGGGGGAGGTGTGGGTGCTGCTGAGAAAGAGACAATCCTCTGTTGATCATATTTTTTTTTTGTTTATACAAACTGGCTCATAATCATAATCATATCAACATGCCTATTGCTAAGGCTGCGCCACTCCATAGTAGATCTGAGACTACAGTGATCAAAGAAAACAGAAGGGGGTCTTACGGAGTACGAACACATATTTCTTCATTTTTTTACCAGAAGATGAAATGGCTGATGTGGAAAGTTCTTCACATCTCATCATTTTTTATCTAAACTAAAGAGATTTATCTAAACTGAAGAGAACGACCACAAATCAACGATGAGATTTTGATTTAAGCAGATCATGTTTTAAAAGATCTACTGAGAAAGGGTACGGTTATAGATGTAAATTCACACAGTCTCATGTGACAGAGATGCTTATATTAAAAGCAAAAGTAAATACCGCCATGACATTGCTGCCAACTGCAGGTCTTTTCTTAGAACGACACATTCAAACAAATCTGTGGCTGCAACGTAAGAAGCTGCATCATCAGTCAAAGTTATCATTTCTTCCAGTAAGAAAGGCAGAAAGGAAGAAAGGTGAAAATTGTAAAAGAATGAGAAAAATGCCTACAGATGCACGCAACAGATAGCCAATACAGATACTAACCTGTAATCTGCTATAAATGTTCAAAAGGTCATGTTCAGTCACAGTATGAATTATCCATCTATAATAGTCTATGATTTTGATGTTTGGATAGACACAAGTAAATAATGTAAACATGGCATTAACAAATTAGGTCATATATGATGTGAAGCAGCATGCATACATACACACACACATTTCAGTAATAGAGTTATAGTCAGAATTCTGACCTCAGTATTTAAAAAATACTGGCTATGGCCCTGGTGGCTAATTTGCATTGATAACTTTGTGTCTCTGAGTACAAGGACCACATAATTCCCAGGCCTATTTTTCTGTTTTCCTGCAAGTAATGCCATATTGAATATGTCTACAACCACAAGGGTTATGTAAACGTGGTATCAAAAGAAATCTACAATATGTGAGGTGACTACAGAAGTGTCAGAATTTATGACTCTGCCTTGCTTGCAAGATAGATGAACATGTAGCCATAGAATAAGAGACAAATTCTAGAAAGAAAATTAAGTTTTAATTAGAAATTAAGAAGGCAAACCAGTTAGAACCATGGTATATTTGGTATAATGGTATATTTCACTAGTATCTGTAACAAGGGCATAGGTTTGGTTTCAACATTAGTAGGGACCAGGGTGCAGAGGTGAAACCAAGCGTTTGCACAGATTTCTTTATTTTTTATTTTAAATATACCTTTGTGACCATTGCAAAAATGCTTTATTAATATATAACATCTGTATTTACATTTAAGGATCAAAGACTAAAAGAAACTACAAAGAATTTTTTAAAAATCTGCTGCTACATTTTATGCAGATTTTTTTCAGAGTTACAATTGTTCCTCTAGCTGCAGGGCTGGGTGGGCAGTTCTTAGATCTTAGGTTTATTGTTGACCCTGCTCTGACAGATATATTCATTTCACTAATTCTGCAATCAGCTTTGCAGTCTCCCATATCATTCTTTCTGCATTTAAATATGGCTCCCATGTCTCTTTTGCTTTTTGCTCGCCTTTCTTGCGATCGTCAGTATTGTGTACCCATCAGAATAATGTCCCACCCCTGCATGCATGCATCCTTAGCAGAGCTAAGCAGGAGCCACTAAAGATTCATCTCCCCCCCAAGGAGCATCAGATATTCTTGTTCGCTACAAAGAATTGTCTCTGTTTGCGAAATGATGCATCGCTAGAATATTTTGCACCAAAACAAAATGTAAAGGAGTTAATCTAAATGATGGTAGGGACAATTCTGCCCTCCAAAAAGTCTTGGTACTGACAAGTTCCGACCATCTATACACAAACCTACATCTTTGATCTATAAAAATGAAAGCATTCAACCGAGTAGTGCTACCATAACCACCCCCCCCCACCCTCTCTGTGCATGCATGCGTGCATGTGTGTGTGTGCGTCTGCTTTGATCCCACTAGCTATAAAGAGGAGAGCTGAAGTGAATCTATTCCCTCTGCGTTCAGCTCAATACACTATTGATCTGGACGGGAGCGCAGGGAGGCAGATATATGCTCTTATTAGCAACTCCCTACATCTTAATGGAACATGGTGGAGGTCAGGCCCGGCCTACGGGACCTAAATCCAGGCTCTTTCATTCACACCAGCCCACCGCATGATCTGATTAGCAGCTCATGAAAGACGGCTCAGGCCCATGTCCTGAGAGCAGAAACATGGATGATGTACACCGGGCTCAATTGACAGCATGTTCGAAATGTTAATAGCGTTAGAATGAGACGGCCCCTGACCTGCCTCACATCAGTCCTCTATTTAGTATTACTACCTTATGGTATATGAATGTTAACACTGGAATAGCATTGGAAAGAGTTTACTGCAGTCTGGGTTAACCCCAAACCTTGTAGGCATGTTATTGCAGCTGAAAGGATAACTCTGATTTATTAGTACTATGGTTTTATTTTTTGAGAGTTGTCAGAATCTCAATGGTAAGTGCACAGTGTAAGATTTAGTGGCATTTTGCAGCATTTAGCGGAACAGAGGTCTCTTATTTTTTTTCCAGAGCTGTATATAATCGAGTATGTAAGGCTGAAACAATAACCGTGGTTATGTAATGTTACTGCAGGGCTGAACTCATTGCCACAAAAAAATATATATATTTTTTTTTGCTGTTGAATTTTTCCAGGAGTGCTTATGGTGTGTAATCTGATATATAATATAGGAATCATTATTTAACTCTCACTGACTTCCATGCGTCTTTTGGAAAAGTTGTGCTATAAAAATATCTATTTTTATGTTTGCTTATACTGGGCTTACATATCACATTCCTGTAACTTTTTACTGGCAAAAAATAATAATAGTATTTTTAGAAAGTTCTCCAGGATCTGTAAAGCAGCTTGTTTTGTTGGTCTTCACAGTGTGTAAAGTGTAAATATATATCATATTTATCTTATTCTATTCATGCAGAATCAAGCTAGTTGATAGAACTTGGTACAATTATATTGTTTTTAGTATTACTTTTTATTTAAGAAGGATTCATAAAAATGTATTTTTTTTAAATGTTGTATTTATTGCTTAAAAGTTACACAGATAAGATGTGATATATTACTACCATATGTTGTAATGGGAATATGCAGAGGTGTAAATGAAGGTGAAGAAATTTGTGAATATTGTGAGGTGAATGAGGTGAGAATGAAATGTTTATATACTCATTATATACTCTCCTTTTATATCCAAGTTCATGTCTCTGATTTGGAATCAAAAAAGGAGCTATAATTGAAAACTTTTTTTTTTTCTAAATATCTTTCTAAAGCATAGAAGGAGGAGAAAAGATACATGAAAGATAACTTCCTCAAACACTGCTCTATATGGATTGCAGAATATTGGTTTATGAACTAGATGATTTATATAGTATTTGTCAATAATGCATGAAGGTGCAGATTGTTTTGCCTTGTTTTGTTGTGTCCAATACATTTAGATGATGATTAGCATTATGTTTGGATAATGGTAAGATGATGATGGGTTAATATGCCTTATAAATGCTCAATGGGTCATATAAATTCTCAAACACGAAAATAAAACTATTAATTCGGTCATATTGCTGATTAGAGTGAGCCAAAGATATGAATTAAGTTGTAATAAAACAGAATTATCCTGTACAGGAAAAATCTACCCTAAGAATACTAAGGAAAGGAAGTCTTGGACTGACTATCCAGAGCTCCACTGAATACACAGAAATATTAGAGGCCACACTGAGAGGCTGATTTATCTTCAGACCATAGCCAATGGGTTCCAACATTGGGAAATATAAGGATGAGTATTGCATCCCCTAAACAGTAATTTCACTGCATTCCAGCGTGTTGTTCCGTTTCAAAATAAAGAAAATGTCTATACATGCTAGCATGCAACGTGTTTTCTACCCACTGGCTGTGAGTGCATTCTTGATTGCTCATAAATGGGAAGCTTGTCTATGTATAATAGTTTAACCCTCATCATGTTTGTCACCGTGATAGCAAACGCACCCTGCCTTCTCACCTGCCATTTAATAAATCTGTGACGCTTTTATCATAAACAGGTTGCTGAGTTGACTGAGAATTCAAGGTCCGGCCAAAATGAGCCATATGCTGGTAATCGTTGCTAATGCCCACAGTAATTGCTGTGGGGTTCTCGACGGAGCACATCCTGTAGGAAATGGGACATCATCATGGAAAATTGATTTGTGCGCATGTATGTGTGCGAATGTGTGTATACGTGCATGTTTTAAGTGCGCGCGAGTGCATGTGTGCGTACATGTGTGAGCAACCCGGTATCTACCCTGACAACATGGCTCAGCCTTTCAGTGCAGCACAGCACTGATAAGATATCCAGACCACTGCTGTAATGGCCTCTCTCCACCACCCGGCCCTGCAGTTTGGATTATCACGTCAGCTCCAATTCAATAAGGCCCACTCACATGCACACACGTTTACTAGTGTCATTTTTGTGGTATTTACATAGTCTAAGCCTTATTCGAAAGTACAAGCTTTTCCCAGAAATGTTCCCGGAGTTTCCGTGGAAGGTATCATGTGCGAATGAGAAGCTGGAATCAAATTTCTGGGAAATCTGCACCGGCAATTTCCCACCTCAGGACCAAGTACCATTACTGAGAATAGCGTAAATTCTCTAATATAGGCGCAGGCCTTTATTGGAATGAGGCCACAATTAGAGACAGACCATATCTGTTCTCTTACATAGGGGAAGAACAATAGTAAGAAAACATTGATGAATCCCAGAGATCAGTTAGTATTAACAAAAAAGAACACATTATGGATAAGAACAAAAAATATGAGGAAATTTGTTTGCGGGGCCCAATAGGTTTCAAATTTTGGTTAATTAGTAAACGTCAACAACTCAGCAGCATATCAACAAGTCCTTTCCAAGTTGGAACATCTCACATTTGTATCTGACATTTGGAGTTTCCAGTGACACAACACCTCTGATGCAAAATCATCCCGAAACTCAAATCGTATCTGTAATGTGTATCTGTGTTGCAATTGTTATGCAAAATGTTATTTTATGTTAATGGAACCACATAAATGGCACATGATTTATTATTAGGGATGCTCTGACTGGTCAGCAAGCAATTGCATGAAGCCAATCTGGAGCCTAAATTTTCAAAAATGTTTTAGATCTGAACAAACGATTTTCCCAAGACAATTTATCACGGTATTCCGCCAATGACACATGAGGCACGGCACAAGTGTTAAAACTGTGGCTTTCAAATTTTAACGCCTATTATTTTAAGGTGCAATTGACGCAATTAACACAGCATTCGCACGAGAGTAAAAAATAGCACAGATTCGTCTGCTATCTCACTTCACTTATGTGTTTTACTCAAAGGTGAGTGAATCGCTGACTGTCACAGAAAGGGGAGGAGGATGTGGTATTGTTTATCTACAGAGCATATTTTAACAACAGGGTTGCACACCAGTGATAGGGGTCTCATTTTTCATTCTGATAGCAGCCACACTACGGGGTAACCAGGTTAACCAGGCTACGTTAACTAAGCTAACGTAGGATTGTTCTTCTAATAGGATTTGCTGACAATAAGAAAAATATAGAATAACGGCAGCCTTTGGATTGAAAATAGGTAATTCATCACATTCCCGTTTTTAGCATAGTCAACAGTATCACCAAGGTATCACTGTACAGTAATTCAGTTGTAAAGTGTGTGATGATAACATGTAGGATGATCTGTAACATTTTCTTTGCAATGGATTAATTCCAAGAGGATGAAAAATGAAAAGTTTATTTTCATGCTTAGGTGTAAAAGAAGGGATTTCTGCACACTTCAGTCTGCACTGAAATACACATTTGTGCAAACAGAGAGCATACTTAACAAATAGCAAAGTCATGTGTGCAGACATCCCTTCTTTCATGGTGAGTCCTTAGTTGTTTTTCCAGTAACTTATGCAACTTGGCTGGGTTCAGTGGTTGTCCTCCCTCAAATTGCTTAAACATAATGAAATAAATAGTAAACTAGAAGACTTAAAGGAGGAGAGACATGGTTTGGAAAACATTTGGCTTATGGAAAATAGGCTAAAATGCACAAACAAATGGTGTGGTCCTATTAGGATAAATCCCCATTCAGGTATAAACAAACACACACATAGACACAGCTCTGCGTCATTTCAGAAAAAGAAAACGGACTCCTTCCAGTGGAAGCCATTTATTATACTTTCAACTGACTGCTTTCCCTCCTTCCAGCCAACAGGAAGAAATGGCTGAGTGACTCCCGGTAACTGAGAAGCCGGGCCCGTACCCCTACGGAGTCGGCAAGCACCCGGGGGACTTTCTCCAGCGTTACAGCATCCTCCGTCACCGCCCCCGCCCCCTCTCCACCAACCCCAGCACTCCCATCCTGCTCTGCTCTCCATCCCCCCGCTCCGACAACACAATTCCCATTCTAGCCTTTTCATCCAATACCAAGGGAACCTCTCTGTTTACTCCACAGACACTCTGAGATGATAGAATGAAAAAGGCTACAGCTGGCTTAGCAACTCTGTTTAAAGCTTGCAGAGCATTTCTACAGCAGGAACAGATAACTCTGAGACAATATTTATGTAGGATGTGCATGATGTTAACAATGGTTGTGACTACGAACTTCAGTATTTGAATGTGATTCTAATACAGGCTTATATGTTGGCTTGCAAACATTGTTCTCAGCTCAGATTCTGAGGATTTTTTCATGCCTGGCGAAAAAGTCGCGAGCTAATTAGCAAGGCTATTATTGGTCATTTGGCTTCCTGTAATAAGTAAGCAACAAGAGCACCTAATGATAAGCTAGTATCCATTACTAAAACAATGGCCACAGCAAGCAAGAGTTACAAATATACACGCCTGACAATTTAGAATGCAACTTGAGGCGTTACTTCAGGTTTCATGGGCAAAGAAAAATTCATTTGCTTAATTAAGACTGAATTCAAACATCATGCAACGACCAGCCACTTGTGTGAGCAATTTGAAGATATCAATTTAAGCCCTGGTAATTTTCCCAGTAGCTGAAAGGTGAAATCAGCTTCATTTAACACTTAAAAACTAGTGAAAGGTCAACAGAGCCTTAAAGGTTATGAGGTGTAGCCTAATACCTGGCCCCGTATTCAAACTGATAGGGGGCAGCGTTTCATCACCTACACCGACCTCCTCTCCAGGTTTGTACTGTTGTGATGCTACACACATGGACTCATGTTGATGAAATACACTGGTAACACCGATACTGAGATAAACTTGTTGCGCTATCTTTCAGTAATTGCTCTCCTTATCAGTGAATTATGTGCTCATTCTCAGTCAGCACGGAGAGAGGCAGGGCTGTTTACAGACAGTCTGATGCCGGTTCGCTGTGTGAGCATATGAGAGAAAGAGAGACAGGGGGAAGCGCTGCCTACAGGGGAGTGGAATTGACAGGACCACAATGAAGCCCACCTCTTCCAGCCATACCATAGAGAATGCACATGCCACACAGATCTCTGGAATTAATAGTTCTAGTTCTTCTTGATGCTAACGTTAAATCCCGTGGCTCAGGAGGTAGTGCGGGTCTGCCACTAATCGCAGGGTTGCCGGTTGACTTGACTTTTCCTGTCCATGTGTCCAAGTGTCCTTGAGCAAGACACCGAACCCCAAGTTGCTACAGATGGTTAGCACCACAATCTGTGTGTGTGAATGGGTGAATGAGAGGCAGATATTGTAAAACGCTTTGGTCTGATAACGAAAAAAAAAGTGCCATGTAAGTGGACTCCATTTAAATTATAGCCAACTTTGACACATTGTACCTTTAAAGTCTGTGTAAACCAAAAATAAATCCATATTCTGAGGTTGTCACAATGGAAAACCATATTATAAACAACCTAGTCAAGTTTGAATGATTTAAAAAAATTATCTAGTGAAGAAAAATCATTAAAAATGATCTGTATTCTCTGTTCTGAAATCTTGGAGGTATGATGGTTAAAGGCTGAAAGCACCAATTGAAAAGCCTAGCTGATGCATAATTCCCATATAAAAATGCACAATTCAAAACAGGTCTTTTTTTTAATGTGTTTTAGGTCAAGCAACATGTTTTATATATTTAAAAAAAAAAGGTTTAGGACCTACTTACCAATACTGCATCTATTGCAAAGGCAAATGTGGATTTATTTCTGTAAAACTGTAACTTAAATGATCATCACCAATCATCATTATGTAAATTTGATGTTTGTTTCAAAATAGAGTTTCCTGTCAATGTTACTCGCTTGAAACAAAATCAGACTCTGTTACTGCATTGCCCATTTCTCATCTGAATTTTTTTAGGAACATATTTTAGTGTTTAGCTGTAACTTTAGAAAGATCGTAATGCAGAGGTCATGGTTAGAACTGCAGAGTAAAAGCCAAGCACCGCCCAACTCGGTCAGGAGGACATCACCATCATCTAGAGCTTTCAGTGGCCCAGTGCATCCACATGCATCTGCACCAGTAGGGGAGGGGTCATGCTTGTAATTGCTTTACATAAAAATAATACTTTACACAATCTTTAAAAAGCTTTGGAGCGTTCCTTCTGTCTGTGCTGAAAAAAAAAAGGTCTTGAAGTTCCAGGACTTTAAACACAGAAGAAAATAGAATTTCCATTCAAGACAAACATCTCACTGACTTAATCTGCTATATTTTCAATCCGATTACTCCACAATAAAATCCTAAGAAAAGGTACTACTCAGGGGTGGTGCCATCAAGTCGCCATCGAGACTCTCGTCCAGAGTAAATCAACTTCTGCGTGTCACTCGATGTCACTGCCCCGCCCTACAGACATTGCTTTGGTTCTGCAATGCAGTTTTTTTTATTCTCTAAATCCTTCCACACAGTTCTAGCAACGAAAATTAGGGTGATGTTTTCAATCCGTAGTTAAGCTAAGAATATATAAACTGACTCGTGAGTCTAATCTAATGCAGACAATATCACCTCATTCAGACAGGAAGCAACACCCTGCCATCTGGAATGGCTCGGCTCTATTGATCATTAGAAAAGCAACACACACACACAAACACCAGAGCGATCCCCTCCCCTCATTAATCACTGCTGACCATCAGCTGACCATCAGCTCTGTCAGTTAATGGCCATTAGGCCGGTCCTACTCACCCTGTTAGGACCACAACAAAGTCCATTACATTCCAGCCATTACGCAGGTAGGAGCCTTTGTGAAAGGCAAAGCCCAGGGCGATGATCTTGATGCCAGCCTCAAAACAAAATATTCCAATAAAGTAGGGCTCTGTGTCGTCCTGTTGGGAAAGAGCAGATGGGGTAAGGAGAAGGATTCAAGACATGACAGATGTCAATCTACATTTTAAAACTATTATATGTAGTCCATACTTAATACGCTACTTTTAACAAATTTTTAAGCCAACTAATTGCACCACCTTAAAAAAAAACTAAATACACCAACTTAAGAAAAAATTTTAATAAAATTGGTAGAGCTCCAGCTATTATTTTAGTATTTGAGTATTCCACAGATTATTCCATCAATTAGTTATAGTAATTGGATACTATGCTAATGCTAACACTAATGCTAACGTTAATGTTACCCTGGGTCATGTCAGCTCCTGCACTGGATGCTTCCTGTCGAGATGCAGAGGCATTGAATTTATGTGATTGTGATTGGCCAGTTTGGTTTTGCGCTGTAAATTACAAAGTTTTTGTTTTGTTTTGAGCTTGAAATGATCCTAAATGATCCTGAAAATGTTCAGTTCAATCCAGCTTGACAAACCTAAAAAGAAAGACAGCTTAAAATTCCACTGTGGGGTTAACCGCAGATCCCCACAAAACAAATCAAACCATGATATCTAAACTGAAATAGAAGTGTCTGTATCCACAGTTCAGTGAATATATATATATATATATATATATATATATATATATATATATATATATATATATATATATATATATATATTTCCAGAGGCTGCAGTTTACAGCATGTTGTGCAACAATAATGATCATCTATGTAAAACACAGTGTATATAGCTGCACAGCTATATAAACAGCTGTATAAAGTTATACTTGAGAAATCGATTCAGGCCTAATATTTGTGATAATGAAAATTAATATCATGAGAAAACTTTATTTTGTCTGGTCTTATGACTGCACCATTGTTTCTCTGACAAGAATTCAGATAGTTCTTTGTCTCCAGAATGTTTAGAAGGGTAGTGTAATGTGGGTTAGATAAGAGCTGTTTTATAGTGTTTTGACAGTCCTGATGACACGAGTAATCACTTCATATTATCTTGAACCCTGCATTGTGTCTGTCCATCTCAGGCGGTGACGTTTCATTCTTAAAAGCAGCTCTGCCCCTACTAGTCTCCGGCTCTCTGATTGGACAGAGCGGCTCCCGGCACTCGCTTGTTTATTGGAAGCTTTTAACAAGGGAGCCGGGGTGGGGGGAGGACGCAACAGGGGTAACCTGAGGTAATGATGCACAGGAGGGGAATCAAAGGCAGCTCTGCAGGATTCTGCTTAACCTGCAACGCTGAGGCGAAGGCACCCTCTCCAACACAGAGGAAAAACTAAAAACTGTCTGCTGGAAATCATCTTGAGAGAAAAAAACGAGTAAATATTCAGGAATTCATAACAGCAACAGCATCCCGATCGCTGCACGTCTTTAGATCATGTTTAAACACTTCACCCAGTGCTCCGGATGCCAAAATATACAGTACAGGGGACAAAATGGAGGAAGGATTCGATTAAGCAGCGTCTGTTACTTGACTGCAGCAGTCAGTCTGCAGCTGTAAACAGTCAATCCACCATGTTTTCTCAACAAACTGGAGACTGCAAACAATTCTGAACTCGTTTCTCTCAGCTAAAACCTT
Organism: Lepturacanthus savala; assembly: GCA_030544235.1. Lineage (NCBI taxonomy): Eukaryota > Metazoa > Chordata > Actinopteri > Scombriformes > Trichiuridae > Lepturacanthus > Lepturacanthus savala. The sequence continues at coordinate 12,476,643 of CM060473.1, forward strand.
ATCAAAGCGTTGTGTTTGGAATCTCTGCGTCCATGTGGTGAAACACAGCGGTCACAGTGGTGGCAGATATTAGTATTTAGGCTTAGCAATGGGTCAAACAGAAAGTAGAAAGCATTAATGTGTCTACTTACCAAACGCTCTGACATTGGTGTTTTGTCTAAGGCTGGTAGGTGTTGCTCCAAAGCCAGCACGATGCAGTTTGCTATAATGGTGGCCAGGATCATGTACTCAAATGGAGTGGGGGTGTTAAGGAAGTCTTCAGTTTGCAGGTCGCTAACCGTCTGAACACAATCACAGCAACAATGAAATACAGAAAAGCATGGGAGGTAAAAATAACAAGATTTGAAAAATGTACCCTGAGCTCTTAAAAATCGTTGCACTCTCTGGACGTGGACTGTGTTTTGTGTTGCATCATTCTTACACATGTAAAAGACATGATGTGATATACACATATTTTTAAAGCAGAAAATAATGCTCCTGGTCAACAAAGATCTGCTATTGGTACCTAAGCATCTATTTAATATGTCCACACAGAAAACGTGAAAATTTGATTATTTCTCTGCTGTAACAATGCTTCTTGGCAATAAATGTCATACAGATTATTTCCCTTTTAAATGGTGCCTCGTTTTTCGGAACATGCTTTTGTGGGATGAGCAGCACACCCGAGTATGAGGTGGAGTAGGGGGTCCAAACAGCTAATTCTGCTGTTGCTATAAATAAACTTTCCAATCATATGAAATGTATTACCAAGAAGCATTGTCACAACAGAGAAATAATTAACAAATTTCCTTTCATTACTTTGTTGTTCAATGTTTAGATTAATTGTATATATTTATATGATGATATATGTGAAATATGTTTCCCAATTGACTATTCAGAGCGACACGGTGAAGCAGTGGTTAGCGCTGTTGCCTCACAGCAAGAAGGTTGCATGTGCAACACCTTGGTCTGGGACCTTTCTGTGTGGAGTTTGCATGTTCTCCCCATGTCTGCGTGGGTTCTCCTGCTTCCCCCTAGTCCAGAAACATGCTGAGGTTAATTGGAGACACTAAATTGCCCATAGGTGTGAGTGTGCGACCCCTGCAACCCTAATGAGGAATGAGCGAGTATAGAAGATGAATGAACTAACATCCAAATCTGCACTCACGGGGAAAGATTATTTTGACGGTAGCCCCGACACAAAATTCAACAGGCGAAAGACCTTGCTGACAAAAAAAATGTACTAGAAGCTCTTCTGAAACCCACGTCCTGCTGCATTCTATCGCTACAGTTTGTTTGTTTGGTGTCACACCCATGCAGACTGCCCCTGCCTTGATGCTGAGGCTGCTGTCAGCCAGGAGTTCAGCACCATGGAGAGTGCCACATGCAGACTGCAGCCTTCACAGGGACTCACTGATGCATCCTCAAGTCCACAAATCAACTTGCAATATTTGCTTTAATGCGATTTAATATTCATTATCTTAATTAGGGTCAAATGAAAGAGGTCTAATCTGACCAAAGGTTTTCACCCTAGCTGACAAACGTCAAAAACCTCCCCTGCTTAAGACTCCAGACTTATTCTTTATCAAATGAGTGTCTGGAAAAAAGCAGAGACCCTGACATGGATGTGATATGACAGAGGTCTTTGCATAAAGGAAAGAAACACAAGCCTTAACACTCAGCTACATTTTCCTAAAGATTATCTGATAATTACTTTAATTGAAGCTAAACTCCATAACAAATATGTCTCTTTAAGCTTTGCTTGAATGTTAACGATCTTCATTCAGAGGCTTCACAGGAAATGGTTGAAGACTTCTACTGAAATAAGATACTCAACCTATAGTAAATCGACCGAGGATCTCCCTGTTGTGGCCAGGCTGCCGCCCTTTACTCTGGAAACGGCAGGACAAGGAACCACGGAAGTTTGTGCATGTTAGTGATATAAACGCTCATCTGCATACTGTAGGGCTACACGTAACGAATTCATGAATTTTATGTTGCGTTTCGAATCATATCCTAAATATTTTTATCTTCACCCAACAAGCGAAGGAACCTTTAAATTGACACATTTTTTCGACGGAATTCGGCGCGGCGATCTCGAGGCAGCGTGGCCGTAGCTGTAAGGATATGGCCATTCTGTGATCTTTTTGGCATATTTCCGTATGATATTATCCTCGCTGAAGATAAACAGGGATCGGTTGACGGTGAGGCAGTTCTGTTTGACCGGGATGGGGTTGTAAATGGCCATGGTCCTGGCTCTCTGGGCCATCGTCTGCTTGTACATCCTCTGGACCCCCGGAGGCCCCGGCTGCCGGACGGCCCCTCTGGCCGGGCCCGCGGGGCAGCTGCCTCCGTAGCGGCTGGACAGTTCGTCTTCGAAGCGAGCCATTCTGGGAGAGCGCGGATCTTGCTGCGGAAACCAAAACTGACGCCAGAAAAGAAATGGAGAAGAAGCATCACAACACGCACAGTCGTCCCGCAGCCCAGGTCCTTAAGAGTGAGCAGGAGAGTCAAACATTCACAGCGAGAAGCAGGAGAGGAAGTCTCTTTTCCGCCAGCGTCAGTCCGCCGCTGCCCATGCTGTCACTTTCCCCCCAACGTGAAATTGTTGCTCAAAGTTTAGGTTTTCGGGTTCCATGATGCATCATTTTTCCAGGGTGTTCCTTCCTCCTCCTCCTCCTCCTCTTCCTCCTCCTCCGGCTGACTGCCCCCGGTCCTCAAAGGCAGTCCATGCTACAGATGTGGCGTTAACAAACAGCCGGTTTAATTAACGCAAAAAACACTGGCGCAGACAAAAAAAAACAAAAAAACACCGCGAACCGTCACAGAGAGGTTTCAAGGTGTGTTTTCCGTTAGAAAACGGCCGCTAACGTCACCTGTGTTCCCCTACAGCAGCGAGTCGGACCCCGGACGACTCTTCTTTGAACCGTTTCCATAAACTCGTCGCTGATGTGAATGCGGAGACGCCACTTTCTCCACAGCTCCTTATCGAGGAGACTCCCACGTGACCGAGGAGACGCCAGCCAGTGGCTCCACCTGGACTGGCCCTGTTTCCATAGCAACAGGGAGGAGAGCGCGGGAGCAAGGAGCCAATACCGGCGTCAAGTTAGTACGCGATAAGCTGTATTTCCGCTTTTCAAAATAAGAGGACATTTATGGATAGGTGTTTATACAAGGCAGTAAAGGTACAGAAAGTGCGTTAACTGAATAAAAATGTATTCTAAACAGTATAAATGAGTGAAAGGTATACCAAATGTCCCGGTGATATTGCACGTTTAACCAGCATACACAAAATTATAGGTAGAGTTTAAAACTTCCGGTCAAGCATTTCAAAATAAAAACAAATAAACATCTGTTGTAACAATTCTTACGGGAAAAACATTACGAACACCATAATACGAATAAATTAAATAATTTAAAATTATATAGCCTATTTATTGATGAAAATTAGTCAATGTTTCTCAATTGATATTATTTGAAAATAGAGGTGTTTTGAGCTACAGCCTGATTAGCTTTTATTTCTTTTCCTAAAATCAAAACAATGTGAAAAGAACAGTAGGCTCATGTGGGTTGAATACAATTACCAACATAATTTAAAACAAAATTACAGTATTAAAGATACAATGTTGCGAATTATGTACTTTGCTCTGTGGGACCTTTAAGAAGACAGCATTTTAAATGATGTCTCTTCAAACTGTATCTTGTACATTAAAGTACACATTTGGAAGATAATATTATATACAGTGTACAATTAAAAACATATTTACAATTCACAACTGCAAATAAATTAATTAAAGCCATGTTCTGATATTCTGTCACCTTTCATGTAATGTAATTGTGATGGTCATGATTAGCGTTTGCACTATAATGTTATGAGGAGCAGTGCAGATGTAAGGATCTGCATTTCTCTTTGCCAACCTAACATTCTGTCAACAATATTTCCCATTATCCTATTTCATACCAAAAACTAGACACTTTTAAGGATCTTTCAGGGGATTTTCAGCAGTTCTCAGTAAATTGAGGGAACATTTTAATTCACCATTTTGTTGTTCTAGAAATGATCTCAGATGGAGAACACATAAAACTGATATCCAATGTTATTTTACATTGGACTTGTCTCTATTATCTTCCCACCTCAAATGGAAACGGTTTTATAATGCAGTACTGAGCCAGTGATTCCACAAAAATGTACTGCTAATTATTACTATAATAAAGTATACTAAATGGTGCCAGCAATCATGTCTAATAACTTTTGTGTACTTCTATTATTAAGCTTTTCCCTGGTTTGGTTTATGTTCATTACCTCCAATAAAGGGAAAATTGTAAATGGACTGCATTCGTTTAGTGCTTTTCTAGTCTTCCAAACAAAACTTACCCATTCATACATACATAGATAGAACAGCCATCAGGAACAATTTGGGGTTCAGTATGGGGTCAGAATCCCTAAGGATGCTTTTGACATGTGTAGTGGGAGACCCAGGAATCAAACTACTGATCATTTGATTAGTAGAGGACTCACTCTACCTCTGATTTACAGTGCCTAGTCTTTTTAGTCATGTCAACTCAAAAACAAAGATGCTTTAAAACTTTGTTTAATTGCTAATTATACAAGTAGTAAAAAGGACAGAAATCACACAAAACCATGACTTCACATCATTAATCCAAAAATATGGCATGTTGCAGTATTAAAGGAAGAGTCTACGAATGTTAAAATCATCAGATTTTTTTAACCTTATTTTACCTTTTTTTTTAAATGGGTTAAACCCACCCTCACATACAGTGTTTCTGGCTGGTGGCAAGCTGCAATGTTCTTCATATAGCAAAGTAACCTTGTTACTGTAGGCGTATAAATAAGTTAGATCCTGTGCCTTTAGATGGCAGATTTTAACAGTGTATCTCTCGTATCTGTTAAATGAAATTTGTGACTGGAAAATCAACAACCACAGACTGGTGTGTGTCCGGTATAGAAAGAACGAGAAACACTACAGTGTGGTCCTCAGGGAGTTATCTATCTGCTGGAAGACAAGTAGCGACATTTCAGTGAACCACACTGGCAGCTGAAGTACTTGCTCTTCACCCTCCAGTAGTGATCGCCGTAGTCCAACCTGGAGGAAGAGGATAAGATGCCAATCCATCAATCTGTGATATTATCTTTACGGAATGTTTCTGCTGAACATGAGGCAGCTGAGGTCTGTTTTGCAGCACTCACCCTATCTGGTCTCCAGCTTTGATCGGCCTGCTGGAGAAGAAGGCTATCCGGGGGAAGCGTAGGTCCTGGTGCATGGTGAACACCCTCACAGCAAGCAGGTTGGGCTCACACAGGTGGTTGATGAAGCGGCCAATGTTGCCAAAGAGTCTCGCGTCAATGCAGTGTACGTCGCCTACCTGCGTGAGATGACAACACAAGAGGTAACACTGATCAAAACTCGCCGTGTTGTTTGGGAACATGTTTGGTTTCACCACCTGGTTCTAGCACTCATGATAACAGTGCACTTATTGGGCTCATACATACATATACACACTACATACACACTACACACTACACACACACACACACATATATATATATATAGCAACATAACATTCAAGATTTGCTATAAGATGGTATCTACGTGACAACACAACAAATCTGATTAACAACTCAAACAAAAGCACAATATTTTCATAATTGAGCAGACCTAATTTAGGCCACACACAAAAGGTTCCAAGCACTGAGTGTATTTGATGGTTTCCCATCAGTGGAAGAGTCAATTTCATGCCCAGAGCCTGTGTCATGTAGGTAGCAATAACAGCTGCGTTGGAAGTTGCACCAGAGGGAGTGTTTCAGGCGTGGCCATGCACAAAGACAGCGTCGGGATATCCTGAGGGCAGGGTAACGACATGCACTTACACTGTCTCAGAAGTGGTCTAAAGCACGTGAAGCATGGCTATTTATGAGCAGAGCAATCAGTAAGATGTGTTGACAGATGGCTGACAGGCAGGCGCACGGCACCACTCACTCTACTGCTGACTTAAAACATGGCCACTTACTTATCAGTGTAAGTATTGTGTATGTGACAAGAATAGAAAACCACAAGATGGATCCATTTCTAAACTATTTGTGTATTTACATTTTCAAAGTGTGGATAACCTGAAAGAAATTGTAGGAACTTTGTGTAAACTCCTGCCCAACAATGACATTATCAATCGTAGCACTTGATTGACAGGACATAGATGGACGGTTGGCAGGCAAATTGAAGGCAAGCCTTTCCTGATGACATGGAAATTTAAATCCGTCAAAACTTGTAGATTATAGAGCATTTTAATTGTCATATAGGTTTTGTGTGTAAAATGCTACTGACTGTAATGCTGATGCTCAGAGCCTGAGATGTCGTGCACCTCACTGCATCTTCCCCCTGCACTCGTATATGGGTTAAGTGTATATTAGAGAAACACTAGAGAAACACCTATATGCTGTATTTTGGAGAAAATATAAATGAATACAGTGGATATTGCATTTTAAATACTGAGTGTGTGATGTAGAAACTACTTAACACGGATCAGTCTGCTGCAGGGTGCAATGAGGACAGAAGTGTCTTTAATGGTTTATGGTTGTTTTATGTCACACAGGACACTCAAGGAGTCAGAAAAGAGGGGAAATAAGGCAATCAAGAAGATCTGTTAAATGGATGGTGCGCTCCTAGGTCATGATGCATTTCCTCCAATTTGGCTTGAAGAAATGAGATATGACACTCTGACTGGTTGAGTTTATGTTCTGCCGAAACAATCCTATGAATAATTCAGGAAACCAAAACTAACTACTTGCACTACGCACTGTTTACTCCAGGCTCCCTGCCCTGTGCTAGTTTCTAATATGATTTGAACACACCTCCTTACGCCTTATACACATTCTGGCATGCACAAAGACCAATGCGTTTGCACCATCTTAATGGGGCCCATCAAGTTAATTGCAAGTTTCTCAACCACCTGCAGCCAGACCATCAGATAGGTTGTAAACAAGGCTTTACTAAGATTCTAGAAACCACCTTATGTGGAGGAAAAACAGAGGGAGCACACCTGAAATGCTGCAAATGACTAATTAGCACATAAATATAGTACATACAAAGACGGTAAGTACAGCGGGTTGAATTAAATATGGAAGCCTGTTGGTCAACTATGGATGTTTTAGAATCATTCGATCTTTTTACATTTTTGCTTCATTTTCTTTTAAATAACTTTGGATAAACTGTCACCTTGTTAACAACCCTCTTAACATCTTGTCTGATTGTCTGACAGCTTGTGTTGCTTGACTGGATCAAACTTCTTTATATTAATGTTGCTATGTTCAATTATTTCCACAATTAAATGGATCAAAACACTTTTATTATTGTTGAATTATCCTTTAACCATTTAAACCATGCTTTTTGCTTAGTTTTCAATCCCTTTAAGCACAGGCTTTCCCCAAAAGTTACGTGTCTTCATCAGGCTGCTATATATATTATTACTTTCAGAATAGGTTGGGCTACTCAGAGATTGTATGTCCACAGGTTTTCAACATAGGGAAACTATCTGCATATGACTGGATAGAGAAGAGTGTGAGTGTTCCAAGGATGTAACAACCACGCTGAAACCACATTCTGTGCCTGTTAGGTACATTCTGGCATATTTTTACCATGATTGGTCCTACTGAGTGAAATATTAATATTTCCTGTTCACACTGTGCTGTGAATGTACACACAACCATCACCAGATCACTGTGGAACTGCGAAAAACTAATTAAACTCAATTATAAATTTTTTAAAACTGACTTAACAATTTAGGACTTATGAACATTTATCCTGAGATATTTTCTGCCCCTAAAAAGTGTCACACTGAATCGAACAAGACTAAGAATCTGAGATGGAGAAGTCCTCTTATCTATGTCCATTAGGTTCCATGGTTATATTCCTGGTCCTGATCAGTCCTGTCCTGGTTTTATTTAATACACTGTCCAGAAAATAGTCACACATCCAGGGAACGTGGACTGAAGACACTGAGACTTGTCATAATCGGGTAAGAAACAGCATTATAAACTGCTTGCATTACAGTTATTACTCGAGCAGTGGCGTTAATGTCATCATTGAAGATAAATGAAGTCAGGTAAGTAGACAGTGTGAAGAATAATGCAGTCAAAGGAGCAGTGTGTGGATAATCAACTCTGCAGCACCACCTCTTGATCAAAAACAAATGCACATGCACTGAATCCCTATTAATGTTTTTTTTTGCAGTGTCACAGGCCTTTTGGCACTGATATTATACCTTATTACTAATAGTTCACAGAGCCTGATGTGAAATCTTAACAGGAAAATCTTTTGGCCTGAAATTTAATTGTGGGGCCCTTTTTTCCCTCCAAGCATCTCAGAACAGGAAATGAATCCTAACAGGACAAAAGTGCTTATTTAAATTGTATATTTTTAGTTTCTAAATCTTACTCTTAAATATTTGTTTTTGTATGTAAAGCACATGGAATTTCTCCCATAAAGCTGCCTCGTGTTGCCTTGCCTTACTGACCGGTAGGAATTCACCTCTATCTATAACTTAACTTATTCCCCGTTGTCAAGAGACGGTTTGAGGCAGAGATATTTAAGGAAAATCAGAATCCAACATTTCCCGAGTATAATTTTCAGAGAAATTCCTCGGAGTGATTGTAAATGAAGAGCCCCTTTTGTCAGTGTGGCCATTTGGTGACAAATAAAAAAAAAAAAATAAAGCCATCTCCCAAGGAGCAGCGACTAAGCATTATGTCTGCAGAAAGCTGGACTTGCCTACATCAAATCATTCTCTTCTTACGCCCCACAAATTGGCAACAGTGTTGTGTCTCACCACCGCCATGAAGGTTCCCTAGTGCTGCTTTAAAAATTCATGTAAACTGATTGGATCACCTTATTGTCGAGTGTGAAGAGAAAAGAATCGCTCTCTCTTTTGTCAGCCTCCGCGTCGGTAATGATCTCCCCCACATACCTATAGCATTAGGACAGGAGAGAGAGAGAAAGCTCAGAGCACAGCTTCTGTTCAATATTTCATGTTGTGGAAAAAAAAAAAAAGAAATTCAGTGGTTTCTCTTATGAGAGCCTGTTCTCACTCGCAGATGAATGTTCCTTGAGGGATATCCTGCATTGCCCTCACTCCCCAGCCCATCTTCTGTGTTTTGAAGAGCTGCAGCCGGGCTCTGGAACAAACAATGAGACAATTATCTCATCCAGTAGCGAACAACAGCCACAGACAATAATGTACATAGATCCAAGACAATATTCACGATAAAACAATTTATATTGACTGATAGGACAGCAATCTCCTGGACTGTGTTATATTAGAAGAAAAAATCTAAATCATTTCAGCTAACAGCTAAACACAAATATGTGTTTAGCTGTTCTTTTGTTTGTTTTACTCTAATCAGACCTCACTTGCAAATGAGATCTTGTGGGCTAGTAAAATTGCTGTGTAAATGAAATGTAAGCTTATGTAACCTGGTGCTGTTAGCCTCTAGTAGAGATAAGAACAGGTAATACCACTTCTTTCTAACTCCATGCCTCCGGAATATTATTTTACTTTTCAAACTTGTAGTCTTTAGCCCCGCTCAACTGAATCAAGTAACATGACCTGAATTATTTTATCAGATTTCACGCAGGTCGTTCTGGAGATACAAAAGGCAGTGTTTCCCCACACATAGACCGATCTGTGGTGCAGCGCCACAGTTAATTCGCACATGTTTTATTTTATTCATTAATTGATACACTAGGTCACCTGAGTCCATTCTGCACAACTCGGTTCCTGCAGGTCCTCCAGCAGGAGCAGGCGTGGTTACACTCGAACAGCACCGGAGGCTCTCGCTCACAGAAGTCCAGTGGTAGCCGACCGTCCTGCACACACACACCGAGTGACGCGTTATGAATGCTATCGGGGATATTAACAGAGCTTTTCTTCCAAGGCAATGAGAGACAGAGAGAGAAATATTCAAGCTAGAAACATATTTGTGGCCTTTTACAAAGCAATTTAGATAAATTAAGCAGGTAAAAGTATAGCATCTGTTTAGGAAAGAAGCTCATAAGATATAAAATATGCATATTCTGACAAGTGTGTGTGTGTGTATACTTACACTGTCATACCAACATCGCAGACTGAGCTGGCCACACATGCAGGTACTGGATGAGCAGTCATCTGTGCAGCTGCAGTGCTGTATGAGGCAATCAGTGAGCTATTAAAAATCAGGAATCATTTCATCTAACTAATATGACATCAATGCAAAGGTGAAAACCGAGGGTTAGTTTAAGTCGGTGTATTATTCATATTATATCATTTCTCTTATAATTTGTCTGAGGTGGAGACAATAAAACAAATGAGACTGGACATTTGGGAGCCAAATGCCACATTTGTGCAGCTGGGTGTTGAGTGATTTACTGGTGTCTCACCTGCATGTGAGTGATGTCCTTGTCAATGTTGAGTGGAGAGGTGACACAACTGTCTGGTATGTATTTAAAGTTTTCTGGGCATGGCTCGTTGTCGACGCCATTAACACAGGGGATAGGAACTGCCTCATACCCACGGGAAATATCCCTAGGACAGAGAAAAATCACGTTTAAATATGATTTAAATATGTACGCCAAAACTAAACCTTAAAAAAAACATGCATATGAATTCTTATCATAGTAATGACAAAACCAAAAGTGGCTTCAAATAATATTTCTCACATTAATGTCAGGGAGGTCAAGAAAGTAATACATATTGTGGCTCCACAGTATAGGATATGGACTCAGATTCATTCCCCACACTGGATTTTTGCATATAAAAATTGTATCTGGCTGAATAATAATAAAAATCAATCATTACCAGTAGCCATACCATCATGATTCTACATTCAGAACGCAATCCATAGTATTTGGATGAAAACCACAATGCTGCTGGCAGTGGTTTGTTGGGCCAGTAAGGGGCAGTCTTCTCTCTGGTTCTAATAAATCCCAATGTCACAATGCAGTGATGGGGGATGTGCTATAGAAGATTCTGTCTTTCAGATGAGATATTAACTGACATCCTCACTCACTGTGAGGACGTCACTAAAGGTCCCATGGCAATTATGAACACGCAATGGTCCCCTGGTTAAATCTCTAACCTGGATCTCAATCTGCCCTTCTAAACATCCCAGAGTGATAATTAATTCACACATTTACTCGCGCACGCACACACACCTACCTGTTGAGCACTCGCTCTCCTAGAAAGTCCCTGCCTCTCCTGGCGTCTGTTAGCTTCTTATTGGTGTTTAGGGCCATGCAAACCTTCGAGCCACAGACGCTGCAGTCCAGAGGCGTCTGTCCCTCCCTGTTCCTCTGACTGACATCAGCTCCACGAGAAAGAAACAACCTGTTGATGCACATGGAGGAAGTTAAATGTCAGACGATATATATTAATATATATATACTAAAACAATTGTTCACATAAGCAAAATGCGAAAAGGCAACACAGTACAGCAGTGGCCTGGGGAACAACTGACAAGGATTACAGACAACCAAACAAACAACCAAACTGTATTTCTGGACTTAAATTGACAGTAGGTGACACCAACATGACTAAAAGTATGTGGAGACCTGAACAGTGAAGGAAACACAAAATTACACAATAATACTACTAGCATTGCAGCTTGCATACTAGCATTAGCATTCAGGATCTCTCCAGACTTTAAACTTTAAATCAGAGGATAATAAAGGTGATCAAACCTTCAAGGTCAAAGTTAGAACAGTTTTCTGATAACAACCAGTTCTTCTTACATACTGTATGTGGTCGAAAAAAGAACTGCATCATATCCATCTCTACTAATGGACTAAACTACCTTTAATGAAGGAACGTGCAACAGCAAACTCACATCACACATTCCAGATGGTTTTCTCTGGCGGCCACGTGAAGCGGTGAATCTCCGTGGACATTGACAGCATTGAGGTCACACCGGGCGTCCAGCAGAGCCTGGGCGATGTCATCACACCCCGACAGAGCTGCCCAGTGCAGGCAGACGTTTTGTTCCTGAACATGGATCAGGTCAGAGGTCAGTTTAGGACCAACATCTTCAATTTACAGACATCACATGACAAGTGATCGCTATTCTGAAAGCAGTAGTTTATTAAGCAATTTCTTAAATGGTCAGGAGTGTATTTTCCTCATTTAAGTCTCAAAATGTAAGGTTTTAACATTTATAATTTCAATACATTGGAGGTGAACTGAATTTAATTACTTGGTTAGTTAGTTCAGCAATGAAAATTTACTACAGCCATGAGTATTTCCAGAAGCAATGTCAATTTATCTAGAAACTTCAAACTGGAATTACTTCCTACTGTAGTCCCTATGAAAATTGTATATGCACCAATTCTTCATCTTAAATGGACACTGTAATTTGACTTTGTAATTTTGTTAGTTGTGTTACTATACCTAACCAGACAACAAATGATACATCACATGCACCACCGCAATTTATCTTGTATATGACGAAGTCAATAAACTTGTAGCCTTCCACACGTTTACATCTTACGTTGTGCAGTGTCAGAAAGTGACGTCTACTGCTTTCCTCGTTCAAGGTGACACATTCTCCCTCTCCACCTGCACCAGCTCTCCACTGTACTGCCCTAACTTCACTCGGTTTACGCGTAAAAGACATTATGCATCCCACGAGATCAAATGTGACAAAGTTGACCTTGATGGGCTTAAACATTGCATGAAGTCTGATATACTTTTACAGTGTGTGTGTGGTAATGCTGTAAGAATGAACAGTGTGTTGTGTGCACTGACCTTGTCTCTGATGTTAACATCGACCCCTCTGCTCAGCAGCAGGTGGACCAGCTCCCTGTGCTTGTACTCAATGGCCCAGGTGATGGGGGTCCATCCTCCATCATCCTGAGCATATACAAGCTCTATTACTTGTGCAAAAGTTCACCACTGAAGTTCAAACCTTTTTTCCCTAGCTAAAGATGATGTACAGTCTGTAACAAAAGACTTTTCTTGGAGTGTTAGAAGCAGTTAGTGAATGAGGCGGTGTGTGTTTTTTTTACCTGAGAGTTGATGTATTTTGATGCCTTGGAGAGCAGATGATGAACTATGTCATAATGTCCCAGTTTAGCTGCCAGATGCAAACAGGTGAAACCCATGATATCCTGGGATGACAACATGATTCACATTGAACAACATTGCACTACTGCCACCAGTGTTAAAGTTGCATAGAAAGGACATGTCATTGGCTTCTGGCCTCCATGAGTTAAAAGGTGTCGGTGAAACAGGGTTTAGGAATTAATACATTGCATACATACAACGATTTGCCCCTAAATATATTGAATTGAAGACATAATCTACATGTCTGGTCTTTCAGTGAGAAACTAATTGATATATGTGGTGTTTTTTGGCATCATGTTGTGTTGTCCCTGCACCTATTTAACCATCACGTCCTAATAAAAGATGTTAATGAATTCAACAAGCGCGTGAGGGTATAAATCATCTGGCTTTGATTATTTTTTTCTGCAACATGATCAATCAAACACGGCCAACATGTTTTTCAGGAAGTAAACGCGTCTCCTGCTGGGACTCCCAGTCGTGCTGCTCAGGGCCCAGCAGGGAGGACTCTCACTTGCTTCCTGGTGTCCTAGTCTGACCTCAACCAATATCACAAAATAAAGTGACGATTTTTATTGCTAAAATTATTTTTATAGGGGTCATTGTCATAATATATTGAGTCATATTATTCACTGTATATTGTACTTCCACCATATTATGCTATCTTATGTTGTATTGTATCATGTTACTTTATTTTATATTATATTAAGCTTATATTATATTTAAGATCAGGTACGGTAGTACCAATATTATATAATCTGGTTTTATGTGAAACTAGGTTATATTATACTACATTACATTATATCAATGCATTACGAGGTCATATATAAGAGAGAAAGAGAGTGAGATTATGCATTTCATTTATTTACTTATCTTTTTTTTCCTTTTCCTACATTATTATGCTACATTATTATGTATTTCTCTTTAAACATATATATATATATCATAGTTATGGTAATTTATTTTGTTTTCTTCCTTAATCTTAGCTAGTGGGAGCATGTAAATGTTGAATAGAGGCCCCAGAACTGAAGCTTGGGGGACCCCACAGGTTATGTCTGTATGTTCAGATGTGTAGTTATCTATGGACACAAAGTAGTCCATGTCCTTTAGGTAGGATCCAATCCATTTTATTATACTATATTATACCACTTTATTACACTTTAAACTTTCACTGTAAAACTGTATTTGTCCTATGTTACGTTGTCTGTTATCTTGCAGTCTCACAAAAAATTAAAAGGAAGTAAAAGTAATGTGCTGACTTTAAAAATGATTGTAGAAAAAGACCAAGCAGTGGCAGCAGTTGATAGAATGAGATTGAACAATGTGATAATGAATAAGCAGAATTTAACATTAGCACAGATATTAGGTCGCCTGAGTCGGACGGTATAACCCACCTTGTGGCCGACAGCTGCTCCGGCTCTGAGCAGGTACTTCACTGTCTCCAGATGGTTGTTCTCACATGCTGCCATTAGAGGCGTTCTCTGGTCCTCATCCAACATGTCCAGGTTGGCTCCAGCCTGTGCATTCACACACAACGTGATCTCATTCTATATCGTACAGCGCAATATCAAGTCGTATGAACTGAGTAAATTTAAATTTACTAAACTTCATGTTACTTATATGGATATACAGAATATATATATATTCGGAAGAATAGGACTGACACATCTATGCTACATTATTGTGACACTATCTATAAATAATGTGTATTTGCAATTTCAATCACAACATGTAAAAATACTTCTGTCAAGGGTGGTTTATAAGAGCAAGGTCTTGGAATTAAAGTGTTACTAATGTAAGTGTAGTGTGTAGTTATCTTTATTATGAGTATTTATTATACCCAAGATTAGACAGGCTTTGGTTCGACCTTCTCACATTGTCACTCAAAATACACTACATGCCTTTAACTGCTGCCGTTGGTATTAAATTTTTATGAACTGCCACTTGCCAAGTGACTGTATATGCATGAAATATGTTCCTGTCTGGACTGTCTGTCCGCTACTTGTCCAGGACAGCTTGTTGTAAGTATATCACAGCCCTACAACAGGCAGCTCAATTCAAAAGCAAAAATCTGAGAGCTGGCCAAACAATAGCATATTAAGCATGATTTTTACAGGTAAAAATAATAAACATCCCCAGTTGACAGAGGTGTGTTTTAAAGTGGGTCTGTGTGCTCAATCATTCAGAACTCTGTCCACTCTCTCTGATTTGAGAAGCATATTCAAATTTGTACTGTATGAAAAAGACACACCATTACAATTTGAAGTTCAGAGATAGTTTTCTACAATTAAGATTGTATTACCTTATTCCTGCTTGCGTGGCACCTTGGAGAAGATTACTTTGTTATCACATGCTTACTATGCACAAAATGTTAAAGCGGGGTAGACACGTCTTACAGCTGGCGTAGACTTTTTCTGCTGGACCTGTCAAACTGAGCAGAGTGACAATCTCCTCACCTGAAGCAGCATGTGGCAGATCTCCTGGTGACCCTCTGCAGCCGCTGCATGGAGAGGGGTGCGTTTGTCTTGGCCCTCCATTAAAAAATTAGGGTCCTTCCCATCGACTGCAATGTACAAAATGTTTGCTGTTGTGATAACAAAATCTACCGAGTCATAGCTGAACGTGCTGTTTGCCAAAAACTTATATTTAAGTTACCTAGGAGATGAATGACCTTCTGGAGCTCTCCTTGTTTCGCAGAGATGTACAGCTGCCGGGTGGGGTACTTCATTTTCTTTGGCTGCAGGCTAAAGTGAATAAAAGGTCTCAATCATATATTTATATTCACATGCAAAACTGTCCTTCCATGCAGCACTTCATTATTTTTCTTTTTTTTAAACTGACGTCAAATTATATTAGACTTAACCATACTTTTCATCATCCAGTGCCATCAAGATGCTCTCCAGTGATTCTTTGGGCATTTTTTCCGCCTCGCTCTTCAACCTGGAGACATCGATCAGAATTGTAATAAAGTGTATTTTTCCTTTATTAACGAGCAAAGATGACGATAGCAGCCCCCGTGTCACCTGCTCGGGCTCTGGTCTCTGGTCTTCTGTGGCTCGCTGGATTTCTTCGCCCTGAATATCTGTGGTACAGCAGGCAAGGCGAGTGCTGACGGCAGGGCAGCTACAGGAGGCGCGGTTGGAAGCGACGGCCCGGGGTTTGATCTGGGGACAGAAGGTGACGGGTCGGACTTCGGCACGGTGACCTCCTTCGCTCCGGACGCGTCCTCCCCGCAGTGGGGGCAAAACCTTCGGTCTTTCAAGATGGAGGCACAGTCTCTGTGAAAGCGGTGGGAGATGCTGCCGTACGGCTGGCACTCCATGAAAGTGCCCTGGAGGACGGACCAGGAAAAGCTCTGGATTAGGGACAAGTGTTTAAATGCCCAAAGTATTCAAATGTACACTACCGTTTAAAAGTTCGGGGTCGCTTAGAAATTCCCCTATTTTTGAAAGAAAAGCATTGTTTTTTACAATACACTCCATAAATTGTTAATGTGGTAAATGAGTATTCTAGCTGCAAATATGTGTTTTTTGGTGCAATATCTACATAGGTGTATAGAGACCCATTTCCAGCAACTATCACTCCAGTGTTCTAATGGTACAATGTGTTTGCTCATTGCGTCAGAAGGCTAATGGATGATTAGAAAACCCCTGTGCAATCATGTTAGCACAGCTGAAAACAGTTTAGCTGATTAGAGAAGCTAGAAAACTGACCTTCCTTTGAAGAAAGCAAAGTTTGAAGGAAAAAAATGGATTGTCATTATTTAATATTTCAAATACAAATCATTATTTCTAACCTTGTCAATGTCTCGACTACATTTCCTATTCATTTTACAACCCATAGCAGTAAATAAAAGTGTGACTTTTCATGAAAAACGCAAAATTGTCTGGGTGACACCAAACGTTTGATTGGTAGTGTAGGTAGGACAAGGAAAGAGGAAGAGGCAGCAGGAGGAGGAGCAGGAGACAGAGGCGGATACGAAGACAGTGCCAGGGTTCCATTTGTGCTTCGTTTTCCCTCACCGCTCTGCAGAAGAGCCCGCAGCCAGGGCAGCACTGGTGCTTGACCATGCCGGCCCTGTGGTCCTCACACAGAACAAGCAGGTGGACTGTGTTGGAGGGTCGCATCATTTCCTGCTTCATCACTTGCTTCTGACAACGACTCAGCTGTGGAGAGAAATCAATCGGTCTTACCAGATTACAAGAGCCAGATAATTCACCCCTTGCTCCTATCAGACCCAAATAAAATATGAGCAGCCCTACTCAAATCATCTTTACCATTCCATCGGTGCTCTCCATGGCCATACAGGTCTGATCCTGTGTGGACAGACCGCCTCCACTGTGAGGAGTCTCCATACGACAGCAGCACAGCGGCAACTCCTCAGCCAGGTCTGATTCTGTCACCTCAGCATCCACTGCTAATCCTACATACACAGACAAACACAGTTATTCACTACTAAGGTTGCAAAGGGGCAGAAAATATCTGGTAAATAATCCAGAAACGTTCCATGGGAAGTTATGCTGCGAATTTTGTAAATATTCAATTCAATAATCTTGTGCTTTGATTTCAAAAGTGGGACCTGTAGGATCTGAAAAGCGTACGTTTAGTGCAGCTACTTCTGTCAATAAAAAGTACAGCATCGCCGGCTCTGCGTGAGGTCGCACGCTGTGTCACTCCGCCCAGCTGCTTACTGAAGAAAGTAGTCCCAAGTATATGCTTCACGTGTCGTAGTGTTACAGGGTCAGGGTTTGGGAGTTGCCGGATATTGTAATTGATGAGTTTGATGAGGAAAACCAAAAAATACCATTAGCTGCATAGTAGTAGCTGAGCAGCTCTCAGCTCTGCTCCACTGATCTGGAAACAGTTCATTTTGGAAAAAAAAAGAAGGTAAAGCACCTATTGCTATGACCATGGGAATCATGACAACGGATTGCTTTAGCCAATATTATGCTGCAATATATTTTCATCAACTATATTAAATTTCCCTGTTAAGGGCCAACTTTCAATTTTGGAAATTTTGGTTTTATTCCCATGTATTCCTATATATTTCTGGCAATATTTCTCTTAATTCTCATGGAAAGTTTCTAAATTTAAATTTTGCAACCCCATTCACTACACTTGGACGAATGCTATGAAGCCAAATGAGTTGGAGACAGATGCTGTGATCACCTGACAGAGGAGGGGAAAGCAGTTCCTGCTGAGCTTTCAGGTCCAGACAGTCCAGAGCCAGCTCTGTGTATTCGACATGGCTGCCTTCTCCCTCCCTCTGTGACTCATCTCTAACAGCTAATGGATCTCCTGCCTCCACGGTCTCTGGAAGAATCTCTGGTTTCTCATGTGTTCCAACCTGCTTCTTCTCCACACTACTGCCTGGATCCTCTTTCTGATAGAAAAGGAGAAGTGAATTTAAAGGCTGCATTTGTTATGGTTCCCGATGACTACACATGGTCTGGAGATTCCCCCACCTCACTCCAAAGGGGAATCCTTGTATTATATATACTAAGGCTGATTTTCACTTAAAAAATGTTGGTTTCTTTTCAGTCTGGATATATTGTATTGTTGTGCAAGGACAGTAAAACAAACTGCCTCTTGAGTCATTTACATTTTGTGAATCATTGCAAACTTTATGAGTGAGACCAGAAAGAGCATCGTGCTAGCAAGGTGTTGCTCTTCTTTCTCTGTTTGGGTCCAATAAGGTCTTATTCAAGGCCCAATCAGCTAATAAATGTAATTTAATTAACTGATTATGTTATAGTTTGAATAGGATTTCCAACATCCCTGTGTCTAGCTGCATGTTATCTTGTGTCTTCCAGTGTTTACCAGTGAAGGGTACCTACTGTTTGATGCGCCTGCTTTTTACTTGTATTGCTCTGACATAGATGAGTTAATGCACAGTAAAAATAGGCATGCCTTCTCTTTCTCCTGCTGTTGCTGCTTATGAGCCTTGGCCTTCTTTTTGGGAACCAGATTGTACATTCCCATCTTCCTCTTCTTCCTCTTCACAGCTAGGAAAAGCACAAAGGGGTGTAAGAGTAGGTCAGAAGTCACTGTCACTTCAGTAGGTGCACTGTGTAAGATTTAGCTATAATTGAAATTTAAAACATCCATATCAATATAGTATCAACAGTATATGGATGGAACAGTGTTGATGTTATGTGACAAATCTCTATCTATTGTGTTACAGAGCCACCTAGTGAAAAAGCATGCTGAGTGACTAGCTTCCAATAATAGTGATACTTCTTCTCTATCAAGAGACACTGTGGCATCCACTCTGCCCTCAGTCCAACATAGAGGAGGACATTAATGCATTGCTAAAAAGTCGCTGTGGTTTTTGCTGCAGGACTGTTAATATGTGTTTTTAATGTTATCATGTGACATTACACAATTTGTGGTCAGTTTGTCTAAAAAGGATGTTGGAGATGCTACTGTTGATCACAGGCAACGCAGCTGCTGTGGTGAACCTTGTCCAGTTCTTTGGTAGTTTAACGTGTTAAATAACAGAGTAACAGAGAGGCGTCCGGGTGCAAGCACTTTACTGTGGAGAAAACACCACTCTCTCGACAGGAAGTGAAGGAAAGTGTGGAAACTGAAACTGGAAAAGTGTCAACAAGAATACAAACTGCTGCTGGAACCTTGCAACCAAGTTGTCCCTCAGTGATAATTAGGTTTCATTCAAAAATAAGAGCTACTAACCTGACTGAGGTTTGGTGGACGTGGAGTCAGCTCTCCTTTCTTTGTGTTTGCCTTTCTGGCTGTTGCGGAGCTCCGTGTCAGCAGGTGCTGCAGACTTGGATGTGTCCATCAGGCTCGACTTCGCCGACTTCCTGCCAGCAGGCTTTGAAAGGGAAAAAGAAGGCAACATTCTTTATTAGTTATTGATCAAACAAAAAAGTGTATGGCATAACAACATACATACAACTATGTAATAATATAGGATTATGTGATTGCGGTTCCAACATTGACTATTATAAATATGCCTTTTTTTTCCTCAGGTAGACATCACAGTATTTTATGAGCATTAAGTCAAAGATCAATACATTCTTCAATGATATGTCAACTCCTGATAGGCTGTTATTGGAATATACATCTGTAAGAAGGTCAACTAATGCAGTATTTAATTTTCATACAACCTAAATGAATAGCCAGTAATAGTTTTAATAGAAAACAGCACAGTAAATTGTATGCTGCACTTCATGAATAAACCTGGGTTTATACAAATGTTCACTGAGTCAACTTTTAAGACCTTTTTAGAACCATATGAAATAATTACTTATTCATGTCGTACCAGTCAAAGAAACACACCAAAACAGACCGATCACATGCTAATTATACTGAAAACAACTGGAAAGGTGATATTACTAGAACATGTCTGTTCTAAACCACATGTATATTGATGTAATGTATGCAGTGGTGAATTAAGAGAAACGGAAAATCTTCTGCTTCAAAATTCTCATAAGTGGAAAAAAACTACATTGAGCCAAAACCATCCCGCTATTAAAAAGTCCTATATTTTACAATGATACAAATCATTTCAATATAGTTTTACATTTCCTCTCTCAAGCTTATCTCTGGAGCTCTAAAAAGAATAAGGGGCTCCGTGTCTGTCTTATTAATATTAGTGAGCATCTCTTCCGATCAGCCGATTTGAATAGCGGCATGGGTGGTGACATTATAGTTGTGACATCACTACTTCATGGACGTCCTGACAGCTCGCTATAAGGAACAGTTTGTAAATATGCACTGTGTGCATTTCTCTGTTTGTAAAATCTCACTTTTTTATCATATGGGACCTTAAAAGCTTTTTACAGCAAATTTCAGCTGTATTGTAAATCCCTTAAACGTCTAGATTTAAAATCTGCAAAAGAACTGCTGGGATCAATGCTGTAGCGATTGACTTTGCTAACTTTTAAATGGAGTTGAAGACCAATTTACTTTTCTATTCAGCATGTTAGCCATATATAATTCCTCTCTAAAATAGTTATAAAACATATGTCCCCTGATGTCGACTTCATCCTTGCATAAATTATGCATTACAATGAAATACCACAGTGTCATGGCTCTGAGTGTTATAGCAATGATATACAGCTCTGGAAAAAAAGGAGACCTCTACAAAATTATAAATTTTTCTAAACTTTACTACTTCTAGGTATGTGTTTGGGCAAAAGGAACATTCTTGTTTGAGTCTATAATCTACTGACAACATTTCCTGCAAATTCCAAATAAAAATATTATTGTTTAGAGCTTTTATTTGGAGAAAATGACAAATGGTCAAAATAAGAAAAAAAGATACAAACTTTCAGACCTCACATAATGCAAAGAAACAAGATCAAATTCATTTTAAAACATCATAATACTAATGTTTACACTTAAGAAGAGTTAAGAAATCAATAGTTGATGCAATAACCCTTATTTTTAATTACAGCTTTTATGAGTCTTGGCAAGCTCTCCACTAATCTTTCACATTGTTCTTGGGTGACTTTATTCTACTCTTTAAGCAGAATGAGGTGTGCATGTGCTGGAATTCAACAGAATGTCTGTACATGTAGAGATGCTGATTTCAGAAAAAAAAAATGCAGTAGTTTCTTATTTTTTTCCCAGAACTGTAGTTCTGAAGTCCCTTATCAAACTGTGCTTTTTCCTTGTGAATATAAAGTTTTAATAATAATTCCTTAACCTTATGTAGTCACTGACCTACATCCGAATCAAGGCATAAAGTCCATGCCAGTTGGTTGGGTCATATTACTAATGGGCAGCAGAATAATTCATTATTATTCAACTTTTTACCTTTTAACTCATTTACCTTGACAGCGGCAGGATTTGCATTTGCTTTTTCTGATGTGGCCTGACCGGAAGCTGGACTAGGTGTCTGGGCCCCTGGCCTCCCGGCAGCAGCAGCAGCAGGTGGAGCAACAGCTGGAGGAGCAGCAGCAGCAGCAGCAGAGACTCTCTCCTTAACAGGTGGAGTGGTTAGTCGTCCAGATGTGCCAAACAGGCTGGGGATGGTCTGTTGTCTCCCAGAAACTTGTCCCAGCCGCTTGCTGCGAACAGCTCCATCACCGCTGGCTATGGGCGAGCTGTGGAAAGGAGTTATCTTCACTTTAGGCTTTTGCCCGCTCTGTGCTGCTTGACCCTTGGCACCCATGGGTGTCCCAGTGTAGGGACTGGAGGGTCTTCTGCCGGGTCCAGGCCCCTCGCCGGCTCCACTGTGATCCATGGCTCTCCTGAGGGACTCCTATTGTTGAAGCCAGCAGTACCTGAGAAATTTAAACCAGATTTACTTTACTCTTAATAAAATATCAATTCAAAGAACACGAAAACATTTGCTCAAAGTAAAAAAAATAACAAGGAGGAAGCATTTCATGGCCAAACAGGACACGCTGTATGAATATTGATGCTTTCAAACTGCAGGACGAGTGACTAGCTCACTTAGACAAAAGTTATCAGAACGAGCTTTGAAGATGGAAGAAAAGCGTTAGAAAGCGCAGCCCCGTGCACCGGTAGCCCAGCGGGAGTCACGTGACTAACGCAGCGCGTTAACCGGTCCCCGAAAAAACGAAGTTTAAACAAGGCCGGAGTAGAAAAGTTGAAGCAGCAAAGTTTCATCCTACCAGCTCCGGTCGGTGTAGCTGCATAAGCTGTATCCAAAGGAACTGAGGTGATGGAGGGACGGAGGGGACAGGAAGAAAGCTCTATCCACTTCCGCCACACCCTCGCGACCACGTGATGCGCTGTTCTTCCGGAGTCGCGAACACGTTTGTAGTCCGTTAAACTGCCTACAAGCAGGGCCACACCAGCCAAACTACTTTTTATTTTGGTTTTAGCGACTCATATGACTAAAAATATACAACAATTTTGCAAGCATCCCTCGCGCTCTAAAGCAGTTGTAAAGCGAAACAAAACCGGAAGTACAAATGAGTGACTTCTCTTGCCATCCGCGGGTAATTCTTTGGAGGAAATCTTTGTTTCATGGAAATATGCTCGATAATAACAAGGTATTAAACTAAAATATGTTGCTGCAAATACGTCTCATTGTGTATAACAATAGAGTTATGTTTATTTATTTATATTCTTTGCCCTGAAGTATGAGAGTCCAATTTCTTGCACGTGTCCACATACAGCTCTGGAAAAAAATAAGAGACCACTGTAATAGTTATTATTATTTTTTTTATGATTTTACGACTTTTAGTATGTGTTTGGGCAAAAGGAACATTTTTGTTTGAGTCTATAGCCTTCTGACAACATTTCCCACAAATTCCAAATAAAAATATTATCGTTCAGAGCATTTATTTGCAGAAAAACGACGAATAGTCAAAATAAAAAAAACATGCAATGCTTTTAAACAAGATCAAATAAATTTAAAAATAACATAATACTAATGTTTACACTTAAGAGTTTAGAAATCAGTATTTGGTACCCTTATTTTTAATCACAGGCTTCGTGGGTGACTTTATTCCACTCCTGGTACCTCTTTAAGCAGAATGAGGTGTGCATGTTAGAATTCAACATACGCTGGAATGGGATTGATTTAACACATGTAGAGATGCTGATTTCAGAAAAAAATGCAGTGGTCTCTTATTTTTTTCTGCTGTACCTGGCCAATCAACCTGATTCTGATTTCACTCACTTAACATATTTTATTTATATAAAGTGGTCTAACATGTCTTTTTTGACTGAAACCAGGTCTAGAGTCTGAATGTCAGTGAGCATGGTTGGGTATTAATGTTGGATAGTAGAGTTTTCCCATTAGTCGATTGGCTTTGTCATTAAAAATGATTGGTGTGACCAGAAAAATGTGTTTTTGTTATGTTAATCTGTTTACATATGCTATTAAATGAACAGATTAACATAGCTACTAGGGAGAGGAAGCTCATGGAAATGGTGGTGGTCCAATAGGAGCAACCTAGCAAGCAATTTTGTGGTTAAAAATGTCTAGTAGTCATCTATATAGACCTGACGTCTCGGCTAAAAGGGGGCCAAATCAAGAGTTTATTAGACATCTACCTCTATTCCTGTTTAGAATCATTCAATTTATAAATGATCAATGTGTATGGGAACTGAAAAGCTGTTGTGAAAAGGGTGTACCTAAACTACTGTATGGGCTAGAGCACCTCAATGAACAAGTTAGTCTCTATATGGATAGTGTTAATAACCCAGTTTGTTTTTGCTGTAAAGAAGAAATAGCTTTGTTGAACTATAATTTCTCAGATGGAATGAATCTAAAATCATCAGTTAAAGTGTCAACTTTTGGAGGGATATGCTACAGATAGTATGGCAAAGCCTGTCCCATGGTGCTTCAGCCTTGATCACACATTTTGCATGCTGCTTGTTAACTAGTGATTACCTGTTCATGTGGTTCACACAGGCAGGAGGTTCATTCAAATGAGGCAAAGCAAAGACAGGTGGAATCTGGATAGTCAAAAGTAACAACTCACATATCAGCTGTCGTTGCTCATCTCACAAGATCCTTACAAATAGGATATAATGTAAAATGGAAGGAACAGGATTTCCATTGATAGAACATAGAATGCTAATAATAAAGTGACAACAGAAAAAAATGATTGACCAAACACAAATTCTGCAAACTGTTTTGGACATTTTTTATTGATCTTCCATGATCTATTAGGTACATTTGAAAACCACAGAGACAAATTAGTTGAATGAGCCAATTAAGCATTCAGTTTACATTTATTGTGTAAATAATGTCTATGTTGTTACAGGATGCTTGTGAGTAAGAAAAAAAAAAAATTCAATTTTTTTTTTTTTAAATTACACTGATAACTTCTTGCAATTTTGTATACATTTTGGCATTCATATGTACAGAATCATTAAACAATATATTATCACTAGTAGTAAATTTAATCCCTTTTTATTTCAAGCATCTACTCAAACAAATCCCTCAGAAAGCAAAATTGAAACAATAAACACTTTGACACTAGTCCTTTTAACAGTTTTATTGGACTCCATAAATAAATAACTTCCTTCTACAAGATTAACACTATTAAAAAAAAACGCTGATTAAGATGACGTGAACTACACCAATTAGGACCAGATAAACTTCAAATCACAGTAATGCTTCATTATTTTACTATTTAATCACTAAAAATAATAAGAAAGAACGGAATCTCTGTATTTCTAAAGGATTTTACCCTTATTCAGCAGGTGAAGAAAAATGTCTCTCTACAAGGAAGACTACCAATTATTGCAACAATGAACATAAAAATCGTAATTAAAAAAAGGCAAATAAAAGATCTTTCAGAACAAACCACCTCATCTCATTTACAAACTCAAAATGGATGAAAAATTTGCCAGAAGAAGAAAGATGATTGTACCTGTTTCCTATAGTGAAAAATATGATTTTATTTTTAACAGTGATGGGTGGTTTGTATCGATTCTGCACAGGTTTTTAAACATAAAACTTTCACACTTGACATCACGGATGCCATCTAAAAAGGACCCACAAGTAAAAAAACTTGACTTCTGTTACTGTACATATACAATTCTCTTTCCTTTCATTCAAAGTGCTGGCAGTATACTAAAAATGTGTTAACAAAAAAAAGGGAGGACAGAATGTGTAATAATGAAGGTGATTGATCACTGGGCAAGAAAGTTCCAGGTTGAAATTTAAATTTTGATTCTCTCTGGACATTTAGAAACAAATCCTGCTAGGTTATACTAAAATGGCAGAACTCTGAACTGAAAACGTATGAATTGCAGCTTTAGTTCAATATTTTCACATTCGCATGTCGTCCTTCGGCCGCTTCATGTGTTGCAGCTCTCATCATAGGAAGGAGGAGCCTCTGGAAAACACAAACAAGGAGATTATTACTCTGTTAAATATGCTTTTCACATTATGACAACAACTACACTACTGAGGATGTGTCTCTAGGGAGCAGCATTTCTTATATTTTGAGTTGTGACTGACTCCTCTACTAGCTGTTAATGGAAAAAAAAAGAACCAAATCAAACTAAATGACAGCAGAAAAACAAGGGCCTCATATTCCTACTTAAACACTGAAACAGGATTCAATTTGAACTTTTTCCACCTGTATAGCACTGGTGCTACCACATTTTCAGATGTCAGCACCAGCACATCATTTGTTACAACAAGCAGTAATTATCTTCTGTGTGTTCCATTATACACTCACATTCCATATAGAACAGGCTGATAACTACAAACCTTTTAAATTCCCCTGTTCTTCTGTTAAAGGCTGATCATGACTTGACAGAAATAGTGGAAAAGCTTTTTAATTCATTATACAATTCCTTTTTTTCCTCAATGCAGTGGCTGACATGTTCTATTTACTCTACTGTACTCTATTAGAAACACAAATGATAAATAATGTTTCTTGTTGTATAGATGGGGCTCTATTAAAGTATGGGAGTTATTAATTAAAAAAATAAGCACCAAGCTTAGTGAATTAGTTAATCAACAGATTATTCAGAAACTATTTTGATGACTGAATAATTGTTTTAGTAATATTTTAATATGAAACAAGCTGGTTTTTTTTTTGCTTTCTGCTTCTCAGATGTGAAGATGTACTGCTTATTTGTGAAATATCAGGAAGTGAATGTATTTTGTTTTGGACTGGAAAACACAACCAGACATTTGAAGATGCAACTTTTCTCTATTTGGAACTTGAACGAATATTTGTCACTGTTTTACAACATTGTATGGCCAAATCGATTTACAGATTAATCAAAACATTAACTTAACCAGCTGATGATATGACATGCGATGAGGCGTCCCAGGTAGACTTCGCTTTACTTTAAGGGGTCATGAGTCGAAAGACACTTTTTGATGAAGAAGAATTTCAGAGAAGTCAAATTTTAACCTCTGAAGAACAGGCATAAAAAGAGCACAACTGCAGACTGCATCAATCTAAGATGTGTTTTGGCTGAAATGATACTTTTCTCTTAAATGTTTTTTAGGATGTATATACTAATGAATATAATCCTTTTATAAGTCATATTTTGACTAAATTATTCTCAAGTGGAAGATACCTTGTATAATGAAGTGTACTACATTATGCAATGCTGTTTTCTTAGGAAATCTTGTGATGAATAAAAGCAGAAATCAGTCCTCAAGTCCAGTTCTCTTCAGTCTACTTCAGTGGACGCAGTCTGAATGGAGTGAACATGTGCTGACTGACCTTGTGGATACGCAGACGTGTTGTAGTCTGGAGGTATGATGAGCGGGGTCGGCATGGGGCTGGCGCCGTTCACCGGAGGATACGGTGCGGTGGCCCCTGTGGAGTCACTGAACGGAGGTCCGCCGGGTTCTGTGCCGCCGGGCCGGCCGTGCTGCTGGTTCTGGGGGAAGAAGAGGCCGGGGGCGTAGCTGAAGGCGTTGGGCGACACGAGCTGGGATTGGCGCTTGTTGGGGACGTAGTCGCCCGCCGGCATCCCGCCCTCAGCTCCCAGGTGGTACTCTGCTGGAGGAGCGCTGGGGGAGTTATGGGAGGGCATTCTGGAGCGCGGCGCTGGACGGGGAGCGGGGTTCGGGCCGGAGCGTGGGGGTAAGGTGGGGGTGGCGGCGGATGTGGAGGCGTCGGGGGTCGAAGCGGAGGTTGGTGCGTCTTCAGCAGGGGCGGAGGAAGGAGGAGCTGTTTTTTTGGATGGACAAAGTTTTGTGTCCAGCGAGACATTCCCGATGTGGATGGGTAACGTCAACATGACGTCTGGAGTCTTTAGGTTGACCTGGTTAATCACAGTAAAACACAATGTTAATCTGGCCCATTTTTATTTGGAAATTACCCATAATCTAATATTTCAAATGAGTTTTTATATTCACAATCCAAATATTATGATCCATCTTAAATGATAAGATATCTTTCTAATAAAAGGTCCTGGAATAGTTTCACTATTATTATTACTAAATCTACAAGAAATGACTGAACCATTTTGTCAGAATTTCAAAAAAGGACCTTTGTCATGCATCACCCCCCCCCCCCCCAACAATTGTTTCTGTTGTGAACAACAGAAACAATGTTTCTCATTCTTTATCATTTGTTTTAGCACATTTAGGCAAATGATTACATACAACATGTACACACGTTGAACAGTTTTACTCTATGTTAGAATTATTTTATTGTGCAAGTCATCACAAGCACAATAGTCTGCTTTTAATCTAATTGGCAAAATCTCAAATGTCTCAAAATCTCAAAATCTCATTGCTTAGATCAACCAATGGCATCTGCTGTCCAGTAACTTACAGGTGTGATTCCTGCATATTTGTATTGTAAACCACATTTATAGAGCTGAATCACTTTGTGTTCATGATGCACAAGTCAAAGCAAGTGGTGAGAACTTTGAAAATATTTTGAGAAATGTGTTGGAGCAATTGTGAAAAATTGCAAAAGTTTAAAGTCTTAATAAACCCTAAACATGCAATAAACCACTTTAACAAAGTAAAGTAAATAAGTAGCTGCAGAATCGTTCTTACTTTAACATAATATTCGATCTTTATGAGATCACAACCAGCGAGGGAGGACTGAGGAAGAGGAGGAACGATGATCTGCTCTTTCCACTCCACCTCCTTGCCGCCCTTCACCGCGCCGCCCTCCACCTCTGCTATCGTCCTCAAATCATGGGTGGGCTTTTTCGTCTCATAGGTGACTCTCTGCAAACATGCAAAGGCAAAGACAAGGAGATTCACAAACCTTGATACAGATTGACTGTAAAGTAAAACGAGAGATTGTTTCTTATTGCCAAAAAAACCCATGTACTCGATATAGATCTAAATCTGACATATCTTATGTCACGTCAATTTTATTTGTATAGCCCAAAATCACAAATCACAGATTCACCTCAGGGGTTTGTACAACAGCAAAACCACTTCCCCTGTACTTACACCCTCACAGACCAAGGAAAAACTCCTCAAAAAAACTTTAATGGGGAGAAAAATGAAGAAGGAAACCTCAGGAAGAGTAACAGAAGTTGTATCCCTATTTCAGGATGGACAGGCTTTAAAAAATACAGAAATACAGCAATAAAAAGGATAAAAGAACCATGAGAATACGCAGTGTATGTAGAGAATGAGGTGGCAGGCGTCCTTATCAAGCACAAGCATATTTCTAACCTTGAAAACATAGCGGTTACATTTTTTAAACATTTTCCCAGTACTTTGACTCAATCCCACACACAGCATTGTGCTCCCACAGACACTCACTACAACTACAACACCGAAAGTGGCTTAATCCATGGCTCAACATTTTTTGCGAACCAAAACTCACATAATTTTGTTTTTTTAGGTGGCAGGCAGTCGTTTCATGAACTACACAGTTGTCGGGTCAGGTCAGTGCATTTTAAATGAGATTAGACCAAATAGTTGACCCCTGCTCTTGACCTTTACCTGCATCAGGCTGGCCATTACGTTGCCTGTGCTCTTGCTGGACTGGTTGTGGATGTTGGCGGTCAGCTGGATGACCTGGCCTGGCGTGTAACCCTTCATGTCGAGCTGGGCCTTCAGGACCACTGTGCCCGTTTTCACCAGCATGTAGGTGAACTGCTGAGTCACCGCGGAGGAACAGGTTCCCTGCATGGACGAGGGGGGTTAGAATCAGAAAGAAACAACACTGACCCACGTTTTGTTACATTAAACCGGTCACATATCCCATCAGAACTCACCCATATGTCTGGCACTTTGTTCAGGTTGAGGACATTTAGCAGGAAAAACTCCTTCTCTGCGTTGTAGTCTTTGGCAAATCGTGGCGTGTCGATGAAAGCCCTCACTCTGTACACGATCTTACCATAGTTGCCTTCAAAGGACGTTGGGGCTGTGGCTGTGAGAATGATATCAAATATATTTATTTGAACACAAAAAAAACTACATACTCCAAGACTCTTGTTATGTTATAGCAGGGTTATTTAGGGTTATAAGACCCCTGAAAGCATCCGGATACACCTGCAGTCACTCTGATAGTGAAAACACACAGTCACACTTTAAAAAACAGATTCTGCTCCACAACAGTAAAAAGACCGGTTCAGTTGGTTTTGAGTTTCTGTTGTCACTGTGACAGAGGAAGTTTTACCCGGTAAACCCAACTCCAGATTAAGCGGCCAACAAAGACAAAGCACGAGGGCCGGCTGTGGACTTTTGTTGCCCACGGTAACCATATGTCGAAGAGGAGGTCTACCGTTTTCCAAAAAACATGGCAGCAGCAAACAAAAATCAAAATTGGTGAACCTTTTTTCAAAGCAATTACTGGAGATGCAGAAGATGGTATCTCAGATTAACACATTCATGTTTTGGTCACACTCCTTTTTTCAAGAGTCCACCAACTGTTATGCTATTTCACCAATATTTTTCTTTAAGAGGAACAAAGACACCTGCGGACATACTTTATGTGGTGGGGCCAGATGGAAAACTTGAAGAACCGGTTTCATGAGTGACACCACTTCATTTCACACTGTCACTGTATCTCTCAAATCTCTAATCGATAGAAGAGATAACAGTGCTGCCATCATCCATACTGAAATGTGTACAGGAGTACTTTGCATGTTGGCAAAAGTGGCTCTTAGAAGACTTTTGCATCTGGCATACCCATACAAGAAAGAAGGTAAGAAAAACAATGTAATCTGATTACATACAATTTACTACATATATAAACCTTTGGGACTAACTGAACTGGCAGGGCTACAAAAATATTCTGTTTATATACAATTTATTATAACGTACATTAAAAACTTGATATTCATCTGTATTATTTGACTGTTCTAATCCTAGAGTATCTGTCATCATATTCACATTACTCGTTATTATTTATCTTAAATGTCATTGTGGAAATATTTTGTTAAAGTACCACAGTCGTCCCTACAATTGTTGCAATATTGTTACTGAGTACAAAGATTTGAAATACTGGTTTTGTTCATGGATTTTGGCCAAGATAACATGAAGACATCATAATGCAATAAAAACATATTGACAAAAGGCACTTTACTTGTCATATATACATTGCTGCAATGTGAAATTCTGTCTCTAGGCACTGCAATCCAGTGCCTAGGGACCTGAAAAAAATGTTTATTTCTTGTGTAAAGTTAGTCATTTTAACCTGGGGGCTGTCTTGCTTTTGGAGTTAGCCTCATCTAGCCGCTTGAGGAACAGAAGTTTATGGTACTCCCACAATAACTTCACTTTTCAGCCCCAGAGGTTACTGTTTGCTGGAACCACTGTATTAAATATAAATGTTTGAAACTACAAACACAGCCGCCACTGTAATAACAATTTAATGATGTATTACTATATGAAATGCAGCGGGTTTTTTTTAGTCTGCCATAATGCATTCACAAGTTTGGATTTTGATCCTTAAGCCACCATAATTTAACCTTATTTATCATGGCTGATAAAGCAAAGGCTAATGCTACTGGTAGTGGCAAAAAGCATAAGGCAAGTGATGATAGTGGTAGGTAAGAAAAAACAGGCAATCTCCATGGAAACGAAGGTTGCTAGAATTTTAATATATAACGACTTACGGACAATTCAGCTTATGAGTAGCCTCTCGGAGTCTACTGCGTTGGTAAGTTGGGCGCTGTCTGCACTTATTTTGTCATTTCCAAACCCTCAAACCCTGGTGACAGTAGTCTGTCATAGGGCTCTGGAACATGGCGAAATACTGCTGATCAGAGAAATGTTTTTTCACATTTATATGACACACCCGTAAACGCTGGGTGTTAAGAGTCCAGTCGTCACATTGCAGAACCAGAACAGAATCTGAGTAAATAGCAACATGTCCAGATATGTCTGTCAGGCTGTGAACGCCGGGGGCAAAAACATACACACACAGGAAAGAATGTGTGGAGACTGCGTTCATCCCATCACTCTACGCCCCTCACCTGGAATGAGAAACTTGAAGGGAAAGGTGTGTTCTCCTTGTTTCAGCGTTCCTGTGTGGAAACACAGAGAGCAGCCATCAGTGGAAAACAGGAACAAAATTAATCATTAATAGATTTTACCCTTTTGTTACTTTTAGCATACACACACGTTACTGTCCGCAATATAAAAAAGATTAAAAAGTATTTGAAGTTGCAGAATTTGTCTAGATTAGCTACTCTTTTTAACTTATGTATGTATTCTTGTTGCAAAACCAGCACACTAAGGAAGCTCATATCATAAGGAAGTATGCAAGGCCAGTTGTGCTCAGCTACAGTATCTGATGAAAATATGTACCTTTGTCTGCAAGAGAGACGGT
The DNA here is from genome assembly GCA_030544235.1 of Lepturacanthus savala. Lineage (NCBI taxonomy): Eukaryota > Metazoa > Chordata > Actinopteri > Scombriformes > Trichiuridae > Lepturacanthus > Lepturacanthus savala. The sequence goes on from CM060473.1 coordinate 12,508,910, forward strand.
GCTGTTGAAGTACTGCTCCTCCACCGTCCACGCTGTGTCATTCACTTTATTGGTGATGCCGCAGAAACCGTTGCAGTTCACCTTGATGGCTGCAGACAAGAACACACAGACAGATCATTAGAGTAAAGCACAGAAGCGTTTCTCAGTTAAACTGGATGAAACATTTTTTCAAAGCCAAACAGCTCCGTCTGTGGATGATGAACTTCTTTCAAGTTTCTCTTTTTTTTAGCTGGTACGTATCACAAAACGTTGACACACCACACAAACAAACTGTCAGTGTTTCCCTCTGTGTTCTCACGTGTCATTCGTATATTATAAGAATCAATGAAAGGATGTGTGTTTTAGTGTTCCAGAGGAAGATTTATGAAATCTGATAAAGTGCTTCTGGTGTTGCAGACTATATACAGGGACTAAACCCTGGCAGAAAAGTTGCTAAGCACTGATGACATCACACGCTAAATTGCACCAATGTCAAATAACTATTACAAGATAACAACTACTACTATTAGAACAGGATTTAAAAAAAAAATGAGTACAATGCATATTAGAATATGGCCAACTACTGCACTTTCTCTGGTCCTCGTCAGTACATTCACCAAGCAGGAATTTGATCAGATGAATTGTTCTTGAGATATGCGAATACAAGTCATACATACAGAAATCTTTATAGTTAGATGCTGCCGCTACGCCGCCACCTATAATATGTGATGGTCACTCAGACATCATATCTATACATGTCCACAAGTTACAAGAGCACAAAGCATTCTTGAGATGGGACTGTTTTTCCATCTTGTTAATACATAATCTATGCAAATAATCTAATACAAATCTAGATATGAAGGGGTGTGGTTTATATAAATGGATATGTCTGAACCCGCAGAATCTAGGACACATAAAAAAATTAGATTCTGAGACTTAAAGGGTAAAAGCCAAAAAGTAAAGTTTGTTCTCAGTTCTCAAGATGTGCGACAGCAGTGTTTCGCCCCCACACAGACCAATCTGTGGCACAGTGCCACAGAGTGCCACAAATTGATTCCGCTTCTTTATTTCCCCCCAATGTGGTTCTGTCATTCTGACATTGTCTGTCACTTGCATTAGCCTGACATTTTTCAACCAACCCAAGCACAACTCCGACCTCAAGTTAATATTAAAATAATGTACCAGATCCCCTTGAATCACCTATATTAAAAAGGTATAGGTCATGCTTTTGAACAGCTCAATCAGGACCATATTGTCTTCCGTAAACCTGACCCCTCTTGCATTTAAAGCAAGGCGTTACAATGTTGATGCATAGCAGCAGTTGTGAGGAACCTGCCTTATTGCGTTAGCAAGTTTTGTTCCACCAGCATTCATGCTAAAGTTAATATTAGCCCAGTCTAACATTTACAGTTAAATTCCCACTACAGCCCACAATGCTACTTGATCTGTGGGAACCAGTGGACAAATAAGCGCACGCGCACGCGCACACGCACACGCACACACACACACACACACGTCATTAAGTCACTTTTTGTCTCGTTGTCCCACTCACTGAACAGTCGGTCCAGAGACCACAGACACCAAAAAGACCAAGAATGTTAATATGATATTGATATGTCCATTTGTCATATGTAACCCAGTGATCAATCTTTTGATCCGGAGTTCCACTCAGTATACGTACTGAACCCTTTTTAGGCCAGGGCTCCAATATCAGAAAACACAGCAGCATCCACCTTAAGGCCCTTATCATGACAGCCACCTTAGTGTAGCTGTAAGATTTAGCCATTTTATCGACTTTCTTTTCTAAAGAATAAAAGTCTAAATTCTCCAGTTCCAGGCTGTCAAATAAATATAATACAAATAAATATATTCTGGTGTATTTATTCTTCACTGAGTAAACTGAATATCTTTGGGTTGTGGAAAAAAAACAAAAACAATATTTGACGATACTTTAGACGTTGAGGAAAAAAAATTTACATTTTCACCAATGTATTAGCCAAATCCATAAATCAATGGAGAGAGTAATCATGAGTTGCAGCTCTAAGTACCATTTTCAAAAGCAAGTATTTTAATAAACAACGCAAATTCCACACAGTGTGTCTGAAGTCTTTGAGGCCTCTGGAGTTCTCACAGAAGTAAAATTCACATTCAGATTTAGAGCTCAATTATTCTTCTTAACACCAAATCCCCTTTCCTCATGTATTGAAAAAAAATCGTACGACCACAATTATTTTTGGTGAACTTAACCCTAACCCTATGCTGTACTGTGTTCCCGGTAAGGATGGGAAATCGAGAACCGGTTCTGTGTTTCAAATCCATGGAATTGTTTGGCAGTTTATCTAACGATTCTCTTATTGATTCCAATCAGCATGAATCTGCGTAACTTACGCAAGTTACGCACGCTCGATTCCAGCAAGCACGACTAATTACATGATGATGTTACGCCGGTTTAGCACGTCGTAAACAACAATGGCACCCACCAGATTCAAAAGCTCCAAAAGTTTGGTTCTTTTGACCTTGCTGTTGAGTTTTTAAGGTCGCGACTTCCAAGTAAACAAACTTTATCCGAATCAAACTCCTTTTTTTCCTGAAATTAGAATCAATAAGAGAATCGATAAACAATCGTCTTGATTAAGCAGTATCAATGATGGAATCGGAATCATAAAAATCGTATCATTTTCCATCCCTAGTTCCCGGGATAGGATAAGAAAGGTTGCTCAAGTATCGGAGACCTGCGTGGTTCATGTGTGGTTTGCCATTAAATAACTGAACAGACAGGCTCTTTAGTAGGAAAACCACCATCGCAACAGAACTGCATATCAATAATGTCAGTGGTAACTTAATTATAAACAGGTAGAAATCAGTTTTAACGGTTTTCTGTTAAATCTGAAAGAGATTGGAAACATACATTTAGCCTAATATAGATTTTAGATGAGTCTAATGTTTTAGGGCTGAGGCTACAAACATTCTATGGTTTGTGCCAAAAAACATTACATTGCGAGACCAAAAGTATGCCGACAGCTGACAAAGAATGGGAACGCCTTAATGCTACACCCATGTAATTATATTACCTGATTACCATTTAACCTTCTGGTTAAAAGGTAACCAGACTGCATCTATATTTATACTGAAGTGACTTCAGATGACACCTAAGAGGATGATAAAACATTTCACTACAATGTGGTTCTTCCTCTTCTCATTTTAAATTGTGATCATTTTGGTTCTTTTACATATGTGATGATGATGAAGTATCGTTGGCCGGTTTGGTTTAACAAAACAAGGCATTTAAAGCTGTGGGAAACCGGGACCAATACTTTAGTTGCCAAAAATAATCAGCACATTAAATAAAATTAAAAAAAAACACAGACAGGCATGTCCACTTTAAAATACATTTAGCCTGTATTGTGCACCTCTGTAGCAGTTCTTTATTAACCTCATATCCATTAGATAAGATGTGAAACCCAATGATTGAATCTTGTTTGATTTTTTATATGAAAGTCAATATTTGCACATACAGAAAGTGTCTTATCTCAGGGCCGAGCCCTGATTCAACCTGTTACACAGCGAGAGTTTTGTTTCCTGCTGTGATGTCGGCAGTCGGACCAGCTTTACCTGAAGAGGAATGTAAACAGACCTGAGGCCCCACAAGCATTTAAACAGAAACTCAGCACACAAACGGCTCTCAGCAAGAGACAAGACAAAGAAGGAGAAGGTAGAGAGAGAGAGAGAGAAAATTGTACACACTTTCCCTTCTTACCGAAGCCTGGTTTGCATTCAAATACATTCTTACCAATTGTCACAAGGATTTATTCACTGATCTGAAATGGAACAGTGTTATTCACTTGCTTTGTCTGTTCCAAGTTTTCACATCTGACCTCCTGTAATTTCAGTTTGCCTTAACGTTGTTCCCCATCATTCAGTTAAGTACTGCAGAAAACAGTGTTTTATCAATTCTCCTGTAAAAAATATCTTCTGCAATTATCTGAATAAATGTTTAACAAATCATTCAAATTGTGAGGAAAATTCACATTAATAGCCGCTTTGTCTGAAAAGCAAGTCATGACAGAATAGGCAGAAATTTAAGATGATTAATTGAGACTGAAATTAAACATCTTATCGTGATTTTTTAACCATATCACCCACCCCCACAGTTTTTTCAAGATGAAGTCGTAACACCCTAACGGGTCGATGCTCTAAATACAGAGGAAGTAGTATTTGCTGTATTTCAAAGCCCCGTGAGGCCCATGAGACCATTTTGTGATTCGTGGTTATGGTGTTTGGTTGTTTGTTAAATTTTAATCGTTAGATCCCTTCGTAGCACAAAGCTCAAACCTTTGACAGGGATCCCAACTGGGGTTGATACCTTTTCTGTTTAAGAAATAATTGTTTCAGCATTGCTTCCGAATTCGATCCTGTATTGTGCTAATTTCTGCCAACAGATGAGTTGGTAAACAGATGTCCATTTGTCCCAGCAACAACATCCCTGCAGATGAGGCTGAACACCTGCGGGACATCTGATACGCCATCTCCAACCGTTGACATGTCTGAAACCAAAACCATATCCAATGAATCTACTTATTCATAACGAATGGTCAAGCTGGCAAACGAACAGACCAACGGTTTGTGTCTCTTGTCTATTAACACTACAGTAAAGTCACAGAACTAAGTATTGATTTCTCTAAAAGACAAAATTATAGTGTTGTTAGAAAACAGGAGGTAGAACACCAACACTTGAAATGCCGTTCCTTAAGGATTATTCTAATATTGTGATAAACAAACATTTACCCTATTTCCCAAGGTATTAGTAGCCATAGCTACCATCTGTGCTTAGATCAGGAAGTAGTGACAACTTGGGAAAATACTGTTTATCTTGCAGTGGACTCCTAATCAAAATGATAAGAGTCTTTAAAGAATCAGAAAATACCTCCAGGACCGCAGCAAGTGTTTTTTTCCCTCCTAACCCCATTTATCTTTTAGATAAAATGATGCTGATGAGATTTTTCTTCGTGCTAATGCTTCTCGGCCAGTTAGCAGTAAATAGGACAAGTCACAGACTTGTTAGAAGAAACACAAAAAAACAACAAGGTCCCATTATAGTCTCAGTGAAATAACTTGTATCCTCTTACAGAGAGAGGACGTAATTTAGAGTCCATTTTAAATTCATTATTACCACAGACACGTTCAACATCACACTGATTTCAAAATAAAGTGACAAGAGACAGGAATTATCGCGTGTAATCTGATAAATTCTCCGCTTCCTTGTTTGGAGACGGCGGTGGTGTTTTTTTTTTCTTTCCCACCAGGTGCTCTGTTCTGGTTCATTCTTACCTTTACACGGCAGCTGCTTGTCCAGTTTGACGGTGGCGGTTCCTGAGATAGACTCTCCCGGACTGTACAGGACTTTATTTTTGTCGAACGCGATCTCAAACTCCTTAACTTTCCCCATGTTTGTACAGAGAAACCGCGGCGAGACCGAAGCTCACCTGTGAGAACTACAAAACACGACGGACGCACCTTTACGACTTTCTATTCCCGCCCCTAGGCGTGACGTCACAGGCTGTCCCGTGATGAGAAAGATTATAGAAAATAAAATAATGATTATAGAAAATAAACGGTTTTCTCCTTGAAACCTATAATTTGATTAAACAAAAAAGTAATTTATTAAGTCATGAAAAGAAAAAAAAAATCCCTACTGGTTTCTACATCTATTATTTTTACTTTTCTTCCTTTTAACTAATGGTTTATTATTGTTAGTACTATTACTACTTTAAACAAATGCAACTATTACTCTCTATACTTCTATCTCCATAATGTGCTGTATAACTATGTATACCTCATGTTCTTTTAATATTTATAAGAAAATAAAATGTATATTTTGGAATGCAATTATTGCAGATATCAATTGACATGAGGTTTGTTTTTTTTACCTTTAGAGTTTTCATTATAAAAAAAGAGAGTTACATTTAAAGATATTACATCACATATCTATCTAACATGTATACTTCTAGATTCGTTGACATAGATGACAAATTGCTTATTCCGCTTTTGTAAAATTGACCCTGAACATGTATCTAATTTTTTTAGGAAATTTCTGGAAAATTTGGAAAAACAAATAAAAATATTAAAAGGATGTACTTGTTTTTTTATTTTATTTTTTTTTTAAATCAAGCTATTATTAATTTTAGGTACATTTCACATGCCTAAATGCAAATTCCAAAATTCATCACTATCATTTAAAATATTTCTGATTGATTTCTATTTTAAATGAATTAAACTAATGTCAAAGCCTCACAGAAACCTTTCCAGCAGGAAAAGGTACACGGCTGGATAATGGAGTAAAACGTGCATGTTTACTGAAAACCTTTTCCAATCAATAAATTTATCCTTGAGTCAAAAGCTTGTGTTTTTCTGTGACACCGCCTGCTCCCACAGGGGCAGAATTGTGAATTCTGATACACACATTACCGTTCACATTCCAGTCACATTCCAACAAATATTTTGCCATTTTTAATTTAAAAAATTGGCCTGAATCTAAAAAGATCAGATTTCATCGACTTGTGCCGTTCACACTCTTCTGAAAAAAGAAAACATAAATGAGATGACTCACATATGAACAACAAGATCCGATTCGGGCCACATTGGCCTGAACAAACCTTTTCTTTTTTTTTTTTTACACACTGTGAGCCATCATCAGTCTATAAAGAATGAAAGTACAGTAAGAGGTTGGTTGAAAAGATTTTACAGTCAAAGTTTGTTCAGCCTAGTAAATTGCACCAGTGTTTCCCATCAAGTGGCTGAATCTGTGTACAGATGCTGAAGAACATGTGGCAGTGTGTGTCACTTTAATCAGAACACAATCGCACCACTTTGTATTTCTAAATCATTTATTTACAGGTTTCTTGCACTACTGACCCAATTCAGATAACGCATCGATAACCAGATTACCTATGAAAATACTGTATATCCGGACAATAATGCAAGAGCGCAAAGTATAGAAAACACGTCCTCCCTTGAAAGGAGAAAGGGGAAAAATGGTGGGCTGCTGGACTACACTGTCAGAGCTGGAAGACCCTTTCAGAGACAAACATCTAAAGAAACTAAACCTCCGCACGAAACATAATGATCATACGACATACAATAATGTAAAAATGTCCAGTCTTTTTGAAAAAAAAAAAAAAAAAAAAAAACATGAGCCAGCTCGTGGCCTGGTTTACAGTCAGTGAGTCTCTGCGTGTGCTCGGCTCAGATGGGTGTGGTCAGGGTGGCGGCGGTCGTCGGGACGGTCACGGGGTGCAGCCCCAGGTCCAGGGATGGCGTTTCCTCTGCTGGCGGAGGGCTCTTCTTCTGCGACTCCAGCTTCTCCGTCAGCTGGCTGTGCAGCTCCTTCACCGACTCGCTGCTCTGTGGTCGTCAGCCAGCATCAAACACAGAGTCAGTGCACACGATACAAGGACATGGTCCGGAATGATGATGTGCAGGCATTTGTCTCATGGTGACTGCTTTAGCTCATGTTTATACATCTGCAATAATATGGATGTCTGCCACATTTAATCCTTCTAAGCAGTAAATTCCCTCTTAAAGTTTCCTCAGACAGTGTTTCCCTGTTGATCTGTGGCGATAGTGTAGTAATAAAAAGGATTCAGACACTAAAAAGACTAACATTAAAAGATATCTAGGGCTGCAACTAACGACTTTTCTGAGAGTCGATTAATCTATCGTTTATTGAAACGATTAATTGGTTAGTTGTTTGGCACATAAAATGTTGTAAAATATCAATCACTGGTTCCCAAAACTGAAGAGGCAACCTAAGATGTCTTTTTTTTTTGTTCAGACCAACAGTGCACAATCCAAAGATCATCAGTTTACTATTATAAAAGACCAAAGAAACCAGAAAATAATCAGATTTGAGAAACTGGAACCAGAGGATTTGGACATTTTCTTATTAAAAACAGCTCAAATCAATATAATAGTTTGAAACTAATCAATTCATTGATTATTTCGCTGAAGCTTCAGATAAATTTTTAATTAGTTTTCACAAGTGGACTGTGAATGATGTCCCCCATCACTTAAACTTTAAATGTATTATGAAGGGATATAATAATGATCAGTATGAACAGTAGCAAAAAATTGAAAAATTGTGAGCCCTGTCCTTTAACCAGCAACTCAAAAATGACTGATATACATGGAATATAATTTAAAATGCAAAGACTTTGTTGTGTGCACGAGACTTAAATCCCCCATGAGGGTTACTACGGGAGTGTGGGATAAGGAAACCTCTTGTTCATGTAGAAATGGTCAAAATAAAACGAAACTGACCTGTTTTGGAGGTTCGAGGGTTTTCATCAAGGTTTCCACATAAGACGGTAGCACCTTGTGGTGGAGATGCAGCAGCATACGGAGGGTGTGTCTGTGGACGTTCTCTTTACTGGGGAATATTCACACAGAAACAAACCGGGTCAAGAGACATGATGAAGTAGGCGGGCGGTTACATTCCAGAAAACGGCTGCAGGAAACCAACCTGGAAAACGAAGTAAGGAGGAAGCCGTCGAAGACAACCGAGCAAAACTCTTCTGCTCCAAACTCATCGGAGAGCAGGGTGAGGTGTCCAGTCAGCAGGTGCAGGAAGATGTCCCCAAAGGCCATGTCATTGTAGGTCTCCACTGTGAAAGAACAGCAGCCACACAGACTCTCTTACTGACACATGGCAATAATTTCCTGCTTTACTACTCTTCATCTCACGACAGATCCTCCTATTCTACAATTTATGTTTCCGATGTTTCCCATTTAAAATAATTCATAGACATTTGACATTTTTGCTTTGAAACAGCTGGAATAGCTGTGTGTGTTTTTATATAATTGTCCTGAGTTAATGCTTGTACTTAGTGTGTTTTTTATTCATTATCCTGTATTGTTCTACTGCTTTATTAGTTGACTCTATGAGCCCTGCAATAATTCCAATGTGTTTAGAATGCTGGTCTATGCACAAATGGCAAATAAAGAACCCTTGAACCTTGAGATTCATTTTCTGTCTACCAGTTATTCAATGAATTGCTGCAACTGTTACAAGGTTACTACTGTTAGTGGTCTCGTGACATTAGGGTGAGACTCCAACTGCTCCTGTGGAGTTGCTCAGTGGCCACAGGTCAGACTGTGGTTCCACTGGGCAGCTTCCAGGTGTGAACAGAATACAACAGAATAGAAAATACTTTATCATCTGCTTTTTGCATTGAAAAAGACAGAAATTTGGCTATGGCTTGCTTGTTATTACACAAAACACAAATAGACATATTAAAAAAACAGTTACATAAAACTCAATTGAAATATATTAAAAGGAGCACCAAAAAGTCAATGTTGAGAACTGAGTTAAATAAAGAGCTGTGTGATTGGGTTGGCTTCAGTAATTATCTGTTCTTACTGATTAATATGTTTTAATACAACTGGGACAGATGTTTTTTTTTGCACAGGAGACTACTTTTTGCCTGAGGGCAGCAGAGGGTATTTAACAAATGTAATTTAGGAGGTGGTTGTGGTCATCCAAGATTTTGCATTGGCCTGCATTGCTATGGTGATAAGGTAGTGGGATTTGTTTGCAGCCTGTGATTTTACTGGCCAGTTTAACCACCTTGGCGAGCTCTGTCTTGCTCTTGATGCTCAGGCACTTGAACCAGGACACAATTTTGAGAGTGAGTATATTTTCAATACTAAATAGTATTCTCTGTTTAAACTGCATTAAACTGACCTCAAATTGCCTTAGTTTAGACAAAAGGAGGAGTCCTTGCTGTGCTTTCTTGTAAATACATTCCGCATGATCTGTAAAGGATGAGTCTAACATAGTCCCCAGGTACTTAGAGGAGCTCATGTGTGTAAGCGCGTTGCTGTCTGAGTAACCTGGTTACCGCAGAGCAGGTAAACACTGAGGATCTCTGACCCAACCAGGCAAAACACAAAAAGAAGGCTGATGCTCACCCAGGGCCGGTAGTAGCCTCTGTAAGGCGTTCTTGTTTCTCAGTTTGGCGATGTGCAGGACGTAGTAAAGACCCATTTCACAGGCCACCCTGTTCTCCTGCAGATACCTGAGGAGGAGCAGCAACCATCGTCACAATCACAAACACAGGGCTTGTACAGGTTTCTTCAAGGTAAATTCAAGTCTTTTTAAGACCTTTTTAAGATCATTTATATAAAACTTAATAATAAAAAAAAATCATATTTTTTTCAATTTGTTCATTAATTTCTCAAACAATCCTGAACCATATAATACAACAAAAACATACAACAATGAAAATTAATAGCAATAAATTAAAATTGAGATCCCGCAGTTTTACATGGACATTATTTACACTCTTTATTTACATGGGCACAGTCTGGGTCTCACAAATAAAAAAACACAAATAAAACCAAACATCAAGCCAATATCCAATATAGAGCCAACTTCACTGCAGTTTAGTTCTGAGGTAAATTATCTCGGCTCACGCACGCATAGCAACCACCCTGACAACGACACTAAGATTCTAGAACGCAACTACTGCAAGCCAGAATTTGGGTCACGACAGTATCGCCACCCTTTATTTAGGATAGGTTATTTAATCAAAATAATAGTGGTTGATAAATGAAACTTTTGAGGAGGATATGATACAAAGCAGTTACATACTGCACAAATTTTTAGACCCAGATATCAAAATTTAAGATGTTTCCAAATCTTTTTAAGGTAGACCTGGAACAGGTCAGAAAACATTAGGAACTCTGAGCTGCATCATGAAGTGAGCTAACTTGCATATAGTCAAGTTATAAGGCTGACATTTGTGGTTCAGAGAGAAATATCTCAACTATGATGGCCATGACTAGATGGGTTGGACTGTGAATTCCAGACTAGAAATGAGTGACTTTCATGGCATTAAGAGGCCGGGGTTAATTTTGTAGTTAACCTGCTAACCTCCTCCAGCCTTCTCAGTTTCTTCTCATTAAACTGAGACCCTGGCATCGATGAAACAAACTTTCCATTCTACCGAGTTGTATTTGGTCATACTCCTGCAGGGTTTTACCTGGTGAAGGCGTCCGGCAGGGTGGTGGGGTAGGTCAGCGAGCTCTTCTCCTCACTGGGAAGCTTCTGTTCTACAGTGAACGTGTGGTCGTCTACAACCACTGACATCATGGCAGGCAAAAAGCGGGTCACCACTTCCAGGTCCTGGACACAAGTCAAAAATGTAATTTTGATCCATTGGATTTGGACCTTATTTTTGGCAGTGTTTGACATTAGAACTTTCTGTGTGGCATGTGAGGCGACTGTACTGTACGTACCAATCGAGGCTCTTTGAACACCTGGCTGTCAATCATGTCCCACGCCCCCTGACCCAGCGACAGCATCCTCAGAAGCAGCATCAGGTCTGGACTGTCCTGTTCACAAACACAGATACAGCGAACTGACTTCCTGTTGATATGGAACTCAGATGGGACTTGATAAACAGCCTAATAGATTAACACATCATTTTTCATTTGGCATAAAGGCTAAAATTAACACGATCGTTGCACACTTGTTGCCCCATATTGCACTTCAGCTCACTTGATTTGATTTTGTACTGTTGATCCAAAAATCAACAAGGGACTCTACAAACAAACACTGCTAAAACCAATGTTACTGCTTCTGTGCTATAACGTATCATGTTCAATTCATGTGCAATAATCTACTCTGCTCATAGCATATCTATCTTGTGTTATAGTGCATCCATCTTATATTATATTGTACTATTTATATAAAGCTCTTTTTATGTTGCATGTCACTTGCATTGCCTCTACTGTTGTTGCAAATGCAATTTCCCCACTGTGGGACCAATAAAGGTTTAATTTATTTTATCTAAAAAGCCACAATTTTGCAAACATGCTCAATCAACTTCAGATCTTTTTGCTTTAAAAACATTTAATAGAATGAATAACAGGACTAATCACCAAGAAATGACAGTATGCTCACTCTGGGTAAAGAGTCCTGACTCAGTAGCTCCTGCAGGTTCCTCATGATACTCAGCACCAGGGTGTTACACGCGAAGGGGTCACACAGGATCATGGACAGGTCCCTGCAAAGCACAAAACATCTCCGTTGATGAAACAGCTCTGCTGATGAGCCAGTGTATGTGGATGCTGGTGACACCATCCCCTCGTCTCCTACCCGAGGACTTGCTCCTGTCCTTTCTTGACCCCGTCGAGGAAACCCTGCAGCTCTCTGGCCCGCTTGCCGTCCACAAACTTCTCACGGATGCAGGCGTCTAGACACCAAGTGAACTATATGCGGTAACACACAACAAAGAAAAAACATGAAACGACATTAAAAAGGACCGCTCTTTTAATTTAAGTAGAGCAGGCAATTCCTTTAATTAAACATCTTTTCCCACAAATGCAGGCAGGTGTCGCTACGTGGGTTTCTGTCTGTCCTTACCTTATGGCAGGGGTCTACGGAGCAGATCTCGCTGATGTCGAGGTCGTGGAGCGACATTAGCAGCTCCGCCCTCAGCGTGCAGTAGTGGACGTTTCGTGTTCGCAGGAAAAGCGTTCGTAAAAACTGCAGCACCATGTCGTACAGCTTCACGTTCTTTCCTATCATCTGCGTGAGTTTCAGGACCACCTACAGCGTGGAGGCAACAGGAACATTTCACAGCGGCAACGTCTCAGGCTGGGACAGATTCTTTTCTAGACTTTCTTTTTTTTATAATATTCTTTATGTGTATGCAGATATTTAAAATATGCATTAAATCATGTTTTTTTTCTTTTAACTTAAATCAAACAAATCCCACCCACACAAAAACACCCACATATAATACTATACTTACAGCTCTGGAAAACAATTTGAGACTGCGACACTGCTAAATTATTTTTTCTGATTTTACTACTTGTAGTTATTTGTTTGGGCAAAAGGAACATTTTTGTTTGAGTCTATAAACTACTGACAACATTTTCCCCAAATTCCAAATAAAAGTTATTATCGCTTAGAGCATTTATTTGCAGAAAATGACAAATGGTCAACATAATACTAATGTTTACGCTTAAGAAGATTTCAGAAATCAATATTTGGTGCAATAACCCTTATTTTTAATCACAGCTTTCATGCGTCTTGGCATGCTCTCCACAAGTCTTTCACATTGTTTTTGGGTGACTTTATTCCACTCCTGGTACCTCTTTAAGCAGAATAAGGTGTGCATGTGCTGGAATTCAACAGATGCTGGAATGGAACGGCTGTAGTACATGTAAAGACGCTGATTTCAGAAAAAAAGCACAGTGGTCTGCATTGTTTCTAAGCTGTCTGATCTGCCGACTGACCCACCTCGCCTTGGCGTCTCGTCTTGGGAGAAGGGCTGAAGAAATTATGCAGGATGGAGAGGTCGCTGCTGAACAGGGCTGCCTCTTTTTCCACGATGTACTGCTTGAGGAGCGGTGACACCTCGTCCCCGAACAGGGCCTGGTTGTCCTGCCAGATCTGCCGCTTCACCTCGACAGCGCACACCTTGTACAGCTCTTTGTCAGCCATCACCATCTTCAGTTTCTTCTCTGGGACCTGCAGAGCGCCCAGTCAAGATTAACCCATTGAACCCTATGAGCCTTTAAGTCATGCTTCTCATGCTTCTGTCATAAAATGCACAACTGTTATACCGTGAGAGCTACCCCTCTGTGTTATTGGGCCATGTGAGCTTTAAGAGTCTTAAACAGCAAGGATAGAGACCAAAGCAGACTTACCTTAGGTAGATGCTTCAACACCTGCATCACCACTGGCTGAATGGATGGCATTTTCACCAGTGGAAAACTCTTCTCCAGCAGCTCTTCCAGCTTTCCATATCTGGAGTCAGAACACACTGAAATCTGAGCTGATCCCTTTGCCAGATGTTACTTACAAGCATAAACCAGTCGATGACTCACCTGTCCTCGTCCTTGCCCTCCGCGATAGTAGCGACTCGCTCCATCAGCTTATCCCGGAGCTCATCGAACACAGACTGGTGGAATTCCAGCCGAGGTGTCCCATGGAGGTCCAAGAAGGGAAGCGCAGACTGGAGTGTGGGCAGCAGGATGCCATTTTCCATCTGCGGCCATATAATGGATCAGAGATTCATTCATCATTCATGTTAATCTACAGCTGATCAGTTCAGTGTCAGCTGAAGTTAGCATTATACATAATATTTGGACTAACACATAGGACCAAAAATAAGACTTAAATCCACTGGTATTTCAAGAAAAACATAACTGAAGACATTATTTGTTCAATAGAAATATGAAAATTATGAAATCATAAAGAAATTCATTAATATAAAGCCTGCAATGTAAAACCTTGCTCTGAAAACTGCAGTTATTTACTGTATTAAACACAGTAACGTTACTGTAAACTATTATTACAGTAGACTGACGTATATTTTAGAATAAATCACAGTAGAAAATCACAGTCAAAGAGATACTGTATGATTTTACATTTAATCACTTAATACTGTAAGTATGACTGAAGACTGAAATATGACTAGTATTTAATTGTCTTTTTCTTAGACACAACACTGTAAAAAGAAGTACAGTACTCCTACTGTAAAAAAAAAAAAAAAAAAAAAAAACAACATTAGCTCCTACGGGAGTCTTTGTAAACCTTAATATCTTAAAGTTCTATCCGTGTAATGAATGAGAACTTTTGAGACTACGATTTACGGGTTTCAACAATATAAGAAACCCAAGGAGAAGTGAATGCTTCTTTCTGAGCACATTTAGCCTTCAACACAAATACTTTGTGAGTATTTAATAATGTAAAAATAATGAGGTTTTTATGATGTTACTTAGTTCTGATTAGTTCCTGTTCGCTGCCGTCACCACGAGCAACCACGGACGCATTGGGCTGAAAGTCACTAACCAACACGGCCACTCTTTGAACCGAAACACCAAGGCTGCTGTAGCATCGGGGGGTAATCAATATTACACGATATTATACAATATTCATCTCACCTTCTGAATATCTGAGCATATTATCAGCTTCAGTGAATACATCTGACTCGAATGATCATTTTACTTTGGTCATGCCGCTGCTATCATTAACATTAGACTGAGAACAAAGGACAGAGGCAAACCGCTCGCTAAGACTAACGTTACTTACAGGGTCGAATATTATTTAGGACACTTATAAAAATATCATAGCATCTTCTTTGTGGCTACATGCCGTTTAGCAAACAACCTGGAGTAACGTTACTGTTACCTGGAACTGGTCGATGGCTTTCAGAGGCTCGGTGCAGTTGGTGAGAGTTTCTTTAAGGTCCTCGCCATTTGATATCCCGAGCTCAGGAAGCCCCGCGAACATGGTTGTTGCCTCTTAAACATAAATTTCTAATTTCTGCTTGAATACAGGCTCTAACATGTGGAATTGCAGTCTAAAAGATAACCGCGCACGCACCAACACATCAGTTTCTTCGCTGTCAAAGCAAACTTCCTGTCAACGCAAAACTTCCCGTGTAGCAACTTTGTCTACGGCTCGTAAGAAACAACAGCGGCAATGGTTCCGCATGTCGATTCATCCGTTCATACTGCCTCATACGAATCCTGAGATTATACAAATAAACTTTATACTACTATATGCGATATATCACTGTTTTAAATCGATAGTTTGAATCCTGAATTTTAGATTCACTTGTAATAATAATAATCATAATCATAATAATAACCAATAAAACAAGGCACGTTTATTTGTGTAGCACATTTCAACAACAACTTTAACTTGAACGTGATTAAAACAAATTTTAATACAAAACAAAAATTTGTGTGTCATCTGCATAATTATGGTAATTCATTTTGTTTACTTCCATAATCTTAGCTAGTGGGAGCATGTAAATGTTGAATAGTAGAGGACCCAGTATTGAATCTTGGAGGACTCCACAGGATAGATCTCTATGATCAGATGTGTAGTTACCTATGGACACAAAGTACTCTCTGCCCTTTAAATAGGATTTAAACCACTTTAGTGCTGTCCCAGTAAGTCCCACCCATTCCTCCAATCAGTCTAATTTTAAATAGTAAATAATAATTAAATAATAATTTTAAGTTCTTTTACGTGAGTATTTTGTTGGTTTCTTCCTACTCCACCTCACTTACCAGAATTTAGTTTACTATTCAAATGAAGATTTGACACACAAACATATATCAAGCTCTATACAACACATTGTTTAGTCATCCTTTATTTTACTAGGCAAGTTAGTTGCCCACATATTACAACAATGCCCTGGCAGGAGGCAAAAGATTTCCAAAAGACAGGTCTGCATCATTTCATTATTTTAGACATATTCAAGTTAGCAGGGGGCAACCCGAAAGTAGCTGGAGGAAGTCTCTTTTGTGCGTGGTGGCATAAATGCTCAAGTTACACAACCCCATTGTGTGGGCAGTGGTGAATTAAAGGTTACAGAAGTACACTTGAAGGTCATCCTCATCTAGTCATTCAGTATATATCTGGTTGGGGGAAGTGACTAGCAATCTTTGTTGTTTTGTTATTAGATGAACAATCAGATCACTGACTGTGGCAATGTTAACATTGTGTAACATCATGTCATATACAGGGCTTAAAGCAAAAACAAGTCCTGATCCTGAACTGTATATATATATATATATATATATATATATATATATATATATATATATATATATATATATATATATATATATATATATATATATATATATATATATATATATTTTTTTTTTTTTTTTTTTTTTCAGCAGTCGTGCGCTGCATGTCGGAAATCTGCCACAGCACCGGAAAAACTTTAATCAAGTTTCAAGGTTGATGGATAGAATTTAGGAAGTCAGGTTTAATGACAGGATTTTTACACACTCTTGGACTGTAAGTGGTAATATGCACTTAAATTTGTTTGTGATCTGCCAGTATGCATTGTGCGGTCTTCACCGATTCTGCACAAGCCTGGCTCATCTCGAACAAGCCTTGGATATATAAACCTGAAGAAGAAGCCTTTTAGAGACCTGGGGGATCCTAGATAATGGATTAAGATGGGTTTTTTTTCAAGTTATCCTGGGGGCCATTGCACAAAAGCAGAATTAAACCAAACCACTTTCTGTGGGAGAAAGCCAGAGTGTCCAGTGAAAACCCACACAGACAACATGCAAACTCCACACAGAAAGGTCCCAGACCCAGGACCCAAGGAGGTTTTAAATCTGCGACCTTCTTGCTGTGAGGCAACAGTGCTAACCACTGTGCCACCGTGTCGCCCCATTTCCAATCATCTCAACGAATTCACACACAAAAAAACTTGAAGTTTCTTGAGCACACTGGCTAACTAGGTCAATGGGTGCACATATCAAAAGTTCTTACACACAAAAATGACTGTGTACATGTATTTTTGTCCCCCTTTCAACAGCAGTGCAGCATAACGTTCATGCTGAACACAAACCACACACATTTGGTCAGATTCAAGCAACTGACGTATGATGGTATGGGAAGAGAAAGAGCGGTTTCTGTGTTCTACTCTGCTTTTTCTTCCTGTTTGACACAGGATGCTGCTGGGAACCACACACACGCACACACGCTGAAGAAGATAGAAGATGATTTATTCAGTAGTTTCATTTTGACGCACGGTGACATGCAAGAAACCCAACAAAAACTGTGCAAGAACATATACAGTATTCTATTCATTTGGATGGAAATTTGCAAACTACAAGTAATATGAACTTGGTTTGATCATTAATTGGTTATTTGTTCATGAAGATCATTAAGAGGTATCCCAAGGCAATGAAGATGATGAAGATGAAGAGGATGATAATGCCAGCCCAGGGTCCTAAGGGTAGAGCCATCACCTGTCCGAGACTCTCTGCTGGTAACATACTGGTCTGACTCAGCATGCATCCCAGAGCCCAGCCTACAGACGCTCCCCCTACCTGAAAGAACACAAGGACATATGATGAACGAAAATGAAATAATTCAACAAAATAATTTTATAGCCTGGTGACTCCACTGTGTTCACATTTTCTCTTTGTCTTTCCTCCTCACCTTTTTCTGAAAAGAGACGGAAGGAAATGAACGCTCATCGAACCCCTGGCGCTCTGTTAAGAGGACCTGGACAAAATTGGCCACGGCGCAGACATTCTTCATGTACTTCTCAGGCTGTTTGGTCTTTTTTGCCATCTGTGTGGAAACACAGAATGTTAAGATTCTAGATATCACACTATTGTCTTATTTGGTAATTGAGAGACCTTGTTTTACGGGAGTGTATGGGCTGTAGAGTACCTCAGAGATGGTCAAGTTGCAGACGTTCTGGATTGCCTTCTTCATTTGGCTGGGGGATGTGATGGAGATGTTGGTGAGCTGGTTTAAATAGCTGTGAATAAAGTAGAAGGCGGAGAACGCCTGTGGAGAAGAAGGTGGTGTTGAAATCGCAATATTGTATATTTTACTAACAAATAACCAATAATCTAAAACTTTTTTGTGGCATGGGGTTATTACCATGAAAGAATGGACTTCCGCATACTTAAGTTTGCACTAAAATTCACATTCATAGTGAGCTTTCGGTCAGCAAGACCTTTCTCAGAGCATTAGTGCTATGGGGATATATATATATATATATATATATATATATATATATATATATACTGACTTCTTAGAAACCACCATTACAACTTCCGCATTTCGAATCATCTCAACGAATTCAGTAATATACACGCACAGAAAAAATGGAAGAGTCGGTCTAAGGATGACTAGCACATAAGTGATTATAAAAATGAGAATGGTTACATATATGTGTGTGTGTGTGTGCGTTTGTATCCTAAAAGTTTCAGAATAAGACATTCAGTGACCTCAAAGGTAGCTATAGCCCTGATGATGATAACGGATAAGTCTGAAAATTTGAATTGAATCTAGTCATGAGTCAAGCAGTCCTGATTTACTTATTTATAGCAGAAATGTCATGCCTGTTGTAAAAAAAAAAAAAAAAAAAAAAGTTAAACTGTGCCTGTGTCTGAAAGTTTCCCTCACCATGAAGTTTCCGCTCACGTTGGGCTGGAAGACGCCATCGAAGGAGCACTGGGAGTAAGAGCAGTTTTGGATGGAGAACATATTTCTGACATTGTCCAGGCAGCTCTGGTAGTTCCCTTTGCCAACTACTGACACAGACATCTTAGGGTCAAACCCGGCTGGCCTGTAGTTCTTAGTACATGGGGAATCAAAGACATCCTTCCCCAGCTGGACAGATATGTTGAAATCTTTTGGGTAGCACGGGTGGTCCACCTGGGCCTTCACACCTTGAGTCTGACAGAGGAAAACAGGCTAACAGTGAAACAAACTTGCGGAAAATTCAATATATATATGGAAAAGCAGTTAATCAATACTGCAGTAACAAGTAGAAAAATATGTACATGGCACATTGTGATAATCAATTACAATACACTGCAAAAAGGAAGTATACCCGCGAAGATAAACAAAAAATATATGAAAACTTGTTTCCTGTTAACATGTCACTGTTACTATTTTTGTTGACAGTACCTTGATAAGGTGAGCCAGAAGTTTCCTCAGAAACTGGTCTTGGCCATAGCACAGGAAGCTATGGGTGTATAGCTTGTAGGTTTGTCCATAAAGCACCAGCTCCTTCAGATCTTCCTTATTCTCCACCTTCTCCTGGGTCACAAACGTGATCTGAGTGGAGGCGCCACCTAAATCCAAAGCTCCAATTGTCTTTCTGCCTGGATTCAGCCATCGGCCCACAAAGCCATACTGAGCGGCAAGAAGAAAACATTTCAATACACATGTTAGTGTATGAATTGATGGATGACAATATATTATATATGGATAGATATAGATATAGCAAAATGGTGAACACCAATGGCTCTATTGGTAGCAATCAAGAATCACCCTCCTGCCCAGGTGAAGCTTACATGGCTACTCTGGCTACAGGCCTTTTTTTTTGCCCATGTCACTTTAGTGGCCTGTGAATTTCACCAAGCTAGTCAGCCAATCAGAAGTGAGGCTCATGAATATTAATGAGACAGACCAAAAACTATCTCTAAGATCAAGAGCACATTATAAGATTACAGTGGGTTGAATTTTTGTACTTTAATCCACAAATATCATGTTAGGAGTATCAACATTTCAAATAAAACCTAGCAATTGCATGAAATGGGACCTTTAAATATAAGGCTACAGCTAGCAGCCAGTTAGATTAGCTTAGCATAAACAGTGGAATCAAGGGGAAACTGCTAGCCTTCTTCCTGGACTTTCCTCTGTGTAGAAGATGAGTCACTGCACCCAACCAAGAAATAGTCCAGCACACAACCCTGTAAAATCACAACGCTAACCAAAGCTAACTGACGGCTAGATCCAGCTTTATGTTTATTTGACATAAATGAGAGTGGTATAAATATTCTCATCTACCTAAATATTTCAGCACTTCCTGGGTCCTGTATCTTGATTAATTACTGGGAAGCATCTGTGTAATATCCTGTTCAGAGTGACCTTTAGACGATCCCTTCACAATGCAGTTACAATGTAAGTGATGGGGGACAA
Source organism: Lepturacanthus savala (assembly GCA_030544235.1). Lineage (NCBI taxonomy): Eukaryota > Metazoa > Chordata > Actinopteri > Scombriformes > Trichiuridae > Lepturacanthus > Lepturacanthus savala. The sequence goes on from CM060473.1 coordinate 12,529,389, forward strand.
AATTCAGTCCTCCTTCTGTGCACAAATGAATTTAAAAGTTTATCTGAAGCTAATATGAAGGTTCAATCATCCAAATGAGCCTTTTTATTGCCAAAGTTACCACAGCTCAACAGGGAAACACAGTCAATGGAAAATTAAGTGTGAATTTGATGCTAAAATGACTATAAATGTGGCAGATGTACCCTCAATACCTCAACTCCTGAAACAAAATGAGTGGCGATACATTATGGATTGTGTTCCCCATCACTTACTTTGAAAGCATATTTGAAGGGAATCTTTTAATAGCGAAAGGAATGACAACAGCAAGGAAAAGTTTTCACTGATCCAACAAACACCAAGGAAGGTTTTATGGAAGGATTGTTGTTTTAAGACTTGGAACAATGGTGAACCTATCCTTTATTATAGCACTGTCTACCAGGAAGGACAATGTTCTAAAACAGAAACATACTAACTCACCTTGGCAAAGTTTTCTAGTAAGTAGTTGACTGTGACCCAGCCATACGCCCCCTCTAGCTGTCCACTCAGGATGGTTGCATTTAGGAATTTGAAAGGATAAGATCGAAGCTTGTTGCTCACTTCCTTCAATATCCGCTGTGTCTCTGTGGCATTGACTATGCTGAGAAATGGTTAAATGGAGAAATGAAGCAATATTAAATTCACCGAAGATGCCTTTTAATGCATTGGCAGCCGATTAGGAACTTAGTAGTAATAACAGTGTAATATCTTGTATAAACAGGAATTCCTACTGACTTCAAGAGCCTCATGCCTGCAGTAGCTCCCAGATAGAGTGGAGTCTCGCGGTGCCTGGCTTTGGGGATGTCCTTCATAGCTTGGTCCATACAGGGCTCCAGACTTTGTGCTGCACCACCACGAATGCCTGCATAGCTGGATATGCCCCCACCTTAAAAGATGGAGTAGTTCTGTTTACGAAGAACTCAACTTGAACTTCTCCAAAAAACTAGACTTTCTCGTGTTTCTAAGGAAACACTGAAAAAAATCAATTCAAGAAATGGAACAGCTTGGCAGTGAAGATGAAACTCCTTGTCTGGAAAGGAAGTCAAGCAGGAACAAAGGTCTTGCACAAGACATGTAGCCATGTAGACGCTGCATATCCTAATATTCTAATATTGTCACAAGTTTCTATAAATCCAAGTGTGGAAGAGAAAGTGACCAGTGTCTGGTGTTAAAAGGTCAGTTCATGCAAATTATAAAATTCACATTTTCCAAACTGCCTCTAGTGTTAAACATGCAGATGAGGTTGGTTCAATTTTTAGGTCTTGAGATGAAGATCATTTTAGGTTTTGAGATCATAAAATGTCATAAAATGCCATTTGTACATGACAAGTGAACCTGCATGGCTAGAACACAGCTCTTAGACAGTGCTGAATACTTCTTTTCAACAGAAAACGTTGCTTTTTTTGGCAGAGCTATGCCTCCCATACTGCAAACTGCATGCAAAAAGCTCTACCAACACAATACAATATATTCCCTGACTAAAACGGATGAAATGATGACTCTACAGTAACTTTACATCATTAGCCAATGCTTCAAATAAAGAAGGACATGTTTAGGTTTATCACACAGCTGGGTGTAGACCAGTCTAACCACATGTTGTTCTCAGCCTTTAAAAACCACATCTCATGCAGCAGAGGAACTCACCTTTGACATCACACTCGCTATGCTGGGTGACGATACCAGTGCCGTTTTGCTTGTCAGCCGGCCATTTGTAGATGTACATGGAGGTGTGGGATGAACCTGCATCCAGGACAATTCCATACTGCAACAAAGAAGAGTGAAATATAAGGATTTCATATCATAAATATTCATTAGTCATTTCTTGATTACACAACTTGTGTCAAACCATAATGTGAAATTGCATTTCCTTTGTGACTTGCATCTGTTTGGTTACAATTTCACAACTGCTTCACAGGTTCTTGCCTCTTGTTTTTTGAATAATTTATTATTACTGCAAACATACTATACGTTGTTGTGTTTCTCAGTAATCTTCTCTCTGTTTCAGGTTTCAAAGCACAATTTAATGTGTTATTCTTTAGGCAAAGGTCAAATATTACAGTTTTTTCTACATCCAAGTTGCTAAGTATAATTGTTCAAGTATTCTCAATTAGAGCTCCTTGTATTTTACTTGAGTATTTCCATTTGATGGTACTTTATACTTCCACTCCACTATATTTCAGAGGGAAATACTTTTGTACTATTGTACTCCACTACACTAATTTTACAGCTTAAGTTACTTTTCAGATGCAGATTTAATTGTTGTACATACAAATAATATAATGTAATATTCCATTATCTATATTTTATTAAATTGTTGTAATATTATTATTATTTTAAATGTATTTATTGATGCACTTTTAGAATGCTCTCACATTTATTTAGTGACTATAATAATAGGCCTCTACTTTTATTTAAGTATGATTTTCATTTCAGGTCTCGATGACAGTATTCCTAATTATACTCCAGTACCGAAGTAAAAGTAATAAGTGATGAAATCTGAAATACCTTGATTAATTGAATTATTTGAGTGTGTTCCGTTTAGAATCACGTACATATTAAAGAAGCATTAGCGAAGACCCTTACACAAACTTCTAAATAGCAAAATGACTTTTATATTACCATGTTTTCTGGAGGCTTCTCCATCTCTTTAGTCGGAAGGGCCACCATCAGAATCCCGACTATCGGCAGTAATAGGAGCACAACCCCGATGATGCTCTCCAAGATCCGGCGATCCATGGCTACTGGATGCTGCTGGCTTAGTGCACTGGAGGCAGTTCAGAATTAAAGAGCGACAACAATTAGTGCTCACTAAAGGAAACCCACAGAAATGAGGGGCGTGCATTATGTAGTTGACAGCTGTGGGTTTGGTCTGAGCTTTTGACGTGTCTGCAAGAATCGCCCCCACATGACACGTGTAAGACTCATCGTCATTCAAGGAACGACGAAATGGAATTGTATAACTTCAAAGAACTAAAAAAAGTCATCAGTCATCAGACCCGCTGATGATTGATGGACATAGGACATTATTTCTTGTAAAGGAAACAGATGGTACTCTCTTTGCCTTTTTGGTTTCTCATCGCAAAAGAGGAACTGTTAAAACAAAGGGGAAACAAGAGACCCTGCCTCACCAGATTCAAGTAGGTTGTCACAACGGGAAAATGATAATAGACGGGTTATTTAAACAATTCATTTCATTCATACATTTCAAACAAGACAGGTTCACAATGTTTCACGTTCGGCTTAAAACAACAGTCAGGTGTATGAACAAGAAGAGATTTTTACTATTCATTTCGGATGTTATAAAAATCCTTTGATCCTTGATGTCAGAGAGACCCAGTTGAATTGGTTTGATTTTGAATATTCAACAGATTCATAGACACTAATTTAACATGTGCTATATATAACAGATTTTTTTTCAAACAACATGATTATCCAGTGCAAATATCACAAACCTGACTTCCCACCACATCTGAAAATAAACCTTAAAGTGGATGAGAACTATGTTAGAAATTTCATGCTTCCATGCTTCTTCATCTTTTATCTTTTATTTCATGCTCAAATGCACAATTGTTATAATATGAGAGCTAATCCACTGTACTACCAGGAATAACGTACGAAAAACCTTTTGATACTTTTTCATCTCCAATGTATGACAATGATTCAGAGCAAATTAAAAGTTTTGTGTGATTAAACCCCAGGGATAACTTAATTCAAATATGATGTATGAAAATCATGAAATATCTGTCATTTGATTCAAGATGGCTGACTTCCTGTTGGTGTTAGAGTATTAGTCCAATACAATTTTGGTGCATCTTGACATATTGTACATGTGTAGCGAATTTCATTTGTCTATATCAATCTGGGATGAGAGGCTAAATTTTTAAAAAGCTTCCAGGGGGCGCTACCGAGCCAATTTGCCATACCCATTAATGCACACCATGAAATATAACATTTTTCGCCAGGTGTAGCTTGCGTGCAGAATTTAGTATCTTTGGGGGCATGTTTAGGGGGGTAAAAAGGCCATAATTTTGAGGAGAGTGAAAGAAGATAAATATTAATAATAATAATAAGAATCCTTATAGATGCAAATGGGCTTCACACACTATCAGTGGGTTTGGGCCCTAATTATTAAATTACTAAATATTTTATATATGCAAAAATATCAGTTTTGGTGGATGATTGATTATTAGAGGTTTAATTCTGAGCTCTTTTTGTTTTACCTCTTTAGAACCACTAGAGTATGCTATACTCTAATTTCTGAAAGGCAGTTTCACTAGGGCGCAGAATGGTCTATTTTTTCTGTTCCTGCAGCCATTTAGCCTCGTAAATTTGATGTAGCCAAATTTACACCAAATTTATGGATTTTTACTGAGACATTGAAAGTTTATTCTTTCGCAGTTGAAGAGCATAACAACAGGAACGATGAAAAAATGAAATGTTAAACATGTTACATTATTATGTTCATTATGTTCTATGTGTGTGTGTATGTGTTTGGTAATAGTGGTGCATAAGCAAGCTGAATCAAAGCTTGAATATCTGTTTTGTTTTGACCAAGTGAGCATGTGTGTGTGTATAAGGGGAGCATGGAGTGTGTACCGAACTGTAGATGACACTGCAGCCTCTCGTGGGGGGTATTCTCTGTGGTTGGTATGGTTTGGGGGGTGGGGTGGGGGTGATTGGCCGAACAGGACTTAGGGTGACACAAATGGTGGTGAGGTGAAGAGGTCGACAACATAATTCTGAAATGCACAGATAAATCAGAAGTGTCCAGGCCCATTGGTCCAAGCAGCCACCTGATGTTTCCTTTCCAAACACTCACTCCTCCCCCCTAAAGAGCTGCTACACTGTAAAAAAAAAAAAAAAATCCACCTCAAAAACGTAATTCAGGCCTATATCCAGCCATTATTGTTGAAACACGACTGCCACTTGTAAAAGAAGATAATGAAAATTCATCAGAAATAAAACACACTCTCGACACACAGGGCTGTTGTTGTAATACTGCGACTTTGATGTGACTTGCCTCTTATTTGCTAATGTTAGCTAACATTAGTGTAACTGACATTGCTGATTTGTCCATAACATGTACACTCTTTCCTGTCGACAATCCCACAAATCACCACATTTTATAGATGCAGGAATGACTCCACAGCTGTCTGCGATGATGCAAAATGATGATGATGATTCATTACCTATAGGGAATATTGAGTGAGTGAACTAGGGAGTCATTTCAGCCTTTGAAACTAAGGGAAACCAGACCAAACCCTCAATTCATAGCATTAGCCAAAATGGTGTGTAACAAAAACAATATCGTTGCCAAAAAATGTAGGGCCTTCGGCCTTTCGGGGGCTATGCTTAAAAAAGCAACTAGCTAATTATAATAGCATCAGAACAGTGGACTGCAGTAGCAACATTTTAAACCAAAATCAATAATAAGTTTCTTTTTATCGCTGCAATCAACTTCACATTCATTTTTAGGCTGTATTACTGTTGACTTACAAATTAAATCAGGAGGAAAACATTAAAAGTGACTCAATTTCTGATAGAACAAAGTGCTAATTGTAAACCTGGACAACTTTTCCCTGAGTATCAGCAGTTTGCTGTTCCCTGTGTGGTAACAATGCCCTTAATGTCACTTCTGAATTGGTGTGAATTGATGACTAGATTTGATCAATTAACATCCATTTAGCATTTAATCTGATCAGTTAACATCCATTTAGCCAACATTTCAATATACAAGACCTTGATCAGAGTATACATCAGGGAGATCAAAAGCTCCGATTAATACTAGTAAATGTCCTGAATTCAAATGTGAATTGGACCGTCTCTCAGGTGAGTGAACACGCCCTCTCTTCATTAACTGATTCGTATTGCCGCGAGTCATTCATTCCGACTGACAGCACAAATAAGTGCCTTGTCAGAATCAACATTTTTTTGCAGTGCACCACCATCCCTAAGCATACTGGAGACTCAGGGCACACAGAGGGCATTCACACCTTGTTAAGTTTTACAACTGGTGCATTTGTCGGTCCCAGGCTTCTATTGCCCCTGTGACTCAGTCCCTGCTTTGAAGTGACCTTCTCTGTCATCCGAGGTGATGGAGAAATTTAGGGTTTTCTCTGATGAATGCGAAGGCGGCACACCTTTGGGTGCATATGGCCTCCTGGAAACCTTAGCGTAAACCTAGATGGGATAACCTTCAGGAAGAAAATGAGGCTTAATGTGACATGTATTTAATTACAAGCATAGTACAGTGGTTGTAAATTCTTTTACAGCAATGCAGTGTGATTCTTCCTAGTTTACAGTATTTCTGGCGTGGTGTACCAGTACATAATAATACATACATAAACAAGGACGCATGAAGTTATGAAGTAAGGAGGTTGCAAACTGGGAATTTAATTAAACACATACCCATTTTAATATTATGGGGTGAAATATGACATTCTACACAGCAATGGTGTAACAGAAGGTAATGAGTTCTGTTGACTGATCCCCTCTATGTTACAGTCTATGTGGTAATGTAGGAATACTGTAAGGGTATAACAATGTACTTAAGCCTGAGGTGGTTCAGGCTTATGTGGACTGACACTATAGTTACACAGGGTGCTGCTTGTTGCTGTTAAGGACAGAAAATAGAGAAACTCGTCATCTGAACTGAAAACGATGTAAATGACTGAGGAAGTAGAAGATGATCGATTTGTATCCGGTCACGGGCACCTTCATGAATAGTAGAGGACAGAAGTACTGGTCGCTGAAAAGCAACATTGCACAACATCAAACCTAAAACATGACACAACAAGCTATTGGTGATTTCATGGCTCTCAAACTCGGCACATCACTCCCAACAATAAACATGTTCAGTTTGGCTGAGCAGAGCAGGCGCCAAAACCACAGCCAGCAGCTGTGCCAAACATCTACAGCATCCCTCAACACCAGCTCCAAGGAACCCAGTCTCAGCTGACTCACTTCACCAGCAAACACTGATGCTGAATGCTTGTTTATCACCTGCTCTGCCAACCATCAATGGACACAATTTAAGCGATTAATTAATTAATTTAAAATTATTTAAGAAGACATGACAATTGCCTCGTGAACAGCATATTGTTACTTACTAGGTAGTACCATGGTATTAGTGACAGTCTATACTAATGCCTGCAGTGTGAATTGTTTAGATCCCAGATTGTTACCTCCTAATTCCCTATCTTCGCATCTGGGGGTTAAGGGTCTATTCTGTGCTGGCGGCATCTGAAAGCTGCTCAGTGTTCTTGCCATCTAATTCTTAATGTATATTATAATTCCATTTTATTCTTCTCTGTACACACAATGTAAAATCCCCTTGAAACCTGTGGTTTGTGATTTTGCGCTATATCAGTCAAATTTTCTTGACTTTAGATGATTTAGTCTATTGTACCCACACCTACTTAATGTAGTGGTATTACACACATAGGCTGAAAATGGGGAAAGAATTATGCTGTTTGGTTGTGGGCTGTAATGTTAAGTTTTATTTGTTTTAGCTCTGATAACGTTGTATTCACCAAACTAATTATTGAAATCGAAATGTGTGTGTGTGTGGGGGGAAGTCTGGCGTGACCACCAGAGTTGATCAGGTTGTTAATTGTTGCCTGTAGATCGTTGGTCCTCTTCAATTCAATGGCTGTGTGATGTTGCTGGATATTGGCAGGAATTAGAACATGCAGACCCAAAGCAACATGCACCTTTGCAGTAATCATGCTGTTGAATCATTGCATTGATATGCCACACCTATTAGGTGGGTTGATTATCTTGGGAAAACTGGGGAGCGCACACTAACTTGGACTTCAACAATTTTGTGAACAAGATTTTGAGAGAAATAAGCCTTTTATTCGCATACAAAAAAAAACCAAAACCAAAACTTAGATCTTTTTTACAACTCGTGAAAAAATGAGAGCAAAAACAAAAGTGAAAAAAAGGACTCTAAGTTGTAATAAATTGGAATGTCTCTTCAGTCTGGTGGATGAACAAAATGCAGTGGGTGGTGCAAATGCAGGTATTGTACTTATGTCAAACCTCCACATCTGTGAATCATTAATTTTTTTTTCCATTCTTCATGACTTTAGTCTGCTTTATCCTTATATTCTATACAGTGCATGCATTAAAGTAAAGCATTTTCCTCATCCTGTGTGAGCCTTTAAGAAATGGTTGTGGTTACAGCTTGTGTGGATTGCTTCACCTTTGTTTTGTAAGAATTCTTTCCTCTTTTACCTGTGTGCAACAGGCTGCTGTAAACTGCATGAAGGAATGCCTATCAAGGTGATTAAAGGAGCAGGTGATATTTAAGAGTAGGGGGGTGGATTTGGTATGTGAGGACGGGCTTCTTGAAACAGAATGGGCGGCGGCGGAGGTGGGGTGGGGAAGTGAAATCCCAGCCGTGTTCCGAGGTGAAAGTATGAGGCTCAAACCACCGTGGATGAGGCTCCTGTAATCCTGTAGCACAGTGCCATCCTTTTACATGCATGGCCTGCTGTTATTTGTGTCAGCCACTCATCACTCACACATACTGCAGTCAGGAATGGTATCCTGGTCAATCTGGCCCCTGTGAAAAAAGCATGCCCATTGAGAGGAGCGCCACTGAAGGATTCGGAGGTGATCCTGACAAGGATCAGGTTCCCCCTTGTTCATCTGTAGAAGAAAAAAAAACTACAATATACTTTAGTAGAGGTATTTTTTTTCTTTTTTTTTTTTGGAGCAGGGTGGGGTAAGGGTAGGAGGTAGGTGGGAGGCACCTGAAACAGTGTTGTACCCACCTTTTCAATATGAATGACTTTTCTTGTCAGGTCTGAATGTGGGATTAAATCTTTTGAGCACACCCACTTTGTAGAAGCTGAATGTGAAATAAAGGCGGCTATTGTGTGACAGCAGCTTTCCCCCAGGGCCCTCACAGCTCCCCGGCCTTCCCAGCCACCTCACACACTCTCTCAACCCTGAACGGGCAATTAGGCGGTCAAATCAAAACCGGGGCACTCAGGACTAATTGTTTCTAACAGGTCTTTGTAAAGGGCCATGTTGTTTCCCATTCAGGGCAGCTTCCCTGGCTCCTTGTGTGTCAGATAGGGGAGGGCATCGTTCCAGCCGGGAGATAAGCCATAGGCTTTTTTTAATGCCCCAAAGTAGACTTAATTTTCACCTTCCTTTCACGGTTCAGGTACACTTGTGTATTGAGGCGGTCAGAATTTGTGGATGGGTTGGCCTGACGGATACAGTACCTCACAGGATGTCATTCATCCGAGGGTTCGGGAATGTGTTAAAAGGGTGTGTGTGTGTGTGGGGAGGGGGGGGTCTGGCGCTGTCCTGCATTTTTCTTCCTTTTCTGCACTCTTTTTTCAGAGCTTAAAAACTGTCAAGACATGAAATGAAATGCATGGCTTTTCTAAAGACAGCACGGCTGTCAGATATGTGTAATGATGGAGCTGCAACATTAACAGAGGTTTTGTCCTTTCAGGTATTATGGACTTCTGATCTAAAGCTAAACTGATACAGTGTGCTTATATGCTGTTTATGAACACTGGATATATATATATATATATATATATATATATATATACACTCCTACAGTAGCAAGAGGACTATAGTGGTATAGTCGTTGGGGTGTATTGTGTGCAAACAAAGACACTTAATGGAAAACTTCCAGGTACTTCCAGGTCTACCAGGTAACAGGAATGCAATTGACATCCTATTGCAAACCTTTTTTTTTTTGCAGTCACCTTATGTTGTTTTTTTGATATATATATATATATATATATATATATATATATATATATATATATATATATATATATATAAAATATCAAAACAGGAGAGCTCTGTTCAAACCCTCATCTGTGTCATTCACCCATAAACTGTAGCATTCAACCTATAACCTGCACTCCCAGCAGCCTCTGCTGCACTGCAGGCAAACAGATAAACACACTTTACTCGTTGAGTTGTCTGAAGGTGACATGCTCACCACTCCCGTGTCAGAGTGGGAGGAATGATGGCCGTGTTACGGCCACATTACTCACTGTTCAGGATTGTCGCACGTGTGTTTGTCATCAGCCTGCATAGATAGACTGGTGTGTGTCAGTGTGTCAGAGCAACTTACAGTTCTGTTTGAATATGAACATTTTATTTTCGTTCTTGGAATTGGAATAGCACATTGTCAGCAGTGTAGTTTCTGTGTATACAGATGTATGATATGTGATAATTATTCCAGGGGGAAAGAGCAGAGGCGCTAGTTCATAACTGAAATGCCCTATAGTATTGTTATATTATCCAGCAGTAAAATTAGTTTTCAACAATGACACATAGTCAAGATATATATTATTTCTCCAAAACGTATTAGTTTATTTTTTCAGAATAAAAGCTCTATTGTGAAACCTTTAATCAGACATGATGGATTAGAGTTTCTCCTCATAATCTTTTTTTTCCCCTTCTTCTTTGGTGTAAAAGACAAACACTGTCAGGATGAGGAGCCTGACTCTTTATCTGTGACTGACCTGGGGGGGGGGAGCTTCTGTTTTAATTGGAGTGTGACTGGGCTATAAGGGGAGTTATGGGGAGGGGGGATGCATGTCCATCACTGACCCAGCCCCCCCTCCCAACACACACACACACACACACACACATACACCCTGCTGTGGACCCCTGTGTCTGCTTCTCAGCCTGTCAACCTGAGAGAGAGAGAAGGAGGGAGAGGGGGCTGGAGTGCTGAAGTGAGGTATAGGCAGACATTTTCTCAGGAATGCTGGGAGCTATCACAAGTGACATGTAACTGTATCCACTGTCAGATCTCTGGCTTTATCTTTGCTCCGCTGTTGACTGCTCCTTCAGTCCGCTGATGCCTCCCGTCTGAACCTGAGCGCCCGGCTGGGAGCCGATCCCCTGCGTCCGTGCAACCCCGCAGGAACATTTTGATCAGGACATTTAGATGAATAAACATTTGTAAGGACCCCCATGGTTTCATTACAATAGACTGCACAGGGGGCTCTCACAAGGGTCTGAAGATTTGGAGGGATACTTAGGGGGCTTCCAGGGGCTTCCTCTGTAAACGGAAATATTTCTTAAAACTTTCTGAGTTATGTCAGAAATGAGTTAAAATGACTAATGGATTAATTGACTAGTTGTTTCAACGTATCTTTCTTTGGAGTTCAATAAATAAAGCTGACCAAACTAGGTGCCATTGCCAAATTCATATGTTTTCTAAAATGCTTTATAACATATATATAGTTCTAGGAAACTTTTAACTTAAGGTTTTGTTAATAAAAATCAAATGTCTTCAAAGTACTGTTCTTTCTGTCCTAATGCTAGAGACGTGGTATGTGTGTGATGCTTAACCCCCCTAGATAAGTGAAACCTTTATCACGAAAACTGCCTTGACTCAATTATGGCGTAATTAAAAAGCAATTGCTGCATAATAACGTGCTAACGCCTGCTTGACGCTCCGCTGCCATCATCCCATTAGTTCATGCACTTGTGACCCATCTGAGTGGGCTAATGGCATTACTGCAAACGTCTTTGACCCCCACCGGTGTTTGCTTTCCACTCAAGCAAACAAGATCAAACGCTGTTATCAGAGCACCCACAGATAGAGGCCACTTGACCACCGGCGGCTCGAGAAGTGAGATCCAGCCTTCTGAGGGCACTAATGCCGCCCCGTTAGGCCCTTGATGGAGACGACTCGGGGATGGCATGGCAGGCTCCCGCTCTGAACATCAACAGTAGAGTGTCAGACTCCTGTGCGCGCCGCTCCTGCGCTCGCAGCCGCAGCGATGGGTCTTGTAGCGACTTGCTTGGGGCTTGACGCCAGGGCTCCGCAGGTGAGCAGAAACAAGAGATGCACTTGTGGTGTGTTTTTTTAAGTGTTTAAGTGCTGTCATTGAAAGTGTCCTGTTACACCGCTCCGCTCCCTCCGTGACCACCTGACCCCACCCCCTCCTCCTCCCCCTCCAAAGGTAAGACACGTATTCACATTACTCTCGGGGGCAGCTTTCTGCGTGGCTTTGCGATATTCCAACGGAAACCGGCTTTTCATATAGATTTGTTTGATGATTTTAGCTTAAAAAGCTCGATATTTGAATGTGGCTTTCTTTCTCCGAATTCCGCTTTTTACATAGTAAGTACGCAGTGCAAAGTAATAATATACGTTTGCTTGATCCCTATATCACTGTGACCAACGAGTGTTGGCAGTTTTCCCTCCTCTTCGTCGAAGTAACACCAGACCTTGTTTGTTTCTGTCGTTATGGCGGTGGAACATGTGACTGATGGCTTTCTGAGTGGCTCTATGCGCTTTGTCCCCCCCCCCCCACACCAGAGTTAGAAGCAGGAGCAGGAGGCCAGTATATGGACGAGATGCGAGGACAGATTGACAGGGAGGTCGATGGCAGTCCTCCTCGTGGAGGTCACTGCCGGGGCAGCACCGTTCATCCACAACAAATGTCTGACCCTTTTTTTTTACTTTATTTGTAAGAAATGCGCTGAAAATTAAACAGGATCTGTTTGCAGTCTTAGTGTTTTTTCCGTCCTCATAATCAATTTACTCTAAGGTCATGTTGGTCTGTCGGTCTTTCATTGAGAGGATGAATCTTAAAGTTTCTTTGTCTTTTCTTGTAGCAAGCCATCAATGTTTGTGCTTTTTTGGGGTGATATCGCAACATTTAGTTGCTAGATTGTTACACTTAGGTGATCCTGTGATTTATTGCCACCAGTAGGTTGACATTTTAGGCTGTTCGTAAAACATCTCAACACCTGTTGGATGATACTCATCTTCTACTCAGGATGAATTGCAACAACCTATCAAATATCAAATATTTACACTACTAGTCTATACCCGGTTATCTTTAAATTCGCTACCTCTTTTAATATCAACGATATGATGTCTTCTTGAACATTTGTAATGTTCTGATGTTCATGTGTGAGGCTGCATTGCAAGTCATGGCAAACGCATATGCACCACAGCACAACCCATTCAGACTGGCACTATAATCTTCTCTCTCAATGTTAGCTTTGGCTAATGTTAGCTTTGGCTAATTTGAAGACAAATTAGCCAAAGATAACATTAGCTTTAGCTTTGGCTAATTTGAAGACAAATTAGCCAAAGCTAACATTAGCCAACGCTACTTGTAGATTCATTATGTTTTAATTTATATTCTGATTATTGACTGTTATTTTCTATCACAGACATGTTGTGATGTTGTTTTTTCCCATATAGTAAAAATAACATCTCCTTGACATATCTATGATAGAAGAAAACAGTCAATTATCAGATTATTCAAAGCTAACGTTAATCACTGGAGGAACAGTCCTCCACTGTGATCAATAATAAACATTTTGCCAGTGAGTTTATCATTTTAATGTTATATAATAATAATATAGTGATATATTGATGCTATAAGACATGCTATCTTTTACGTTAGCATTTCCCTCTCTACTGTCCCCTTGCTCTGACGTTGCATTTAGCATTTTCACTGTCTTTCATCACTCTTTCAAATGTCTGGCTCCAGTTAACAATAGAGGTCCAGTAACTCTCCGCTCCCTCCACAGCAAATGAATCATGGAAGCAGGCCTGAAATACCAGGCGTGCTGTTGTGTCACTGCCTGGTTTGGGTGTTGCTGTCGCCAGCCACCAAGTTGTAGGGCACCACTTGTCTTGCCGTTTGTCTGGGGGCTGGTGTGTGTGGTAGGGGTGGGGGTGACAGAAAATAGAAAATGGAAAATTCCTGTGTGAAGTGCAGTCGTTGTTGATCAGGTGTGAACTGCAGAGCAGAGATCAGAGCAGGAAGGGGCGGAGGGAGCGGACAGCTGCTGCAGCCCCACATCAAGCCCTTCCACTACAGCACACCAGCTGGGACTGGGGCCCAGCGCTAACTACCGGGGGCCCCGGATCTCACCACGACAGCCATGCTGGCTGGTGGAGAGAGAGCTGTTGTTAAATGCAAGACAGAAGAAATGTAGCAATTCACATCCCCTTGGACATATTTCAGATATTTTACACTTAGGGTATGTAAATCCACTTCCCAGTTTAAGTCCAATGGATTTATACTTTCTATAGACTCACACATGTAATGTATGCATACATAAGTTATATATGCTGTTAAACCACAATATTTCTTCATATTGTCATATTTATATACCTGTATTAATTCATATTGTTAAATATTTACTCAGAATTTCTCCACTCTTTTTTATTGTACTTCCATTTGCTGCTGCAAAAATACAGTTTTCCCACAGATTCGTTACAGTCATTAGAGATTCATTGCTTTGTAAATGTAAAAAGCAACTTAAATAAGCTTGAGTCAAACAACAGAATACATCACCATGTTTTCCCACAGATGTCATTAGAGATCTATTGCTTCATAATTGTAAAAATCTGTTGAATGGCAAAGAAGCTTGCTTAAAACTATTTTTTTTACAATACATCATCATGTTTCAATCAAAATACAGTAAATAATGTAGTTAAAGTAGCTCGTGTGAATGAATAAATGTGGACAGGGACAGAACAGCAAGGAATATTCATAAAGACAATCACAAGAATCATAAACCATGTGAGACATCTTTGTTGCAAAACCAATGATGGGGTCATCACAATACTAATGTAGCAGAGATGACTGACACTGTGTAAATCTACAGTCAGCAGAGGAATATTAGGCACTGCTGCTCTGACTGGAATACATCAGAAAGCTCGTAAGCAAGGGATAAACAAACAAACAGGAATGCATCTTCTGTTTGAACAGAAGAACCCACAACAATTATTCTAAAAGTTAGTTTGACCACTACGACAGGGTAAAGAAAACTTTCCACAGATAATTTTTTATTTTGAAAGGATTCCTCTGAAGAATTCCTAGGAGGTCTAAGATGTGTTTTGACTGCGAGGCCCAATGACACCAGCGACATATGTCTGTAGTCTTGGTGTCAACTGATGACAGAATAAATCTTCAAAATGGCTATCGACGAGTCCTTGAAATCCCAAACCAGTCAAATATAATTCCCTGATGTGTCCTCCGGGAGCAGGAGGTCACATGTTTTCCCTTCCATAACTAATTTCTAATAAATGGCCATTTTCCCAATGCTGGTGTCCAGAGGTTAAATTGTTTTCATGCTTTATTTCTCTCGCCACAGATTCTCAAGGCTGCCTCTTAGCTCCTTTGAAGATGTTAGACCGCATGCCGATGTTCTGGAATCAGCAACAGCAACAGGATTGGTGTCTAGTATGTCATATAACATGAGGTCTCCAGTTGAGAGCTTAAACCCGCAAACACATGCGTTTATCAACCAACCAAACCTGACGAGACCATGGACCCAACCCACAAACCGCCAAGTTTGTTTTCCAACCATGTCAATTCAAAACTGGTAGGCTCAGTGAAGCTTAGTTGGGAAGCAACGCTCTTAGACAACGAGCCATGCCTGCCAGGGGACGTACTACGCCATAGCCTGGAAGCAATGTCTGTGGTTTTGTTGTGACATGTGTTTATCATCACCTTTGGTTTAACATTACCATCAGAAGAAAAAAAGGGGAAAGCTATGTTCTGTTTTCTGCTCCTTTCTTGAGGAAATATAGTTTGTTTTAGCTGTGCATGTCTTCTCACAACTTTTCTCGAAGTGTTTTTTTGTGAAATATGTAGCACAAAGAAGCCTATTAAGAGGAGAGGAGCAGTTTACCATTGAACACTCACCATATGAGACAGGCAGTGCACGTGACAGAGCATCAGTCATGACATTCTCAGAATTTTTGATGAATGTCCAGGTTGAATGAAGACACCACTGCATAAGACACTGATTTGGATTCTAAAGAGAGTGTAAGAATGTCCAGCGGTTCTGGTCAGTATAGCCTAAATGGGGTTTACCTCCACCACCCATGGAGACCTCAAAGTGTTTCAAGGCCAAGTAACAGCTGAGGCCTTTTCTCCACATTGGTTTAATTCAATTGGTAAGAATTCCCTGGAAAAGAAACTGTGTCTGCAGTACAGCTCACACTCCCAAATTGCTGACATAACTGTAAATAAAATGATTCACCAAACTGCTGGAACTGCCAAGACAGAAGCAGATGAAATCAGACATACTGCATTTTCAAAACGCACATTGACATCGAAGGGGCCGGTCAAAACTGACCTTTGAAATCAACAAGTAAATAAGAAGAGAAATGTCTGCATAAGCCTTGGTAATAAATGGGCACTAACTGGGTTAAGGTTTTAATGATAGACTTGGTGGTTATGTTGTGTGAGGGTAAGCAGCGCAGCAGGGTATCTGGTAGTTTGACACATCACAGTAAAAAGATCCATATTAGCAGATATGGACTTGGGTAGAGAACCAATATGATCAATTAGCAAATACTCAAAAGGTAGAATAGCTGTTGGTATGGGATGCAAGGGAGTATGTTTAATGGACTGATATGTTTCTTTCTGATTTTGATTGCTTTCAGTTTCACTATTACCTACCTTACCTTACGGATTGCACTGTGTCACTGCGGCTAAGATGACCTATTGAATATCTATGTTTTGGCTATATATAGACTGGATTGTACAAGGAAAAACTAAAAAAAATGCCTTTAATAGTTTTTTGTTTGTATCTCCAAATGTGCCATATACCAATTATATCTGTGCAACAATGTCAATAATTAATAATTAGCAATTAAAATTGTGCAATACTTCAGCTTCACTATACACTTCATTATCTACAATCTATTACTACTTATCATCAAGATGAACTCACTGAAAGTAAATGTACATATTTACATATTTGGATTTTTTATTTATTTATATTCAGGCCATTACTTGTATGACCAGAATAGCATTATATTGTTGTTTGTTGTTTTTATTGATTTATTGTTCATTAGGTTATAAGGTTAATTTGTTACATTTACATAACCATTCAATTAAAAAAAACATGTTTTATATTTTATTTCATATTATTGAATGGAAAGACTGAAACAAACAGATTTTCCCTCCAGGGATCAATAAAGTAGTTCTGATATTGAGTCTGATTTCCATTGACCTTTTCCGATGGACATTAGTTACAAGTCTGATATGAATCCAACTTTCCACCCCTGTTACTTGACTTTAACCCTTTCAACATCCCCCTACTTCCTGACCCTTGCTGATGATGCTTCGTGAGTCAAAGCACATTCCTCTGCTATGATAACCACTTCAATCAAAACAATAACGTTTGTCTCACTCAAATATGCAGCCATGCACTCCAGAAAAGTTTCTTCAAACTGCTCCAGCAAGACTAGTGCACACAACTCTTCATAATTCCGAACCTCAGAGGTTCATCCACCATCAACAAAAAAGTACACAGCACATACACAAACTCTTTATGCTGTATGTCTGTTTATCATGTTATTGCATCCCTGAATTTCTGCTGGTGAGCCTCAGGTACTTTTTCACATGCTTTTCAAACTGCAGTTTTTACCTTGAGATAGTTTCCACTGTCTGTTATAGGCAAAGCAGAGCTTCCTGAGCCTTCTAGTCAACACGCACTGTAGCAGCAGCATCTGCTTTTCTGGTCACATACAAGATATCAAAGAACTCTATCTGAAAGACTATTATAGTGACCATGTAGAGAGGGATGATTACACCAGATTTGGTCAGTAACACTGAAATCCTTTGACCTAAAAATCTACAGTGAATCCTCGAATCTATAATAATGAAATAATAATAAACTTAATCTATACAGCATCTTTAATATTATAAAATGCAGCTCAAAGTGATTTTCAAGAGAAATAAAAATAAATAACACATATTATACCTTATATAATGCAAATATGTACAAATAAAAAGCAATAAAATCCTAAAAAGGTACTAGTAATAAAACAAGCTGATAATAGTAAAAACAATCCTAAAAGGTATAGAAGGCATCAAACAAGCATAAGAAATATAAATAAATAACAAATGATAAAAATATGTTAGAAAAGGGTCAAATTAATTAAAATCAAGGTCAAAAAATAGATTTTGGGCTGTTTATTAAAAGTATCAACATAGTTTTCTTGTTTTATTTGCGATGGGTTCCAAACCTTTGGTGTATATTAACAGAAAGATGCTTTATTTTATCTTTTGTAGTTCATTTTTGTTACACTGAACGAGCATCAACGACCTAAGGGAATGGTTAGGAATATACTCAGATATAATCAGGGTGATAGCTGTGTGAAGTTCCTAAGCCATTAAGGGCTTTTAAAACAAGTAAAAGAATTTTGAAATAAACCCTCAACATTTCAGGTAGCCAATGAAATGCTACTACAACTGGTGTACTATATTCTCTTTTCCTGTAATGGTTCCAATTCTGATGACTGCCTTTTGTTACAGCCTGTGTTTTATTAAGTAGTCCAGTATAGAATGTGTTGTTATAATCTAGGCAAGACAATATTATTGACATATATTGAAAAACTATTGCTATTAAAAAACAGATGAACAATATTGTTGGAACTTAACAACAGTGGCCAGTCAGGATTCAAACAGAACCACATTGCTGAGACTGCTGTTGTTAACGTCTACAGTGACATCCACTTAAACAGGTAAAATTTCATTGTCGGTGTTGCTGCATTTCAGTCGTGCATCTGACGTGGTCTACCACAGCACATTATGTTCTATTTCTCATTGTTGGAGTATATGAACCTGATTGATTTATCTGTTAATGACCATAGTCCAGAATTGTTCCAGGTTCCACATCTCCCTCCAGACAACAAACCCACCACTCTGACTCGCTCTCGGCCCCTAAATTTACTGCCGTTACCCACCATGTGTCATGTTTCACTGCCGGCAGCGAACATACTCGTAAACATGGCCTCGCTGTTGACAAGCTTGTCAGTGTATTTAATAGTTGCTGCGGTTTGGAGTCCTTACTTCTGGTCAGATACGAAAAGATGAAACCTTCCTCTCTGCTGTGGCAGAATGAAGAAATCAGGATCTGAAAGAGGGCTGAGAGGACGTGGAAAACGGACAAGCTAAGTGCCTCCCTTGCTTCTCATAAAAAAAAAAATAATGGTTTTGTCTCAGCGCAATATTAAAGAAGCAATTACTTTTCAGAGATCATCACTAAATATAATCACAGTCCCAGAATCCCCTTTTTTAAAAATTATTTTCATACAGTGATTGGCTGCCAGCCTGTCAAAATGTGAAGAATTTCTCAATTATTTTAAGAATAAGACGAAGGAGATTCACCATCAGTTTGAGTCTGAAATCACAGATGCCTGATTTGGCCACCGTCATCTTTAACCCATCTCCCGAAATCACTCTGTCAACCCTGGAACGCACTGTCACACGCTCTCTAAATCATCCACCGGCCTTTCGGATTGCACCCCCACCTGGTTTTTGAAAGCTGTGCTTCAGATGGTCGAGGCCAGAGATTTTAGCTATTATTAACTGCTCTTTGTCTTCTGGGATTTTCCCCTTACATTTTAAACATGCCAATGTTTACCCCCTTTTAAAGAAGCCCTCTCTGGATCTTTCGGTTTTAGGTAATTTTTGACAAATCTCCAGATTTGTATCTAAGATTATAGAAAAGAAATTGTGTCTACCCAGGTGATCTTTTATGAATAAAACTCTGATCTTTGTAAAGTTTTAATCTGGTTTCCATTGCACACCACTGAGACAGCTGTGTTTTGTTCCCGGAGTCCTGCTCCGTGTTTTTGTCATTTACCGACCACGCAGTGGCGTGCCAGGCAGCCGCCCACGAGGGCTCCTGTGGTCCGGACCTTGCTGTCCTGGGGGCACCTGGAAGCTGCCATGGATCCTTGCCACCTTATCCTCCACAAGCCTATCCATCCTGGAAGAGGGATCCCTCCTCTGTTACTCTTCCTGAGGTTTCTTCCTTTTTTTCTCATTAAAGGGGTTTTCTTGGGAATTTTACCTCATACAATATCAGGGTCTGAGGACAAGGGATGTATGCTGCTGTATATATTGTAAAGCCAGAAGCGAATCTGTGATTTGTGATTTTTTTACTTGACTTAACTTGGAAATGACCTGTTACTTGCTGCTGATTTCAGGTTGCTCCTCCATGACCTCATTTCAGTCTTCGATAGAAGTGGACTAGAATGTTTTCAAGTCAAGTCAGCCCAAAATCACATATGTTTAATAACGTTGGAAAAAAAGCCTGTATCCTCGATTGTATTGTTAATTCAAGGCGAGGCTATCTTGCTTTGCTCAATTGAGGCAGTTAACCAAAATCAGATCAATTGTCTCTCCTGCAGACTTTGAAAAGTCATCCATGCTTCCGGACCCAACTAATTTAATAGACTTAATTCTGGTATCAGCAAGTATAACATTTATAGACTGCAACTAATATAAAATGCTGTTGTCGCAGAGAAGCGATCACATTCAACCAGTCCATGCTGCCCTCCACTGGTTACCTGTGAGTTTTAGAATTGATTTTATAATTTTACTTTTATATTTAAAGTCTTGAATGGACAGACTCCCTCTTTCATCTGTTACTTATTAACTCCATATGAACCAGAATGCTGCTTGAGATCTTCCAGCAGGACCCTCCTCAAGGACCCTCTTTGAGAATCTCTACCTGTACATCTCAGGAGGGCAAATTCAGTGTCCTCTTTTATGTCTCTTCTTAGGATTCACTGATATCTTATGGTTATGCCCAACTGATGGTACTGCTACTTCTGTACTGCAGAACCTTTAAGAATTGTTTTGCTGTTGTAAGTTTATTGTTTTTATTGTAAAACACTTTATAACTTTGTTTTGAAAGGGGCTATAAGGATAAAGTTATATTTGTTCTAGGTAATTGTACATCTTAGTGGAGAATAATGGCCTGTGGTGCTCCCCAAGGCCCCATTCTAGGGGCCTTTTCTGTTCAAAATCTACATCCTCCCATTAGCCCAGAGTATCAACAACTACCAACTACCAAATATGCTATCATACTTATGTAGATGACACACAAATTCATATAGCCATATCACCAGGGAACTATGATCCCATACAAATACAGAGTAAGTGTATTGAACCAATTATCCAGAACTTTCGTCAGCTAAACAATGATAAAACAATTTTTTTCTCTAACCAAAGAAGAATAATTAAACATCAGAGTTCAGCTTCAATCAGGAATCAAACCAAGCCATAAATCGTGTTGTCATGGATTAATTTCAACATTATAACAATTACAGTCAGCCTACTATTACCCAAATAATATATTAAGAATTAAAACATGTATGTCTCAGCAGGATTTATAAAAACTTTTCCATGCCATTCCATCCATTCCATTTATCTTTGATTTGACTACTGTAGCAGTGTTTTTTCAGGTTTGTCTAAATGTCAAACAAACAGCTGCAGTGGATAATATCATTCCAGTTCTAAGAGCTTTACACTGGCTTCTTGTCTGTTAAAGAATTCATTTCAAAATACTAGTGTTGGTTTATAAAGGACTATATGGTTTAGAGCCAATATATATATTTTTTAAAACTCTTAACTGCTGCTATGTTATGAACCATACGCCAACTGCTTTCTGTCCCCAGAGTCAGAGTTCAGTTTTTATTCTCCACCTATCTGGAACAAACTCCCAGAAAACTGTAGGTCTACTGAAACCCTCAATTCTTCAAATGAAGTTCTTCAAATGAAAAAAAATCAATCCTGAACCATTTGACACTGCTATTTATTAAATAAATAAATATACATTTCTTTCACTGCCGTGAAACTTTTATTCTCCTCCATATTTTGTCCTTTTCCATTTAAGCTTATTTTTATTTTTGTCAACATTTCTGAATTTTGAATTCTATATTCCAATGTCCTTTTATATTGTGTTTTATTTGCACTTCGTCTTGATGCATTTGATTTTTATGTAAAGGACTTTGCCTTGCCTTAGAAATAAATATAATTGAGCAGCATCAATATAACAATTAAAATTCACACATGATCACAAATAATTCCCCCAGTATGAAGCATCCTCAAACAAAACAGTAAAGGACCAAGAGCAGAATCCTGTGGAATACCAAAAGAATGTAATGGTCATCTGAAACATGGTCACTGAGGCTAACAAATCTTCTGCCATTGAGGTAAAATATAAAACCAGGTCAGAGTTGTACGTGAAAGACCAATCCAATTTTTAGCCTAGCTTAGAGGTATGTTGTGAACAACTCTATCAAATGCAGTACTTAGTTTAAGAAGTACAAGAGTGGAGTAATCTTTATAATCTGGACGCACTCTAAGATCAGTAGTTACATTTAAAGGCACTGTTTTAGAACTGTGTCCTCTTCTAAAACTGAATGGACTGATTTCTTTCACAAATCTTGTCATATAGAATGTGTCTGTTTATCATTGCTTTTTCTACAACTTACTTAGAAAACAAAGGTTGGAAATTTCTCAGAACAGAAGAGTCAAAATTATGCTTTTAGAGTAAGGGCTTGACTAAAGTTGTTTTGCGTGCATCTGGAAACATACCTGTCTCTAGAGAGCAATTTACAATATCTAGTATATCTCAGATCAGACTCCAAAACCTCCTTAAAGAAAATAGTGGGAAATTGGGAATTGCATTCAGGGAACAAGTGGAAGACTTCAACTGTGAAATGATTTCACGGAGTTCCCCTTCGCTAACTATAAAATTTCCCCGATTAACGGTCAGATTCTTTTGTTTGTCCAAATTATTTGCAAAACAACAATTCTGGTGCTGTTCCTGCTTTTACTGCTAACCTGTGATAGTCTTTTTTATAGACACATAAAGAGAAGGATCTTTCATGGAATGTTCATTTGTTTTCCCTCTTTAGCAGAGGTATTGGCTCATTTTTCCAAAGCATTCCCTTAATACATGATTGACTTTTTTATTTATTACATCTGCCATTCTATAGATAAAGTGCTGTTGCCTACAATTCAATTTGAGCAAGTGTATTTAATTTAAATTGACCTTTTCTTGAATGAGATTTCCTCAGAGAGGGGTTGATTTTGCATGTGGTTATAAAACTTAGTGTCTATAGATGGGCTTCAAAAGCACCTTGAAATGAGGTAATCTGTATGATTTTGCATTATAGCAGCCATAATGCCATCATGTTAAAAACATATACCGGTAGTTGTAATCTGATATGTTAGAATCCAATCTCATCAACAACATTCAGACCTCTAGAGATCACAAAAGTCTAGGGTGTGACCATAGTTGTGAGTTGGACCAACAATATGTTGAGTAAAATCAAAAGAATGTAAAACTTGTGTAAAATCCACAGCCTTGCAGTCTGAGTAGTATCAACAAGCAGATTAAATTCATCAATTATAAGAATCTTATCATGGTTAGTAAAACAGACTGACATCAGTTTCTTCTTCTCAGGAGTCTGCGGGCTTCCCCGTGTCCTCACTCCCTGCTGATGCTGCCTCCCCAGCGACACTGGCCCCAAGGACCGCCGTATTCCCCATGACTTTGGCCCGAGAGTCTTCCTTTGTCTCTGGCTTCGCCGCTGGTCTCTCTGCCTTCGCCTCCAGCTCTCCTATGCTGTCCTTCCTCAGCTCTCAAGTGGATGGCCTCTTCAGCCCTGGACATTTATCCTTGTCCCCTTTTCCTTCCTTGGTTAATTGTCTGATGTATTCCACCTGTGTCTTGGTCCTCACCTGTCTGTTGTTAATGATTAGTTCTTTGTGAATTGTATTGTATTGTTAGTGTAGTCCCATTTGAGTACAGTCTTTGTCTGATCTTCTGTGTTACTCTATGTGTATTTCTACATGTCTGCCTGTCAGTCTCAGGCAGGGTAATTGCCTGTTTTTTGCCTGTTTATCTCAGTTACCTGCTTTATTTTGCTATTAAATTATCTTCACCACATCCTGCCTGTGTTTATGTCTGAATTAAGTCTCATGAGTGACAACAATGAAAAATTCAGACTTGATAATTTTGTCTTCAATTCCTGTCTACACCCAGGGTTCCAAACCAATATTTTTCAGTTGTTGCACAGGTCCTACCAACCTTTTCAGATGGTAGCACCAGCACATAATTTGGTTGTGCCAATTATTTTGTTGCTACAGGTCAATAATGACCTGACCTCTGTGTGTCCCGTTATACCTCAATTCTATAGAGAGCGGCCTGACTACCCATCTTTTTAGTGTGTCCTGTTCTTATGTTAAAGATCGACTGTGGCTATCATAACTGTTCACTTTACTTGATATCAGATATTAGAAATGTAAAGATAAATCATAGATGTCAACAATGCTTTTCGGGTCACTTTGTATTTTTTGTTGCAGTACCACAAATGGCAAGTGGAAAAAAAATGGCGTGGCTGCTGAGAGGCGGTACCCTATCCAGGTTTTATAATACATCCATGACATAAATTGATGAAACCATTTGTTTATAAATGTTCAAGTCATAGCTAGCTGTAATTTATTAGGCTGGTACACATATCAGTGCGGCCAATTAAATGCTAACATTAATTTCTCCGGAGCTTCAGTTTCGACTTCAAAGCAGTAGCATGTGTGTCGGCGCCATTTACAACAGTGTCTGTCTTCAGAAAGCAATCTGGCTTTGGCGTGACCTTGCATCTAACCCTGTTAGATATGCGTCTTGAGCATGTTCATTGCTCAGTGACATTTTGCTCCTTAAAAATAACACAGATGCTGGGCCCTGTCTGACTCTGAGGCCGCGGCGTAGCTGGACAGCGTCCGGCTATTTTCATTACTGCAACCCCTCGCAACCCCTAGCACCCCACCCCCTTTCTCCCCGTGCCTATGAGAAGGGCAGTTGTGTGAGTCACTTTATTAGTTTTGAAGTCTGACATGTTCCCAGCTTCTTCGCCTGTAGATGAAGCAGTCAGAGCCTGTCTGCAACTGGCGAGTGTTAATCACGGATCAGCAACTCGGGTTTCACCTGTTGGCCATCCCAGCACTCAGGGACTCGGGGATTTGCACAGTCTGGTCACCCTGACAATGTTGTCTGTCACCTATTAG
Source organism: Lepturacanthus savala (assembly GCA_030544235.1). NCBI lineage: Eukaryota > Metazoa > Chordata > Actinopteri > Scombriformes > Trichiuridae > Lepturacanthus > Lepturacanthus savala. The sequence continues at coordinate 12,554,261 of CM060473.1, forward strand.
CCCTTACATGTCCTCTTTAGTTATATACACACACAACTCTGACCTGTCATTTGACATTTTTAGACATCATTACACGCTTTCACACTTCTACAGATTCATAATTTTACAGATTACTTGCATCTTTCGTCATACAATACAACTTCATCCCGTAATTATCGCATTAGGATTGCTGGTATGTGTGTGTGTGTGTGTGTGTGTGTGCTCCAAGGCTTTGCAGGGCAGCACTCATTATGGATAAAGGGGGGTGGGGAAACTAGTTCAAATTTATTGCCTGCGTCAGCTGTGTCAAATTTGGCAAGCTCAAATGGTCAGCTTGCAAATGGCAGGGCGATACCTAAGGGTCGGCAGCCTTTGTAATAAGCACACAGTTGTACATTTTCACCACTCGGGGTATAACGCAAGTGTTCATTGACATCAAAAAGTGCATTCATAGATGACTGCTATGTTCACATTTTCAGCGTAACATTCCCAGGCTGTGGAATCCTTCAACTGAGAGCAGCGAAGACTGACCTGATTGTGGGTTCGGGTGGCGTGAAGGACAAGAAGAACCCCGCTGCTGCTGCTGATGAGGAGCAGGCTGCTCGTCCAAGTGAATCCTCCGCTCTATTTTTTTTCTTTCTATTTTACTTTTCTCTTCTTTTGATCATTCATAAAGGGGACCACCCACTTTCTGAACCCTTGCCTCTATTTTTGCAGGGTCAGAAAAGAGTGGCCAGTTGCTCTTTATGGTGGAGATTTTTACGATGTGGTCAGAGCTGTTTGGAGACCACCAGTTCTCCTTTCACTTGTCACTAAAGCTACAGTAGCCCCAAGGAAGGCCCGAGCTGTATGGGAAATGGACTTCGCCGTTTTGAAGTCTTGGGCAATTTTGGCACCTGCTCAAAAGTCTGTAAAGCAAGGAGAAACAGTTTTATTTTTCCCCTGTAATAACGACACACATTTTCTGCCATCTATGTGCCGTGCCATTTAATTTCATAAACAATAGTTTGAGGTTATGGATAATTAACAACAATAGCCAGGACGCAGTGAAAATGTCTGTTTGGTTTTTTTAAGTAAATTAAAAATCTATTATATGTAATCGGAATATCAGCTTGACTGTTAAAGGACCTCAAGAATGGACAAAGCCAGAGTCCAAGGTCTTTACTGTTTCCATTTTATTGTGTTTTAAGGGGACATTTCTGCCAAAACCTTACCACAAATAATAGTATTTAGGAATAATAGAAAATAGCCATAGACTACCTTGGACCTTTTTCATTGCTTCCTTGGGAAGATTTGTCCAAATCTTGTCAACATCACACCAGGCTTAATCATTTTCTATGTACTGTATGTAAAGCCAAGACTTTTTCTATTTCTTAAAAAAAAAAAAAAAAAAAGTTTTTTATACATCACCTGTTCTTCTATGGCTGGAGTTACCTGCTTTTCTGTCACAGCCTGTACAATCTGCCGCAGAGACATATAAATAAGATTAAATAAAATCATGGCCTCAGATCTCAAACTGAAATGTTAGATCTGAGATTCATTCTCTGTAATTGTGGCCCAAGATGTCTCGGAGATATTTTGCCTGAAATCACAATGTGTTTCCAGAAATCAAGCACACTGTGATGTTGGGACAGTGAAAGATGATTTATTATAGCATGGGAAAACTAAAAAAAATCATGTTTGATTTGATTCGGGCGTAATGCTGCACTAGGGTTGAAGTTTTTTTCTGTGTTTTGCACACATTTTAGAATTTGTTCATCTGAAACGTGTCTCTGTATCTGTGGTGAATGAAACTAGTCTTTCCTGGTCTCTTCCTGGAAAATAATCACAATTCAATAAAACTAACCAGAGTTCAGCTGCCTGGCAACATGAATGTGGTCGGATAACTGACCAGCGGATCGCAACAAATCACACCCTATTCAATACTGATGGCTCTTGCATACAGGTCATAGGCCTGCCTGGCATAATGGTTCACCATCCACTGCAAATTTTATAAAAATCGGAATGAGATCATGATGTCACAGAGTCACGGATCAAAGTTGTAATGAAGTATGACATGTTGGCAGTAAAAAACATATTACAAAAAACAACGAGAGTCTTTATCTGGGGACCATGAATGTGTATACTGAATATCAAGGCAATCTGGCCAGTAGTTTCGGGAATATTAGATTGACCTGGAGAAAGTGCTGGATGGCCAGAGCTTAAAAAAGAAAAAAAAGACAAATTTGGGAGTGAGTTGCTGCCCCAAATGGAGGCGTTATCTCTGGATCTCTTCCAAAAGTGAGGGTATGATGGAGTCTTGGGAGTAAAAGGCAGATTGATTTGGCATGTGATTTAATGTGAACTTGATACAGGACTATTGTAGTGTAGAGAGAGCTCAGGCTCTTGATTTACCCACTGGATTTATAGTGACTGCACGAGTGAGATCACAGACACAAGTGGCCGAAATGAGTTTTCTTCCATATGGAGATACTCCAGGCACACCCAACAAAGTAGGAGACTGTGGGGAGGATCCAGAACACACTGAAGGGATTATATATTTCATCTGGCCTGGCAGGGAACTCCTCGGGATAAGGAGCTGGAGGACAGTGGAAAATGGATTGAAAGATGGATGGACGGATGCAAAAAAAAGAGTGGACGGGCAATTTGGAGTTTCCACTTCACCTGACCCTTTGGAGCGTTAGCTAAAAGCAGCTATATTATAACACTGGAAACAAGGAGGATTTCTGCTCATTGTTCAAGTTGTTATCCTTCATGTCCTTCATGTAATTACATATCACCAATCATGCAGTTGTTAGTTGTGAAATATGGGAAATAGTTATGGGGTAGAGGAAACTATTCACACACACAAAAAGAAAAAAAAAAGGTTTTGTTTTCTGACAGTAAATAAACAGAATTTCGCTCTTGTAAAGTCAGGGGAAGGAGAGCGAGACAAGTGACATATCATGAGGCCCTATCTCCTCTTTTTCTTCTTTCTATATCCCATTACCTAAACATCTTGCTGACAACACAGCATAGCCAGAGATCTGTGAATTCCACAGTGATGACAGCAGCTACTGCAAAAGTACTCTACACCCACAACCAGCCCTTCCACCACATAAAAAATGATCCTAGTTAGCTCCTGCAACCAGAGGCAGAGGAGGTAATCTTGCATGTTTGTTTCAGCATTTAGTGCGGTTTAAAAGAAACCAGTGTTGATTGTCAGTAGGAAATGTTGAGCGAACAATGGTGTCCCATGTTAAAGTCTCACGTTTTGCCATCCGCCGAGGCCTCAGCGAACAATGCTGCTCTCTAGTAACTCTCCTTTGCTTCGGGAGGACAAGAGACATAATTCCCACGGCTGCTGGAGAGCTTTGTCAAATGAATGTAAACATATGTTGCTGTAGATTTACCCTAATGACTGGTGCTGTTTTGCTTGGGAGCACAGTCTCAAGATTTATCGGCCAGTGATATAAAGCCTACTCATCATTATATACAGATTTAATGTCTATGCACAGCTGGAAGGTAATAACATTTCAAAAGTAGTTAACTGTCAACGGAACATCAAATCACGTCTTACCAGATGAAAAAGCACAAACAAAGTTGCTGAACTCAAGAAATCCAATTATTTATAGAAGGAAGATTAAATTAGTTTTAAACATGTATGAGCCGTAACAAAATCCAATGATTTGATAGCTATGTATGCAACTTAGATGATGTTTTGTAGTCCAATATTTGCAAAAACTTCATGAAACATGAAATGCATGAAGATCTTTCTCCATTTGCTCTCATAGATGAGTGGTTTTGGTTCCACGACAATCTTTACATCTTCTACTGTTTATTAAAGCTATCCAACTTCTGATGAAACTTTGCTTCGCACGATTGTGTACATTTTATTTGCTCCATACCTGTGGTTTGCAAGATTTTAAGAGTTCTCTTAAAATTTACTTGCAAAATAAATGGAGACACAACTAGTGACTATGCTAATAAGCTGATGTTATGCAGGTGTAATGTTTTAGAGCAGACATTTTGAAATATTTGAAACATGAATTCAATGTTTTATATTGTACTTTGTTTGCAATTAGTCCGTCAAGATCTAAATGCTGTTGTGCACCCAAATCATGTTTTTAGATCAATACATTTTTTTAGTTCTCTTATATGACTGATCAATCGTAGCTCTTGAAATCAGATCATTAGGATTTCTGTAATATAAAATGCAATAAAGTCTTTACGATAACTGTCTTATCATATCATTTGAATGAAATAAATAATCCAGCACAAATCATTTCCGTTTCTTTCTGTACACGCTTCCTTTTTATTATCAGTTTTATGTCTAAACTAACTTTTTTACTATCCATTAAAGTCAAATTATTCATTTTTGTACACTTTTGCACTAGTCACAGACTTTCTCTCTCTCCACTTCCTCCACTTTTGAGTGTCATTCATTTGCCAAAAAAGTGACAAAACACACAATAAACAAAGTTCAATATGAATTTGACGGATAGCATTATTATTAACCCCCCCAAATGTTCTATAGATAACAATTGGGACTCGACTCATAATTGCATAGTGAAAATCTAATATTGTATGCTGACAGCTGATTGTTGTATGATTGATTAAAATGCAACTCTACAAGCAAAATTGTCCTATTGTCTTTGGCTGTAGGCCTACATTGTCTTTTCTGTAGACAGTAACTGAACAGTACTGACAGAGCGTTTCACATCACTATTTTGATTATTTGGTCTGCGCCACTATGTAGCATATAGACTCCAGCGTTTTCCGCTTTTACACGTGCAAACCAACCAAAATTGGTCCGATTGACGTTCCATCAAACATATGTTTATCTTCAAACGAACAGGAAATACATTATTTACTATCCCCGCTCATGATGCATCTCAAACAGTTCAAGACCCAAGTTTGCGTGTTCATCAGAGGGACCAAACTTTGGTCCCTCGATCTTCATTTAGTGCAAATAAGTGCGATTTATGCTTTCGGACTGATGCTGAAGTAACTGTTACAACACCTTTAAATCAAAGTCTGTTAGATCATGTGCAGACCACATGTAAATCCCATTTGTTTCTCAAATCAGATTTCAGACTTTCAACACCGTTTTTTGCAAGTGATCAGATTTGTGTGTCCAGACATCACCAACCTATCTGCATGCGTTGCAGCAGTAACAACTTAAGCGTAAGAAAGTCACTCATCGTTATGCACTTTGCGGTGAAAAAGCATAAGCTTCCCCTCACAGTGCAGGCAGGAAAGTTCTCTCTCAGTCTGTCCACAGACCGCTGCTCTCGGTATTCTCTTCCATTCCAAAGCTGCTCTTTCTGATGCACTTCCATCACACTGGATGTGAAGTTGTCATTGTGCCGTGTTGCGAGTGATGAAAAAGGCCCATTGAAATTTTATTTCGTCCAGAGTATCCAGACCGAAATAGATCTGTAGGAATATGACTGGAATCATGTTGCAAACAGCCTCCAAATGTGGGTTGAATCTGAATTGCCAAAATCTCGTTTCATGTGTTTTTTTTTTTCTTTTTTCTTTTTGATGTTCAGATTTTTTCAATCTGGATACAATCTAACTTTTGGTTTGGCAGTGTGAACAGAGCCATATTTTCATGCCATTTTCATCACAAACAAGTGTCCCATTTTGGCTAAACCCATCCAAATCCAAGCAGAGGGCATATGTTAAGTATCTTTTACCCAAACCAGAACAGTTCATCACTGATCTCAAGTCCACTTGTTACATGTGAAACAACGTCTTTACAAAAAGCTTTGAGAATTAATTTATATGACTGTGCACACGGGTTTAGACAGAGTCAGGATCTGATATGACATTCTTTGGGCAGCAAATAGGTTTCCCAGATGAAAGGCAGTCTGTCATCATACAGAGATGAGGCTGTGACATGGATATCTTATAAGCATCCTTACACACACACACACACACACACACACACACACACACACACACACACACACACACACACACACACACACACACACACACACACTCACACACAGAGTCGCTCAGACCATGCATCATGCCGTTAAATCGTTCCTCGGCACAGATCACTCTTATTGTCTGTTTGGCTTTCTGACTGAAACAATATTGACTGTTTGCGATTCAAGAGCGAAACCGATTGATTGATGGCCCGATGGCGCCTTTTTTTTTTTCTTCTTCCTTTTTTACAGTAAAGAATTGACGTCGACAAGTGGAATCAGCCGCTGCTGCTGGCTTCTGTCAGCCAGTCGGAGGCAGATCGACATGTCAGAGATGCCTAACTGCTGCATTTTACCACTTTATTGCCCTAAGCAGGGGTGATGGTGGCGGCAGGGGTCAAGAGAACGTGAGAAGGGCGAGATGTGAAGGCACTTGAAGCTTCATGTTACGCTCACACAAAAGCCACAAGCATCTTACTAAAATAAAAGCCTCTATCATAACGTCAAGAATTTATCTAATCTTATCTCCTCCCCTCTTTTCCTCAAACCCCAACATCAAGCGTTTCATTAATTGACCGCAAAGGAAGCAGGGAAGACAGTAGGCCATCCTGCTCATCTTGGGGGGGGGGGGGTTTGGGGGTTGATTATGTTATTATGATGGGAAGATGAAACAGGCCTTTTGGCTGCAATGATTTGTTTTGGGCTCCTTTTTAACATGAGCTGGAAGTGTGACCAGTTATCCTAAGATAAAAGGAAAGTGATGTGTGTGTGTGTATGTGTGTGTGTGTGTGTGTTTTGGGAGGGGTGTCAATGCTCTCTTAAACACTTCATTGCCACACCCACAAGATGCCATTAGACTACTAAGGTTTAAATACAATGCCACAGTAATGATCCAGGCTATATTAAAGGCAGGCTGAACTCAGAGCTGTGATATTTAACTCCAGGATTTAGATTTTTTTTCTTCCCCACCCTGTTTGTTTCTCATATAGGTGTATATCTTAAAGAATGTGAATGATTTTTTTTTTTTCTGCACATCTGCGTCTGCCTTTTAAATCATCGTTAGGGGTCCTGTTGCTGTGCCCACCCACAATAGATAGATTACAGGGAGGGACTTTCTGTCTTTCAACATATAACCAGTGAGCTGCCTGATCCCGGTGGCACAGAGGGATTTTCAAAACCTGGAATTAACCCAAGCAGACGCTGCACCGTGCCGGGATCCCTCAACATTTTTTTTTTAAACCCCGCATGATGCGATGAGAAATCAAACTATAATGGATGTAGGTGGACGTGCGTTTGATGACGGATCATTTGAAGAGGGCTGCGACACTCAGTCAGCCGGATCAGGTTTTTGATAAATGTGAGGGGGGGAAAAATCACTCCGAGGTGCTTATATCAAGAGACTGTGCTGCTGCTGCTTCTGCTGCTGCTGTGGATGGACAGGTCAGGAGTGCATATATGCGACACCGTGGACGCGCCGTTGGATTTATTTATCGCATCCTTCTGGGATTTATCTGCCTCAAGAATCCGTTTCTTGGTCGGATGAAATAAAAAGGAGAATGTATGGAATAAACCAACGCTGCATTTACATGTAAGGCGAGCCGACGACGGCCGTTAAGACTCCGATTTTGTCATTAGAAATTACTTTTGAATTGTTGATAATAACCGATTTTTTTTTGTTCTCTTTCCATGTGTTGCTTCTACAGATCGTTTCATTTTTTCGTGCTGTGGTGCCATGCTCAGGTAAGAACCAGAAACGTTGTCGCCGTTTGTTTTAAGTTTTGTGGATTTTTTTTTTTTTACCTCCTTTACAGGCCAAATAGAAAGTGAAACATTTTAACAAGTTCTAAAAACATACTTTTAAATATTGCAGACATAGCCTACCACGATTATTTAAGGGAATAACTCGATTTTTTTCTTTTTTTAATAAAAAGGATAAATTGGATTTGTATCCTGCAACAACCTGTTTTTTTTTTGGTGGTTATGAATAGGCTACACATTTCTTTATCTCAGATTAGAAAAGAAAAAATTATGTATTTTATTTTTCCCTTTGCATAAAAAAGGGGGAGAATCACCCGTCTCCTAATTTTAACCAGTATGTGAGGACGCAGGGCGCAGTGACGGACCAGCTCAGCCGCAGACAGGTCAGGGTTTACCAGCTCTACAGCCGCACCAGCGGGAAACACGTCCAGATTCAGGGCAAAAGGGTCACCGCCACAGCTGAGGATGGAAATATGTACGGTAAGGCCTGTTGTTAACCTCGTAGGACATTTTGGTATTTTTTTGTAATATATATACATTTTTAAAATGTATTTATTAAGCTATTATTACTGCAATTTGTTATTAGAGGAAAGAAAGAATTGCTACAGGACTTTAAATTGTGTTTTCATGCATTCTCCCCAACCAAAGACAGACCAAAAGGTTTAAATGAATATATATTGGACAATAAAAAAAGCAGGTTGGGACTAGGCTACCTCAAATTTGGACCACACCTGTAAATAAATAGGCCTCTAAGTGGTCTTTGAAAAAGCCACAGTACCTCTAACAGAAAGTCTTTAAAAAGAAATCTAAATCTCAAAAGAGTCTTCTCACCATCTCGATAAAAAAACTCTTCCTGGGAAAAAAATGATATAAATAAATACAGTAGTTTTTTTTTAACAAATTCTCCAGCTCTTTGTGTAAAATAATAATAACCTGTTGCCAAAATATAATGAAACAACATTTCGCTGGTACAATAGAAAAGGTAAATGAGACTACCGTCAAGATCTGGAAAAATGGTGCAATTTAGGGGCAATTTTTTAATTTTTTTTTTTTTTTTGTAAAGCAGATTCTCGAAATACCTCCAGAACTGTTGCAACATTTTAATCCCAAGCCTCTATAGATGTGACAATAAAATCTATAAATATGGGAAAAACAAGTGTATGCTAAGCTAAAGTAGCAAAAACGTGTTTCAATTGACCAGAAAGGGGTAGTAGCACTGATACAAAGTTGCTGCACATCATGAACGTGCCCACAAACAATTATTCACAGACACATAGAGCAACACTGTCATGCCGTAGGAATGGTGAATTATTCCACCCTCACTCCTGTTGGATCTGTCCACGGCTTTTGACACTGTTGATCTAAAAGATTGGGTGGGCATTTCAGGTTTGGCTGGCGATCGTTTTTTCTTATCTTTCAGGAGGGTCATTCTGTGTGTGGGAATTATCAATCAGTTTCAGTACTGCTAAAATATGACATTCCAAGGATTCTTTCTTGGGCCCTTACTAATTTCCATTTACAAGCTACCACTTGGTTATATCATTAAAAAAAAGACACAATCGGTTAACCTTTCTATGCCGATGATACATATTTATATCTCTCCTTTGACACCAATCAATTTCACAACCTCTGCACATGCGTTTCCAGATGACAATAAGTGGAAGGCGTCACATTTTCTAAAGTGAAACTCTAGAAAAATCCCGAGATTATTATCATAGGTCTGGACTCATCGCAGATTGACATTTCATCTCATCTTGGTCCCCTCTGATCTAACATACCTAACTCTTACAGAAACATTGGTATTATCTTTCATAACCACCTGCACATATTCGCTCTGTTGTCCAGTCATGCTTTTTTTTCCAACTAAGAACATTTTCAAAAGAACTCATTCATGTATTCATTTCATCCCCGTGAGATTATTGCAATGCACTCTTCTAATGCCTCACCCAACATAACCTCAATAAACTTCAAGCGGATTCAAACGCTGCAGCCGGACTCATAACCAGCTCCAACAGGCGGGAACACACCACACCTGTTCTTGAAATCATTTAATTTGGTCAGAATCCATCTCAGAGTGGATTTAAGCATTTTAATCATCACTTTTAATGGTCGTAGAGGGTTAACTCTAGAATATATAGCTGACCTCCTGACCTCCCATGGGCCTAAATGCAACCTGAGATCCTCTGGTAGGTCATTCCTGGTCATTTCTTGTTCAAACCTTAAAACTAAAGGTGATTGGCCTGAGATGATTAGGGAAGCTAACAAATTGGGACCTTTTTTTAAGGTGCAAATGCACAATCTTAGAATGAGTGCGTTTCAAGTCATTTTGGTAATGAGTAGGCCGACATAATGGCAACGAAGAAAAGGGTAAATGGAGTGGGTATGATGCAGAGTGGTTGTCTTGGGTTCCGGAATTTTTCACATTCATTATTCCTGGCCATAACATGAAGTCAACTAATAAGAATGTCATTTCCCATTTCCTTTATAAGACAATTTATTCCCACCTGGCTTGTTTCTGCCTAAATTTGGCATGTTGGAGGGTCGTGAATCATGACCACAGATTGCCAACAATCGCTTTGTGGTGATGTTTTGAGGTTGATTTAAATTTGTTGATTTAAGGGACTGCACATACAGTACAATGATCAAAGAAGCCTCACCGTCATTAGCTTACAAAACAATGTTTGTAGGACCTACATTGTTATATCTAATAATAGGAAATTACAGCTTGTTATGATGTAAGAGACTACAATAAGTAGTCTTAGTGCACGGTGTTAGCCTGTCCTCACTTGTCCTCAAGTTACCACTGTGCTTTTACTGCACCCTGCCACACCTGGGACACACTCTCTGGTGTGAATTTGACACTTGCACTGTTGGAAACTACATATAATAGTATGTAACAGTCACACTTCGGTGCTGCAACCATTTTTGCAGCACCTTTTTTAAATTGCTTTTTTAAAAAACTCACTCACTTGCTTTTTAAAATTGATTTTACTGTTTGTTTTAATATCTTTCCTTGTTTTTTACCATGATATTTTATTAACTGTTTGCTTTTTATAATTAAAACACTTTGTCACTTGTTTTGAAAAGTGCTATATAAATAAGTGTGTAATTATTATCCTCCTTCTTCTCCCTCCCTCCGTGAGCTGTTTTCAGGCTTACATGTTAATTTAGCCTCCCTGCTGTATCCTTGAAGCCGTCGTCTGGTGAATTAAGTGGCTGATTAGGCCAAGTCCTTTGTTTCTATTGCCCCAATCCACAAGGCGGTTGTAATGCCCAATGGCCATAATTAATTGCAGGACAAATTCAATTGAGAATGTATATTCTGCTGCCAATAGAGCTCTTTACAATGCAGTGATAACATGCATTTAATCAGTTGGTGTAAGATAACTTCAGGAGCATAATGAGGCCAATGTGAGTGTGAAAGCCACATAAAAAATCTAACTTAAACAGGCAAAACAATACCTCCATTCATGAATATATATATATATATATATATATATATATATATATATATATATATATATATATATATATATATATATCTCAAATGCAGACATTAAACATTTTTCATGTCTTGAGTTGTGCACTAAAGTATAAAATGTAGTATAAAATGTGCATATACTACATATTTCAGCACAGACTTTGAATGCAAAAAGGCATTTTAGCCAGATTTAAAGAATATTTTTCATTAATGTAATAAACAGTATGTTTGGCTTAATAAAACGGAAATGAAATATGTTCAGTTAAGATGACTGTGCTTTTTTTTGTCCTTACAATACTTACCTTTATTTTCTCTTCCTCTTGCAGCTCGTCTGTTTGTTGAGACAGATACCTTTGGCAGTCGAGTGAGGATAAGAGGTGCAGAAAGTGGCCGCTACCTCTGCATGAACCGGAAAGGGAAACTTGTTGGAAAGGTATGATGGACATTTTTGTATCAAGAAGACTATTGACAGCGGATATTAAAACCTTACATTGATTTGAGTTAGTTTAAAAATGTAATTAGCCTGTGTTGAGGCAAACAAAGGTTTGCGACACAACAGGCCAATGGATTCTATTGTGGCAAGTCGTAATTGTAACAAATATTTTCTGTGCATTAAGGTTTAAATGTCAGGTTTCATTTTTAAATGTGCACTGCCAAACAAAGAGAAAAAAAATGAGTGGGCTTATCAGAATTCACATCCACAATATACACTTAAAGCTCATACAGCGTATCTTCAGTCTAACTCTGTTGTCATTGTAGTCTCATAACTTGTCAGTCATCCCAGGACATGATGTGCTGGAAAAAAACAACCCTCAGAGGACTGAGTGATAGTCGCTCAGCCTTATTGGCCATAGATGACAGCGATGGGGGGAAAGTACCTTCCCATCATGCACCGTCTGTGTGTTTGGTCATAACTCTCCACTTCCTTTGTGGAAATGGAAAGATGGGTTCACATGTCTGGCTGACATCATGACAAGTCATAAATCTGTTTCTCGTCACGTTTTAGAAGTGTCAAAACTGTGACCGTGACGTTGTCTGCTGATGAAAGTTAATTTAGAAAGTACAGCTCAGTCAGTTTTTGTGCGAGTTGTTTTGTTTAGATATACATGTCGGCTGCATACCATGAAACTAGGTTAGCTTAGCTAAAACAATGTACCGCATTTCAGAATTCAACACTGATTAGCCTGTATATGTGTCAATCAATCAGTGTGTTGTTATCAAGGCTGTTGCTAGCTTTTGACGATTACCACTCTTTTACTGGCAGGACCTGTCCGTATGCTAATGGTTAGCTGTGATGCTGAAAAGAAAGTTAGTCTTTTCTAAAATGCTCCAGGTGGATCACTCCTTCCTTCATAAAATACCTGGCAACAGAAATGTTGCTTTTCTGTTTTCCTTTCATGCATACTTACAAAAGTACATTTTTGGTCACACACGGGGGAAATGCTGATATAAAAGATCATATCACGACTGCCAAACGTAAGCGGTGGCTACAACCTTGCAACCTACTTCAGCTGGGAAAACACTGGTGATAGCAGTCTGAAATGAGCATTTCAAGAGGGACCTTTGCCGACCATCTGGTGAACCACAACTTGACCTTTCGATCCATGGACTGTACAGCTGGTCTTATTTGAAAATTCTCCAATGAGCATTTTATATGCACTCACACCATACCGGAGGCACACTTGGGCAACATTGGACAGTGGATGGAAGACCTTGTCTATGTTTCTGTCGATGCCTCAAACCACAAGCTTGGGCTAAGTCAAGCTTATTACAATAGTTTTCCGGTACTTTAAACCAACCGAGGGAGTGAACGTCAAGATGCTTGACTTCAAATCATCAAGAATTTCTCTTCTCTCACGCAAAACCCATCACTCAGCAGTCAGGAGGGGACTGTAGCTTTACCCCGCCCATTCATATTTCATTCTGCTTGCTACTTCAACAATCTCCAGGAGAAGGCTAACCTCTTCATGGGACTGAAGGTGAGTTGAATTAGAATTTATAGGCAAAGGGCAGACAATTGGGGAATTGATTAACCAATGTTTTACAAATATTATCATTTCATGGCCTATCAATAAAATGTTGATTTATTTATTTATTCTTGCTATTATTATAGGTGAAGAATCTCCTGACCGTCCTTGATGGTTAGAAGTGAAAGGGTTCCACACTGGTGTCACATGCCTTCTATGACTATTGCATCTCATATCTGCAAGAATAGGGAGCAACATTCATTGAGCTAAAATCCTTTCCTGGACCTGGCTGAACAGTGTTCCATGATTGGTATGAGGTTGAATGCTCCCTACAGTATGTACCTCAAAGCTGCAACAGCAACACTGATGAAACAGCTGCAGTGAAGATCTACAATACTGAGAAGTTTGCAGGGTGGAACACAGGCGTGTGGTGGAGGTATTGGCCCATTTCCAGTAATAATCTGTCAGTTCAGTTGGCACAAATACCCCTGGGGATCAGATCGTTTCCGTTATGAATAACAATTGGATGGACGAGAGGAACCATCAGGGACAGACATCTCTTAAAGCTCCACATGACAAACACAATTTCATGAATAAACTCCACAGAAAGCTCCTAACTTCTATTGAGAAGACCCACTCCTCAAATCAGTCTTTTTTCCCCCATATTTTGAAGTTACAATATTTTTCAACTCACAACCACATCATGGCATTGTGTTGTGACGATGTAAGTTGAAGTTACTTCTCTGTTACACAAAGAGATTTACACGTTGTTTTGTTGTTTTTGTCACAGTTTTGTTTCAAATGTCTTACAATTAATAAATATGTTATATTACACCACTGCAATCCTTGAGTTTACTAGTGTACAATTACATAGTTTTGCTTTAGCTTTGTTTTGGTGGAGTTTGAGAGACAAGACTTTTTTTTTTTCCGCTGACGTACTTCGTGTGAAAGGTGTGATTGGTAGGTTGTTCTAAGCAATGAAATACATAAGAGCAGGCGTGTGTCTGGTCATGGACATGTTCATGTACATGTACATATATGCAGTTGAATATATAATGTACAGTCATGTGCTAACAATATTAGCATCATTGGTAACAGAGCATGGCAGATAATGGCAGATACTTCCTAAGCATCCACTGGGGAGAGAAAGTTCGAAAAGACCCCTCCTACCTGGATGAAGTTTGAAGCTAACATGGCTAGCCTAGCTGAGTTTCTTGGCTAACATCTGAAACATCTTGTGCATCAGAATGGGTAGCGTTGGTGCCATGAATAGAACTCTGAGAGGCCAAGTAATATTTATAACCTTCATGAGCAACAAAATACGGATGCAAGTGCTGTCTCCGGCAGAGTCAGCGGGATGGAGCCTTATAGGACTGACACTGTTGGATTCTCTTCACAGCACAGGCTGCTCCCTGCTAAGGCCCTGGTCGCTGTGAGGAAATCATAATCTGACCCTCCATGTTTATCCTCGATCACCAGTCTCTTGGAAAAACTTGCATTGATCTGAGCCTGGTCGATGAAACAGTAGATTTTTTTTTTTTAATATTCTGCTGTAAATGGCATTTTTTTAAAGGTGTTGCGTTAAAAAACATAGTTCAAAAGGACCTTCATGGTCGAAACATTTACTTAACAGCAGCCATTGTGGCTAAAAGTGCCAATCATGGTTGATGTTGCTGGCTCAGTATTGCCCATTTCACAGCAGTATCTATGCTAATATTAGCTAGCATATAAGCTACTTGTCATACGAAACCAAGTAATCTTAGGACAGCAATACACTTGATTGTACTGAATTGAGTAATCAACAGATTATTCGTGTTTTTATTTGTAAAGGGAATCATCTGTTTCTTTTTGCATTGAAAAGTTAAATGTGAAATCCTGTGTGAAGTGGCCCTTGGTGCATATGTGATTGTATGATATAGACATTTGTAGTATACACCTGGTTTATGATAACACACCATCATAGAAAGTCAGAATTGTGACGATTGATGCACCGGTTTGTCGTCGAAAGTCAACGATCCTTGCGTTTGATATGTGAATGGATCCGATGTTTAACATAGGAAAACCTTTCTGTCTTCTCACACAGCCCAACGGCCGGAGCAGGGATTGTATCTTCACGGAGATAGTGCTAGAGAACAATTACACGGCCTTCCAGAATGCCAAGTATGAGGGCTGGTATGTGGCTTTCACCAGGAAAGGGAGGCCCATCAAAGCCTCGAGGACGAGGGAGAACCAGAGAGAGGTCCATTTCATCAAGAGGCTACACACGGGCCCGCCCCCCTTTCCCAACACGGACCAAAGCAAACACTTTGAGTTCATCCGATTTCCGGCCACACGTCGAGCAAAGAGGAACAGGAAATCACGCACCTCTTCCTAACACGCAGCAGGGGGGAAAAAAATGGACTGATGACAGCCATGCTATTGGAAGAAACAGATTGTGATTTTATTTTTGTATATTTTTGATAGGTAAAAGATGGCTAAAAAATGGCATAAATCTAAAGTAATATTGCTGTAAAATGATCATGTGTAAATACTGAAAGAGAGTAAAGCAGATGGATTATATTTAATCGTCCTTTGTGTCTGTGTTGACTGGTGGGGAGCTACGAGGGATGAGGTGACATCTTAAATGTGGACAGGTGGTTTTTTGCAAAAACTGCTGCATTATAAAGGCAACAATTTACCTTTAAATTAGTTAGCTGCTCCCATGTTATAATATTAACATGTGCAAACATAAATAGCTGCTATTAGAGGAAACTAAGCAACAATGAGACATGGATATACTGTATGTTATGGATAACTAGTGTGTTTTTTCTATAGTGTCTACATCAGGTACTGCTTGTGATCAGAATATGCTAATGATACCTTGGTTTCCATATATTTTGTGAATGCTATAACTGAAAAAAATATCATGAAGGCATCTTGAACTTGCAAAAGGCAAGAATATATTTCAATCTGATGCGAAAGCTATTTTTTTTTACAGCCTACATTATTTCCCCCAAATCATATTCTGTCAACCACAGATTTTGACACAGGGATCAATAACAATAACACACGTTAGCTTTATATTGACATTTTAAAATTCAGCACAAATCACATTTGGGTTTTAAATAGAACTGGCTCGATCTCATCTTATTATTATATTATTATTTGAATAATAAATGGGTAATGGCGGGCTGAGAAAAAGTACAGAGGTGTTGAATTAGAAAAAGCCATTGTGGAGTTCATCTGTACTGTGACACTCCTCTCACACCTCAAATTATAGCTTTAGGGTCAAATCAATTTTTACATAGAGCAAATCATACAAAAGACAAAAATACAAAATACACTTTTCAAAATGAAGCAGGTCTAGACCATTCTCTTCATTTACGAAAAGAAACGCAATGTTCCCCAAAGAGCAAGCAATTGGCGAAGTTGTATTAACTCTGTGTGCTGCCAGGACTGAGACAATGTTATGACAGATCAAAATGCTATTCTAGTTGCTCTTTTAATGAACTTGGCAAAGAAAGAAAGACATGAGCATTAAAATGAATTAACATTGATTGTAGGAAATGTGTCTGTGTTTATGTAAATGTAATGAGATCTATTTTTGCTGTGATGAGGGGGAAAACATTTGATAAGGGGTGTGTGGTGATCACATTGACCCATTCCGGTCCATGTGGCATACAAAGCATTAAATGTCATTAATCAACTGGAAAATGTGTAATTTGGTGAAATGTTTTACTTGATTTGGCAACATTTTCTATAAGCTTAGGTTTTCCTAGTAGCATATTATGCAAGTGTGAAGTTAGCATTGAAAACATGATGATTATTTTACACTGACATAATAAATAATGAATGTTTTATCAGCATTTACAGAAAATTAGCAGGGGTTATCACACATCTAGAGATGATAGATTTCACAAGGTTTATTATACAGTAAATCCGCACATTTATTATTGATTCTATGTTAAGAAATGATGTCCTCATCTCCCAAATACTCCTGCTAAGTCAAAGGTCAGGGTTGACCTGAGGGCAGCATCCTCTGACAGACAGTGCGCCCTCTTGATGACTGAGCGACACTTTCAACCCGTGATGACCATGTGCTGCTGCCTCCTTCCTTCGGGACACGATCCTTTTAAATGCGATGATCATTTCCCATTCACAAATCCCAAGTTCCTGAGGTCTCACCCATCATCTTAACTTTTCATGATTGAATTTGAAAAGTATATCGAATCTATCCAACTCATAAACAATGATAAAAATGTGCACACGTAACAGCATACACTGGAAAAAGTTCAATCTTATCAGGTGAAAATATCTTGTTTTTGGTACAATCAGTCCAATATAGAGTACATTTATCTTAATACACTGGCAGATAATTTAGCTTATTTCATCTTTTCTTGATTTTAATCAATTTAATTGTTTTTTTTTTTCAAAGAAAAGCAAATTGACCTAAATCAGGAAGAAAAAAATTGGAATAAGATAAATTGTCTGCCAGTGAAATAAGATAATTCTACTCAATAGTGGACGAATTATACCAAAAACAAGATATTTTCACCTGGTAAGAGTTCAGTTGTTTCACTCTAAGTATGCTCTAATATTTTGTTAAGAAATCTCAATGCATTGCCTACTTTTTCTGTTAATTGTATTTTATTTTTATTCTTTAAGTATAAAAAACAAAAGAAAAAACTTTCAAAACCTCCAATAAATACATTTGTCCTTTCAGGTGCTTGATTATGGTTGTATTATATATAATAAATATATTACACTTAGTACATTTGTACATGAAACATTTCTATAACTGGCCTGTGGCGCCCTCTCGTGGCAGCAAAGGCTAATTGTCGGAGGATCAGGTGGAAAGTCAGCTGACTCCACCACGAACAGGAAGGGGAAGTCATATTTTAACAATGTAGTCATGTAAAAATAGCTAACTCATCTTAGTATATGTCTTATATTATAAACAACCCCATTTAACTTTAAAAATGTTCGGCGCGGATGATGAAGACGGAGATTTCCTGTCTCCTGCAGGAGGGTGAGTTAGTTTTCTTTCACTAAGCTAATGCTATTAGCCTACGAGCTAACTAGCCTTTGAGGAATCTCACAAATACACCGAGGATTCTCCTCTGTGGGTCAGAGTTCATTCAAAACCTGCCCATTTATTTCTGATTTAACTGTGGGTGATAACGTTACCTTAGGAAATAAAGTGAAGATGAGTTCCTTTATAACTTCCAACTAATTCGGGTGAGAATATTCTCCAGGAAGCAGTATATTTATTCAATATTTCTCATTAAACATTTATTGTCTCAACATTATCAAAATAAACTTTTTTTTTAAATTTAATTACTCACATTTTAAACCATTTCATGTAAAGTATTTATTCCGTTTTTTTATCAGCATTACAAAACAAAGCAAATATCAAACAGAATTCATTTTCATCCACGCACGTTAACGATTTCCAATTAAGACATGACGTCCGTGACGTTAATACGGGACTAGTTCATGTACCATTATGGCAGGTTATATCGTAAAACTCCACTGATTCAATATGGACTGCGTCCCTGCTCTCATCACGTGACTTCTCATTCTCACCGACCTCCTAATGCAGCCAACAAATCTGATTTCGCATTAATATTGTATCCCTTCAGCTAACCAGTCCCCCAAATAACCCTGCTTCGTCTTTGTGTTGTGAAATGACATTTAATAACCTCAAAACTCTTCTTTTTTTACTGTCACCGAAACCTCATAATTAAACACTGCACTGTTTAATTTAGTTATGGTACAGAGAGGGACACTTCAAATGGAGATGATGTTGACGCGCAAATTGGATGTTGCAGGAATGCAAAGTGTGACTTGGACTCACTATTAATATCCCTGCTAATCAATTATAAGGCGTTCTGTTCCAGTTTTGCCATGTTATCGGTGACAGTTGTCTTGCGCTCTCAGGCACTGTGAGAGTATTGTGTTATAGCAGCAGCAGCAGCAGTGTGTGTGTGTGTGTGAGTTGGGGGAATAGCAGCCTGTTCTAGAGGGGGGGGAGCGTTCATGGCGGCTAATTCTTCTCACATGGTGCTTGTTAGAAGAGTAAGGTGAAAGGCTTCTGCCACAGCCCGTCTGCGCTCAGTAGAACTCCAGCACTGAACCGGAGCGGCTTCTGCTGCTGCTTTTCCTGCTCTGCTGTTGAATCTACCACGACGGTGTGAGCGGCTGCGCTGGGGGGACCAGAGATCAGGGGTGGCCCAGGACCTGAGGATCATTAACATACGCTACTAGAAGGATTTTTAACTCGCACACGCAAACAGGCTGCTCCTCCTACAGTCCCGGGTTCCTTACAGTCGGAGATGAGGGCCTCTAGGCTTTCAACATGTCTGTTCAAGGAGATACCAATGACTACCAGTGGAAGGAGTTCCAGGGGTCAGTAATTAGAATAGGCTGTGTCATTTTTCTGGGCCTCTGACTGGATAAACGTTCTCTTGGAACTGCAGAAACTTATCGAGGAACTTGATGTAGGTGCATCTGACCTACATCAAGCGCGTAATTATTAGTAATCAATTATCGGTTTCTGTATTGATTGTTTGACAGGCAGGTGTTTGTGTTCTTGTAACTGTTTTATCAAGCTAAATTCGTTAATGCTTTCTGGTTTCAATTTCTCAAAGGATTTGAAGGTTTCAGTTTTTATATAGAAAAAAAAAGTGTTTATGCTTGAACGTTTAAAAAAAAAAAAAAATTTCTGGCTTCCAGCTGCGTCTCACTTTCATCAGCAGGTCGAGTTTGAGAGCGTGCCATGTATCTGTCGTCATGGAGGCTGTTATGTAGCGGCATAAAAACAGACCAAATTCATTCACTCAAGTTCTTTCTCAAACTAGTGATTCCAAGGCTGAGAAATCATTTTTTGCTCATTTTGTTTTGTAAACGTTTGCTAAGGTGTCATAGAAGTTGCTCATCTCCATGAAAAATGAGCAACGTTGATCCTCTATGAGAGGAAAGTAAACTGTTTTTAACCGTTTTCTGTTTTGTAGACTAAACCGTTTAGTAATTGATAGTGAAAAGGTAGAATGCACACAATGTAGTCCATTGTGTATTTGACTTTTCTTTGTGTGCATTAAGCTGCGGCCACTGTTACTCCTGAAATCCCCCAAATGAAGATGAAAGACTTGTTTGAGCAGCTTTGCCCTTGTGAGTAAGAATCACTGCACACACGCTGCTGTGTCAAGAGACCAGGATATTTTTATTCTATGAGTGGGGAACAAACTGCAGCCTATTGTGCATTTCATCGCATATATCAATGACTCCCAATCCCAACCTTTTTGTCCTGTGAACCAATGAAATAACTCAGTCTACCTGGTCACATGGTTTATTGGTTTGATTCTTTAAGTTAATCCTTTTTTCCCTAAAATATCAGAAAATAGCAAAAAAAAAAATATCTCTTACAGTTCCGCGTAGTCCAAATTTACACCATCGAATGTAAAATGGTCAGGTTTGACTAATCGTTCAAATCCACCAGACATGTTCCACAAAGAAAAGACCCTAAATCATCATATCTAAGAAGCTGAAACACTTTTTTTTTTTTTTAAAAAATGGATTGATTTATCAATTCATTGACTAATCTTGTCACTCTAGAAAGATGAATAATTTTAGTTTATCTAACGAACTTTAACAGGTTTCAGTAGATAAAATACAGAAATCCATAAAAAAAAGACTGTCCTATCACCTCACGACCCTTTTTATTAATTCAGAAACCCCCAGATTAGGAACCACTGACATACATGACCCTGTCTAGATGATCTTTACCATTCTTCTCGTTGCAGGGCCAAGTTGGCCTCACTGTTTGGACTAGACCAGCAAGCCACCCATGGGAACGAGTCGTTCCAATACACAGCACCGAAACAGCCCAGGAAGACCTCAACCCCAGGTATGGCCACACCAACAGGATCGAGAAACAAGAGTTATGTAATGATGCGGACGCTGAATTGTCTTTTCCTTCCATTTTCCAGCAGCACCAGCTACCCAGAAACCTACTGCGCCGCCACCCGGAGCTCCCGCCGTTCTATTCGCCACGGCAGTCCAAGCCTTCAGATAGTGAATACCCTGCTTTTAACATTTTAATGTCGCTTGAATTGCAGCTGGGAATTTTCGTCTTTGATTGGCAGCCTATAAGCGCTACACTTTGATTCGTCTTGTTTACTGCTAATTCGCGGCCGCTATCAACATTTTAGACATTTCTTTTTGAAATCTTATAAAAACAAACCGCATAAATCAAGTCACAACCGCTCAACTCGTCTTATGATCAAATCAAGCGAAACGCTCTCCTTTTCTGCCGTTTTGTCTCGTGCAGCATTAACGGACAGTATGTGAAGCAAGGGAAGCTGGGAGCAGCCGTACTGGGCAACCATGCAACAAAAGAGGTTGGGGCTTAAGTAACTTGGTCACTCATTTGAGATTATTGGTCTTGACTTTCGATTGTTGTTTTTATGAATAATGTGCCTTTTCTTTTTCTGCAGTACAAGCTGCTTCTATACCTGAGCCAGCAGAAACAAGTGGCCGCTGCCAAGATTCATGTCGGCTTCGTTTTCACGGTGAGACATAAAAAAATGTTGGTTTCTGACTGGATTTTCAAACATATTGAAACACATGTATGAACTGTGATGTCCTTTGCATCAGAATATCTATTTCCCCATATGTGTGTGGAAACACAGATCATTTTTAGGGCTTAAAACGATCTAAAACAGTGTCTTTAATCGGTAGAAAGTTAAGTTTTTTCCTCTTCTGACGCTCTTTCCATATACATACTAATTTACACATCTACACGTCTTTTAAATCCTTTTTTAAATCAAATTTGTTTACGTTTTTAGGTGAATAATTGTTGTTTTTCTGTATATTTGTCTCTCTACTGTCCCACATCTGTGGCAGCAGGCCATGCAGTCCAAAGTATGGCACCAGAATAAATATAGACTTTTTCATTGTCAATTCGTAACCTGTTGAGCAGATTGGACACTTTGACCATACGCCACACAATTCCCTCACAAATACTCCACATCTGGCCAATCCTATTTACCTCATTTAAACATAAGGCAGCACAACATTTCTTTCAAATAAATCAAAATTAAAACTGTACTGAGGACACATTACTTTTATGCTGAGTTATTTGAAAATGTATTAATCAGTATAGAGCTTAGAAGACTAAGGAAACCAGGGAATATTCAGATTTGAGAAGCTGGAACCAGAGAATTTGGACATTTTCTTCTTAAAAATGACTCGTCATTTTTTCAATAGTTGGTGATTAATTTAATAGTTGGAAACTAATCGATTAATTGTTGCAGCAACATCTCCTAAACTTGTTATGGTGTACACGTTTACAGGCCTCCACCCACTCAGTTCATTAAAAATAGATTAAGGAATTTGAAATATAGGCAAATTAGGTTATTATTTTGTAATTGAATAATTTAAATGTAAATTGAATGAATCCATTTGTAATATTGTTTTAGATTTTTATTTGAATTAATTAAAAATAACATTCTGTCCATATGATTCTGCCAGTGACCAGATAAATAATTGCAAACACAAAAGCAAGAGCAGCATATCAAAGTTCATAACTCGCTGCAGAAAATTAGTAGATGACTTGTTTCCGTTTTTTTTTTCTGCGTTGCAGGTACAGCCAAACAATTACTGCACATTTTACGATGACCAGAGGCAGAACTGGTCCCTGATGTTTGAATCAGAGAAAGCTTCATCAGACTTCTGCAAAGAGGTAAATGACACAGGAACTAAGGTTTCGGTTGCTTTTCGACCAACAATATGAGCAGCAAAGCGAACAGGCTGATTGTTTTGACAGAGCAAAGTCTTCAAATATCAGGATTGATGTATAAAAACTCTTTCTCATGAGTTGTTTGCGCCTTTTTCCTTTTGTTTTTATCAGGTGTGTCTGGCAAAAGCGAACGGCGCTGCCTCCTTAGACGCAGCAGTGATTCAGGAGCTGAGTCTGGGGGAAGGTCAGGCTGTAGAGAATGGAGACTCTCTGGAGGTGGTGTACACAGGCTGGCTCCTGCAGAACCACACCTTCGGACAGGTTACACACCCCCACCATTGTTATTTCAATTTTGTCCACAGTTGTTCTGCATTAGGACCCCCACAGGGGGTCACTGGATTAATCAAAAGGGTTGTGAGATTATAGGACACAGAGAACAACCTATTTCTGATACAAAATTGTGTTTTTTTTTCCTTTTAAATCTTTTAATTTCTACCTGACTTCTTGTGGATATCCTATTATTTCCCTTCTCAAGTCTCCTAAAGATATTCAGATAAAGTCTCCTATTGGATTGACTATTTTGATCAGTGATTAATCATTTTAATCACTTTTTAAGCAAAATGTCAAAAAAAACAATTGGCAGCTTCTCAGATGTGACGATTTTTCTTTCCTTATTTGAAAATGGTGATTAGCTGTTAATGAGCCACAACCACACATTGGTCGTGTCTGACTAACAGACAAAAGAACAGTCTGAAGGACTATGGACTATGGGTAATAGATATTTGTCTATATCTTCTGATAATTAACGGCTACTGATTCACACCACAATCAGTAACTTAAGTGATAGACAATGCAACATGTGACGAGGAGTGGCAGGCAGACTTCATTTTAAGGGGTCAGGCCCAACTGGTTTAGAACCACTGTTCTCAATGTGGTGCAGGACTCATTAAATCGTGGATTTCTTTTCAGGTATTTGACTCCAATCAGAACAAGGACAAGTTGCTACGAATGAAAATTGGAGCAGGAAAAGTGATTAAAGTAAGTCAGCACAGACAGCAACAGGCTCACACACAATGTGTATATATATCTATATACAATTGCTAACATTACATTAATTAATAATCTGACCCTGTGCTACATGATGCCTCTTCTGCACCATGTCTTTTTTGCCACAGATATTTATATATATATATATATATATATATATATATATATATTATATAATGTTTAGTTTATGTGATAGTGTACTAATATACACTAGCACATTAGTTCATATCAGGAATTACACGAAACACATCACACAATCAGCAAAAGACAAGATCAAAAGATACATTAAAAAAACATTGATCAAGTAAAAAAAAATGTAAAAAATGAATTAAATAAATACAATTTAAACAAAGAATATAGCATCACAATATTGTGTTTTCTCTAACGAAAATTGATAAACCTAACACACTTTTTTTTGGAAAAAAAAAAGATTTAACTACCTGAAAGGTGCTCCTTCCTCTTATATAAATCATGTCCTGGTGTTATGCAAGTTACACTGTTCCTCTCATAATCCCATCAGCCTTTAACACTGATGGTACGGTGACTAATCTAATCAAAATCTACTTGAGTGCTAGACTACTACATTTTTTTTTTTATAATTAACTAGGTAGGGAACTTGAGACAACTTAAGCCCCGCTGAAGAGATTTAGAAAAATTCCTGAGATGTTGCATATTACCATTATATTTTAAAAAATGTAAAATCCTGACTCTAGTCCTAGGAATATTTTTACTTTTCCAACTAACTAATCATGTAAAGAATTTTTTTTTTCCATAACTTTTCTGCTTATACTTTTCAAGTGCTGGTGCTCTACATTCTTTCCATGGGTCAGAATTCAGTCAGCAACTGTCAAAGCGTTAAAAGTAGTTTTCTGCTCACAGATGGAGCATTAAACATGTCACATACTGTTGCTTCATAGCTTTTTTTTTTTCTTGTCCTTCTCTGTGTGAGTAGGGATGGGAGGATGGGATGCTGGGAATGAAGAAGGGCGGCCGTCGCCTCGTTATTATCCCACCCAACCTCGCCTACGGATCTAAGGGAGTCCCAGACCGCGTCCCGGCTAACAGCACTCTGATTTTTGAAGCAGAGCTTCGGCGGGTAAAACCTTCTCAACATGTTCTACCTCCTTCCTCTTATATACTTTTGTATCTTTACATTTTCTGACGTACTCACTGGATTACTTACCTTTTCTGTTCATGGACCTGTAGCTTCGGATGTGCATTCTTGACTCTTGATGAAAAGAAGAGTGTATTTTATTCAATGTGGGTTTTAGCAGATTGCTTTCATCCTCTAACGTGTTTGTTTTTGTGCTTTAGGTGAAGTTTTCCAAGGACAGCGGGTCTGACCGAGCCAGTGCCAGCTCCAGAGAATCTGCTGCTCCCTCCCCGGCTCCGTCCCCGGCCCCCAGTGTGGAGAGTCTGCCTCCAGAGCCCGCAGTTCAGACGACTGCTACTGGCCCCGGCAGACCAGGGTGAGTCCTTAGCCTCAGAAAAATGGTTAACAGCATTATAACCCTTTTTTTCACCTAAGCTGACTTGTCTCTGCTCTTTTTTTTCCTTTTTTTCCCCCCAGGGAGCCCCCACTTCGTGCAAAGTCAAACTCCCTCAGCGAACAGCTCACAGTAAGTACCCCCACTTCTGATTCGTGAAGCATTTCTTAAGTATTGTTATATAACAGCATATTCAAACCTTTTTACACAACAGAATCCGGACGCCACAAAGGCCAAGCTGATCTCTCGCATGGCAAAGATGGGTCAGCCCATGTTGCCCTTTCTAACAGGAGGGGCCAGTCAGCCGGAATCCAGCGACTCAGAGCTAGAGGTGGGTCTAGAGAATCCTTTTACCTGTAGATGTTTAAGAAAAGGATTAATAATATTTTATTAATTTCAACTCGCCCAATTTGCAGACACAAGCCAACAATGAATTCAACCTAGTAGTTATGTGATTGAATGAACGATATTCTTTGAACAATTCTTGTGTTGGCGTGGAGATAGCAAATTTGTCAGAGGAAGCTTGCATTACAAAGGAGTAGGAAAGAAGAGGGCAGAGTTGCATTATGGGTAATGGAGGATCCATTGTTCTTGGAGCTTGTCCCATGTTTTAGTGGCTTAGCCTATACTCTACTGACCATTGTTTGTCTCTTTATGGAAGTGAAACTGTTTGACATGTATAAAATTAAATGAAGTGCAACATGTGGTGTCAGTCCTGAGCCGCTCAGTGATTAGTTAAAACATTTTTTTTGCAGGACACCAGTGGTGGCAGAATGAAGGACCAGCCTGCTGCCCCATCTCCAGTACAGATGTCCACTGCTGCCCCAGGTTCAGCACATGGTAACGTTTGTCCGCTTGCTCTCGTTTGAATTTTCTTCTGCATTGTTCGATGATCAGCAGTGCACTGCATATTTCATGATGTTTTTATTACCGTCGTTCCTCTTGCAGTACATCCTCATCCTCACGTCGCTCCGGCTTCTGCCTTACTTCCTGTAATGACCACTGTTGCCTCACAGCCTGCGTTGCCAGGCAACGCCCACGCCTTTCAGGTTAGATCTCGCTGTGTTTTTGTGTTAATTTGCATCAATAAGTCATTATAGAAGGACAAAAATACAAATGTGGTTTTATATGTCAAATAATTTATATGTATATATATTATTTGACAGCCTTACTCCTACACCCAGACCTCTGTGGCTCCATCTCAGCTGCAGCCTGTTGGCCAAGTGTACCCTGCGCAAACTGTCCCCTACATGGGTAAGACTGCTCAGTTCAATATTAACAAAGCCGTTATGATCGAACCAGAAGAGTGTGTGTGTGTTTTGTGTGCAAGTAGTAAAACTATTGTCATTGTGTTGTTTTCTTCAGGCTCCAACGACGTGACTTCCTTCTTGATGACAGAGGCCCGGCAGCACAACACAGAGATCCGCCTCTCTGTGGGAAAAATAGGAGATAAAGTGGATCAGCTGGCCTCAAAGGTAAAAACTCATTGACCCAGACAATTCACAAAGTGGCTTACAACAGAATTAGATGCAGTGATTTTTGTTTTCCGCTTAAACAGATAGATGACCTTCAGAGGCAGGGAAGTCTCTCCATGGGTGTGCCTAATATGTCGATGGAAACCTCCATGATCATGCACAACATCCAAAGAATCATCCAGGTACATCGATGGAGAGCACACCTTGTTTTTTGTGTTTTGTGCTCAGATACTTTACACAAATAGTGCATCCTTAAGATGTACCGGTGCTTCATCTGTGAATCAGTATGTTCTGACTGCTGTGTTTGATTTTTAGGAGAATGAATGTTTGAAGAAGGAAGTCTATGACAAAAGCTGTCGTATTGAGGAGCAAAACCGCAAGATCGGTGAGCTCATCAACCAGAACCAGAGGTGAGCTGACAAAAGGTCTGAATATTGTCATTTTAACTAGCCACAGTGTACACAGTAACTTAGAGTTGTTATGTTTACAGCCACCATTATATTTAGCTTCAAACCTCTTTAGTAGAGAAGACTTAATTTGATCTGGCGCAGGGTAAAAATATAAATAATCCTTTACAATTTTTACAATTAACTTTATATGGGCTGCAAACTGAATGTTTCCAGCCCTACAGCAGCTGATCTTACAGTCTTAAACGATTCTATGCCATAGTAGAAAGTATTTATCACACTGTCACATTATACTACAACATAAATGGCACCCTATGATCTGCAAATATGAGGAGAATTTTAATGTTAAATGGATTTGATCTTGCCGTTGTACAGCTACATGGAGCAGAGTCACCAGCTTCTGGAACAGAGAAACGACTCCATCAAATCCTCAAGTGAACAGAATCAGGCAAGACTGCTGCAGGCCGAGCAGGACAAGGTGAGAGTTTCTACCCATTGATTAAAGTGTGGTGGGGGGGCAGCTGGTACTGTATACTCAATACACAAAGTATAGGGTTTCAGTCAGGCTGATCTCTTTTAAGAAACGCCTTGTTTTATTTTCCTCCTGTACGAATTCCCAATTTACAACACAAATGATGTATGACAGTTAGAAGCCTGACATTTTTCCCAGCAGTTGGAATGATTTTCCTCTGCTGCACGCAGACTGTTACTAACTGGGTGATGAGGAAAAGGGGATGGTGTGTGAGGATGGTTAGCTTGACCATTGTTCATCCCCTGGCTCTGTAGGGATTGAAGGAAATCAGGTCCAGCAATAGCTTTCTTTCTCTACTGATGTGACTGTATAAAGAATACTATTTTAAAATGGACATGGCCTTTTTTCCATTTGAATTTGGTCATTCTCTTCTTCAAATTTACATTATACAAAATATCATTACTCATAGTTGATACAAATATTTTAGGAGAAACATTGATGACCACATCTACGGAACATGTTATTTGCAAATACACTCTTGACATTCCATTGCAAAAAAAATCTACAAGTACAAACGGAAAGCTACAAGAAGCGATGACGGGCCCTCGCTTCTCCCGTTCCACTGCGGGGTCTGGAGCCAAGTGTGGGTAGAGCGCTGACCGAGGAAGGAGTCTCTCATCACGCAGGTGAAGATCGGAGCATATCGGACAATGCACCACAGAGTTATTACAAGTTAATGGCGTGACCACCAGGGGGCAGCACCACTGTAACCAAATTTGGGGTGGTGCATTGAGGGATCCATCCTGATCATGTGTGAAGTTTGGAGCAGATTGGATAATGTGGGATGAAGTTATCAAGTTAACAGTGTGTCCACCAGGGGGCAGCAGACTTCCTGTTTGACATATACCATTGGTGTCAAAGACTTTTATGTGTGTATGGACAAGATAAGATGTTCCTACTATAAAAAAAAAAACTTTAGAGCGGGGCTTTTGAATATTTAAAGGAGGTGCTATAGAGGCATTTAGCCTCGCCCATGGGCTTGTATGTTAGTTTTTATGATGAGGTCAGTAAAGCCATGTTTACAAGGTGAATGACCCAAAATGGTGGGGCCACCACAGCCAGACCGTGTGACTTCACAAAAAGCTTACAATAGCTTTTATTCCCACATGCCTTGAGAACATACTGACAAAGTTTGAGGCCGATACAATAAAATCTGTAGGATGAGTTCGTTCAGAGGTGAGATGTGGAAATTGCTAAAATAGCAGTTTTAATTTAAGATGGCTGATTTCCTGTTGGGATTTCACCATGACCTTAAGAGGCTTTTTTGTGCATCTTAGCATGATTAAGAACTAACCCCTATGTGGAGGGTTTTTTGGGGGCTTTGAGAGACGCTACACAGACATTTTTCTGCCAATAGAATACGTAAATTTTGGCCCATCCTCATGCATACAAATACACAGGGAAGAATTCAGCGGTTAATCCACAGCACACAACGTCTAACACCACAAAGGTACTTATGTCAATAAAGCGTAGGTGCATTTATCAGTATATACACAATGAAAACTGAGCATTTCTTGTACTGTGGCTTTTCACAAGTCTGCTGATTGAGCCTTAGACACATTGACATCTGTAGTTTTTTTATACACGCTCTCACCTACAGTTTTTTGTAGGTTTCCACCTCGAATGTGTTTTGGTGAATTATCATTTCTTTAGTTTCGGATCCATTTGAATCAAAATCAGTTTATTGCATTACGAGTCCATGTAATTGATGTAACTGACTGAGATTGAGGGAGAGAAGGAGACATTCCATAGCTGCCACATGTCTGTGTAGATTCCCATTATTGTTATCCTGGTCTGTATGAGAGGTAAAATTGATTAGAAACTAAAGAGCACATGAATCAATATTTCCTGTTTGAAACACTTCACCCACACCCACATCACTTCAGTATTATACTCGAATACATAGATCATTTTGTATTTATTTAATCATATAAGGTCTCCTGTTGCAAATCTGATGCTGACGATAACTGCTCCGCTCTTTGCTGACTGCTCTCTGCCTTTCTAGCATTTATTGCTCTCTCTTCTCAGCATGCACTGCCTCAGGACCTGAGCTCCGGCCAGGTGAGCCTGTTTTCTCTGTGTCCTGCTATCAGACTGTGGTCAAATAGTGTCTGCAAAAAAGGAAAGGAATTACAAAGCGAAAGGGGTCCGGGCAGCATTTTAACACATTTAAGCCTGTGAGCCTTTAAGTCTATGACTGTCATTTTATACTTACAATAAATGTTACTCATAGAGCTATTTAATCTGGGCTTAAATGTCTTAAAAGTCACCTGTTTGTTTCTAAATCAGCAGCTTCATGGCATCAGAATCTTTTATTTTTCTTTTGTCTTGAGCAAATATTTATCATTGTAGCTGCTATTTCTGCTTTAAATCATTATGTAATTGTCCAAGAAGGATAAGTAACTTAGTAAATTATCATTTCATGGGACACAGTAAAGCAGATCCCCGCATTTTTTAAAATGTGTAACTACTGTTTGACCCAGATCTGAATCATTCTATCTATATCATACTTCACCAACATTTGAACTAACTTTTTTCTTCTTTTTCTCTTCTGTCTCTTTTTTTTTCCATCAATCATCATCGCCCACCCACCAGTTCTCTCCCACAGGTTCACGCTGCTCACTCCACTAGCACCAGTAGCCACTTCATCCAGGCTGTCACTGCCTTGTTCCACTGTCTGTGTGTGGCCTGCACGGTTTTATTTTACCGCAAACTGGTCACTGGCTCACCTCTCACCCGTCCACTCTGTCCCCCTGCGTCTCCACCAGGTTCGTCTGACGGAGGATCTGGCTTCGTCCTCAGCGCGGATTTCTCAGCTCCAGCTGGAATCTTCTGCCCACCAGCAAAAGGCCGCAGAGCTACAGAGTAAACTCAACTCAGTGCTGCAGGACAGTGAGAGCCACTCCCAACACACCGCTGCCTTGCAAACACAGCTCGAAGGTTTGTATTGATGCGTTTTTTTGTTGAACAGTCCTGCAATGCATCCTACCTTTTAAAAATCTAATATTCAGCTGGTTTCAAACATTATAATCATTTTGTAGGATGTATAATAGATTTATAGAAATGAACACCTCTGAAACAAAACATCCAACTAAATTTCTATATCTGCACATATTAAAGTAAAATGTATTTTGTATGTGGTTGTAAGTTGTTGCTAGACGTTACTTACCTGTAATATTTGTTATAGGAGGTATCTCCTAGGAGGGTGTGGATCTGTAGCATACACTCACTACTGATAGCCACAGTAGCAAAGAAGCTCATTGTCTCACAATGGGCAAGTAGTTTGAACTTAGGTAAAAAAAAAAAAAAAAGGAAATTGATTAATTTAATTTTGATAATTTTATGGTCCATCCTGCCTTCTCACACACACCCTGTTTCCCGACCTCCCCTCCATACCGAAACACCAACTGTTTTGTGATCGGCCTTGCAAATGTCAGGGCCCTTCAGCGAGCTGAGAGCTGGACTCTTTTTTTTTTTTAATTGTATTCCATGCAGAATTAAATTGAATTTGGTGAACTCTGTAGAAATAGTGGGTCATGAACTTTGTTCCTCATGCAAGGTTTATCTAATCCTGATTGATAATTCATCAGCTGAAAACATCTAATTGTCATCTAGTGTACAGAAATTTGAAGATTGATTTGTTAAAGAGAGTGTAATGTTTATTCAAAGAATTGTTTCTAAACTTATTATACATTTTAGAACATAATTATTGAAAACATTGTGAAAAGACTGAGAACTATGTAGAACTTAATTCTGGAGTTTCGCAGTTTTGTCTTGTGGATGTTTTAGGTGAGGTTCTAAATTTACAGATAAACAGTTCACTAAAATATGCTAAAGTTCTTCAGGGCACGTCCTCGTAGCACCACTTATTTTCAGTGCCTTTTTGTAGTGTTTTTTTTTTTGTCTTTTTGCCCTTATTTAAGTACAGTATTTTTGCCTGCCTTTTTTGTAGCTTTGAATAGGTATTACACTTCATCTGATGGTGAAAATCAGAGATGTGTCTGTGTGTTTTTCAGAGCTGAAGGAGGAAACAGAGAGAGTCCAGACTCAGTATCGCTCAGAGAAGCAAAGACGCAAAGAGATGGAGCTAAAAGTCAACAACACGGAGGAGGAGCTGCAGGACATGAAGACTGATAAAGAGAGTCTGGAACGAGTGAGTAGCCATCATAAGTTTAACTTTGAGAATAGGTATTTGTGTTCTGTATGAGGGTTATGCCCAAAATGTTAGAGTACAAAAACGTCATCATGAATATCATTAAAAAAAACCCACTGGAAAGAGCTGTTCAGATATCTGAAAGAAGTTGGACAGGCTTTGTAACATAAAGCAGGTGTAAATACTGACAACAATTGGTTTCCCTCCTTTTCAGATGCTTTCAGAAAGAAAGAAGAAGTGGCAGGCCGAGCGGCAGCGTCGGGATGAGGAGGTAGAGGAGCTTCGCAGGAACAGCCAGCAGGAGCTGGACAACCTCCGAGTTCAACTTCGAAAAGCCAGGACCAGCACTGACAGCGCCGCATCTGAACAGGTTGGAATGAATGAATATGAGGAATGTTGTTAATCATATAATGTGTTAACGACTTGTAATCAGTCTCACAAGACACTGTACGGAAGCGTTCATGTCGAGCCTTTATTTCTTTGTCATATGTCGCAGTTGTGTCAGCTGCAGGTGGAACTGGAGGAGGAGTGGAAGGGGAAGTGTGAGCAGATGTTGGCCTCGGCTAAACAGCAGCATGGCAGAGAGCTGGCTGATCTGACGGAGCAGAGAGTCTCTCTGCAGGAGAAGGTTACCCAGCTTCAGGAAAAGGCAAGTTAATCATAGCACAGAAACACAGTTTCTGAACTGTTTGACTCAAAGAGGAACTATGATTTGATACAAGACCTCATTTTGTAAAACTGGAGTACCTCTTGGCTAGTGATGATTCTGAGCAATTCTTTATTTAACTCTATTCTATGAGACCCTAAAGCATTATTGTCGAAAGATGGATTAATAGGATGTTTTTTTTAAGGTCATAATACATAACAGGGTTGCAATGATTTTTTTGTGTGTGTATTACTTTCTCAAATGTTGTCTGTAAACATTTAATTTATATCACACTATATAATCAGGGAAACCTTGGTTATATAGTGTAATATATATGTAATCTGATAATAGATGATGTTTAATGCCTTCATTTTGGTCACTGACTCTCAACAGCTGATGATTCTGAAGCAGTCGAGAGATTCAGAAGAACAGAGTTCCCTGCAACACAGCGCACAGACTGAGGAGCTGCAGGCCTTTCAAGAAAAAGTACGATTAAAATAGATTTATGATAAAATAGTCATCTTTGGCGGAAAATGCATTGCTCACGAAGCTCAGAAATGATGCAAAATTCGCTTTTACATACAAAACTTCCATTCATGAGTCAGGAAAGAATTACTGGATGACTTAAGTTTGCTGCTATTCGTGTCACACATGCACAGACAGTCATTTGTATGTTATTCTCTTTATTTATTTTATTCAGTATGCAGCCCTGGAGCAGCAAGGAGCAGCTGTGAGGGAGAAACTGGAGAAGAGAGTGGCTGAACTGGAAGAGAAACTGGCTGAGAAAGAAAATTCGGGAGATACTGCAGTGGAGGTGAAAAATCACACATACCCGAAGAAATAATGCAATTAAGTGAATGGCAGAGAATCTAAATAGCATCTTCAGATGTCAGCAAAAGGACTACGAAACATGGTTCCACTTACAAACAGGACATTACAAGCTACATGTGAATCAGTGCAACTGTGGTGCAGTGAATTCACCCATTGAGTGTTACATTGAGAG
Organism: Lepturacanthus savala; assembly: GCA_030544235.1. Classification (NCBI taxonomy): domain Eukaryota; kingdom Metazoa; phylum Chordata; class Actinopteri; order Scombriformes; family Trichiuridae; genus Lepturacanthus; species Lepturacanthus savala. Next base: position 12,587,832 of record CM060473.1, read on the forward strand.
TTAAAAAAAAAAACATAATTAGAGGAATACAGGAGGAGACACAATGAGAACATCACAGGGTCGTGTTGACTGGTGGCTTTTACCTTAATTAATGGCTTTGTCTCCTTGTTAGGAAACAAGAAGCTAACAATATACTGTCCTCATTAACAGCCTATTGCTATGTGTCTGCAGGTGAAGCGTGTGATGAACGGCGTGTTTCATTCTCTGCGCGGGGAGTTTGAACTCGGTGAACATTACAGTGGCCAGGTTGTGCTGGGGGTCATTATTACCACCATTAAGGTAAGTGCTTTTTGTACAACGGACAAATTCTTGGAAGATGTATGTGGATGAAAATGCATATCCTCTGCTTATAGAATGCATCTCTAAAAGTGCCAAACATAACATGTCTTTTAAAAAAATATGGGCATCAATCCACTGCTATATCAGCCTCCACTCTGGTTGCAGGTGCTGCTGAAATATCATTGCATGTTGTGGCTTTTAGTTAAAACTGAATTGAAAGGGAGTTGATCTGGCTGAGCTACTTTAAATGCAGCGCCAGAATACACACCCAGCAGATCCTGTCTGTGGAAAATGCTATATCAGCATTCAGCACTACAGTAAATAACATCTGTATGACCAGTTGTATGTGTGTGCATATATGTTTAATTCAGTAGTACTTATTATTTTCTCTTGTTTATTTCCTAATGAGGTTGTGCAGCTTTTTTTATGTTTCAGAAGAATAAAGAAAAGAGAGAGAGATCGCGCATAAACTAAAACATGCTGATTTGTGCACAAAGGAAGAATATTGCACGTTGCACAGTAATGGGAGACCTATTGTCGAACTGCTTTCCCAGAGTATGCACTAATGGGTGTGATAAGGGCAATTTTATCTGCTAGGTATGCTAGAGATCTTGAGTACTCTTTCTCCAAATACTAGGCTGACGTAAAGGTCATAAAGCATAACAGCCCTAGAACTCAGGAGGGCTGAAACTGCCATAATCAAATATAAATAAATATGCCAATAAATGCCCCTATTTATTTAATTCTCTATTTAATGTGTATATGTATGTATTAAATTGTACATTATTTTCCCTTTGCACATAAATGCCCATATTTATTTAATTTCCCAATTTTCTTTTCCATTTTATATATTTATTAATACATTTATTTATTTAGTTTTTATCTATTCCTTTTACTTTTCTGTATGCATTGCCCACCTCATTATGTCAGTGAGGGAGCCTGTCACTCAGCGTGTTATAGGTGGTCAGCTTTTCATTTATTGCAGGGTTCCTACAGGGTCTTAATATGTCTTCAAAGCATTGCATTTATGAATTTGTAAATAACACCTTAAAAAGACTTGGAAAAAGTCTTGAATTTTAATATCTGGGTCTTTGTGCAGTAGGGGACTTCTACATATTGCATTCTCCTCAAAAGTTTTATTTGTCAACCACTATAATTTTGATTAAATAACGTAGCCTAAATAAAGACAAGCAGTACTGTCATGGCTAAAGTTCTGGCTTGCCAGACGATGCATTCTAGAATCTTATTGTCGTTGTCAGGGTGGTTGCTATGAATGCGTGAGCCGAGATAATTTACCTCAGGAACAAAAGTGCAGTGAAGTTGGCTTGTTGTTGGATATTCCACTCGATTGTGGAAAGTTTTGCTTGGCAGAAATTTTATGAAGTGCCATCCTAAGAGTGCCAGTCATGGAGTCCTCAGTACAACACTTTATACTGCACATTTTCAGTGGAGATAACACATGCATCTGTTAGAAGAGGCAGCCGAACAGAAGATGTGTTCAAAAATATTGGTTATCCAGTATGTAGCTATCAGCATTACAGGCAAGTAACAATTGTATATGTCCTCTCCACTCTCTATCACTATTACTATTTGAAGCAGGTATTTTTGTGATCTCTCCTTAATGGTCGGCATATTTTTCCCCCAGAATGTAACTCTGCAGCTGCTTAGCGGCACAGAAACATCCACACAGAGACCGAGTAAGAAGGAGGCATCGACAGAGGAAGAGGAGGACGCAGAAAGTGATGTGAAACAAAAAGTGGAGAAAACGACACAGAATGTACACATTAACGGTGAGAGAGGAGATGGAGAGGAAGGGCACAAGGCCGAATCAAAGTCTCACCAGCTCAGCGAGGTCCAGGTGCACCAGGAATTATCCACAGCGAAGGAGACGGAGACCGTTACTGATTCAGAGACACAGAGCCCTTCAGCAGCTTTAGAGGCATCAAATCCAGATTCATCTACTGAATCCAAACAGCACGAGGCCCTAGCAGCGGAGTCTAAAGCGCAGCAGGAGCAGGGAGAACACTCTGGCCCTGAACTGTCTCCATTTAAAAAAGAGGCGGGTCAATCTGCAGCTCTAGAAAATGGACCTCATGTGGGCTCAGCAGCTGAGGTCAGCCAGGAGAGCAGTGAGGAGGACAAGAAGAGTGTGAATGATGGCGAGCATCAAGGAGCAGCAAACGCTGCTTCTCAAAAACCATTTGGACCCCCTGCCAACCCGCCTCCATCACCGAAAGCTTTCCAGAGTCCAGGAGCAGACACAAGGTGAGCATTGGCATGTACTCCTAATAAAACAGATCAGCGTTCTTTAGTAAAACCAAGTAATTAATGCCAATAGAAATTCTACATCAAGGACATCTTGTATGCATTGGAAAAAAAATACAAAGTATAAGCTGGCTGTAGCTATTTGTTTACTTCAATCATATTTAAATGTATTTCTGTGACTCCATAAAAGTGTCCCTTCACATGCTTTTGTGAAGTGAAGCAGGAACGGGTCCTGAGGGCTGATAATAATTCAATTCCGTTGACCATATAACTTTTAACTTGACCAAATGTCTTAACATGTTTGTCCCCCGTTCTGTAATATGCATGTATTCCTGCAAACTAATCCGTCTGACCTGTTGTTTCTTGCTAACTTGATCCCCGTTTTCCTTCTTCCCTCTCTCTGCCGCGTTGTCTGTCACACCCCTACAACCCACCCCCCAGTCTGGGTGAGGAGCCGTTTTTCCAGAGCACAACTCCTGCCAAACCCCCCGCACCGCCCAGCGAGGAGGAAGAGGAGGATGAGCTGGTGAGGAAGGATCTGCAGAGTTCATTTGAAGCTCTGAGATTCAATTCGCCCCCCTACTCCCGACTGTGTTTTGTCTCAATGTCAAACGCACAATATGTAATTTTCTTCTGCTAGAGGTCCCTCAATCCAAACAAATAACAGGAGATGGAATGTGATGACATTGTGAAATTGTGCGGAATCATGGAAGTTATTGTTTTCATTGCTCTGCAAGTCAGCTTCTCTCAACCAGGATTCCCTCCAGTGTTCATCGTTCAGGAGCTACATTATCCTTAATTATCTCCTCCAGTTAAAACATAGTTTGAAACAACCAAGATTTAAAGAGTTTATAATACAAATGTGGCTTAAAACTGACTAAAAAGTCAGTTGATGCCTACTGACAGACCACACATTCTTTAGTGAAGCATCCTGTTTAAGTTTAAAATTACAGATTTTTCTAGATTTGAAAATTGTTGGAATAATGCAAGTACCCAATTCGACAAAATATATCACACATTTAATTGTTTTTAGCCCTTTTAATGTGAAAAAGTTATGCCTTTAAGTTGCTTGTCATATATAACCACTAACATACTAGTAAAATCATATCTATGTTCACATTATTTTATGGTGCTCTGCTCTACCCTTATTTTGTTATGTCCCTTTTCTCATTGTCCTACCTGCTGTCTGTCCCATATCTAAGGTGGCTCTCAGGTTACTCCCTAGGGTGGATTAATAAAGTATAATGGATCTTAAGTCAGTTTAGCACCACATTATACCTTCTAAAAAATTATATTTAAATAGTTTTGTGTTACTTCAATCCATCAATACAACATCTCTTTCATCTATCCAGAGCTTGAAGGGGCGTCCACCACCAGCTCCACTGTTTGGCGACGATGACGAAGAAGAGGATCTGGACTGGCTGAACTGAGATGCAACCAGAATATTTAATATCTGCATCATAATCGACAGTAAAAACAGGCACGTGGTGCTTTACCATCTGTCTCTGTGCAGTGCAGCAGTGAAGAGGATGAGAGAAGCGTCTGCTGATGAACTTGATTTGACAGCCTGGCTCTTCACCTCTGCGTTGCCCTGCTGGCCGACGCCTGCTGCCACAATGTCCTGGAGAACAAAGCAACAATCTCAAGCCCTGATTTTGGTTGATCTTACAAGCCTGTAATTCACGAAGGAATCGAAACAAATGTTTTTCCTTAAGCAATTATGTGATATCTGCTGGCGATATGATTTAATCCCACATTTTTTACATAGCACTGTAGCAGATTAGTTTGTTGAATCAGCAATTCTCCTGTTGTCAGTGGCTTCAGACTATGCCATTACATGGTTTTTAATTATCAGCTTTGCTGCTTTAACAGTATACATTTTAAACAATTTTGCTAACTTGAAACTCATCACAGGAAATAAATGACATGGAAAATGTGGCACCTTATCTCTTTATGCTTTGTTGTGTGTGTTGAATCTGCTGTGTCTGCAGTAGTTAACAACTCACTTTATGTTTGACATTTATTCTGAGTTCCACAGTAGATTATCGATCAGCCTATCAATCGAATCAGCCTGGTACTTGTGCAAAAAAATGTCCCTTGAATTATGTGTTTTGATGGCAGTCTTAAGATTTTGAAAGCAAGTGTATTGGTTTGTCAACTAATTGAAATTAATGTTGAATTCATTTTGATTAAATAGTTTATAAAAATGTGTGTTTAATTGTGGATCCTTAGGCCAGCAGGGGGCGCTGGAACCCTTGATAAGGATCGCTGTTGCCAAGCAACAGAAGCGCCAACCACGACAACAGAGCCTGTATGAAACAGGCGGAGCTGACTGTTAATGAAGCAACATTGAACGGCGGCTGTAGTAGGTTAAGGTTTTATATTCACATGAGACCGAATCTAAATAACATTTGAACTGAGTAAATATCGAATTCGTCCTACTGGAAAAGTCAAAGTTGTCTTGAGAATCATGTCGAATAGAACACGTTAACGTGAACGGTCACGTGATAGTCAATTAAAATTAGCTAGTTACCTAGGTGTGTGGCCAATTAATTAAAGTCAATTGGGGACGACGAGGGCGGGCTACTTTTTCCAAATTAAAAAAAAAAGCTATCAATTTAACCTTAACGCTGGAGGTTGAATAAAGACGTAAACGTTACGTACAATTTTATTAACCAGGTTAGCATTTTCTATTTCCTTTGTAAGGCAGGTTTGAAAATGGACTCGTCGCACCTGTAGCTGTTGAATATAAACTAATTTAAGCTACAAAACTCACCTGAACAGCCTGTCCTGGTGTCCTGATCGGTATCCATCTATCAACACAATGTGATATTATTGGCAAAGTGTTACAGGTAAAAGAGATACTACAAACAATGATTTTTGTATGATTATGTCTCTGTTTGTATATATTGTCTAACAATTGAGAAATTACCATAAGGTAGCCTCCACTATAACAAATGTATGTAATTTCTACAGTAGCCTCTTGTTCCAATATTTAATAAGCTAATAAACTGTATATTGCAATGCATTATGGGTCAATCGTAATTAAAGTAACTTAAAGCATTTGTTCACAGTATCACAAAAATAAAATAAGTCAAATTGGTCCAGACTGTAATTGCTACATATTACAGTTATGTGTCATTTAAGTTAGCATATAAAGGAGTGACAAGTATATTGGGGTAAACATGGCTGCCAACATTCTTCAGCGATGTGGCATCTCAGTATATGAGGTTTTAAACTGTTTATTTGTATATTAATCATAAATGTTATTTGATATATACACCATTTTCTTTCAGGTTTTGTATCTGCCTGTTAGCCGACGCTTTGGGAAACCCTGCAGTACCACTTGTGGATGAAGTTCATTGTCTCTGGCCCCTACGCTCCCACACCTGCTGCTGGGAGGCTGAACAGCAGATCCATACATGCAAACTTCACATGTTGAAGGCCCTCACCTCATGCAGGGCCCCAGCAACAGCTGCTGAGGGTAGGCACACCTGTAACCCTCCTTTAACCCTACTTTTAATAAACGTGGCATGTCTTATTGTCGCACTGTTAAATTTAGAGTGCTCTGGTTTCTATTTCATAAGTTAAAGACTATTCTATTTCTCACAAATACATATGAAATATATTCCAGAAGTAACGGCAGTGAAATTCTTCCTGTTGGAGCTCAGTCCATTTTTTAATACAATATAATTATTGTAATAGTAGTTATATTTTTTTCTGTCTTCATGACCATATGATATGTTTAAATCCTTCACTGTGGTAAATGCAGCAGACTGGACTAATACTGGGTTGTCCAGTGAGGTTTTTTCTCTTAAAAGTAAAGCTGCTACGAATGCTCTCATTAGTTGGGTAACCTAACCAAGCAGAGCAAGAAGACAGTATGTTGATTAAAAATATATATATAATCTAGAAGGTGATTCTGTGTGTGTTACAGGTGTAAACTAAAATAAAATATGGTTTTAATGCAGGAAAAAAAATATCCCTACTCCAGTCCTGTTGAGTTCCACATACTTCAAGGACAAGGAGCTGTTGTGGAGACTGGTATGAAATTTGATGGTATCTTGTTTTCCTTTCATTTGTAAGCCCTCTGCAACAATATTTAAATAGGCAAAGTGCCTTACTGAAGGAGACACAATAATAGATAAGAAAATGAGCAAATGAGAGGGATGATGACATGTGGAAAGTTAAAATCACGCTATTGTCTGCATTACTGGAATGTTTGATTCTGTTTATTTCATCTATATTAAATTGATTTCCAGCTAGAGCTATTGTATATTATATTAGTAATTATGGACTTGTGAATTATTAACAAAATAATATCTGAAACTGGTAGCAAAATCTGCTTCTTCTATATAACTTTTCATATCAAACGTACAGAGTTGAAAAAGTTGATGTAAAAAAAATATTCAACTTTCAATTCAGAAATATTGTGTTTAAATGGAATAAATAATATGCTGTCATTGACTGTAAATCTATTTTAGTGAAAAGACAATTTGAGAAGAATACAAGAAATTCTTCATCATTAAGCGCATATAACAAAGACACTTAGCCATCACAGATCCATGATGATTAAGTAGAAGATGCCATTTTACAAAGTACATTTTAAAGGAAACCTGTTTTTCAAAGATAGCAGTTAACACCATGTTTCCTATAATAGTTTCCCTGGATAAAAATGGCCTTTTTGTTGTTATTGCAGTTAAGAACCATCCTGTCCATTGGCCAGTATGTCCCAGTCCTCTAAGGTCATGATAAATCTGATTTTCCTTCCCTTTGCTGAGATAAACAAATCAAGGTGGAAAAATTAAATATCCTACAATGAGACAACATGATGAACTTGTGAACTTGTGGAGTTGTATTAGAACATATAATTTCACGCTTGGTTTAGAAGAAACTCAAACAGGACAAGGCAAGGAAAAGGTTTCCGCTGAAGTGAACTTCTTTGAAGTCCCAGTTGAATCAGGAAGGGAAGGGTTCCCTGAAGTCGGTGTTGGTTGGTCTCGGCGAGACCCGCCCAGTGACCTCCAGGTAGGGGTGCTCTCTGTCTCTTTCCAATGTCACCATCTTGTTCCTATGGGTCAATCTCTGGCTTCTGCCCTTGAGGCCCAAGTTGACCAGCAGCCACCTGGGTCAGCCCGGACCCTCCGCCCCAGGAACGAACCGGTACTGATGCAGTCTGGGAGAGGATGCAGAGGAGGCAACACCCGAGACGAGCACCACACCTCCAAACATAAACTGAACATGAAGGTTAGACACTTGTTTTTTTTTCCTTTTTTTAAATTTGACTGCACGTTGCCGATTGCAGATCTTCAACTCTGTAACAGAAACAGTCAAAAACACTCAAAACTGACAAAAGTATTTACATTTCAGAATTTCTTTTTTTTTTTTTATTAATTAAGACATTTTTTTTAAAAAATCTGCAGCATGTTCTTTACCATTTTTTACAAAAAAAGAAACCTTTATAATGACAATTTAAGTCATGGGGAACAAAATCCACAGTTCTCCTGAAGAGGAGATTAGAATGAATATTGTTGACAAACATGTTAAAGATTAAAACTATAAGACCATGTCCAAACAGCTTGATGTGACTGCACCTGTGACTATAGTTGTACATAATATTCGGAACCTGTCCAGGAGGATGTGGCTGAAAAGAGGAACATTCATGACAAATTGAAGAGACTGATAATAAGAATGGTAACCAAACAGGCCAGAACAACTTCCAAAGAGATTAGAGCTGAACTCCAAGGTCAAGGTACATCAGTGTAGGATATCAGCACCTGCTGCTGTTTGGGCCACAGTGGATTCACCATTGTTGAATTTGCCAGAGTGTACATTGACAAGCTACAAAGCTTTTGGGAGAAGGTCTTTTGGGCAGATGAAACAAAACTTGAGCTTTTTGGCAAGTCACATCAGCTCTATATTCACAAATACAAAACTGAAGCATACGAATAATAGAACACTGTACCTACTGTGAAACACGGAGGAGATTTGGTTATGTTCTGAGGCTGCTTTGCTGCATCTTTTAAATATTGTAGCCAACATTTCAGATTGCTTGATGTATGATGTGGTGTTGGATTTAAAGTCAGTGTAGAGAACATTAAACTTTTTTCTGCCTTTATTGTGAGCTCAGATTGGAATTGATTGGGATTGATTGGGAGAGTCCGAAGAGTCGCACACTGAATAATTCAGTCTTCATCTGTAGAGGGTAAGGCAGCCTGTGTGCCAGACAGCCTCCCCCCAGCCCCCATATCAGGGTCATTTGAGCCATTCAAGAGCCCTTCAACTACAGGTAACTTCAGACCCTGTTCCTCACACTCGACTTCAAACCACCACTTTACTTCCATCTGTCTATGAGATGTGTTATGATGGATGTGGAATGTAACAAAATAGATTTACTCAGGTACTCCTCTCACGTACAACATTCAGGTACTTGGGGTTTACTTAAGAGTTTATATTTTATGTGACCTTTTTTCTATGTCACTACATTTTTAGGGCGAAATATTGACTTTTTACTTAAAAAAAATTTGACATAAAACACATACGATCAGAGTAAACATGTAGTATCAAATCTATTTGCCTTGTGACCACATCTCCTGTAAAGAGCACAGTCTGGGTCACATCACTGTGTAGTAGTTAAAACTAGACCCACCTTGACTAGCTAGTGAGTTAAATGCATGAATGTTTCACTACTCATAATGAACTTTATTAAATATATTAATGTATCAATTAAAGAGGCAAATTTTCTCCAAAACCAGTACCTTTGGCCATTTTTACATTGTTTGTATGTTGTTGTTCTAGTAATTTTACTTTATCAAAGGATCTGAGTACTTTTTCATCAATTCATCTGTTTTGAGCTTACCTGAAGTGGCTCTAATGTAGGGCTGCACAATATAAGAAATAATGTAGAAGGCGAAAATGTGAATAAATGTGCAATAGCATTTTCAATATTGCGATTATAATATTGTAACAAGCAAATAAATATCAAAGTGTGAGTATTATTTCTACAGCTCCTAAACTGTCTGCTGTATATGTGTATGGATACAGGATGGGTGGGAGAGTTGCCTTGATGTACCTAAAGACCAGTCCAGGAAATTCATGATTATCTGTGTTAATGTGACCAGCCTGTAGTCATTGAGGCAGGTTATGGCTGACTGATGCAGGACTGATACTATTGTGGATGTCTTAAGGCATATGAGAACGATGTACTGTGTCAGGTAATGATGTTGACATTACAGAGTGTTTATATGTCATCACAAATCTTTATGATGAGCTGGCTATTGGAACCTAGCGCTGGAGTAGTGGGGATGATAGTCTCCTGAACGTGATAGTCATGGCGGCCAGAGAAGTCATTAAACCGTTCTACGGGTGAGTATGCTGCTGATGGTCGAGCAGATGTTTTATTATAATTGGTTCCATTCATAACATGGGTCTGTACTGTTGGAATGGCTGTGATGCCTCTCTCCAGGTCAGTAGACACTGTATAGCTCTGTGTTACCAGACCGGAAGGCCCAGTGGCAAGGTTTTTGCAGGAGTTGGATGTCTGTGGTTTATTGTTAGAAAAGACTGGGATACATACACCACTATGTAGTAGTGACATTATCTACACAGCTTTTTATGTAAAACAATAGGCTACAGTGAATGTGTAGGTGTCAATTTCCTCATGCTCAACAAAGTCCCAATCAGTGTAATTAAAAGTAGTCCTGTAGCTGCTCGGAAGCTCCCTCAGGCCATACTTATACATCTTTAACAGCTGGTTTGACAGTGTTGATAAGAGGTCTGTATGCTAGTGTTAAGAACAGACCCGAACTGACCTATGTGGGAAAGGTGATGCTTTGTATCCAATGTTTAAATGTTGCTATAAACAAGCTTGAGTGTGTTTTCCTCTTATGGGACACTGCACATGCTGATAAAACTTCACGAGCATAGACTTTAGCTTTGCTTTGTTGAAATCCCCTGCTATTACTAAAATCTGCCAGGATGTAGCTTACACTCTGTTGTTTGTTAATAGCAGTTAGTAGATAGCCCAGAGCTGTTGTGGTATTAGCATCTGTTGGTTTGTATACAGCAGTGATTATGGCAACTGTAAATTCCTGTGGCATCTAGAAATGCTTGAGCAGTAGTTATCACATACTGTGCTTATTTCTGCGCTGATAGAGTAACACCTTGATGGAGGCAGTGTGATGATGTGGGGTGACATCTCCATCAGTGGAAAACAGGGCTTGTCATCATTGGATGCAATCTCAATACAGCAAGATATTGAGATGAGATTCTGCAACCAGTGACAATCCTATATCTCCACGGTCTGGGACCAAACTCCATCCTTCCAAATGAAAACGCTCGCCCCCACAGAACAGGATTTATCAGAGACTACCTCCAGAATTTAGTAGGAGAGAGAATGAAAAGCCCTGCCAACACTTCTGACCTCAACCTAACTCAACATTTGTGGGATCGTTGTGCTGTTCATGCTAGAGTGACCAACACAACCACGTTGGCTGACTTACTACAAATGCTTGTTGAGGAGTGGAATGCCATTCCACACTAATGTGTTACCAGGCTGGTGACCAGCATGACGAGATGTCAAGCTGTTGTGGCTGCGTATGGTTATTGCAGACTCCTGACAGTATATGTAAATAAATTGTAAAATTCCCAATATGTGTTGTTTCTTCCTTGTTACTGGTAGACTTTAATCATCCAATCCACCAAAGGCCGTTTTTTTCAGATATTAGTCTGGTATTTGAGTGTCCTGTAGCACCTGCCAGAAGTATGTTGCTCAGATGATGGCCTTAGTGTTTTGTGTCCCTGATGATATTACCAGCTTTCCTCCTCAAGCGTTTATTATATACACTGTCCAGGACTGGCAGGTTGGCACTGATAATCTACCTGGCATCCTTCACCACAGGCTACAGTCTCGTCTTCTCTGCCACTGTGCAGCTGGCATACCATAGATCGGCCTCTCACATCTTCCTGAGGAAGTATAATCACTGTTGTGGTTTTTCAAACAGATGAGCAGTGTTTGTGTCCAGGTGAGATCATTTGGGATGTGACCTTATGGCTTTCCATTCTCTACACTCACTTGTTATGGACATAGTGTGTTATTTCTCTTCTCTTTTCCTGACCTGAAGTAAATACTGAGCTCTCTGATTTTGTTGTTTGGTGTTTGGTATTTAAAATCAGACTGTTCTCACGGCTCCATTCTGCGAGCTGCGTCACCTCCACCCTGAAAGCTGCCTCGTTATTGCCAAAAATCAGCCCAGCTTCTGCTATAGCATCATCTGCAAATTTCACTACAGTATTACAACTGTGTATGGGGGGTGTAGTCTTGAGTGAGGAGAGTGAAGACCATTAGGCCCAACAGACAGCTGTGTCGGGAACCTAATTCGTGAATGAGGCATGTGCACTTTGGCATAGGGTTGTGTAAAGTACAAATCAGACCGATCGTCTCATTTGTCCAACCTTGTGGAATAATGGATATAATGTGGAACAGCATTCGTCTCATGAAACATTTCATGATTATCGGTGTCAATGTCATTGGGCAATAATCCCTCAAGAACTTCACAGCTGACTTCTTTGACACTGGGAAGGTTGGTTGATGTTTTGAGGCAAATTGGTACTGTTGCTTGTTGGAGAGAGATTAACTTCTTAAGACACACTGTACTATGAGCGGCATGGAGGAGCTGCGGGGTGTCATTTACGATGATACTATGCTTCAGTTGTTGGTTTCTATGCACAAATAAAACAACACTTACGGTCTCAAAGTTGTTAAGCATCGATTGACACCATGCAAGAGGCAATCAAACCATGGCATTGGAAGAGTGCCAGCTTGAAAGCTATGAGAACCGACTACAGAAGTCTGACCACCTTTAGTTTGATGGGGAGCCATGCGACCCATTGGAAATTTCCTATGACAATGTGGGAACTGTGTTACTTGGACATACCATTTTCGCAAATGAGACTGAAAAAGGAGATACGTATTAAGAGATTAAAAATGTTGGTCATTACCTCTGTCAACATCGCATCACATGCCTTCACTGTCCAAAGGACAGTGAAGGCGTGGAAAGGTAGCAGTGTGGAAAGGTAGCCCCCCTTCGCTACTGAATATCAAACCGTGCAAAAACCTGGTTCAGGGCTTCAGGGAGGTCTCTCCTTCATGGTGGACTGTGGGGTGTTATGCCTTGTCTCCATAGCCAGTAGCAGTTTTGACTCACCATGACTTAGCATGGCATGACATGGTTTGAATTCAGGTATGTTGTGTTTGCATCAAGAATTAATGTGGACAGGGTCATCGTAACACGCATGCGTGAAACTGCAGTGATGTATTCATCCATGTGACACATCAGCATTTCTTTACATCTGCTCTGGACTATGGCTACAGGAACCAATTATATTTCCTCTGTGAGCTGCAAGCAAATTCGTTAAGCTGAGCAGAGCAGCACATAAAAAGTATCAGGTTCTGCCGATTCTGCCTGGTGGAAACGTGGCATTCGCCTTTTAGTCTGTCATGTTATAGTACCATTCATGTGGACCCCGGAAAACTAGTGGCCACTTTGTAGAAGCATATGGGGATCCAAATAAAGAATATTGTTTATCCAAAAAGGTCCATTTCTTTCAATTTCAAGTGAATTAAAAGCCTCCTAGAATTTTCACACCTCAAATGTTTAAGAGGTTTCAAAGGGCCCTTTGAATAAATGACCTCATTCCAGCTGAATATCAGTGCAAACACTCTTGCCTAATTTTAGACTTCAGAAACACTGAATATTTGTCATCGGGCATTAGTGCATGCTGCTAGCTGCTGAGCAAACAAATGATCTCGCTACTTCGCTGAAGGAAACAAACTCTGCAATGAGCTAACGTCAAGGCTGAGCGTCTCCAGGCCTGTTTCTTACTCACACATACAATGCCTTATGTGCTGTCATTTTTTTTTAATCAAAAGTGACTTCATTTCCATTTACTGTACATTGGCTTTCCAGAGGCCGCCGGCACAGTGAGCTTTATGTGTTTGTGTCCCAGTTCCCGTAGGGGAGCCCTGGAACGTTTTCTGTTTACAGCTTTACTGTGATAACATTTTCCCCTCTGAATCACAGGCAGCGCTGTGTAGCGGTGCCACCTTTCCCCTGGCTGCTAACAGGACACTCTCTGTCAGTCGGCTGCACCACCAGCTCCCACACTAAAGTCCTTTTGAAATGCCAGTTTGTTTATTCTAGTGTACTAAATATGCAATGTGCCGTTTAAGAAACCTCAGATTCGCCGAGGGGAAAGCAGCATCTATGTTGATAGCTCTGTCATTTTTAGTTGAACCCTGCTGCTTTTTTACTTTGCTGGTACAGTATCTTGCAATGCTGTGTTTTTCTTCGTTTTTTATTTAGGGATTTATTATGTATGTTTCCACCGATTGCACAAGTTTTCTTTTGCAAAACCCAGTTTACCTCCTTTTTAGACATTGTGTTGATTTTAAATATAAATTCACTGTATATATAGTTCTGCTCTGCTCTCTGTAAAACATTGTTAGAATGTCCGCCCTAAGTTGTAAAATCCTAGAATCCACTGACATCTCAGGGGATGGAACTGCCCTACAACAAATACTGTTAGTAGTCCACACTCCAATAGGCCTTTTACACAAAGGATGGTATGTCACATTGCATACACAAGTGTAAATAACGCAATTAATTGTGGCTGAAATGATTTTTTGTACAGTATTAACAGTAATTAACCAAATTAATGCTAATGATGTTAGCTGAATCAACTTTATTGCAAGCAGCAAACTCTGAGGGGCTAAAGAGGCCAATGTGTAAATGGTAAAAACTCCAGTTACTCAAATGGACATTTAAGGCTGGTTCAAGTCAACCCCTGTAGAGTCCAATATTAAAATGGTCAATTTTTAAAGCAGTGTTTAAATTTTATTAAGGCTTAATGTTATGCATAATTAAGGAGTGGTCATTTTCAGTGACATTTTTCTCTAGTACTGCAGCAAAAAAGTCCCCATGCAACCGGAAAAACTATCTCCAAGCTGAGAAAAGCTATTTAAAAATCTGTGATGTCACCACAGTATAAAGTCTAGCCAAGTGGCATGATGGAACAAACACTACTGATTATATTCAGTGGGCCACATGTAGCCGGAAGTAAGCCGGAAGCTAAAAACTTTTTTCCAGCGCATGTGCAAAGCAAGAAATTCCTACTGGACTGAATAGACACCATTTTTGGTCTGATATACAGACGATTTTGATTTTTCTTTCTCTTTCTCTTTGGAGTTGCAGTTTCTTAAAAACTTTTATAACAATAACAATTATTTGAATAATTTGCTATTAATATATTAAAACTAATACATGTTTGATAAAGAATGCTTTAAGAGATACACAAACATCCAATTATGTTTTAATTTTAACTAGTTTCCAATGTATGAGAGAAAGATATAAGCTTATTTGAAGCTGCATCATTTTTTGCCATACTGATACAGATACAGTATAAACCCACCTGTTCACACATCCAGCCATACAACAACTTAAGTACTCACTTTGTTTTTTTGTCCGTTTGATGAACACAAGTCCAGTATTCACTCTCTTTTAGCTTTGGCTTGGTGACAAGCAACTTTAGACAAATATATTGGGCTCTATAGCCACTAAATGCTACACTGTGTTCACCATCTAGTCGCTAACTGTGTGTGTCTGCTGTTTGGTGCAGTGTACAGTGGGTTTATCAGTGTTATCCCTGAAAACAAATGGGTGCTGCCGCTTGAAACAAGGTTGTTGATAGTGGAGTTACAGGACTTAAACCAAAACAATAATCTAAAAGAGGCTAAAAAACTCTGTAGAGCTGAGACAAACTGCATTATGTACTTTTATTTGAAGTTACTGACAAAGAAATTTACTCTGAAACTACATTACAACACAGAGTGAGGCTGCTCAGTTACAGCTTCAGCAGTAAAAGTTATTAGTTAAATCTACTTGTTGCATACCTCAGCTTCTCTGTAGAAGGGGTGTGTCTATCAATACCTGCAGCACACCTGCTCATGCCAGACATACAATGGCCAGGTTATTGCTAGCATTGCTAGCACCGTAGCCAGTTATTGCTGCTCTGTGCTCCCTGCTGTCATCACTCCTATTAGATGCTGTGGAGGAATGTGCAGGCCACAGCTTCCCTCTGCCCTCTGGGCTGCCAGCTTAAATCACGACCCCCTTCTGTATGTGGCTGCAGCAGGACAGCCACACCTGCAGCCACCACATGCAGGACTACTCTACTTTTTCATTAACTTTTATTCATCCCATGAGTCTAAGAGTGTGTGGGACTGCCTCTTCCTACTAATGAAAACCTGCCCAAGCAAAGCCTCGTTAAAGGAAGTGAAAATAGCACTTTGGAACAAATGAGTCATTCAGTGGTGCTTTGTAGTTTCTAAGTATCCATTTTCCACCTTATCGCCATCTCATCCTGGAACACTCTATGAGGAAGATGGAAATCATATTAATCCTGCAGCTGTAATTCAAATATATATTTGTCATACACCTACCAGTGATTTGGAAGTGATTTCAGAGCATGTCTAAACATGTATTCTTTACAAAGTCAACCTTCCTTCTACTGTTTAAAGAGTAGAACTTAATAAACTCAGTCAAGTGTTTTGAATACCTTTTTCAAAGAAATGTCCCTATTGAAAGATGTAAAAGCTTGTATTTTCATTTCATTTGGTGAGGTTATAACAATTATCAATTCAAATGTTGACTATAATGTCCTACTTACTGCACTCTATATTGAAAATACAATTGACATGAAGTTAATTGTACAAAAGGTAAGGAAAAGTATCAAAGAAATACAAATCCTGGCTTGTCATGACTTGAAAAGAGGCATGGGATGACAGAACAATACAAGACGAACTGGCACAGGACAAAGGGAGACACAGACTATACAGTATATACACAAGGTAACGGGAAACAGGTGGAAACAATCAGGGCGGGGCAGATAATCAGACCACTGGGAGCACACAAGGGGAAATGGCAAGTTAGCTGAAACAAGAGGAGAGAAGGATATCAAAATAAAACAGGAAGTCACAAGACACTTAATGGACATAACAGATGTTGTATAATGTCAATAATGTATCATAACATAAATGGTAAATGGACTCAAGGTAAGTCAATTTTATTTTTATAGCCCAAAATCACAAATAACAGATTAGCCTCACTTTACGCTTTGTACAGCAACATCCCCTTCCTGATACCCTAACATTGTACAAGGAAAAACTCCACTTCACTGGGAGAAGATAAGAAACCTCAGGAAGACAACAGATGAGGGATCCCTCTCCAGGACAGACAGGCTTGCAATAGATGCTGTGTGTACAAGATAGAATACAATACATTTGAATCAAAGAAGTTACATAAAAGCATTGAATAGGATAACAGAATTATATGGATTTACAGTATAAAAGGAGGATGGGATGGCAAGAATCCATCACAGCTGCCAGATGCAATCAGACTAGAATAAAGACCAAGCAACCTCCAACGGGGACAGACCTCAGGCAGTGTGGAAAAACACAAGGCAGGACTCTGGGGAAAAAAAGGTTTTAAAGGTACACTGATGGGACATGAGTGTTTAAAGATGTAGAGGAAGAAAGAGAAGCTCAGAGTATCGCATGAGGTCCCCAGCAGTCTAAACCCGTAGCAGCACAACTAAGTTCTAGTCCAGCCTCTTACTGAAAACTTTATCAAAAAGGAAAAAAATAGGCTCTGCATTCATTCTACTTCTTTTCCTAATAATATTACGGAAGGGAAGCATATATAAGGGGAAAAGTATTGGGCCAAGCATAGAACCATGTGGAACTCTGTGTCTAACTTTTGTACGGATGGAAGATACATCATTAACATGAAAAATATGATCTGAAAGATGCTGTAATCTCTGTAGTAGGACCTGATGATCTATAGTATTCAATGCAGAACTGGGGTCTTAAGAACAAATATGGAGAAAACTTCCTTGTCCTTCACCAGTGCGGTTTCTGGGCTATGATAAACTCTAAATCTGGATATGGAAATCCTCATATTAACCATTGTTGTGTAGTATGTCACACCACTGTGTGGCCACTCCAGGCTTTCTCCGGAATTTTAGAGAGAAAGGGAAGTTTAGATATAGGTCTATAGTTGGCTAAAACCTCTGTAGCATGTTTTAGTCTTCCAATCACCCAAAGCATTTGACACTACAAGTGTACATTCCTCATTTTACACATATTCATATAATGATGGTGCTGGCTGTCATACAAAATGCCAACAGCTCATCAAAATGTAATGTAATCATTCACACACATTCACAATTTGGGGTTCTGTCTTGCCCAAGGAAACATGGATATGCAGACTGGAGGAGCCAGGAATCAAACCGCAAATTCAGTTAGTGAATGGCCGCTCTACCTCCTGACATAGTTTCCATGATTAATCAGTAGATCTATCAACTACAAAAACAAGATGAGGTCAAAACTATTTTTGGACCATGTATAAAATGCCTAGTTACCATCAGACATGGATTGCAGCATTTTTAACTTTCGATGTATTAGGCAAATTAGAAAAAAAAAATATTCAAACACATACCTGAATTGTTGAAGTATTGGCAAGTTAAAATAATCATACAAAAAGCATCCACACACCTAAGCCCTGATGTACTTATTTACTGTAAAGCATAAATCAACATTTCAGCAGCATGCTGCCTTCATCAGGATTAGTTGGGCAAAGTTAAACAAACATACTTTCCAGTTGTTCCATTTTTCCTTTTAAAATCTCATTTTTTTAACCTGCAGTCTGTGTAGACTTCCTTTACAGTACTTCTCTGTCCTCATTTTCCTTAATTTACCCAAACCCCATCAACCATGCTGCACTGTTTCAACATTCATTTCCTTGACCATTTAGTTTGCATGCCTCCTTCTCCTCAACTTTGTTCCACAAGCTTACTCAAACACATACCCCTATGCATGCACATTTTCATCTCTACCATCATACCCAATCCTTGGCTCCATCAGTATCTCATCTTCTCTAACTATGAGACAGTTTGTGCCATCTAGAAACTGTGTTTATTTAAGTAATCATTAGTTACCCAATAAAAAGATTTAAAATGAAAATAATGTGATCAACAGACACAACAAAACAAAAAAAAACAACATTGATGTTACCATACCTCAATGTCTGTCACATGACCAGAAAGTTAATTGAAATATAAATGGATGAAATGCAACAGCTTTAAATGCATGCTTAGCTCTGTTCTGCCCCCACCAAGATGACCATCTGTTTGTGAATTGTGTATTTTTCAGCCTCAATAAGAAAGTTATTTTTCTTTGTAAATTCCTTAAAACTACTGACTGCCACGTGTCATAGATTTGGAGGCCCTATTTAAAGCTAGCTCACTGTTATTGCTTTCTTGGCTTCTGCGAGTCAATATATCTTGTTCCTGCTTATCACTGCCTTTGGGATCACCCCAAGGATGGGCAGTAATGGATTCCTTGGTTGAAAACCAAATATTTTATCTAGTAAATCAAATATCTGCTTCCAGAAGTTATCCAAAATATATGTCCATGGTTTGCAGGCTCCTCTCCATATTCCTTCAATACACACTCATATGACTGAAGTCTGTTTTGGAATGGATGTGAGGAATCCTTACAAATTGAAGAACTATTTTCTTTTGTTTCCCTTTTCTGCCGAAAATATAAAGTAAATCATAAATTCTGATGGTAAATGACCCCACTACAGTTTTATGTGTGTTAAGTTTGCATTCGTAAATGTATTATTACATTCCTTTATTTTATTTTCAATGATCATGGAAGTGCTTTATTTTAAAAACACATTAGATGCATGTTACATGTCTGAATTGACTTTATGTTGCACAGGCAACAGCGCACAGATCTTCTTTTCTCAAACCTGCAGTGAAAATTACAAAAGAACTGAACTCCACCATTGTTGTATGTGTTCTGGGATAGTGATGGTGCATTCCTGAATCTGCTCTGATGCTCTACACTAAAATGAGTGTGGCCATTCCAAGAAGCAGTGTTTCTGTGTGAATTAGCGAATGGTTTAAGTGTCAGGTCCAAAATGGATAGTGACAGCTTTAAAAAGAAAAACTTCCCTAGTGTCCACATGTATGATATATCACCTTCTCCTGAAAAGCAGTCCTTAGCCAACAGTTTCATATTTTGCAAGTATCTGCTCTTGATGATCTGGGGCCCCGTCTCAGCCAGAAATGACTCTGACACTCCCAGAGTGCACCACTCTGAATAACCAAAAGGTGTGTCAGAGTGTTCCCTGGCACTCAAGGTGACTATTTATGAACCCTCGGCGTCAGCTGACCAATGGTGTGACTTCATCAGTGAGTCAGTCACTTCATCAATGACAGACAGGCATTCAGTTTTCAAGGGCTGGCCTCACTATTGCTGTCCAGCCAGACATTTAAATTCAACTAAATTCTTGTTGGGATTGGTACAACAGTAATATACAGTGGTATTAATAGTTTAAAGTCATACTGCGCTAGTGACTGAAATAAACCTCCATGAACGTAGGTAGTAAAGTGAAGGATGCTCAAAACATGAAGGAGACCTTTATATCTCAGGCACCAGAGGGCTGATGTGCAAATGCCTGCTGCCAGTCATGGGCATCCAAATGCACCACAGCTCATGACATAATCTGCTCACACTCATCTACGAAATCTAATACTCAGCTGGTGATCAGCTCTGGCTGCCGAGTACGACTGTACAATATAGACAGTATGTGCACGGAGGGGAAAAATGGAACCCATTCAGGGCAACAGACGGATGAGTGATGACTGAAGTTAACCAGGAGCTTTTTAAGGACACTAGTATGAGGAATGCAGCGGAGACGTAACCTGTGAAGGTGGTGTCATGACACAGACTGTGGATGCAGCGCTCGCGCACACATACACGGACATGCTGATTCCACACTGAACATACAATTACCTAATTGTATGTATGTTGGCAACAAATGTGTAAAGCGTGTTGAGGTTTTCTTGTTACCTCCTCTTGGATCTGTACAAACAGCCATGTTCACGTGAGAGAAAAAAATTTGTTGATGCGGGTGTAGATGTTTAATGGTAACAAGATTACAGGCCTGGACAAAATTATGATATTTTTGTAGTTCTTTAAAACTTACGATACAACTTAGTCTCCTGGAGGATTTAAGAATAATCAATGTATAATCCAGCCCTTGAATAGGAAATCCAAATAATATATTAACCCAAAACATGTAATTTCCTGACTGTGTAGAAGAGCTTAAGAAATTTAGTAAATATCTCCTTCTAAGCCAAAGGGCACTTTAAGGAGCTGGAATAGGTTCATTCCCCTGGGGAAACTCATAGCAATGCATTTTTTGACTAAATACATTACCGTTCAAAAGTTTGGGGTGACTTAGAAATGTCCTTGTTTTTGAAAGAAAAGCACTGTTTTTTCAATGAAGATAAGTTTAAACTAATCAGAAATACACTCTATACATTGCTAATGTGGTAAAAAAAAATTGACTATTCTAGATGCAAAATCTGTTTTGGGGGCAATATCCACATAGGTGTATAGAGGCCCATTTCCAGCAACTATCAGTCCAGTGTGTTTGAAATGCGTCAGAAGGCTAATGTGATACAATTTTCTATTCATTTTATAACTCATGACTTTTCATGGAAAACACAAAATTTTCTGGGTGACCCCAAACTTCCGAACGGTAGTGTATATATATTGTAACCTGACAGCATAGTAGTAATAAGATGGCAGGAAAGTCCAAGAGGGCTGCCTGAAGCCTTATGAATCACCAAAACAGTCAACAACAATAATAGCAAACATTCAAAACCTTAACATCTATGAGGTTATTTGTCAGTGTTGGACAAAAGCTAAGGGTCATTGTCCTAGGACATACTTTGCCTTTCATTAGCTTTTATTTGAATCCACTATAAACCCGGTCAGATCCATTTACTGCTGTGGGTATGGTTTAGTTTCCTGTTGTGTCTTTCGCGCTTAAAAGCATCTCTTCCTGCATGCTGCACGCGTTTCCTCTTTATCCTCTGGATCACTATGAAAGTGTGATTCTGAGTTGGTTGGCACGATTTATCACTTTCGGTTGCCACATTTCAAGGAAAGATTCAAGAACCTTGCAGATACTGGTTGGTTTGTATTTCTGGGTGCGCTCATGGTCACTTCATTATAAGTTCATAAGAAAAACAATGTGTGGCGAGGGGCTCTTCAGGCCGGTGGTTGGTGTCAGATATCGAGCTAAGAAAACAAGCAGGGGGCAGCAGCCTGATGAATTGCCGACAACTCCTGACCTCCATGTGTTTTGGAAATGTTTGCCTGGCTGACAAACAATGGTTGGCACAGGGCCAGTCGGGAGACTGCCAAACTGGCAACCCCTCCGACCCCCCCGCCACGACCCTCCCACCCTCCTCCCACTCCTCCATCAGTGTCCGACCCAGCGTGGCCAGTACACACATCCTGCCTTTGTGGGCCAGGAATTCCAAGAATCCAGACTGTTGCCCTCCTCCCCTCTGCTGCCCAACAAGGTGCTCTTCCCCCGCCCCCCCACCCCCATATCCCTCCAACTCACCCAAGCAACCCCAGCAACCCCCCCACCCCCACCCCAACGTCCCGGTGGTTTTACAGCCCAGCCGGCCGGGTGTCTGGGTGTGTAAGTCTTGTGTAAGTCTGTGCACTACGTGTGGTTTGGTGTTTTAACATCACTGCTTCAGGCTGGAGCGACAACACCTGCTCTCAGGAAGTGAGCTGTGTGTAGTGGCACCAGCATCCAGTCTAACGGCCGCAGCTTCTGGTGGCTGCAATATCCTCGTAGTTTGATGAGGTTTTAGGGGTGGGCTGTGGGCGGCTGAAGCTAGTTAGACTTCTTTTCTTGTTCAAAGTCACTTTTTTTTGGGCTCACTTTAAGGACTTCTTGTCCATGCAGGCTAAAGGCTTTGACCTTGCGGTGAGACTGTTTTGTTGACTGTTGCTTCCGAGGTCAGCAATGAAGTTTTAATCTGTTAGCACAACATGGACGAGAAGTTCTTTCAGTACCTCTTAAAAGGAAAACTGGAAATCTGAAATTCCATGACAACTGGACAACTTGAGAAATATCTGACTGGACCTTGTGGTGAAAGTGTTTGTGTTGGAAAGATAATTTTTAATTTTAGATATAATTTGTTCTTATTGCATGCAGGGCCGGATGAACCATATATGGGCAATCGGGCACTTGGAGGGGCACCAAGACCACCAAGCAAAAAAAAAAAAAAAAAAAAGTTTCATGCCCTTGGTGCCCCTCCAGCCATGGAATTTTTCCTGGTGACCGTCAAATTATGTTGCATATTTGGAACAACAGTAATTAAAAAAAAGGATTTAAAATGAATTTACACAATGGACACCAAGATAGGACAGGAACTAACCCCCCTACAAAATAAAAAAATAAAATAAAAAACCCAATCAAATCATGTTTTTGGTTATTTTTATACCCCTAGCATTGTGCTTAGTGCCCCTCATATATCAGTTTGTATATTTATGACAAATTCTTAACACTAATTGTGTATCATTTTAATCATCTGGTGATTTTTTTTTCCCACCAAACGTCAGATTGAGAATCATTGCTAAAAAGTGCTATATTTCAGTGTTATAGTTTCAGATCATAAAGAAAACCAGTGTTGCTTAGTTCATCTGGAATTATGTAATGCATTATTACTGCATCATATCAATTCTCTTATAGGTTTCCTTGATAAATTACTTTTGACACATAGTATGACAACATCTGTTGTGTCCAGTCTCAGTAGTCTCTTTCAGCAGACTGTACTTTTTCAGGAACATAGGGGAGGCCTTCAGCAGCCTTATCAAAAGCGCCAAAATACATTTCCCATGTTTCATGACAGTGTGAGCCAACACTTAATGCGAGGACCTTCCTGCTCTCCAGCAAAACACTTTTTACGTGCCCCTGGGATGACAATGGGAATGCAAAGTTTTTCCTAGCAATCATGGGAACCTGAGGATAGGCCTGTATTTCCTGGAATGCAGCCCACTAGGAAAGAGATGGTGGGGAACACAGGATGTCCTGAGCTACACCGTCCCACACTCTGTAAACTGTGGAGCCCCGGCTGTTTGGCCAGAGCTGGTGGAAGAGTTGTTCACAGGGATTTTCTCAACATCACCGCTTCCCTTTACCATTATAGAGTGGGATTCCCTACTCAGGTTTTCCATTACACCTGTCATACTGTTCTGTTTTTTTTTTTTTTATTGCAGTCAAATATAAAATGACCAGTCTAATACCTCTGGTTATGTGTTGGAGTTACCCCTTTCCACAGGAAGATTTTACGTACCCTAAAAAGAACAACATATCTCAATCAGGATTTGGTTTCCTGAATATACAAATTAATTCTTAAATATTTGCCCCTTGCATAAATATTGACACATTTGACGTTTCTGCCCAAAGTCGAATGCTCAATTCCACTGTGATCTGAACACATCTCTGTCAGTATTTCACACCGACAAAGCCACCACCTCCTCCCTCTGGACACTTTCTGGCTGTCTTGAGAGGAGAGTGGATGATATCACAGTGTGGGCGGGGGCACGTTTGTAGTATAAGTACAGGCCCCACTGAGGGAAACCTCTTCATGTAGTAGAGCTGAGCTGAGCTGCAACCAAGATACTGTAGGGAGAGCAAACAAGAGCAGACTGGTGTACCTCTTGGTGCATGGACTCTGAACTGTGGATACGTTTCATCCTGGACAAACAAGAACTCTCTCTCTTCTTGGGACACTGGACGGCCACTTACAGCGACATTCCTTGATTTCTTTTTGAGCTTTTGCCCTTTTCTCGTTTGTTCATCTGCAGCCACCAGGATGTTTTGCCCCATTAGTTTGTGCCAGATCATTTCCAGCCTGTTTGTGCTTTGCAGCGCTGCAGCGATGGTGAGTTGCAGCCACCTGCTCAAACCTTATTTTGTGCATTCGCTCATTTTTATTAAACTTCACATAGTTTTCTGACTTTATATATATATATATATATTGTATACGATGTGTCAATTGTCATCTGTTGAGTTGAGTCACAAACGGTGACCTCTTCCTCAGGCAGAAGGCGAATGCCCGGCTGAGTGCTCCTGTGCCCCCTCGCCCCCTGTGTGCCCGCCAGGTGACAGCTGGGTAACCGACCACTGTGGATGCTGTAAAGTTTGCGCGAGGCAGTTCAACGAGGACTGCAGCGCCACCGAGCCCTGTGATCACATCAAGGGGCTACGCTGCCATCTGGGGGCCAGAGGAGACCCTGAGAGGGGACTGTGCCGAGGTGAGGGCAAAGAATGAATCAGCTTGGTATACATTAGTTGTCGGATGTTGTGCATGTTCTGAAAAAAAGAAATGACACAAAGGCAATATGTAAAATACCGGATCAGTGTCCCAGAGCGGCCCTAAGTAAATTGCAAGGGTTCACCAGATAATAAAATGAAACTAATTAAAGGGGTCCTATTTCATGTGAAATCCTACATAATTTCACCTCCTCGTAGCTCTAAAAATCCTTCCAATGAGTAGAAAGAACACTCCTTGCTTGAACAACTCATGCTGTGTCAAGACAAGCTAAAAGCCACCAATATAGATAATCTCACACAGTGGGAGAAACAATGCCCCCCCTATATATCTCTAGACAATCACCAGTATAAACACCAGTATAAACAATATGTATTAAATTGGTACCTTTTCTTCTTGTGAATCTTGAAGAGTTTTTAAAAGTCTGAAAAATGAATCTGATGTCATCAGGAATAATCTGTCATCAGAGAGCCTGTGTTACAAACTACAGATGTAGAGTTTGAAAGATGGTCTAATTAAAGTGGTGCTATCATATTGGATTATGGGAAGTGTAGGATCCAGGATGAGATTGCCCTATAGTGAGCCAAAGCATGAAATTATTCCCTATTGGATGGTGGCGTATTGTTTTCCCGCTTTGATCCTATAGGCCATGATGTGGCGTGTTGACCCTTTCCTGTGTTCTGCTGTGAAGCTCATACATCTGTCTTCACACTTCTGTTTCCTGTTTTGTGCGCGTGTATGTCGACAGCTGAGGCCCAGGGTCTGCCCTGTGAGTTCAACGGCCGGGTTTATCAGCACGGCGAGGACTTCCAGCCCAACTGCCATCACCAGTGCACCTGTATGGACAGAGTGGTGGGCTGCATGCCCGTCTGTCCTCACCAAGTGCCCTTACCCGACTGGCGCTGCTCGCGGCCCCGCTTGGCCCGGTCCGAGGGCGGCTGCTGCGAGGAATGGGTGTGCGACGACGACAACCACATCAGTGAGGAGCCAGACGAGCTGACATACACCTCCCTGCCAGACAGACAGCCCCTGCCCAACCACATCAGTGCCTTGCTGCAGGCCCCACCGCAGCCTCGGCACCCGGCTGCCACCGGAGGAGCCATGTTTAGAGGTAAACATCACATTCTACCCCCACAATGCCTCTCCTTTTGCCCACCAACACTAAATATGGTCTCCAGAAAGCCTTTCATATTGATGGGCAGGACATGGACAAAACTCTGTGTCAAAATGAATCCAACCAGGTCTAAAACAGATTTAGAAAGCAGCTTGGGCTGATTTAAGAGAGTTTGACTTTTAGACCCACAAAACGAGAACTAAGAAAATGCTTTTAGGCAGTACTCCCTGGACTGCCCTAATGTGTTCTTTTAAAAACACAAACGATCACAGGGTCATATAAATAGATAGAGATTATCCCTCTGGGAGCATGAAAACAATTAATGGCAATTTTATTCTGCCTAGTAGATTTATTTGTCATCCTGTGAGCAAACATTCAAGAGTCCAAAATGGAAATAGTTCGTCATGCTCTGTAAATGTCATGGCAGCCTACTAATTAGATTTCCGCTTTGATTAAGAAGAAATTTTGATTGAAAATCAACACACGAGGAAAGGTCAGGGTGAAACTAAAATGATTGTAAATTATCAAGATTTTTATCTACAGTGAATTTCATTCCACCGTGGTCCAGACATCATGAATACACAGATGACAGATCTAGCAGGATGTGCTGCGGTTGACTTACTGATTGTTACACTTCACCCTCTTACAGAAGTGGTGTCGCTCCCTGTGTCTGAAGTGATACTGAAGTCCAGTTGTTTCCCACAAACCACTGAGTGGACCGAGTGCTCCACCACATGTGGGATGGGCGTATCAAGCCGGGTGACCAACAACAACCCGTACTGTCGGCTGGTCAGAGAGACTCGACTGTGCCAGATCAGGCTTTGTGACCTGCAGCTTCCTGCTGCCATCAAGGTACGCAGAGAAACAGCGAATTAGGAACTTTGCCTGTTGAAGTCCAGTGAGTTACTATGTCTGACACTGTGTCTCTTGTCATCCAGAAAGGTAAAAAGTGCCAGCGAACCATCCGCCCGCAGGAACCCGTCATGATCACCTTCGCCGGATGCTCCACAGCCCAGCGGTACCGCCCCCGCACCTGCGGGACCTGCAGCGATGGTCGCTGCTGCACGCCCTCGCTCTCCCGCACCGTGCGGCTCCGCTTCCACTGCCCAGACGGCGAGGGCTTCTACCGGAACATCATGTGGATCCAGCGGTGCAGCTGCAGCACGAGCTGCCACGCGCACGGCGGGCCATCCAACCCCTCAGTCAGCCTTCACAACGACATCCACACCTTCAAGCACTGAGGCTGACTCATGATGCCCGGCCCCGGCTTGGCACGCTGGGCTAAAGACTCTGCACCTCCTCCCCCCTCTAAACCCGGAGTCCCCCCCCCCCTCCTTCAACCAGGCAATACGCTCGCTTGCACTTTAATCTTCCTGCCATGACGACATCAGTTTGCCCACACTAGAGGCGTGTTAACCTCCACCAGAGCAGCAGCACTGGGGACGACACACTGCTGCTGTGTTAAAACTGTTGGCAGAAAACTTGTACTGAAACTTCTTTTTATTTATTTGTAACTTTTTATTCCCATCCTCTGTTTCCCACAGATGGCAGTGTGACGGTTTGTCGCACAGAAGGTTGTTTAGACCAGTAACAGGGAACACTTTTTGAGGGGTGGTAAAGAATTATGGACATGTCTGATGCATTTTCAATTAAAGAGAAAAAGATTAGAATACTTCAAACATGCATTAGCGACTATAGAGACTGTGTGTCTATCATGGCCTGTTTTTTGTGACGTTTCCGACACATGTACTGATTGTGGATTGATCAACTGTGTATGTATTGTGTGTGTGTGTGTGAGAGAGAGTGTGGGTGTGTTTATTGTCTGAAGAATGAGGAACTCTCACTAGAGAGTTTACAGAGAATGTGTTCATTATGCTACTACATAAAAAGAATACAGGATATAGTGTATATAGACTTCACTCTTGGTTGTGGAGTGGTAATTTGTGGGGATCACCTCATTTTTCGGGGTGTGATTTTTTATTTTTTTGTGTATGTGTGTCCTTCACACTGTACATAGTGCTTTATTTTGAGGGATGATATGATGCTACATATTTAAGACATGTAATGCTTGTTCATTGGATGTTTTTTTTCCTGTAAGCTCTACATCAAATAAAAACTCATCAACCTCTAATGTGTCTTTTTTACAGCAGAATCTAGTGTGCAGCTGCTATTCATATAAAACCCACAGCTCTGACAACTGCTCCTATACAAATATATATATTTAAAACAAACATAGTGGCCCTGCTATACTATTTTTTTTCTACTATTAGCTTGATTTACTGTTTGCAGGAAACATAAACAGGGGCATTCCCTCAATCCAAAACACCTCACAGTAAGTAGCAGAGTGCTGAAAATGTGACCCTGAATGAGAAACATTACAGCGATGCTAATGGAACATTTGGAAGGGGTAGTCTGGCAATTTGGCATTGCAATTCCATAAAGTTGATGTTTTTATTTTACTTAAGTACTTAATAAATTAGCAATACAACAGTATGAAACTGCTCTATTCCAAAAAAAAAGGACAGAATAATTGGCAGCAAAATAGACTTTAAAGTATCAAAAGTAAATCCTCGCTTTGTTGAAGCTGCTAAAGAACTCAGACGTCTGAAATATGCTTAGAGTATCGGAGCAAGCTTCTGGCAGGAAGATCTTCTATCCCCGGACTGGCAGGATAAATTTGTGTGGGTAAAGTGTCCCTCTGTCATTAACACCGCTGAGGTGTTACTGAACAAGGACCTTAACTGCTGCTCAGCGGCCACACTAACAGACTGTAGTTGTAACGGGCAGCTTTCCAAGTGTGAATGTGTAACTGTGTAAATGTGATCAGTGTGCTCCTGCAAAAGAGTATATATAAATATTCCCTGAATAAATAAAGATTAAAAAAAAAGAAAGTCAGTTTCTTTGAAAGAAGGAACCTCTGGTTTAATCATTTAAAGGTGCATTGCATTTTATAAACTCATGGTTTTAATTCCAAATCTTAGTCTGAAAAGTAATTAGTAACTGCAGATGTAGTAAATAGTTCCCTCTACATTGTAGTAGAGTGTACGTATAAAGTCAAGTCAATTTTATTTGTATAACCACAATGGGCTTCACAGTTTGTACAACAGCAACACAACATCCGCTGTCCTTAGACCCTCACAAGTATATGTAATTTATACTTAAATAGAGTAGAGTTATTGCTTTTCACAGATTTAGCAGTACCTGCCATGACTGGTAAAATTAACTTGATATGTTAAATCCTTGAATAAATAGCAGAGGCCTGCAGCTGTGGAAGTAAGAGTTCTACCTGCTGAGGTACAGTTCACAGGTAATGTAGGAAACAGCAAAGAGGTCCCAAGTCAAATACAACGTGTCAATCATCAGTGATCCTCGTGGTTCCCTCAGACATGATGCCCAGCTGTGTTACGTGTCAGCTTTCAGTCCATTCACTGCGGCTTATCAGTGTCTTACCCTCATCAGAGTTTTCCACTATACATTTACAGCCACGGCTCTGCATTCATGTTGCCCCGTGACCTTACACAATGCTCCGGGTTGGCTCTGGAGCACAAACATTACAGAGGACCACTAAATTCCTCACCCCGGCCTTTGCCTCCTCTTGAGATGAGGGAGGAACACTCTGACCTTCCAGCTGCCTCAGTCAGAACCACTGGGTGAGGGCTTCATCTCTACCGGCTCTCCCGTCTTCACTTACAAGAGGTGGATCTAGGGCCTCATTTTTTATTGCCCATCGGGTACTCCAAGCAGTGGAGTACCTTCTGACCTCATGGTGGCATTAGTATGAGACGGTTCATTCTTTGAGGAGAGGGACATACATTTAAGATCCATCCGGCAATTAAATTTCAAGGGTACGAAACCCCCCCCCAAAAAACATATAAAATAATCAGCACCAAAGAGCAACATGCTGATGACCCTGGTGGAGCATTTTACTGCTAAAGAGACTGATATTTTTTCTCAGGAGTTGGTGGAGACCAAACCAGTCAGTCAGTCATTTTCTATACCTGCTTATTCCTCATTAGGGTCGCAGGGGTCTGCTGGAGCCTATCCCAGCACATTACAGCGAGAGGCAGGGATACACCCCAGATGGTCGCCAGCCAATCGTGGGGCACACACACCATTCACTCACACATTCACACCTACGGGTAATTTAGAGTCGCCAATTAACCTCAGCATGTTTTTGGACTGTGGGAGGAAGCCGGAGTACCTGGTGAAAACCCACGCAGACACGGGGAGAACATGCAAACTCCACACAGAAAGGTCCCAGACCCAGGACGCAAGGCGGTCTTGAACCTGCGACCTTCTTGCTGTGAGGCAACAGCGCTAACCCCTGCGCCACCATGTCGCCCGAGACCAAACCAAAGATACAAAAAAGGAGAGTGAATATTGGACTTATATCAGGTGGACCACAAGGATGCTTCCAAATGACTGAGTTGCAGCATGTTGGCAAGTAATAAACATAGTTGGTTGAAAAGTAGACCTGTGGAAGATGAATGAACGTATTGAGCCATCCAGTTATGTGTTGTCATAATTTAATATGGTGCCAAATGTATTGATAACGTCATCAGAGAATGATGTTTGTGTCGCAGTACTACATTGGACCTTGTCTAATATAGTACAGTGACGCAAAATGGTTTAGTCCACCTGCAAATAGCGACCATTAAAGTGTGCCCAGATTGAATAGAGGCCAGATGCAACAATTCAGGTGGTGAATGAATGAACAGGTCATCTTTATAATCTGATCTGATTATAGCTTATAACCCTATTTATTGCAACTTTCAGCTCTTTCAGAAAGCAACGTAAGAGTGTACACGGCCCAGAATTTGGTTCTATGCCCCTGGTAATATCTGTGATTTTATGACAAGTCCAAATATCTGCTGTAATAGATACCTATAGTGTCTTTGTATTGCATATAGAATAGTTTCTCGTGTGGTTTATGATAAATAAAACTGACAATAGGTCAAATATTAGCATTTTCTCTTTTCTTCTTCGACTGTCTGACCGACAGGCGGGAGCCAAAATGCACACATGACATACCATGACATGCTGTCACCATAGAGACACCGTTTGCTTTCGTCACTGACGGCGCCGCTGTGTTCTGTCGGGCGACACCTCTGATGACGATGTTTGTATGCTCAGCCTGTTTAACTGGCATAAATTCAGGGAAATGATCCATCCACCGGCATTGTTGCGCATTAGTGCTGGTGTCCCATGACTACGTTTTGACTGCTCATTTGTTTAAGAGTCATCCTGGCATTTCAGCAACTTTTATGGAGCTATGGCTGCTTTCACACAGACACGGTTCTGGTTCAGGCTCTGTTCTGGGGTCTCAGCACCTCGGTGCTTTCTGGCAAACCAGCCTGTGTTCGCACCGGTTTAAGTGGAACCAAAGTGGGAGGATGTTACCCCATGGTACTCAGGGTTAGGGTTAACCCAGCCTTGGCCTCTTTCTCAAATTCAGAATATGCTTTCTTGTCCTGCTTTGCATTATTAGAACTCTGTAGATGCCCAAATCGCCACCAAACATTAGATTTCCTCAGCAGACCACTGCAAAATTCTATGACATGGCCACTGATGCAGTTCTCAAGGAAAAACAATGTACTTTTGTTCTGCTGAGAACCAACTTTTTAGGTTCTGATATGTAAAAACCAGTGGTGAACATATTAGGACATTTTTCAGGGACAGTTACTCAACTCTTCACTTCACTGAGGCCCAAGAGTTGATTGTGCCAGGCAGTCATCTAACTATTTATCTAGAATCTTGATGGGAAATTTCAGTTACACATCATTTCTAGAACTTTATTTATAATGTATAGTACCTGACAGACAAAGCATTACTGGGCTGTGTAGTTCCAACTGGCAACAATATCCACCATGGCTGAACATGCTTTTTATCAGACATATAATCTTCATGAAACTAGAGTAATAAGAGATTTGCAGCAAATATGCAGGGGAAAAATCATAGCAATACATGCTTAACTTCATTTTAAGCATAACAGTCATTTATGCCATACCAGAAAAGCAAATTAGGAGTGAAAACCGGTGAGATGTGTTCATTCTTCTTTGTCAACGTTAGGACGTTTTAAAGCAGAGTCCTGTGAGGAGGCTGTGCAGTAATCTAACCTGCTGGAAATGACAGCATGGATAAGTTTCACAACATTATATGCCCCCGCATTCTTATTTTGTTTTGAAAATGGTAATATGCGGTTAATTTAATGTAGGACACGTGCCTTTGTAAAGAAATAACTTTACTGATATTCACTAATTTCCACACAGAAATGATTAGTCATCAGACATTCCCTATTTGCACTACACCGATCCAAACTCAATCCAGAAGCCCTGGACTTGCTAGATATCAAGAATTCGTGATGACTCATTTTCTTGAGCTGGCCGCAAAACTGCTCTGACACTGAGGTGCTTGCCCTCAAGAGAGAGAAAATAGAGCCTGAGATGGACACATCACAGTGAGGGGGCTTCATAAATGTGATAGTCTTGGCAGCATGCTGTGGTGCGATGCTCCATGGAGGGTTTATATTGGCTTGGAACCCAGACTGGAAGTTACAGGTGTTGTCCAGCCTCACAGGGAGCTGTGACTTTCTGCATGGCCTTGACAGAGGAACAGGAAATATGTCGGAAATCGACGGAGGCCTCAGAGAGCGGTGGAAGTCGGCCGGGGGCTGCCACACCGACCGCAGCGGAGGAAACCCCCCGCCACCGCCCCCCACCGCGCACTCTGGGAGAGGATGTGCCGAAAGTGGTCCCTCTCCAACACAATGCGGGATAATGCGAGACACATGTCTCCATGTGTGTTGTTGCTGGCTTGTTGTGCAGAAAGTGAACGTGTGGAACATGACGCATTGTCTTTAAAGAGTGTCACAGTTAACATCTTTTATGGAAGCAAAGTCAACATTTCCACAAAAGGATCCTGTTTAGACTGAGAGTTCACAGTCAAGTAAACACTATGACGTCAGAGCTGAATCAAAGGGCCCTCACTACGAAACCTGATTCCACCACTCCACTCCTGGCATCAGTTCTTGGTCCGATCCTGGCATTCCCCTTTATCTGCTTAATTAGTCATTTTGATGATATCTCTTACTATTGTTTGCTGCATTTATATGCACATTACTATTGGATCTCAAAACTTGGAAGTCCACTGTGCATGCAACATGAGAAACCTTGTTATTTATGATACATGATTCTAACAATATCCCTGTTTATGACCATCTATGGCCAATCGTATCTTGATTTCTCGGTGCCTGGTTTCTCCAACTAGCATATCCAATGAATGTCTCTACCAATTTATTTGACAATGGTTCTGATAGCGGATATCACTCTTTAACATCAACTTCTCAGTGATGGTCAACAAAAGGATCACCAATGTCATCGCCAAAGTCTCATTTATCATCTGGGAACCATGAATGTCTATACCAAATTTGCTGCAAATCCATTAAATAGATGTTGATATTTCCCCTGAATAAGTAAAAACTTTGCTGGTAGGACCAGAGGGAAATTCCATAAAACGCCATTTGGATTCACATGATGCGGACTCACTGGCAACCTAAGAGTCATGCTGCTAGCATCGTACATTGTGCTGGATGAAGTTGCAAATGCACTGCTGCAAAAGTTCAACTTTTCGGTCCGAGGAGCCTGCAGTTCACTGGGGATAGGAAGCAAGAGCAACACTCCTGGATATAGCTCACGTGTATCTGCAGTCGTCCTCATGTCTAGTTATCTAATAGTCCACACACTTCAAATGTCAAATTCACCATTTGTTGAACTTTGAATGTTCTTTAAATACCTACTGTGGTCTTGTTTTATTTCATTTAAGACAGAAATGGATACAGAAAACATTGCTTTCCTTTGCCCTTTGGATTTGGCTTTCATTTTGATGGCTCCCTTCGTGTAATAGTTGACTCACTTGCTTCAGCTTCAACTGGTGTAGAAAAAAAACAAGACATCAAGCTGGTTCTACTCTCACTGATCCCTGTCAACTTGGAACATTTTTTAGCCTCTACTGTGTGGAACTACTGTGTGGAACATAGTAAAGTAAAGACTAAAGGTGAGCGTGCTCAAAGATACTTGTATTTTTTACTCATGGTTTTATAAAGATTTTCATATTCTAGCCTTCCTTACAGCACGAAAATTCTGCAATGAATTACATGGTGATGGATTGAAAGATAGAAAAAAAAAACACTTTCACTCCTTTATTTGAGTTTTTCTTCAGAATTGTTAATTTCAATTGATTTGATAATGTTTTACAACTTATCCCAATAGAAAGGCTCACATATGTTCTCCAAGGAAACTTACATGTTTTTTTTCCCTGGAGCCCTGCTATAGATTTTACTGGAGAGGATAATGTTGCAGTCATATTTAAAGATTTTGCAATTTTGGATCCAGGTGATTCCCAAATTGTAGATTTTATAGTTAAAATATGGAGGATGATGATCCACCTTTTTTGTTTTGTATGTTTATTATGATTTATCTGCATGATTAGTTTGTTGTCTAACTGCTGTCGGTATAAAGAATAAGTTAAGTGTATAACTTATATAAACTGGGAATTGAAAGTAAAATGATTAATAGATTGTTAGTTTATGAGTCTATAGAGTTGTCAGTTCACATCCAGAATCACGACTGCTCATTCATTGTCCTCTAGTGGTCAGAGTGAGGAACTGTAACACCACTTTGAACTAAGCGAACTTAACATTTAAATTTGTTTTAGTGTAAATATTGAACATAGTCATCGAGATAGTCTTTTAAAAATACATTTCCTGATTTGGAGAATAACCTGTTCAGTTGTATTCACAACTTTTAAAATGAATTTATCAGACCGTCTGGGGTGTATCCCTGCCTCTGGCCTGTAATGTGCTGGGATTGGCTGCAGCAGACTCCCGCAACCTGATTAAGGACTAAGTGGATATAGATGACTGACTGACTGACAAACTGAGGCTATGGGGTGACATGATGGAGCAGTGGGTAGCACTGTTGCCTCACAGCAAGACGGGTGGGGTGTATCTCTGCCTCCTGTCTGCAATGCACTGGGATTTACTCCCCTGTGACCCTAGTGAGGAATAAGCAGGTATAGAAAATGACTGACTGTGTGCCCCACGATAGATGGCACACAGTCAGTAGAAAATCTTTACAACACAAACACGACTAAACAAAACAGGGCTAGAGGCTAGAGTTAATCTGAATATTTGTGTGTTGAAAAGTATATTTTATATTAATTTATACCAGGAAAATAAAATATAAAGTGTTGTTCTTGGGGAAATTAATTATCATTCCCGTTCCTGTTTTTCTTCCAACATATTTAACCTTTTATGACAGAAGGTACATTACAAACCTATCAAAGTCCGTGCCTTGCAACATGATAGGATGCTGTCCTCTACTGGAACTCTACTGGAAGTACAGTAGGCAGCTGGTGTATTGAAGTGAATCTCTACAGTGCTGCTGGAGTTGATAAGGATTGACCTCTGATCTTCCTTTTTGGGTGGGCGCAGAGGAATAGAACAAATATTAAATGTTTCCGCATCATATTCTGCACATTAATTAAAATTGCATCTATTAAAAATGTATGGAATTAGGATCAGAGTTGTCAGTTCACATGGCTATAAGTGCACTGTGTGGCTGTAACATCTGGCATTTGAAAGACAGCATTAAAAAAGAAAAAGAAAAAAGAAACAAATAATGTAAGACTTTCCTGGAGCCTAAATGGTTAACTGTAATGTTTAGACTTTTACTTTGAAATTATACTGTTGTTTTAATCTGATAGTAAGGCATAAAATCAATTCCACAATGTTCAGGATTTGTGAGTGTGTACATTTAACTACCTTTTAATAATGTTCCTTAAAAAATCAAATGCTGATATATGTATCAGAACATTTTCCTGAACACATAGGAACATTATTTTTTAATTTGGTTTACTTTGAAATGGTTATTAAAAATATTGCACATTTATATATTTGTCCATATTCCTGATTTGTCCTTTAAATCACCTCTGTTGGTAGAATTAACTTGAGATAATTGTCTAAGTTACATCTTACTGACACTTCATGGAAATTTTGAGTTGTACATACCATTACCAATTTTTTTTTTTACAAATTGTATAAAAGATTAATATTGAGTATTTGAGTTAGGACCATATAAGTATATACTTCTTCCTACTTCTTTTCAAATGTGATAATATTTAACAATCAATCAATCAGGCCACATTTATATAGCATTTCATACAACAAAATATAACAGAAAGTGCTTCACACGCTAAAAAAAAAATCCAATATTAACCCTGCTACATCATACCCACACACATATACACACAAAAAACAATAGATGACTTTGTAATTAATCAGGCATTCAATTATAAAACTTAATAAAACAGGAACTGAGGAAACGTTATTATAAAACCCATCAATTTGTAGTCAGTAAACACCAGAGGCAGGATTTGGGAATAGATATAAAATCAAAATACCATGAGTGAATGAATAAAGAAATAAATAATAAACACATAGTAGGATAAATAAAAACTCTAAACACAAGGCAAAAAGTAAATTAATGGTTTAGAGCACAACATTACATACTAAAAGAGAGAAACATACAAATAATAAACGAATCAATTAAATTAAATGAATTTAAATTAGAATAAGAAATAATTATGAATAAATAATTAAACGTGTTCCCGTGTAACCTAACGTTACTGTGTGGGGCTTCGGGGGTGTGAAGGTGCATATTAATGAGCCACTATAAACTCATAAATCATTTTGACTAAGGCCACGCCCCCTGCCTTCCTATTGGCTGCTGCGCGCGTCATGTCGGCTGCGTCCCCTCTCGGTAATTTAAATAGCCCCTTGCGCAATTTGATGAATAGTGTCGCTGTCAAAAGCGTTAAAGGCATGTTGATAGACGGCCAGCTGAAACACGGACAGGAGAGGAAGAAGAGGAGCTGCGTCATGTCTCCTCTTCGCGGCTTCGCGTAATAATTCCGCTGCGGAGCCGCGCGTCGGGGAGAGTTTGCTCAACTATTACCGCGCCGTCCGTCCCGGGCTTCGTGTTGTGTTGCTTTGCCTTTTTTTTTTTTTTTTTTAAAAAAGGAGTGCTATGGAGACCACAACGTGTCTGCTCTAAGTGCGGTTCCGCGGCTCCCGAGTGTGTCGAGGTTATCGTGATATTTTATTTTCCCACCTTCTCTAAACTTCAGCGGAGGAGGCGGAAAAAAAGCGTCGTCTCGACAAGGTAACGTGTCTCTAATTTTCCTCTTGTTTTCCTCGTCCCGACTTTGCTTTCCTGCATGCTAGCGTCTTGTGGTTCTAAACAACATGTCTGTGAACATACGGGAGAAAAAAAAATCCACGTCTTATAAATACAGTTAAATACAGTAAACGCGAAAACGGGGAAATACTTTTATAAAGCCTCCATTAATACGTTTAGTCTCCAAACTGGCACTCTTCCAAAAGTCCCATTTGGTGACTTTCTCTTCTTCCCTCTCACGTCAAAGTACACCGCTGACATAATGTTAATGCTGCAGTCTGCCTGTCATATCAATAACAGCATTACTTTTGATTTATTGAAGCTGAGGGATAAAGAGAAGAGCATTCTAATATATTTTAGATAATTCATATGCCTCCTAAGTGGGTATACAGAGAAATATCAGTGATATATACGTATTTCAGTGTTTAGGTCAACCTGTTACAGTGAGTCCTGGTTTGTATCTAAATGGTATGTGTGTGTAGTATTAATTATGAGGTGTGTACCAAAACCTCATGATGTGGAAGCAAATAGAATTATCTTCAAAAAGCCTTTGTTCTATTTGCTGACTCCTTTTTTTTTGCACATGACCTAAAAGAAATGATCTAAAGAAGGGGATGAATGCAAAATAATAAAATTGTTGTGCCCAGGCGCCGCTGAGGGCCCACATCAGTATGGTGAACAGCCAAGCACCAGGCATACCGCCGGCCCCCAGGTCGTGTGCAGGATGCGGGGGGAAGATCGCCGACCGTTTCCTGCTCTTCTCCATGGAGCGCTATTGGCACACTCGCTGCCTCAAGTGCTCATGCTGCCAGGCCCAGCTGGGGGACATTGGCACCACCTGCTACAGCAAAGGGGGCATGATTCTGTGTCGGAGCGACTACATCAGGTAAGGTCCTCCGCGTGGGGAGGAAAGAGGAAGAGGAGAAGAGGAAAGGAATCTGCTGCTTTTAGTTTTTTTTTTTTTTTTTTTTTGGAAGCCGTACAGACTGAGCAATCTGTGTTTTTGTGTTTGCAGACTGTTCGGGCACAGTGGGGCGTGCAGTGCCTGCGGCCAGTCGATCCCAGCCAATGAAATGGTGATGAGGGCACAGGGAAATGTTTACCACCTCAAGGTAAATCCCCAGCTCTCACATCAGCACGCTGCCTCTCCCGCTGCTCGTCTGACAGAAACATCTGGGATTTGGTGGCGAGAGACAGTGAGACGGGAAGATGTGTCCCCACAGTATCAGGAGAGAAACTGACATTTCCGTGTCTTCAGCCTCACTTTTAAACCTAGTTTGAGACATCATCAAAGAGCTTTAATGGCAGAGATTAAACTATAATATTTGTAATTATTATTCATCCTTTAGATCAAGGATCATATTATTGCACTAGGGGACACATTTAGCATTTTTTGTTTATGTTGTTATGGAAAACAGGTTATTTTAAGGTGATAGCATCATGTATGACTGTTGTTCTTCTGTCCCTGAAGTGTTTCAGCTGTGCCACCTGTAGAAACAGACTGATGCCCGGCGATCGCTTCCATTACATCAACGGTACAATCTTCTGTGAGCATGACAGACCCGGCGCTGCCTTGCTCAACAGCCACCTGCCTCCACTTCAGAGCAACTCTGTGCTGACAGACCAGAAGGTGAATAAATAAATAAAGGGCTTTGCTGACATGTTACAACACCATAGATTCACCTATATTTAAAATAAAATGTAAATTCTCTGTATGCGATCACATTAAATGTGGATAGTAAAATTGTGTTTTCATGTTGGCATGATATCAGTTTAAAGAACAGGTGAATCACTCAAGGAAGAAAATATAATCCATACGAAAAAAGGGCAGGATGGATTATAAAACAACTTTGTCTTCTTTTTTGTCATTTATAATTGGTATATAAACATTTAAAACTAATGTCAGTATTTGTCAGCAGTTATAACTTCTCATACGAAGAAATATTTGATATTATGACAACTTTGTTTTACTATATAGTCATTCAATATGATTAGTTGCTTACAACTACATTATAGCGTTATAAATGATTTATTGTCTCTATACTGCTCATAAATGTTAATTTATGAGCTGATGTTAACCTATGTTATAAGAGCAGCACTTACATATTGTACTTTTCTGTCCACTATATTTATTGGAAAGTCAAGTTATATTTTTCATCCTACACATTAAAGAATATGACGCATGAGTTTAGCTCCATCATAAGCAGAAGCAAAATTAAAATACTGCTAAGTGAATATACATCAGTAATGATAATGGGTCGATTTTAATTCTTAAATGTATTTTGCATATTATATTTATCATTTACTGTTTAAGTAACCTTATGAAAGCATTGTTTTTGCATGTTTATAGTATTGTATTGCTAATTATAATCAAAATAAATACTTCTTGTGGCATTGAAAAATGAAGGGATATAAAAATGAAATAATAATGTAAATGATACCTGGTAATAGAGAGGAACAATTCTTAAAAAATTACTTTTGCTGCTGATGTGATGATGCACTTCACAACTACTGTATTAATTTGTAGATTAATCAGTCCTCTTATAGGTATTATAGATCAAATTTAATTTTATTTGTTTATGTTAGGAGTTCAACTTGTCTTCTGACTGAGAAGGAAACAGAAGTATGGAAAAAAGCTTTGGGGCTTTGCATTCATTAAACATGAACCTGCAGCATGTGTAACTGTTTTTCCCTCTCCCGTGTCTGCAGGTATGCTGAGGGGGTTCTCGCCTTTCCATCCAGAATCTTCACTTCTTCTTCTCTCCTGCTACTGTCGCCGTTGTTGTGGATTCTCATCACTGCTCCCGACTCTCTTCCCTGGAAGAGGAAGCACTTTCTCACAGAGATATCGTGTCCCGTCACCATATCAGACTCTATACACCGCATACAGAGTCACATTTATGTTGTGTTCATTGTTAAAGTGGTCCGTGCATCATACAGAGACTTTACAGAGTGTGTGGACAAAAGGTTCCTTCAAGGACTAAGACAAAGCTGAAGGACAACAATGATGCCATCAACTGGAAGAGGGAACAAAAAGAAGCTTGAATGAACATTTGATGGACTGCTGTTAAATGACTGTCAAAGCTTTGCTTACGCCGTTTGGCATTATTTCCCCTGAGCATCAGTGTTTTTAACGAACTCTTGATCTCTCTCTTGTTTATGTTAATCTGAGATCCTACACACTGGGGATTTATTATAAAATTGATGGATGTCAGGCTAGAACCCAGGGTATCTGAAAATGTTCAGTCATAGGGGAAACCTTTAACAAAGTGAGGAAAAAAAAGACGAAAAAAAAAAACGCTTGTCAGCAGTGAGATTCAAACCTGCACCGGAACCTTTTTTTTTTTTTCAAGCACTCAAGAAAACAAAAAAAAATTGCTGATAGCTGAGATTTCCAATTTTTAACATTTTTTTTTTCCGATGCCCTACACAAAGAAGAACTGACGTTATCCACGTGAAGGTCTTGTTTTTCTTCTGTAGAATTTTCTTTCTTTATCAGATGCCTGTTCAATGTCTGTGTGAGTTAAAAACAAAAATCCTATTAAAACAATTTTCCTGTAACATGACGTGAAGCGATCTTAGGTCATTCTGAAGTCCCCCATCCCTTCAGAGGCATTACAGTAGCAATGTGTTGCATGGTACCTACCAGTGTGGTGGATGCGGCTGTCTCTCTCGCTCTCTTTAGCCCTGTATGGTGAAAACATGCCTGATTACCCTGAGGAATGGAATTAGGGGGCTTGAGCTCTGACCATTTACAGAAGCAATTAAACATGAGCCCTGTATCTGTGCTGCTGGAGCTCCTGGGAGGCTGAACTTGGGGCACATCCCGTGGCTGACTGGCTCGGTGGCTGCCTGCCTGCCTGCCTCCAATAAAGGCTAATCTGAAAGCCGGCTAATTAAAGGGGAGTGGCCCCCTCTACATCCAGGGCATTTGAAACAATCTGATGTATTTACTGTTTACCATGTTCCAATTAAAGCTCCCACACAGCCCGGTTCGTTTCCCATCACGGCTCTTTGTTCTCCGCCACTCCGCACGGCTTCTGAAAATAATTTTCCCGAGCTGCATCTAATTTGCTCTAACTCGTGTATGTGCCTTTTTTTTCTTTTTTTTTTAATGCTATGTAAAAACTTTAAGTCTCAGCATTCCATCAGAGGTTGGGAGTTAATCTCAGTATGATAGGAGCAGTGGAGTGCTGCAGCGTGCAGGAGGCAGAAGATAGCATCTGCTCCACTTTCACACCTTGCCTGGGAGCACGGCAGCCATCAAACTTGCACCTTAATGCGCTTAGCTAGTTCAAATCGTCCCACTTGTCATGGTAGGTGCTGATACCGCATCAATTATTTATTCCACGTCTGATCAAGAAGCGTCATGCAAATTCATTAACGTATGCAAATGATCACAATTACAATTATCTTCGTATCGTGATGGTGAAGAAATAAAACCTCGGCACATTCCATTGTCCCACCGCACCACAAGTTACACTTTGCATTCAAACTAATCAAGCCTCATCTGCCTTTTCCTAATTAGCCAGAACGTTTTCAGATGCCAATTAGCAGGTCTCATGAAAAGGCTCTTTGCCATGAGGCGTTGTCTTTTATCAGAGCTTCTGCAGGTGTGTGGCTCACCATGTAGCCTGTGTCATACGCAAGTGTTTATTCCTGCTAATTAATCATATTAACACATGCAGATGAGTGTAATTGCCTGAGCTCCTCCACCTCACACTGTGTGAAGACACGAGTTGATGCCAGGATATTTTTACATGCTCATGATGAAAAGGACTGGTGAAGCCTCCTCTTTTTGCCCAGACACTCCTGTGATCCAAGATGGCTGCTTTTTCTTTAGCCCAGTTTCCTTCAAAAGCTGATCTGTAGCCAGAAGCTCTATTTAACAACTTCTCTTTCTCTCTCTCTCTCTTTGTTTTTCTGTGTATGTGTGTGTGTGTGTGTGTGTGTGTGTGGTGCCCAAACTGAAGCTCTGTCTCAAAAGCTATACTTCTGTACTGCCAACTAACATACTACGACAGTATATACTCCATACTCTGAAGGCAAGATGGTGACCGTTGAGCTTAAGAAGTGTCCGATGTTCCACATTCAACTTTTTGACCATCGTGGTACTCGTAGTGCTCTACTTTTACCATCATCGCCAGTGTGAATGCACTTAGTGCACTCATGCACTCAAAATAGCTAGGTTAAGTACAGGCGTAGGCTCTGTACGGGTGTTCGTTAGCTAGACAATGTGCTGACATTAGTGGACACATCACATTCTTTGGTTCACGTTTTTTTTAGACTTGTTTCATTTAGACCCTTTTTATGTTTTTCGAGCTGCATTTCCACAGGAGTACTTGTCAGGTGCAGTTAAGTGGAGCTACATCAACACTCAAACCAAACTCAAGTAGGATGAAGTCCGGTAATTTACAACATCACACAATATGGGACCAATAAGACTTTTACATTTTAGCAGCAGCCAAATGTCACAAGGTGTTGCTAAATGTCCTTTAAACATTGAACATTGAAATAAAATGGTGCTGGGCCCCACTGGGCCCCCTCCCTCCCATCTTTGTGTGACAAATCCACGTCCCATAGGCCCTATCTCTACAGCCCAAGGCCCCAAAACAAAAAAAGAACACACAATCACTATTATATCAACATTATATTTTGTAGTGAAGCACAAGAATAGCAATCAGTAGAGTTAAATATGCTGTAGTTATTGCGCTGATTATGCTGATGGTGAGACATTTTTAAGGAGGTCCCAATCCTAGTACAGGGGGCCAAAACTCAACCCTGGCTGCATTGCCACATGCTACAGCTGTGAGTACCTCCTCCTTGAGGGGGGACCCCATGGGACCTTATTTTGGAAATAATATGTACACTAGTGACGGCATAATTCAAACAGGATCATAAAATTATTTTTCTCTCACCATTGACTAATGTACATGTTAGTCAATGGTGACATTGACATATTATTCAATTAAGTTGAATTATTTGGTGTCCTTTCTAACCATCAGTGATTGTTCCAATTTGCCATAGCAGCTGTCCCGTTTTACTGGGACATCAGAACATTGGAGGTTTTTTTGTGTGTTCGAAAGATCTAATGTGTCTTTATGTATTTTACTCTCTATATAAATATAACAGTGATCCATAACAAGTTCTAAATCTAACACTTAAGGTGGAATTTGAAGAGTTTTCTTGCAATCTATCAAGTGTTCCAAATTACCTGACTTCACCCTAGTTTTTCTTTTTGTCTTGGCAATGTGTGACTGACTAAACCATTTGTTCACATTTTTTTTTTTTTTATGTGTGAACCTGTGAGCCTGATCACTGCCATCACAAAGCACGTCACTGCTTCTAGCCCTCCAAAATCCTTTGGTATATGATCTCAGGTTTTTCCATCCAAATTTTGGTGATACGCAATGAATAAACACAGAGCACATAGAGCACAGGAGGAGGGTGTCTTGAATGATTAGTATTTTTTAACCTTTGTTTTACTAGGAAGTCTTATTGGACTAGACCAGACAAGGTCAAATAACAGCAACATTGCATCAGTGGCAAAGGGTGAATGATGCCTAATCATTCTGTGGCAGATTGTGTGAAGTTTGGAGAATTGACACCATAAAAAATGTCAGTTAGAAATGGTTTGGTCAATTCAACACCAAGACACCAACAACGAGATTCTGTGTACATCAAAGAGTAGTTTAAACCAAATTACTATTATTGCTATGGTTACTAGAGAAAAGATGCTGCTTTGGAATATGAGTAAACTGATCCTTTAACAGAAGTTAACAACTTTTGCCCTTTTTAATATGTGGTCTTTGTGCACGGACTGGTGGCCAGCACCACCATCAATACTGACTCCATCTTGGTTCTCTATCACGTTGATGAAGTTTGACTTTCTGTTTTTTCAGCTCTGATGCCTGCCATTACTCATGCTCTATATATTCCAAACAAACTAGAAACGTGAAATACTTTGCTTCCTGTTGGAGAATTTTCCCAGAAAAGCCTTAAAG
Organism: Lepturacanthus savala; assembly: GCA_030544235.1. NCBI lineage: Eukaryota > Metazoa > Chordata > Actinopteri > Scombriformes > Trichiuridae > Lepturacanthus > Lepturacanthus savala. The sequence continues at coordinate 12,632,003 of CM060473.1, forward strand.
CCCACTGGGTGGATATATAGAATGCTAACTTTATTGATTTTGTTTTTTTTTTACATGCATACTTTGCATTGTTATATGCATCAACAATAAAGAATACAAAATGCACTATAAGTTTAACGTGAGGTTCCAAGTGTTTATATAGGTTCACGATGTAAATGAGTCTACATTACTGGAGGAAAACAGGCTTGTGAGCTAAGAATGAAGGTTGCCAGGGAGGTAGAGTATGTGTGGAGTTATGAATGCTGATAGACAGGTCCTGTTGTAGAACCGCCATCTGGTTGTCACCATTTTCTCAAAACCAAGCATGTAAATGCAATGCTCTTGCGTTAAAAGATGTCTATTGGTGTGTAGACGTGCTGACAATCCTTTGCGAAAGCCGCCCGGGCTGCCAGAGCTATTTCTGGTGGCTTCCAATCCCCGAGCACCAGATGACTGTTGAGAAGCAGCTACAACAACTACCGACACGGCACCACCTAATCTGTCATAACCGCGGAGTGTGCTGAAAGTTCCGATGATTTCTGAGTCCTCTCTGGTCTCCGGCGCGCCGCTGCATAGCCCGCATTGTACAGGAGTGAAACATGAGCCACTGCTGGAACATGTAGGAAGTGAGGCATGTTGCAGCCATAACTCACCGCCTTCAGCATGGGAGAAGAGGACCGTAATGACAAAGAGATAGACTTTACAGCATCGAGCTTCACACAGGAATGTCAGGGAGGGGAGAGGGAGAAAAGTTCTCCTGGCCAATCGGAACGCTTTGAATAATTAAAGTGATCGGCTTAATTAGCTCAATTACGTTAATTTGACCACGGAACACGGCCATATGGTGAAAGGAAACAAAAGAGGGGGGAACTAATTAAAAGTAAAATAATGAGGATTTTAATTAACTGGCTCCCCAGACAGCGGAGCGCAGGGATCAGGAGCCTGCTACCATAATTAAAGTGCTGTAACGCTGGCAACATCTCGCCTCTCTTTCTTATATCTGTGAGGGCTCTATCCATCTAATTAAATCTGTAAATAAATTAGCAACATTGAGGGTTCCTGCTTGACTTAACACCGCCTGCAATCCACTCCCCCCCCACCTTCCCAATAACATGCTCACCTTACTCTCAGCACACCGCACCACCCATATGTAGGCAAAGGTTGAGCTGAGGTCTGTCATTAACAGAGGGATGTGGGAAGCGGTGTGCGCGTGTGCGTGCGTGCGCGCGTGTGTTTCACTCTATCATGTTTGTGCAGGCTGACGCTTGTGTTTGCTCCCTTTCATAACGCCTGATTGTGTTTTTGAAGCTCTATCTGCTGGGAACACTGGCTGACACAGATCACAGGAGGGCGAAGCGGAGGTGACAGCGGCGTCACCTCCATGTGTTACACATGTTCAGGCTGCAACCAGCCGTCATGTGTGTTCAATACCATCTGGGCAAGTCGTTCTCCGTCCCCGATACGCGGAGCATCTTACTGCTTATCCTTCAGCCACACCTCTCCAATGCTTCCTTGTTCAACCTGCAACCAGCCCCCCGATTTTAAATTCCTTTCTCTACCGTGCACACGCCGCCACCCGCCCCGACCCGTGAAAAGCAGGAGCTTTTTCATTAAAATACATTCAGATTGACAAGAGACTTATTTGCATATTAAATTAACAAGCACTTAAGAGTTCTGAGTGAACTGTTACACTGCCAGCTCCGAGTAAATGAGGAGCGAGTGAGTGTGTTCGGCTGTCATTACCCACGGCTGTCACCGTTGGACACGGTTGAGGAATACAGACGCAGACAGATAAATGTGATGGAGTCAACAAATCTGTCGCCTCTTCCACCTCTACTGTCCCAGCTATGGTTAGAATGATGCATGGCTTTGATGATCATAGGGCTGATAATGTTTTTTTTTCACTCATCAATATGATAGTGTTTGATTACTTGATTACTTGTGGGTTTTTTTTAAATGTGGGTAAACCTTCTAACAACAGGTGATTGACGGCTTTCACATTGCCGGTAGACAAGCTCTGTTTGTTTCTGGTGTGTCATATTAAACACCATGAACATGCTAGAAATCAGTTAGAAAGTAGTAGCCTACTTAGCATTAGCATAGATTTGTGTAGCCCATTGATCTATATATGTACACTACTGTGCAAACGTTTGGGGTCCCTTTGAAATTTCTTTATTTTTGAAAGAAAAGCAACATTTCTAGCTGCAAATGTCTGGGTTTTGGTGCAATATATACATAGGTGTATAGAGGCCCATTTCCAGCAACTATCACTCCAGTGTGCTAATGGTACAATGTGTTTGTTCATTGCGTCACAAGGCTAATGGTTGATTAGAAAACCCTTGTGCAATCATGTTAGCACAGCTGAAAACATTTTAGCTGGTTAGAGAAGCGATAAAACTGACCTTTATTTTGATGAAATGAAATAATTATTTCAAATACAAGTCATTATTTCTAACCTTGTGAATGTCTTGACTATATTTTCTATTTATTTTACCGGAAAAGTGGAGAAAAATCTTGAAATCTGCATGTCCACCTAGGTGTCATGTCTACATCTTGCGGAAGTGAAGACAATAAATACCTGTGACTATTTAATCTGGAAGTGAATGCTAATTTAACCTTTACACTGAAGACAAAAGTCAAATGTTGGTGGGTGTTAGTGGGATTTGTTGTTCAGTGTAATTGGGCTTGAGTAGCGGCATTAGTAACAATAACCTGACATAAGTGAAGCAGTTTATTGATGTTTCAGCCCATAAATATTTCACCAAAGCTTTGATGTTTGCTTTCCTGAACACCTGAGCCCTGATCTACACAGACAAATTTGAATGTTCATAAACTGAAAGAAATTAAATGTGACCGCCTCAAGCAAGTAATCTGTCTCCATAAACAGAACCACGCACTGTAAACCTGCACGACAATTTTCATTAGTAAAACGTAGGGTTATTCGAGGTTAAGTTAACACTGCATGATCAGTTGGCCACAATTACAAACACATGTTTGTATGTATCAACATCCCTGGGTATATATATATATATATATATATATATATATATATATATATATATATATATATATATATATATATATATATATATATATATATATATATTATGTATAAATTTATACAATAAAATTGTAATTCAGAGCGACAAGCTGACATATAACATATCATGAGTCAAAGTGTTTGGAATTTACTTGGCAGAAATGTTATTAACATTTTCAAGAGAGCGTGGTTGATGTCTCGTTTATTCATTTTCACCCTCATTCCTACGTCTTCTGATCTAACAATGCAGGGGGCCTTGCTGTGTACCCAACTTTTAAATTTGGCTACTGACTTCAGGAGCGAAGGAACATGTCTCACTGATGTGTTTTTAATACGTTTTGAGCAAAAACAGAGGTCTATGGTGCAGAGAATTAAGATATGAAGCTTAACACTCACACAATAGTATAGGATAAGTCTATTGTAGGTTTGGCTGGTCTAAGAAAAGTATATACATTTGCTAGCCTTATCATTTAATGTATAATATAATTATAATTCATATCCCCAAATGATTTGATCAAATAAGTTGCTATTATACCCAACTAATGTATCCTGCCGTGCTTAGAATTATGTCACATGGCAGGAGCTGAAGAGGCATAATGTCCTTTCATTGGAAGTTTAAAGACCATACCAGTGATTTAACATATTGTGTCTTATTTTCTATGAATCAGACCAATTTACAAACAGCTGCTGTGTTTGGAAAACAGAAATTTTAGATGCATTTTTATATAAGGCAGTTTTTGATTTCTATTCATTCTGTTTGGTGTCAAAAACTGGTATTTTATATTTGCAAAAATGTGATATGTAGCAGATTTGTATAACATGTAATCACATTGATACACTAAAATTTATTTGATTCAATTTAAAAATTCAGAAAATTAAAAAATAGCTGCCTTAAAATGTTACATACAAATATCTCTCCTGACACTACAGGCTTATTTTGATTAATGATTACATGTTGTATATAACCTCTAGATTTAGATTTGTTAAGGACTTCAACTGATCACGTAATCCTTTGAACTTGTTTAAATGTAATTCATATATATATATTTTAGTGTCATTTATATTATCTTAATTTCAAGAGTATTTCTTTCAGCTTTGGATGCTGTTGCTCTGCAGAGTCAGGACAAGGATTACATGTAAAACCGCTCTCAGAGATCATATTATTATTGTAGTGTAATTCAATACTCACTTTCATTATGTTTTTTATTGTATGAAAAGAAACACACTAAATATTTGTATATATATATTTGTACTAAAGACATACAGCAATGCACGTTTACTTCAAACTGCACAAAAGAAAGAAAGAGAGAGTTGTTAACTCTCCAACAATGCATGCTTGTAATTATGCTAATATGCTTGAACCTGTTTCCTTAGAAACTTAATTTAATTAGTTGGGTGAACAGTGTGCAGCTAAATCATTCAACTCATAAGTTTAAGTCAAAAGACTTCAAGGTCTGGAGGTGGATTGAAATCTGAGACTCGTTCTTCTAAGAAAACAGCAGTAATGTGCACATAGCACTGTTCTCCATATTTTCCACTATAAACAGTCCATAGTCCACTTACATAGCATAGAAATATGTATCTTTATTGGTATCTGTCATCATGAGTCCATGATCCAAGCACTCTGAAAAGGTTGTACCTCAGTTTTGTGTGGTTGTGATGAGGATTTTCACAGTTGTGCCCTGTGCAAAGTGAGCACACAGGGGTGTTGTATCAATACTATCCTTCGTAGTCTGTGGATGAAACCCAAGGGGAAGGCTTCTCATCACAGAGACTCACAGACAGCTGCAGAGCAACAGCATCAGGCCGGTTTGCAAAATGATTGAAACACCAGTTTATATGCCTTCTCCCCGAAGTGTTCCTCTGATAGAAAAAAAAACAAAAAAACACATCAGCTCAATATCCAGACGGAAACAGCATAATGATAGAAAATTGGCCTCATCCTCGCCTGTGATTTTACAGCAATGATGCTGAGCAGTGTCTTGGGTTTTATATGATTACTTCATGTAAACTCCACATCTTCCATCTTGAAAAAGAACTTTATCTTGTGATATTGTGTCACTCTTTCTGTTTCGCCTGTTTTAAGACATTTCCGAAAGTTAAGCCAAACAAATAAATCCATGAGATAAAACATACCATTTCATTCAATTAGAAACAAACTGGTCTCCTCAGCAGAGCACCAGCTTCACCAGCTGAATCCTTTATATATTGTGTTTCACATAGCTTTTGGATTGGACACATTTTATTTGACTGGATGATGGTTCTAGATCTGAAAATAATTACAGTTGAATCTAGGACGGGTATGAATCTGTAGAAGCAATCCATCCAATAGTTGTTGAGCCATGTCATTGAGAACCACAAGTCGTTAGCCTCATGGCATAATTGCCTAATATTTCAATGTTATTGGAAAACAACAAAAAACAACAATTTTTAGAAGTCAGATTGGTATTTTTTATATTTATTGTAAATTTTTATGGATATTTTAACAGCACATTCAACCAGATGTGTCAAGAAATATGTTAAAAAAATCGTCATCAATTTTCTAACAATTAAAACATGATTTAAGCAGAATTCTGTCTTGACTTAGGCATTTTTGTCTTACATAAATGTGAACTATATCTATCATTATAAAGCCAAAAGGTCATTTTAGGTTAAAATACACAGCTCATAACCCCTTTGATTGGCTGAAATTACATTTAGTGTCTAGCAGGGTTGTCCCGATCACGTGATCGGAAATCGGGCCGATCTCGTGGTTTCAGACTCGATCGGAATCGGACGTTACCTCCCGTTCAGGACTCGGAAATATTTATTCTCATTACTTACTTTAAAATCTAAAGAAACGGCGTCACATGCGGAATGACGTCACTGAGCGTACGTAGTTTCAAGCGAGGGCGCGAGGTGGGTGGAGTTGCCTCGACACTGCGCTGTGGCTTGTTGTCAGTAAAAAAGGCCAAAAAACGATAGACAGTAGAAGAAGAAAAAACTGAGCAAGAAACGTATAGAAAAGGCGAGGCAAAAGACACTTGAGAAGAAAAGAAAACTTTTGAAAACCATACAGGACTATGAAGCAGAAGACGAGCGGCTAAGAGCTGCAAAGAGATGACGTGTGAGGGTAAGCTAACGATTGAGTTGGTAGCTTTTCAGTATGTCAGGTATATTCATTTATTACACTTTTGTTACATATTGTTACACAGTTATAGATCGATGCGAAGTACTAAAATACGGACCGAACCTCCGAATGCTGGGATGTAATTGTTTCACGAACGCGCAGTGGATTGAAAACTTCCGGCTCTCTGAATTATTATTAAGTATCGGATCGGGACTCGGTATCTGCAGATATTCAAAATCAAATGACTCGGACTCGGACTCGAAGGCAAAAAAAACCTGATCGGGACATGCTTAGTGTCTAGACAACTTCTTCCTCTCTGCAATTTTGCTTGTATCAAAACTGCCCATGTCAAGTCTTTTTGGATTCTAATAAGTGTTGTGATTTGTCAATGACATAAGCAGAAAGACAGGATGAAGCAGCAGTGGCAGGAGAGTATAGTTATGCAAATATCTCAATTTGGCCAAAAAAGGACTTAGGCAATTATGCTATGAGGCTAATGAAATGTCACAATCATGGCGGTAATACAGTAAAAAAGGAAGTCATTAGGAAACATTCCCTGGGAGCCATGAATGCCCAGCAGATGTAATATTTCATCGAAAAAATTGAAAATTCTGACCTGTATAACCACTAACATCATTAGGATTTTGGGTGCGGCCCTGCAGCTGAATGCTTACTTACATGGTTACTTGCTGCGTAAATACAGTGTCCCTGACTTTTTTTAAGGGGTTCATGGGGAGCATTAATATTTAAACAGGATTTAATGACAATCTATTAAATAGCTGTTGAGATATTTCAGTCTGGACCAAAGTGGACCAACCGACCAAAATAGCTGCTTAGAGTGGCTCACAATTCACCAGTGTCCCAGTTACTCTGGACAATCCACAGACATTAAGTCTGTGTCCAAAATCATTCCCTACATGCTATATAATGCACTATATTTAACCTCTGCTAATGTTTTCACTGTACAGTGCCCTCGAAAATTCCTGAACGGAACAAACCATAGTCCATACTGTAGCATGTGCACTATTTTTTTTGCTAACAATTCCATTTCCTGCGCTGGGCCTCATCTTATAGAAGTGAAAATTTAGTGTGTGACTCTACACTAGTCAGCACAATAATAATGTCCAAAATCAAGATTTGTTGCTCACTATTGGATAAAATCTTGTGTCTATTATATAAGGAGTGGCGAAAGTGTTCAATGAGTCATTTTAGACAAAACTACATGTGCAACATGTTCATTAGAACTAGTTCCTATTAAAAGAAAAGGTCTATTTAAAAAAACAAAACAATTATTGTGCATCTTACTTGAAATAACATCTGTTTTCATGACACATATGATGTCATTTTATTGGTAAAAACAAGTTAGTATGAGCATTCAAAAGCTCATACACCATGCAACAAACGGCCAACTTTCTGTAATGTGATTTTTATGTTTTTCCCAGAAAGAGAGAGACACAGGCTTGCTCGGCAGGGCCGCTGCTGAGCATCACCTTCATCATTAGAGGAGGAACCGCCAAACTGTTGTCAGATGAGCGTCTGGGGATGGAGCTCCCCTGTTTGTCTTGAGACTGTTTTTACGATAGGAGAGCTGGGAAAGGCCAGGCCCTCATCAACCCCCCACTCCACAGAACCAGGTGGAACACACGTGCGTTCATTAGCGCCCTTTAATGAGGAGCAGATGCAACAATGCCACCTTTCACTCTCTCTCTCTCTCTCTCTCTCTCTCACACACACTCACACACACACACACACACACGCACACACACACACACAAAGAGCTTTGCATAAAGGCACACGCATTATGAAAATACACAGACACTCCTACTAATGCTATGCAAAGTCATGAAAGCAATGTGTATATTCATGCATACACATATGCACTGTCTGGCAGGCATTCATGCAGACAGACAAACACATAAAAATACATACTGAATGTGTGTGCATATATTCCACACACACACAAGTACACGTACACACACACCCTCCCACTCTTTGGCCCATTCATTCAATCCAACCGGGGGGGTCTTTCACAGCTCAGATGTGTGGGCCTCATTTGTCCAATTTAGATGAATGACTGAGATCATATATCATTCCCCTCATGTCAGACTATTTTTTATCTTGGAGGAAGTGGATGCAAGTAAGCGGCAGGAGCCAGAAAAATTCCCCCATCTGTGGATCTGGGTGGAGCTTTTTAACTAGTAAGAGAGGCTGAACTTTTTTTTTTTTTAATCATTAACAATAAAAGCAGATGGAGCGGGTTCAAGCTGGCGCACAACACACTGATGGACACGTCATTTTTGCTGTTACCGCTAAATGTTAGTGGCCTCTTTTAGCCTGGGTGTAAAGGGACTTTACATCTGAAATTATGGGGGGAAAAAAAATCACACTTTGAATATTTTCAGTCAAAGCCAATCAATCCATTACAATTTATATGATAAAACAAACTGTACAAATTTAAAAACTAATTTGAGTACAAATTTCTCCGAACAGGCAGCTTAAAGAAGTATATTCTGGGAAATGTTATGCATTTTGTTTCCAAGAGTTCATGTCATGTCTGACGTACCAATACCTGTGAAGAAAGAAAGCTGTTTAATTAACATCAATGTGGTTTCTTTATTCCAAAAACAAACATGTGAAAAGGACATTTAATAGTTTAGATTGGTGCTGGAAGTATTTATTGGTGGTAACAGCCATTTACAGTAACAAGGTGCAGCTTGCTGCAGTCTATTTTATTATAGTGTGGTCACTGGATTTAGCAGCATTGTGCTTGAAGAGACAACTACACTCCAACCTGGGCTTATTCTGAGTGTATCTGGCAACCATGCTATATACTGTAGCCAGAGACAGTGCACAGATGTACTGCATAGATGGATGAATAGTAATAATCCCCTGTAATAACGCTGTTAAAACTACATATTGTTGTTTTTACATTTCTGCTTGTGTGAGATACAGTGTCGACACACGCACACACACACATGCTAAGATTGATGTCCACCTTATTTAGTCATGGTCAAGGACAGGTTCACATTTTCTTCACAACAGTCAGGTGTCTGTATGAACACTGACAGAGATTTTTCTTGCTGTAATATTTCCTCCTGTTCACACGGGCTTCTATACATTAGGATCCTTCAATGTGCTTTTGGTGTTAGTTATTAAATATAAAATACACGTTTCATGAACAAATGCATAGAAAATGCTTATACAAAGCTCCAGCAGTCTGAGTTAGTCATATTTAGTTGATATTGACTCATTTGCACAGCTGTAGGTTCATATTAGCTTCAGATAAACTTTTTGTATACATTTTTGCACAATGTAAATGAATTATGAAGGGAATTTTAATGGTCTTCATGCACAGGATGCGTGATTATAGCAAGACAAACATGTCAATATGTTTAATACTCCTGGCTGTTGTTTAAAGAGCTGTGAACCCTTCCTTTAAAATGAACACTGGTTCTGAACAATAGATTTCACTTCAAATGACATAATCTCTCTGTACAGTCACGATGTCTCACTAGTTAGGTATTTTCTTTGTCCATTGTCAATCACCAAATGCTAACTTCTGACAGGCAAACAAAGTGACAGGAGTTGACCACCAGAACATTTAATGTTGGACAGTTTTCTCATCTTATAGCAGTTTGCATCAGAAACATGAAAACCGGTACTAATATACTGTGAGGTAAATGTTACCCACTGTTAAACCTCCTCTAAACACATCTGTTTTCTAAACTAGTAGGTTGTTTTGTCTAGAATTCACTGCCACATGAGTCTTCTAACCCCAACCGCTTTCTACCAGAGGGCCAGGTTTTAAAGCCTCGATCCCCTTATTGCCCATTAAAGTTAACTCACAACATCCCAGGCTTGTTCCCTAATTTGAGGCCTCTGAACTGGGGGAGCAGGTGGGGTTCGGACTGCCACGTTGGGGTTTAGGCTCGGCGTGGGGCTGCAAACACCTACTGAACTGAGCTCCCAAGGCATCACCAAGATGGATAAAAAAAGTTATATATGAGATGCATGTATTAGAAGCTTTAAAACCAGTCAATGGGTACTAATCTACTGATTAGTGTTAGAGTCGTGGTGTCTGCTCAATAGCATCGTTCATGCAAAAATGCTCCAAAATAAGTAATTTAAAATAATCACCTGAATACACCCTAATGTCCCAGACATCTTCTTCAACCTGAAAATTGTATAGCAGTCAGTTTGAAGAAAATTGATTTCCTTTTTACATTTACACAATCACATTGATATTTGGCCATGCAGACACTGAGCGCGTAACCCCAGCAGCTTTGAAGTTCACAGTGCATTTCATAAGTTAACACCATTTCATCAACTGGGGACCAGTTAGTAAGCTAACACTCCATTGGTGTTTTGTGATTGCCAAGCAGCAAATCACATTTAGAAATGTGTTTCATTATATAACAAATCAGTGTGATGTGTATGGGGCTGGAAATAGCCCGCCTGATGAAGGGAATCAGCGGACAGTGTTGAGGAGCAGCGATAACCTCGTGCTAACATGCTGTTCAGGTCTGCCAATTTTGTTCCCTGCAGTTAGCATCAGTCTAGACCAGGGGTAGGCAACCCTGGTACGAGAGAGCCGTTGTGAGTGCAGGTTTTTGTTCCAACCATGCAGTAACACACCTGATTCTACTAATCAACCACTAGAGCTAAGGACATCTGTAGAATCAGGTGGGTAACTGGTCGGGGGCTTGGTCGGGGCGAAATCCTGCTCCCACAGCGGCTCTGTAGGGCCAGAATTGCCAAACCCCTTGGTCATGAACATTTTTGGTATCCAAGCATTAATCAGCACATATTTCTCTCAACCACCAGTTTTGGATGGTTGAGGTCAATCGAAAAATATACATGAGCACTGGTGCAATGTGATCCGTCTGTTTGCCTCAGTGGGAAATTCACTGCTTTGGTAAAAAAAAAAATGGAAGAAGCAGACAGTGACTTCCAGAAATCCATGAAAAGACTCGGTTCAACAACTCTTCCTGATTTACTTTAAAGACCAACTGAGGGATGGACTGTTAACGAGCCTTTAGATTCAACACAAATGTCTTTCGTGCTCGATCTTGCAAAGTTGACCTCAGAATTGTTTGTACGGTACAGGTTCAACCTGTGTAAACGTTGGTAGCTATACAATGTGTTTGTATAGTAACTCAGGATGTATAACTAAATAGGAATGAATAAAACTAGATGTTTAAAATCAACAAAACCATAGTTTATCAGCTGTGTCAGATTATGAATGTGATTTGACATTACTTGTCAGCTGATTGCTACATTGAACCAGCGATTGCAACAGCTGATGCCAATCAGCTGTTTGAAATCACTTTTCTTAAAGTTCTCTCCTCTGTTTATGAAATGAAGTTGTGCAGTTATAAGCAAAATTTCACTAAAGTCAAAACATCTTCAACTCAAAACAATGCACCTTTGCCTCAGTTTATTCCACCTCGAGTGAATTCATGTCCCTTTTGCATCCACTATGATCAACACAAATCTTATATAAGACAGAGGTGGACCACTTATCCATAAACACTGATACACATAATAATGTCCTTCCTTTCTTTTGATTTGATGCGAGGATAACTTGACTCTCCACCTGCAACTTACAACAACCACTCTATCACATCTATACAATTCTGAAGAGCTAAGTGCAAGCAGAGGAGTATGCTCATCAGAAGTGAAGCCGAAATGTCAGTATGCAGTTCCAGTACGTGTGTATGTGTGTGTGCATGAGTGTGTGTGTGAGGTTTGGCATTTCAGACAGAGATATCATTGCAGAGCGGGGTGAGAGGTGTACAGAGCTGATCAAAGAGAGGGTGGGGGCTGTTCAGTCTCACCCTGACAGTCGTGGACTGTAGTTTTCTAGCTCGGTGCGAGGCCCTGCTGTCAGACAATCTTAGGTGAGATGCTGGGATGCAGACTGGGGGTTCAGGTCCCCATGGCTCCGCCGGGCGCCTGCTCCTCTGTCCCTGGGTTGATAAGCGTTGCCACTCCTGCCCTCAGCGGTAGAACCTCCCCCCGTTCGGAAATGCCAGCGTAGGGCTGAGGGGCAGAGCTCGCCAAACGTGACCTCACCTTGATGAACCACAGGGCACCTACACTTCTTATCAGCACCCATACACCTGCGCAGCCATCACAATAGGAGGCCATGGAGGTGTTTCTGCGTGGTCGCAGTTGGGAGGTGGGAGGGGGGCAAACAGATGGACAGACAACTGGTAGATTTTAAGGGGCTACAGGTACTCATGAATGTGTGAGGAACGCATCTTTCCACACAAAAAAAAACAAAAAAACACAGCCCTGACAGTTTGAGGTTTGTCTCATCTGCGCGCCTCTGACTGTATCTGCTGTTGAACTGAACTTTCTATTCGCAGCGGAGGTTAGCAAAGGTGCTGCTAGATAAGAGATCGGGCCAACAGCCCCCCACCAATCTCTGGCCCCATCTTTTTTTTTTTTTTGCTCTGTTTGCTTACTCTGCTGGTCACGACCTCGGAAGTAGGAGGGAGCCGAAACAGAGCACCGTTTCTGCTCCCGGCGGATGAATGCAAACGAAGAGATTCCTGTAATAAAAAGAGAAGCAGTTTGTCGTCGCTGTGTGTCAGGCCTGTGAGATTTGCGCTGTGAAGGTCTGTGCAGCCGCTCTGCTGCCTCGCTAGAGGTTAAGTTGATCTATTTTGGATTGAAGTGGGCCGCACACACACATGCGCATGTGTGCACAAGCATGGCTTTGAGTGTATGCGTGGCTACACACTTTTGTGTGTGTTTTCTATAATTGCGTAAGCCAATGAGGAACTGATAAGCCTGGTGGAGCCAGACGGCAGACACTTAAAGATGTCTGCATTGATAATAAAGGGAGAGTTTAGTATAGGCAACCTCCCCTCCAAACATACACACACACACGCAAAAACACTCGCTGTATCATTTTGAACCTGTGCTGGAGTGTCTGGGCTCCTACAGTGAACTGTGTATACAGTTCATGTGTCTGAATAAACATTCCTTCAAGAAAGCAGGTAAACAGATTAATCTCATCACTGCTCGGATGACGGGTAAAGCTCAGGTTGAATCCTGGTCTGCGCGATGGTATCGCGATGCCATTTGTTGTCAGAAGCATCAGAGCGCGGCAGAGCTGCATTCTTGAGCCCCGTCCACCGCAAAAACCGAGGAGGAAATTCGGGCTCTTCCTTTCAAAGTTTAATATAAATGTCCATATTGGGAGAGTAAATCTAAACATGTGAATGCCCGCGGAGCCGTCGGCTCTGGTCGTGGGAGATCAAAGTGCGGCACGGACAGTGTTGAAGCTGGCTTATCTAACGGCTGTGGCAGGGGGTCAGTGAGCTTAAAGCAGCTATGATCTCCGCTCGTCCAAACGAACCCGCCGCGGCCTTGAAGGAAAACCGGCTGCCGAAAAAGAGGGTTAAAAGCTAATTGATTGCATGTTGCCGGGGCGCAGCGTGGATCGCGTGCGTGGGAACATGCAGAGCCGTGCACAAGGACACCGTCATCGAGTGCCTGTGAGTGTGTGTGCATTGCCTCCCTGCCCCCCAACCCCCCATCCCTCCTGTCTGTGTTTTTGAACTTGGAGATGAAGCCATCTGCACCGCTCTCTGGAGACACCGGGCTCCCTCGCCTCCTCGTCTCTCCTCCATTTTCTGCTCCTGCTGTAATGGGAAAATTGCTCTGTCTTTCCGCTCTAGTTGGGATTGGCAGCGTTGATAAGCATTGCAGGGACAATTAGAGGTAGGAGTTTTCATTGAGAGGCTTTCAAACGACGCCGTGCTGTCATTGGTGGCTGATACCCCCCCGGGACATACCATTGCACTGAACATGACTCCCTCCCTGCTCCCTCCTCCCTCGTCCTCCTACTCACTCAGAGAGCACCCCTGCTCAGAGGTAAACTCCAGCGTTTTTGGGGGCAGCAACAACCTTCCCAAAGACCTTTTTTTCATAGTTGTAATTGCAGTGATCTGAACAGTGTTCAACCTCAATAGAACTCGGACAATAGCTGCTGATTTCAATCTTTTTCTGTTCCTTTTCATGCAGTTCTGTTGTGAGGTCAGTGAAGACAACAAATAGCGCTTTTTTTCCCGTCTCTCTCACCGAGTCTTCGGCTTTGTTTGGATGTGTATGATGAGCCTGTCATTATCACAGCAGGCTGCTACCGACACACGCTTTACCTTACCTAGCTCCTTCTCCCCGAGACGGGGATGAATTAGGGGAATATCTCGCTGTGCTGCAGCCCCTCAACTAATTACTGTTGAAAGGTCTGATATGACTTGGAGGTAGGCAGGCAGTGAGCGGCTGAGGCTCGTAGGCAGACAGAAATATGAAGGTGTGGATGGGGCTGGGGGCATTGTTTATGAGCTAAGTGAAGTGGACCATCACAGAGGGAGTCAAGCAAAGGCCAAGTAAGTGATGGAGGGAACGATTAGAGGAGAGTGAGAGGGGGATGAAAGAGGGGGGGGGGGAGGCAAGAGCAACATTCCTGTGTAGGACTCGATCCCCCCTTTCGGTAACAGGACACTTGCTTCACTGCAGGGAGAGCGTCATATGAGAAAAGCACAGAGCCCGTCAGAAGCAGCATCGCCACTCTTTTCCTTTGTGTTTCTCATGTTGTGGTAATGAACACAGCCTCGTTCACATCTGCAACTAAAGTGTGTGTCATTCCCAAACCTCTTTCCCCAAATCTGAGCTATATGACTCACTGCAGCACAGATAACCCTCTGCATTCCTGGAGCCATTCATCACCTCCCTGCCGCTGTTCCTACTCTCAGGAGCAGGTCTCCAATTTCCTCGTGCATCTGGGGGTCAAACGAGCATCAAAACCCCAACTTAGTAGCCGCCAGATTTCTCCTGAGCTCAGATAAAAGCTGCAATAATAGCAAACGCTAGGTGAGTCAGTGGTGCTCCGTTCACAGCACACTGCTAATTGGCCATAAATGAGCCCATCTGGTTTGATTTGCTGTTCGGTGAGGCAGCAGGATAGCAGCTCCCTCCCAGCTAAGCTCCTCAAGCTGCCTGCTCAGCCCACAGCCCCACTAACACCGAGACCACCTAAGCTGAACTCATAACATGAAACCTAAACTACACCTACACCAATGTGTAAAAAAAAAAAAAAAAATCTGTAGGTGAGGCTTATGCCTAAGCCTTCCCTTAATGGCTGCATTATAAATAAACCCTTTCATTTGAGAAGCAGTATGCAAAATTCATACCCAAGAAGGAAAATGAAATATTTCAGAGCCTTAAGTGTAGCCAGGAATCACAGAGCAACATGTTAGAAGGGAGCTGACAGGGTTGTTAAAGAGTAATTCACTTAGGGACTGCCGACATTTGGCTGAAAAGTGTGTGTGTGTAGAGAAAAAAGGGGGGGGTGATGGGGGCTGAGTATAAGACAAGTTATTTCTCCATTGGAATTACTACACAAGCTATACATGTAGTCTATAATGATGATTGTAAATACTGTATTTGTTGCAAACAAACATATTGTTACTGCATTAAGACCTGCACAATGAGCATTTAATGCACCTGTGTATTTGTCAGCAAACCCCCTTGTATAATATGGGATGATAACAATGTATTGGGAGAATGCAGTGAAGTAATCAATAGAGTTCACATATTTTGTGTGATTTTAACATGTGTTGTCTCTCCGCAAATGAAGTCTCCCTTCGCCATCTAACATAACAATAAAGTCAAATTCCCAAAGTCACAAACTCCATTAACCTTTGCTTAGTTTAAACTCAAATAATGGCAAATTTGACTGGTTCCACTCTGTGGGGTCCAGACCTGTTGGCACCACTTCCCCACCTTTAGCCTCAGATCAATCCCGGCACATCCTGCCGACTCTGTTTGCACAGCTTGCTGCCCAACACTCATACTAATACAATACATTACCTCAAAGCAGAACAAACTATCACAACCTGTCATAATGTGAAGCGGCTGCAGCTGGATCATCACACATAGGTGAACCTGCCGGCTCTGTGATGCTCAGGTCTGTCTGGATCAGTAGGTGAGTAAGTTCTGTGATCTGTGAACTGATTGGGTGTCCGACACTGGACAACTAAATTATAGTATAGTCATATTTCTGGTATCATTTTGTTACTATATCAGCACCCCAAAGATTTATTTTGGTTCTTTATAGTGTGGACCCTGACCTCTATGGCCCCCATGCGGGTCAGGCAACAATTTTCTGCATGGCTCATGTTTTACTCCAGTCTCTAGCAAGCCATACAGTTTTAGCATACTGTAATACTATCTGGAACAAGGTTTGCTGTGTGTTTTTTGAATAGCATAAATGCCTAAATAAACCCATAAGAACAAATCTGGGGACAGAGTTCAAGACAGGGCCTCAAGATACTGGGTCAGTTTTACTTCAGTTGTGCGGAATCCCAAACACTTTTAAAAATTCAATTAACACTAAGGTTTTTTATTAGATAAAATTATCTTAATTAAACATTAGGAAACAAGTGATGATATCCATTGTCTTGTTTTCTCTAAGGAGCTTTCTAGAACCCCCAAATATAATTTGTGTCATTTTACACAAGGAAACTGTGTCAATTCTCTGATTTGAGAGGCTGATGACTTCAATGAGTCGACTAATTAGCACAAATCAGTTGACGCGGTAAGCCTGGATCTATAAGGACTCCCTCATGTTGACTTCAAGGCGGTTGCGGCTGCTTGTTTTCCCTGTTGTACTCCAGCCTTGTTCCATGCACAGCAAGATATTTCAATAAACAGAAGAAGGTATATGGGGATAGAGCTGGAGGGAGCCAGCTAGCCAAAATTAAAGGAAAACACCATCCATCAGTAGCTCCAAAGCTGTTTTATTTAGATATTATATCTTCGACCAGCTAGCCAGGCACCACTAAGTCTACATTCAGCAATCATTAGGTTTTGCAAGCAAGTTAGCAACTCAATAGGTGATGCATGATGGACAATCTTGCAAATATGTGCAACATACTTTCTATTCACTCTACTTACCAAGTTACTGGTTTCTTCTGCTTTAAGTTATTCTGTTCACGTTCAGATCTGATCGAGCAGAAGGTACAGCTAGCTGGGTAGCTAGCTCTGTTAATACCATTGTCTTTTTTTTCTTCTTCTACATGTTCATTGGAGGTGCTGGAGATCTTTGAAGGAGCTTGGCTAACTAGCCAAATAAATGTAATAACCAATGCTGCCGCTTAGTCATGCTAATCAGAAACATGATGTGTCCTACCAGATTATTGCTGACAAGACTCAGTTTTATCTGCCACTAAAACCCACAGATCCTAACTAATTTTACAACTTGCCTCTCTGATATGAAATTTTTTTTTGTTGATGAAATTTCGGGGGGCCCCTATTAACTTTACCTTTGTAGGGGTACTACTTGATAGTAAACTCTGTTTTGATGACCGAGTAAAAAATGTTATGTTAAAAGTTATGTTTGTTGCAGCTTATAGAAGCTATCTACTCTGGTATATTGTAGGCAAAATGTTAACATTCTTGGTATATTCAGACAGTATTCAATAGTCATCAATGAAATAAGAAATTTGACACGTGAATGATCAAAAATGATCATCTGTGTATAGAGCAGTGGCAAAAAAAGGGACAACCAAATAAAAGGTGAGCCCTTCAAAAATGATTGGATGATCCATCTGTCACTCTAACTGCCTAATCAACCTACATGCAATAGTTCAAATAACAATGTCATTCCTGATTGGGTAGAGGTAGATGTAGAAAGGAAAAAAACAACCTCTGTAACAGACAGCTCCTTTAAAGTAGGTAATTTTCATTAATTACAATTCACAAAAAATTCTACATGATTCATACATATTATGTATTCTCAACTCGATTATTGCAACACATTTTACTCTGGACTCCCTTCATTGTTTTCAATTGGTACAAAACACTACTGCTTCACTTATTACTGGAATAAAGAGCCATGATCACATTACCCCCTGTGCTTGCCTCCCTACATTGGCTCCCTGTTAAATTTCGCATTGATTTTAAAATCGTACTGCTCATTTTTAAGACTTGAAATGGCCTTGCATCTACATACATCTCAGAATTATTGACCTTTAATGTGCCCTAATAGCCATTAAGATAGATGGCTGGAGCCCTGCTGGTTACTCCCAGGTCACATTTGATGACTAAGGGTGATCAGGCTTTTGCTATTAGAGATCCCACACTATGAAATACTCTGCCTACAAAATCAATTTCATTTATATATCCTATTTATTTAACTGTATCTACTTCCTTTTTTATTGGGTTTATTTCCTTTTTAAAGCACTTACAAAAAGCACTTTGTCACTAATAAAATATATAGAATTACTTTGCACTAAAATGTCAAGATTTTGGCTTGAATCAATTAACAATACAACTAAATTCCCATATACATATGTTTAAGATGAAAAAAATGGCTTATTTACACTATGGGGTTTATTTACACTATAAATTCTTCTTGAATAAAAGAACAAAGGACTTTTCTATTATCTAATAAATCCTTGAACTTATTGAATGTGTACTCACTTTTGATTGTTTCCTGTACTATGCTGCTTGCTTCTATTTGCAGGTCAGTGAGTGGCCATGGGACCTAAGATGTCGCCCATCTTTGCCTCCTTCTGTGTGGGACCCCTTGAAATGGAGGTGATTTTCAGTGGTGGATTAAATACTCAGATCCTTTACTTTAGTTAAAAGTAGAACTACTATTATCAAAAAATACTCCATTATTAAGATTATAATGATCTTATTTTCAAACCACTGCCATGATATTTGATATTGTGCTACTACCCCGTGTTTATGGATGTCACTCATTTCATTGCATGCTGTTACCAAATATTCCCCTTTAATCCACCAAAAACAGTGGTGTGAAAAAAAGTGTTTGCCCCCTTTCTGATTATTGATCCATCTTATTGTTTTTTGCATGTTTGTCACACTAAAATGTTTCATATCTTCAAATTCAAATATTAGTCAAAGACAACACAAATGAAAACAAAATTGTAGTTCTTAATATGAAGGGAGAAAAAAATCCAAAGCTACATGGCCCTGTGTGAAAAAGTCATTGATCCCTAAACCTATTAACTGGTTGGGCCCTTAGCAGCAACAACTGTAATCAATGGTTTGTGATAACTTGCAAAGAAAGTGCTGTAGAAGAATTTTTGCAGAATAATTGTAACAATAAGATGGATATACAACGTTTGTGTAAAAGGCTGAAAAGTGATATATACATAATAATACTAATAAGGATATTAATAATAATTAGTAGTATGTGTTCAAAAAAATATGATGCCCAGAAATGGTCTAGTAACAATTTGGCTAATAATGGGTTGGATTTATTTCTACAAACATTGGATGAGTGTGTGCTGCAGAAGTGTGTTTTCCCCTCCCACTCCATTCTCTTTATGTCCAAATGTATGTACCTAAATGAACATTACGACATTGCAGTTTTTCTATGCTCCTGGCTTATATAATGTCAAACCATGAGTTACAGTACACACCATTACAGTCCGACACGCTGAGGTCGGGTCTTGGCGAATAATGCAAAAACAAACACGGCCAGGTTAGTGAGATAAACCTCCGCTAACAGTAACAACTGTGTAAGTGTGACAGGTATTAAAGTGGTGAAAAGGGGAGAAAGTGATTCCATTCACATTCATTTTGGTAATAGCTGCGGCGTTATGGAATATTTCCACTTATGCATCGCTTGCAGGTAACCGACTGATAAAAATAGATTCTTAATCTCATTATAGTATCTCCAAAACAGCTATGTAGGAAGAGAGAGGAAGAGTTTGTGAGAAACAAGAGAGCGAGTGAGTGTGTGTGTTTGAATGTGTGTGACTGTTCAATGTGTGTGTATGACAGCGAGAGAAGAGAAAGAGGGGGGAGCGGGAGGGTGTACAGATATGCACCCTCGCTTCCTCCCACCCCCGGGTGCTCTAATTGAGAGAAGGCTTTTGTTATATAAACAAGAGGAACACCTCAAGTTGAAAATTAAATATTTGGAGAGTAAGCGGCATGCTTTTGAAAGTGATATATATTCCAGTGGGTGAATGCTGGTGTCAAGGGGGCGCAGATGAAGAGGTGGTTATTGGCATGGAGAGCCTGCTCTCTCAAGAGAGAGTCAATTCTCACCTCACCTCGCCTTCACAACAATGAACACAGTAGCCTCTGAAACTCTATTTCTGTAATACTCCAATTGGATCATGCTGCTGCTGATTGTTCTACATCTTCAATAGGCTGTTAAAGTGGTAATCTGCAAGCTCCTTGTTATTTCCCCCCTCTCCTTTGTCTCCATGTTTGGTGCTAAGCGCTCATTACTGCAGTTTTGCTCATGCACGCGTCGCTGCCGAAGATCAATCAACATGTCTGGTACCCAACATCTTCTTTTCTGTGGATTTTTGAAGTATGAAGTATGAGCCCCTGTAAGTGGCACACTTTTTTCATGTTTTTCAGCTGCATGGCTACTGCTGCTGATGCTAATTGTTTTTCAGACATGTCAAAGTCGGAAAGTCTACCTATGAGGAAAAAGTGACGGAGCAGCAAGTCGGAATTCACTCAAAGGCAAGACAATGATTCTGCATACAGAGTTGTGACATACAGTCCACCCAGCAAAATGTGATATAAAAAAAAGAGGATGACCACTCCTTGGTATGATGGACATCATTTTTCTCAACAATTTGTCAAGAAATTAAGGATTTTAAAAGGGGATCTCTGCTCTCATTCACACACACACCCTGACTGTGGTGGAGCTGCCATACAAGGCAGTGGCCTGAGCAGCTGGGGCTTCAGTGTCTTGCTCAAGGACACTTCACATGGACAGAAAGAGCCGATGGAATCAAACCACCAACCCTGCATTTAGTAGCAGCTTGCTCTACCTCCTGAGCCACAGCCTCCCTACATCAGCTTGTGTCTCCAGCTGTTTCCTGGGCCTGTGTGAAATGACCTTGACCTCAGTATTTATTTTTTTAACCTTCTAGACCCCAATGCGCCTGTTCTATATCTCCACCCCTCATTTGAAAATCATTCCCAGTGTATCAAAACAAAAAAAAGTCCTGAATTTTTTCAATTGTAGATATGTCAAGTTGCCTTTAATAACCAAAACGGGAAATTCATAAATCGAGCTGTGGAAATGAAGTTATTTTTACCTCCTCTACAATAGCTACAATAGTGATATATAATCGTTAGCTTGTGCCATTACTGGCTGACCTTTTAGACCACAAAAGTCGAAATTTAGGTAATCTAGCAAGTTAGCGACCCAGAGTTAAACTGGCATGATGGACAATCTTCAAAATGTGTGAAACACTGTCACAGTGCATGCATAGAAACATCTCATCCTGCTCCACTTTCAAGTTCAATTTTAATTGAGCTAACATGTTTATGAGTACTTTAAAAGTCTGGTTTTAGTCGGACTAACGCAATAATTCGATTTTTTTAGGTATCATGTAAATGTACCGATAGATGGCTCAATTTTTTTGCACCTTACCACGTAATCACGTAATCAGCAGCTGTTTTCTGTCTGCAATTCAATGAAAAGTCAGTTGGCAGAACTGACCGGCGCAGTGACATTTTTATTGTCATTGTGAAAGCTAAGCATTCCTAAGTGAAGGATTTGTGTGTGTAGGTAAGTTAGGGCACTGACACACCAAGCTTACAATGGGGCAAAATGGGGCCATTGGTTAGCATCTGTTAGCCTTGTTTTTTCAGTGTGGTCCCACACATCAGCACTAGTCTGACCCCTGTCAGCTGCTTTTTGGCCGATTAAAGATTTTGAATTGTTTGGAGACTACAAGTTTGAAAAGTAAAAATAAGTCTGAGGGTGTGGAGATAGAAAAGATTGAGGTTTCCAAGCCCCTGTAGCTCCTCATGTTTCCTAGAGGCTAGCATCTAGCAGTTCTCGGCTACAATAACCCTCTACTAGCATAATACACCTTGTGAGGATTTTACTGATACATAAATAGGCCTACTTCTTATCAATATCGATACATTGATACCCTTATTGATACTACCCTCCATAATTTGGGGCAAAACAAAGTCATGACATAAGATGTTAAAAGATGCATATTTAGTGAGTCAGAGCAATTGTTAAAAATATTATAGTTAAAACTAACTATTAAAATGTTATATATCAAGATTATTGACCAAAATTATCTTGGTTATCAATAATATCGCAAAATTGTTCAAATATGCTTGTTGAACAGGTTATAATACCACTCTAATGTCTATTTCATATTTTTATCATCCAAACAACTATTTATTGATCCGACCATTAAACAAATTAGTCCCAAAAGCAAAATTTTCCAACACATCATAATGGCTGCTATAAACACAGTAAATACTCACTTTACCGACCAGACTTTGAACACCTCAATATGTAATATGGCACTCTTTATTTAACTAGCAAACTAGGATCTTATCCAAACAATTTCTACACTGATATCAACACTGGATTAATATTTGTTACTAAAGGGAGCTTGCTACAAGGACTTTGCTAGTTTTAGTTTTCAATTCAATGTTGCTAATGTTAGCCACTTTGCTAAATCAATCAAACACCGCCCTTTTCAAGGATGATTTGCCCGTTGTTCATGTTGCAGGTGTTAGCTCTTTGCAGGTGACTACCTTTTTACTAATAACTTTATTGTATTTGTCTGCATTTGCGCACACATTTGAAAGTTTTTACACAGTTGACTAGACTGTATGATAGCCTAGCTATAAGGATATAAATTGAGGCACATCTTAGGGTTAACTTGCATCAAATTAAACAAAATAAGCCCACACAAAACTTATTTTGGGATCTATGATGGACACACCAAACAAGAACTAAAACATTGTCTATGGACACTGGGAACTTAAAAGAACATTCTCAGTAAATGGTGGTATCTTTATTAAAACTTACTATCCCCTATTATTACTGTCACATTCAAATGTTGAACTATGTGTAGAGGCCCTTATAAAACTTGATAATGTAAGATCATCAGCTAATAAAGTAATAAGGTAAAAAAAGGAACAACTGCCACTTAATACAGTATATTACAGTACTTTGCAATTAGAGTCAACAAAATATTACTGACTGAACTGTTAATTTTAGGGGCCACAGCATCTTTGGGTTGGTCACTGATCAGTATTTTCAAAGTACTCTTCGTGCATCTTTTAGGTTAATTATTTATACCAAATTTCAAACAATATATTTATAGTATTGATATACCCAACATTATATATTTGTGGTTTAAAGTACAAAAAAATCATCTCATTATATTTATTTTACAGCTCCTCTCTCAAGCTTCTGTCTGGAGCTTTAGAAAGAACAGGTCATTTTGGTCTTTCATCAATATTCATGAGTCTCTCCTCTGATTAGCTGATTTGAATGTCTATAATTGGGCTGGGGTTGGCTATGCCTGTACATGTGTGACATCATAAATTCAAGGAAGAACAAACAAGCCGTTTCAATGCAAAATTTCTGCATCCATGCTGTGTGCATAGAATGTTTGGGATTAATGTAACACCTAGACCTTCTCGATAGTCATATAAAGAATAAAATGGCAATTTCCATGATAGGAAACCTTTAAATTAATCAACAATTTACATTTTAGCAGATGACTCTCCGTCCCAGAAATGATTGAATGCAACACTACAGCAACTTAAACTTTATTTTTCACATTACTTACACAATACTAAAGTAAAAAAAGATCAAGACTTTTGTATTCTTAAAATATAGATTTTAACTGCTGAATGTTGTTTGAAGAGCCTAGAGGAGGCACAGAGAAAAAACTCTGCAATTAATGAGATACATTTGAAAGTAAAGCAGGTTTAATTTGAGATGCAGAGAAGATTTCCTTCTGTCTGCATTGATCAGCTGCACATGAGGAGGTTAAAAAAAAATGTGCTAATGCATCGGTAGAACAGAATAATACTGCTTAACAATAGCCGCCTCTGCAGATACAACCGATTTCTAAAAAGCTTGTAGTAGAGGGTAAATGGGAGCTGGAGAGTCTGGTGCGAATCAATAAAAGCCATCAAACACCTGAGGGGTCCCCCAATTTTCCCACAAACCACTCCACCCCCTGAGCAGGGGGGAAACAATGGCGGGGCATCAATACCTGCAATTGGGAGAAGGTGGAGCGGGCGACAGCGAGCGAAAACCACACAACTGGGTCACCTCTCCTCCAGACGGCAAATGGGCGAGCAATCGTTTGCATCAATTCAGTCCAGTGGGAGACGGAGGACAGGATGGGGAAGGGGTGCCATTAGGAGTGCACTGGTATAGAAGGTGGGCGCCGGGGGGAAAATGGGGTGTGGAGGTTTTTAAAGCAGGTAGAGAAGGAGACACAGAGGGATATAGGTGTTTTCAATTACCCGTAAATTCAGAGCAATTTCCTCCTCTTTCTGACCACACCTCCCACTGTGAGGCTGATGGGAGTCCTGAACAAAGAGGCATGGAGATCGCGATTGTTTGACTGCACGTTGGTGGGGAGGAGCGGGAGGAGGTCGGTTTTCATCCCTCTGCCTTGTTCAACCTTTCTCTGTCACCTTGCAGCTATTATTGGAGCCTTCTTTTTTTTCTTTTTCAATGGATAGGAACTTCAAAGTGCATTTCAACTTCTGTGTAGATGTTGATAAGCTACTTCCTGAGAGCGAGAGATACTCTTATGCTGCTGACAGATAACAGACGTGCATACACACACACACACACACACGCACATACGTACACACACTGCATTGTTCCAGTTCTACTTTGCAAAGTGGTTAAATTTGCTTCGTGGTGATGCGCGCCTCATCTCACTGATCGTTCTTCGGTTAAAAACTCCTCTGCAACTCTGCCATTTGCATTGTGTTCCTCTATTAGCAGAGAGGGAACATGTCGTAACGCTGCGGATTAAATTATAGCAGATACTTTGTGTGTGCGTTGTCCTGAAGCGTATACACACGCCGACAAAAACACCTCAGCGGGGATGAAAATGACAGAAATGAAAGCTTTGTGTTCAACAGGAGGAGGTCGGGAGGGGGTTTTGCGCCATTATAATAGTATCCACCCATTCAGGCCTTTCTGGCCCTTATCAACTCATTCTTTGTTGGGAGAAACTCTTATCCTCTGACTCAAGGTTAAAGCTATGCTGTTGCTTTATCATTGATTATACTACCTAATTGGTTTACTTTTTGCTCTAGTAAATTTTAATTAATCATGAGAAGAAAATAGATAAGATCACCAAGAGGAGAAGCTGGAAATAATACATGCAAAAATACAAATCAATTACATGTGAGGCGAGGCTGGTTGTCTAAACAGGCCGCTGCCCCAGTTGCCCAAGGAACTCCCAGTTGCCCCGAGTTCACTTTGGATCAATTGGTTGTAATTTGATAAATTGTTGTTAAGGAATTTGCCGGGACAAGCAAACTGCTCATAGCGTATGAAGAGCTGTAGTGCAGCAGCTGTTGATTTTCATTATTGATTAGTTATCTAGTGTATTCAATGTCAGAAAATAGTGAAACAGTTCAAGTTAACGATTAAAAGCAAAACATATTCAGCCTGCTCTGTCAAACCAACGGTTCAAAACTTTACTGTCAGTGATTATCAAGAGGAAAATATTCACATTTGTGAAGCTTGAACTGAATGCTTATTCATTTTATTATTTTTTTAAATATTTATATTTTTTAAGGAAAATCCTGCACATTCTACAACAATTCCTGCACTATTTTAACAGTTTGACATGCAGAAACTTGGCCAATAAAGCTGAATCTGATTTTAAACAAGCCTAAAACATTCCCAAGTAGAGCAGCTGGTTTCTTTTGTAAATTATTTAATTTTTTATTGACCGATTGGATCGGATTATCGGGTGGAGTCTGGTGGGGACAATGAAGCTGCCATGAAGCAGGTTAATCCGGCCGTGACGATTCGCAAGTTTTGGTAGGAGAAAGATTCAGTGGCAACTGTGTTTCCTCTTAATCCTGCACCTTCCTTTCCAGTGCAACTGTCTACACATCAAAAAGCTCTCTGCTGGAGACAGGAAGCCCCCTCCCCCCCCCACACCCACCCACCCACACACACACATGTTGCAACATGAACATATGAGAGGCCTGATAGGAGTCTCTATCAAGTCACTTCCCCTGTTCCCTGGCTCAGCAATGAGGAACAACTAGGTAGCCATTTTACAAACTCACTCTGATAGTCCATCTAAAGTAACGTGTGCCCTAAGTGTGTGTGTGTGTGTGTGTGTGTGTGTGTGTGTGTGTGTGTGTGTGTGTGTGTGTGTGTGTGTGTGTGCGCGCAGGGGGTGGGGTTAGGGTTCTTTCTGGATGGTTATCCTTATCTTCCCTTCCATGCACATTCACAATGTATGCTGCGCCAGATGGCCAGAGAACACAGAGCCGCTAATGGTACCACTTGATCATGTCTTTGCGCGCCTATAAATCAGTATATTAACAATGAACATAAATGCCATACGCAGAGCATTTGATTGATCCCCATGTGACGCATAAAAGCCATTTCATAAAAGGGGAGGAAACACTTTAAAGACAATGTGGGGTTAGCTATGCGTGCCTGAGTGTTAGATTATGAGAGAGATCTTGCACATGCATTGTCCATATTATAAATGCATTTGTCTGAATCTCATCAGAGTGGCTTTTCACACATTTTTAGTTTATGGAGAGGTAAGATTACTTATATCCATGTGGGGAGACCTGTGTAATTGACCTGCGTGTATGACTCATTGCTTAAAAACAGCTTTTATTTTGAAGTTCATTGTAAACAAGTGGTTATGTGCTCAAATTCAGATCAGATTACACACACTCACACTCACTCACTCACTCACTCACACACACACACACACACACACACACACACACACACACACTTAAAGCATGCACTCACTGGTAGATGAGAAGTGTCTTCAGCGATACACCACTGCTCCCATGTGGTGAAATTCAAGTCTGGCTGTACTGAAGGGTATTTTTTTTTACCTAAATAAGTATCACATTCTTCCTCACCTCCCTCTATTAGTATATTGCAGGGCTCTAGATTTTGTATCAATCCAAAATAATTGATGTGAATTGAATTTCATGTCCTGGAACATGCAAACAGCAATGACATTTTTAAAAATGCATTTATGCCAATGTGTTACTCTAGAGTCATTGTCCATGTGGTTACAGTCAACAGGTCTCAAATTTCTACTTATTATCTATTTCCTCAGAACCATGGATGAATGTAAAGTGAAAATTGAAATTCACTTCTGTTGTATTAAAGGACAGGTTCACATTTTCACAAGTCTTAAAACAGCAATCGGGCCCGGATTTACATTTAAACATGGCTTTTTTGATGCAAACTTTCCTCTTGTTCATACTAAATATTAGAAGATCCCTTCATACAATGTAAGTGATGGGGACAAAAGCCACAGTCTTCCTCCTGTGCAAAATGTATTTAAATATTCATCTGGAGTGAATATGAAGATTCAGTTGTCCAAATAAGATAAATCAAGTAAATATATTTAGCATTATAGTCTTTTATTTCCATAATCACTCTTGTAATC
The DNA here is from genome assembly GCA_030544235.1 of Lepturacanthus savala. Taxonomy (NCBI): domain Eukaryota; kingdom Metazoa; phylum Chordata; class Actinopteri; order Scombriformes; family Trichiuridae; genus Lepturacanthus; species Lepturacanthus savala. The sequence goes on from CM060473.1 coordinate 12,659,613, forward strand.
TATCTATAAAAGCAAGTGTATATGTGTCTGTAATTGACTGTTTGTCAAATCAACCTCAGCTTTCAGATATAGCTTGCGTAAAGCACAAAGGTGTGCATCCTTTTTTTTGATAGATATTCAAAACATCATTATTATCATTAAAAGTTAAAATCCCATAGACCTATGTACCACGGTGCTTTCGTTACAGTGTTGCTTCCCAGTGCTTTAGTTACAATTCAAAGCTCCGTTTGTCCAATTTCCTTCTGCACTGATCATGCAACCAATGTAACAAAAGTATCTCTCAAAAAACACATCCTAAGATGTTAGCTGCTACTTTATTCCTCACACTAACACAGGCTACTGTGAACTGTAGCCGCCTTACTCCAAGACCCGTTCACAGACCCTCGGGAAATCCCAGCACTATCACCTAACAGAGCAGAATCTGGACCTAAACTCATTTGATACCCACCTGATATGACACAGGCTGCCTCAAATAAGCTTTGCATCAATATTTAAACACATTTATGCATAACAAGTGGATTTTGGCATCCATCACAAAAAAAATCGTTCACTGTCCATAGGGACACTGACTGTTGTTTTGAGACACATCTGGAAAAAATGTGAGCCTGACAGACAGGGTACTGTTGACTGAAGAATAACGTAAAAAAAAGTAAAAAGTAACATGATGTATGAAGTCCTGTTTTAGCAGAAGAATTAAGTTTACTCCTGATTACGTGCAGAATTGCCTCACAGACAGCTGTTAACCCCCACCAGCACCATACATTGCCTCTAATTGTTTATTATTGTAAAGTGAAACTGTTTCTCCTCAGCCTGGTGGGCTCTGTATTTAGCCCCTCGCTGCTTGTGTTGGAATGGAGATGTGTGGGGCTACGATTGCGCACACGAGTTTGAAGCTCAGTGTCAGTTTCCAACAAGTGCTCTATATTTAGTCTGCGACGACGAGGACTGGGTGACCCAGTCCGGCTGCAGCAGACTCACTTCCCTGGACCCCAACAACACCACTTCACCTGCTGGCTGCGTCGTTTCTATTGCTGGTGAGCGCTGAACACCTTTATCTCCTCATTTGAGCTAACACTGCAGTATGCTTGTGTTTCCTACTCTCTATACCAAGGGGTGGACAACCTTGGTCCCGGAGAGCCCCTGTGGTTGCAGGTTTTTGTTCCAACCACTAATCAACCATTAATAATCTCTTGCTTCATTAGTAGAATCAAGTGTGTTACTGCTTGGTTGGAACAAAAAACTGCACCCACAGTAGCTCTACAGGACCAGGGTTGCCCTCCCCTGCTACTAATGTGATTTTTTTTCCCAAAAATGTAACACAGCATCCCCAGGCCTCATCTCATGACAGATTGATGTAAAATCCCAGAATGACTGGCAATGCAGCTATCGTGTTGCGGCCTAACGAGAATACAGCCCGGTGATCGGAGACGTGGCTGTCAGAGGTGGCCATGTGTCAGTCGGAGGTGCCAGAGGCCAGGCTTGGCCTGAACAGCCCCGACCCGCTGGTGAGGGAGGCTTTCCTGATGGCCCACGACTACATCGACTACGTGACCACGGGGGGCGCCATGGGTCCCGCCCCGACGGCCTGCACCGCTGCCCTGCGCCACGCCGGCGACGAGCTCCTCACCCGCTTCCCCATCTTCTTCAAGCGCTGGCCCCGTGTCTTCCAGGACGTCAGGGAGGCCACGGCCTGCTCCGTGCTCGTGAACATCCTGGACGAACATTTCGCCGCCTCCAACCCGGGGGGGAGGGGGCGCAGGGAGCTGGCCTGGAGCGCCGTGCTGTCGGTGTACGTGCTGGCCGGCCAGATGGCCCTGCACTGCCATGAGACGGGCATGGACTCAGTCCTGCCCAGGCTGAAGGACTGCGTGGGGGCCTACGTGGAGAGGGTCGTCTGCCCTGTGATACAGGACAAAGGAGGATGGGTACGTGTTCATGTGTGAACATGTGAGCTGATTCTCCTTCATACAGAATACATGTATTTAAAACATATGAGCAACCTTTATACAACAGATTTTTATCATTTACCCAGAGCCTTATAGGCCTGCTCTACCATGTCCAACTGTTGTAAAATAAAACACACAGAACAACCCTACCTGAACCGTTTGAGTCCAAACCCCCAGATATTAGCTGGTTATGAACACAAATTGGATTTAAAAACAAAATGAAATCAAACTTTTCGCTTAAGCGTGTAGGCTACATTTAGAATGTAAGAAGAAGAAAAGAAAAAACAAGACTCAAGATTAGGGCTGCAGCTAAGGACTATTTTGATGGTTGATTAATCTATTGATTATTGAATCGATTAGTCCTTTGGTTCAGAAAATGTTTGTAAAATGCCTGTTTTTGTAAAAGGTCAGTCACTGTTTCCCAAAGCTGAAGATGCAACCTAAAATGTCTTTTTTTGTTGACAACCAAAAGATCATTAGCTTACTATAATAGAAGATTGAAAAAGTCAGATTTGATAAGCTGGAACCAGAGGAATTTTCTTCTTAAAAATGACTCAGAATTAATAATAGATTATCAAAGTAGTTGGCAATTAATGTTTTAGCTGGCAGTAAATCGATTACTCAACTAATCGTTGCAGCTCTATTCTGCATTACAATCAACACACATAAAACATTAAACATACAGTACATGTATTTAGTATTGTACAGTATGTAAGCATAATGTCAGCTAAATTAATAAAGGTTTTAAAACTAGATTTTGACAAAGGTCCTCACTACAAGGCAAAGTGCATCAATTACTTTTATAGTTTTTCAAATCTGTCTAAAAAGCAACAGTCAGGTGTCCATATGAGCAATGGAAGAGGTTTTATTTGCTGTAATAATTCCTCCTGTTCATATTGGCCAATAAAGTTAATTCAGTTGTGCTTTCAATGTAAGTGGTGGAGGACAAAATCTACAGTGTGTGCAGTCTGAAGGACAAAAAGAAGCCTGAAGCCATGAGGCCTCAGCAGTCTGAATTAGTCATAACTATAGTATGTAATGTAACATGTCTGACACATTTAGCATCCAATTCCCCCCGACTTTCCTTGGTTTCCCTGCAGAACTGTACTTAAAGAATTTATTATGAGTTTCACTTTTTCCACACTCTTCTAATTGTTGGAGATGCAGCTGTAGTAACAAAATAAGGGATTTTGCACTAAAATAGTGCATCTACATGATTTTACTCAGACATGCCAGATGTTTTTTCTCTAACAAATAAAATATGCATTCATTCTTACTATTTGACAGTCTCATCTGCTCCCTGTCCCTGGCAGGATGGTTTTGTCTCACGCTTTGGAGAGAAAGAGGACTTGGAGAGCCAAGTGAAGACTGTCTGCTGCTGGATACTGGCAGTGTTGGCCATAAGCATCACCACCTACTTCATGTGGAAAAAAATGAATACCACCACCTAGTGATTGCTATGAACATCCCTAGCAAGAATGATAGGTTGTCTGCAAGCAGCATATTCTAGGCCTGCTGTTCTATTAAACGTGTAATGTAATAAATCTGAATGTTCAGCCAGATGTGGGTGTGTGCGCCAGGAATGTCATTTCATTAGCCCTGAAGTTTGAGTTCATGCAGCACTGTATGAACTTTGAGCTGAATAAAGTTCAGCATGTGGACATGACAGGATTATGACCAGGCTGATATCATATGGTACAATTAGGCAAAGTGTGTTGTCCTCCAAATAGCCATTCAGGCCAAATAAAGTGGAGTTGCCTGCACTCATTTTAGTATAGAAATTGCTAATGCAGTTGCATTCCATTTGCAAGTTTAGCAGGATATTTTTTTTTAAACCAAGGCAGTAATGCAGCTACACTTCATGTGCAGTGTAGAGCCTCTAGTAATATTTGCTACTTTACACAAGTATACAATTTACCATGCAATTAAAGACCAGGGAGACCAACCTCAAATATGCAGAAGTGGAACTTTTATTAACATGAACAGCAGACAGAACACTGAAAACTGGAAAAGACTTGGAACGTTACATTTCACTGCAAAAACTTTAGCAGAGCTTTGTAAGAATGTGACATTTAGGCAAGCTCCTCCTCACCCTCCTCCTCAAACTCTCCCTCCTCCTCAGCGGTGGCGTCCTGGTACTGCTGGTACTCAGACACCAGGTCGTTCATGTTGCTCTCGGCCTCAGTGAACTCCATCTCATCCATGCCCTCGCCGGTGTACCAGTGGAGGAAAGCCTTGCGCCTGAACATGGCTGTGAACTGCTCGGAGATGCGCTTGAACAGCTCCTGGATGGCTGTGCTGTTGCCGATGAAGGTGGCCGCCATCTTGAGGCCACGGGGAGGAATGTCACACACTGCGGTCTTAACGTTGTTGGGGATCCATTCTACGAAGTAGCTGCTGTTCTTGTTCTGCACATTCAGCATCTGCTCGTCGACCTCCTTCATGGACATGCGGCCACGGAAGATGGCTGCCACTGTCAGGTAGCGGCCGTGGCGTGGGTCGCAGGCGGCCATCATGTTCTTGGCGTCGAACATCTGCTGGGTGAGCTCTGGCACAGTGAGGGATCTGTACTGCTGGCTGCCTCGGCTCGTGAGGGGGGCGAAGCCGGGCATGAAGAAGTGCAGACGGGGGAATGGCACCATGTTTACGGCCAGCTTACGCAGGTCAGCGTTGAGCTGTCCGGGGAACCTTAGGCAGGTGGTGACGCCGCTCATGGTGGCTGAGACCAAGTGGTTCAGGTCACCGTATGAGGGGGTTGTGAGTTTGAGGGTGCGGAAACAGATGTCATAAAGGGCCTCATTGTCGATGCAGTAGGTCTCGTCTGTGTTTTCTACGAGCTGGTGGACTGATAGCGTGGCGTTGTAGGGCTCAACGACTGTGTCTGATACTTTTGGTGAGGGCACCACGCTGAAGGTGTTCATGATGCGGTCGGGGTACTCTTCACGGATTTTGCTGATGAGCAGGGTGCCCATGCCAGACCCTGTGCCACCACCCAGGGAGTGTGTGAGCTGGAAGCCCTGGAGGCAGTCGCAGCTCTCGGCCTCTTTCCTCACCACATCCAGTACAGAGTCCACCAGCTCTGCACCTTCTGTGTAGTGACCCTTGGCCCAGTTGTTGCCAGCTCCGCTCTGGCCTAGAAGGAAAAACAAAAAGTTAATCTTTACAGCACTTACAGGGGCCTTGTGGGTAACTGAAAATTGTACAAATAGAGAAAAAACCTACCAAAAACGAAGTTGTCGGGCCTGAAGACCTGGCCAAACGGTCCAGACCTCACAGAGTCCATGGTGCCGGGCTCCAGATCAACCAGCACAGCGCGGGGAACATATTTGCCGCCTACAAGTACAGAAGAGGTAAGGTTGGGGGGGGCTACAATTTCATAGCCTCTGGAATTTTTAAACAAAAAAGCTGATAAACATACCTGAGGCTTCATTGTAGTAGACATTGATCCTGTCCAGCTGCAGATCACTGTCACCATGGTATGTACCAGTTGGGTCGATGCCATGCTCGTCACTGATCACCTCCCAAAACTAAACATATGTAAATAAACATGTTAACCCTTGGTAATAAACACGGACTAAAATATCAAAAACATCAATAGTTATTGTTGTAATTAGGATGGTCATTTGGAAAAAAAGCGTAGGTAAATATAAATGCGTAAATATTTCATATTTCAAATCAAATTTCCCGCCGCGCCGCTTTGGGCGCGCGCGGCCTGACCTCCTATTGGCTGCGACCCATGGGCCAGGCTTCAAGATTTCTTGCTACGTCACTAACCGCCCAGCTCCGCCCACCCTCGGTAGAAGCCGGTCGCTGCTCAAAAAGCGCCGCAGAGCAGGCCTCAGCGGGCCGGGGCTTCAGCTACGGTACAAAACCTGCCAGATTTTGTTAAAAATAACACGCATACGGCTACACCGACGAAAATCCAACATTTGGTCGGACAATAAGATTTGTCGCCCCACCCCCCACCACATCGGCAGCCCCCTTCCTCCCCACTTCCTTTTTTTCGCATTGCAGTAACGTTACGGTTTGTCGAAAGAATTGTTAGGTAGGGTCCTTTCAGTTGGTTAACGTTAATCCCACCAGCAACGTTAACGGTTGTCAGGCTACCGAATATTTAAAATTACGTTACATGGGGGGCTGGCAAGAGGTTCAACGGTTAGATTTTGTAAGATGGCAAAAATCGTTTAAAATGTTTTAATTCGACCATATATCGACACACCACGGTCTTATGAACAGCCCAAAAAAAGACACAATGTTTAGATTTAACGTTAGAAGGCGATTTTCAGCCATTGATATTCCTAGGGTGTGGTTTCTGGGACGCCAGACACAAAGCACCGGCTCATTCAGAAAAGAACACGGTATTTCTGGACAAAACTGCGAATTTCTGCACCCAAAACACACAAATACGTTTACTAACCTTGGCACCGATCTGGTTTCCGCACTGGCCGGCTTGAAGATGCACAATTTCCCTCATTTTCTCTGGAGGTAGAACGGACCGTTGAGCAAGTGACTCTGGATGTCTTTATGTGCGCGCTCAATGGCTCCGCTCTGTATTTTATATCCAAATTAGACCCGCCTTCTGCTCCTCAGCTCGAGTGTCTATTGGCTGATGTTCGCAAGCAGCGTTCACTGACATAAATTTAGACCAATAGAATTTCAACCGCCTATTCGCTATTGGCCCAATTCGTCTGTCAATCACTTTCATCTCAAACATGTGACTAACGTGTAAAATCTGGAGACGTTGGCCTACTTCCCTCATGATGGCGGAATGAAAATGCGACACTGACAACAGATTTTTTTCTGCGTGTCATAGCCGCTCGTTACACGCGGTGAAAACGACGAAGACACGTTTTATTTCGTCGATCATATGAACATGTTTCGTTTTAATCAGCTATTAGACAGTAATCCTCGTTGTCTGCTAGTTATCCACAGTCCACGTGGCTGACTAATTGAGTACAATGGTCCAGTTTAGCAGAAGTATCACTAACGGAAACCGCCTCGCCAGACTCGCCATGAGTATGCATGTCTACAGCACTGATTTTCAGTCATGTGCCTCTGAGATTCTGCAGCTTTTCATTCCAGTTGCTAAACACAACAGCAGCTCAATTCACAGATTAGTTCCATTTTTTCCCTCTCAGTAATGAGCTTGAGTACAGTTTGTTCTCAAATATGCTTTCTCATCCTTGATGGTTTATAACAGAAACAGTAATGACACAAATATACTGTATCTCACAACATACACATAATAGTGTTGTGTGTCAACATAAAGACAGTAAACATATGAGCATCTGAGGAATGTTTATGTGTTCATGATGTGTTTATATAACAGTGGGCCTATAGGATTAAGAAGGTAGCCACCCCAAAACAGCCATGTAGTGTGGTTGATATGACAGATATGACACATAACATTAATGTGAATGATCGTGCGTGGTTGCTGGAATTATAGGCACATTTGATGGTCTGAATCAAGAGTCAGCTTCCTCTAAAACAAACCCTACTTCTCCTATATACCAGATGTATACTCCCAATACACAATATCTTGAGCTTTCCTCCAGTATCACCCCTTAACCTGTTGTACTCCATCTCAGACATTCTCGGTTGGTTCTGGCGATAATGTATGGGTTCAAATATTAAATTCAACTTCCGTGAAGAGCCAACATGACGGTGCACAGTAGCCGACTCAGACAGAGGATGTCTGGAGGAAAGAAAAAAAGACTGCAGATAGGTGTGGTCCTGTGGACCGTATGAACTGCTGCAAAGAGGAGTTGTGGAATGAGGGCAGATGCGCTTATTAATAGTTAATCTGGATGCCAGGCAAGAATGTGGATGCGACGCCAGTTCTCCTGCATGGGTGCAGTTGCCACGGCTGTGTCTCTGGAGGGTTGCGGGGGTGGGGATGGGTTGTGGGGGTGGAGTGGGGGGGGGGGGAGAACAACATCACTCCCAGGTGGTTGTCGCCATGATGATTAGGCGTTCCTGCTGGGCGTTGCGGACTTCTGTTCATTAATACAGGCTTTAAATAAGCTCGGACCTACCCGGCCTTTAGAGCAGTATCTGTGCATACCATGCATGTTTATGCAGATTAGCCCTTCTGCAGACTAGCAAAGGCTTTGTGGGGATAAATGAATAGTGATTCACTGAGTGCTTCTCATTAAATCTAAATAGTGTTATTGTAAATTCATCAGCCTGGACTTTAGAGGTTTTTTTTTTTTTTTTTACAGGCACACTACTGCTATGCTTACCATATTATACAGTATGTAGGTCACCCTCACAGTCTCTACTGTGTGTGCATTGTAATGTGACACACAAAGATCTCCTCTATGTGCTCCGTGACAGATATGTCACAGATAGGACGAGTCAGGGTGCGGGCAAATGTGATCATCTAGCTTAAAGTGCTGCTGCTTTCTCTGTAATCTAGGCCTTGTGATATGTAGTTTTATGTTGTCCGGTGTGTGACTGTATTGCTGCAACAGTTAGCAAGCTGACATGCAGGCATTTGGGTATAGAGAGCCATAGAATTCAGCTAACGCTGCCTCGTAGTCACTGAACAGAAATATGCTTTTGTTAAAAAAAAAGAAAATATTGTGAGGGGAAAACATTTGCAGAAGCATTCAGTATAACACATGTTACATTGGCATTGACCAGTACCAGACACACTCAATATAATGTAATGTTTGGTTCCACATCAGCTTTATTTGACATAACTGGGGGAGCAAAACATACTGGGAATACGCTGTCCTCATGTCAACATTTAGGTTAAAAGGATATACACTCTAAAAAAATGTATTGGTAGATTGGTACAAAGCGAGTAGAGCAAAGTTGTTTAGCCGATCTAGCATTGAGGGCCTAAAGCCTTTGATTCAGACCTTCCTTTGTCACCTAAACTAATATCATGTTGCAACAATGTCAAAGTCTCATCATATGTTCCTCCTTCTGCTTATGAGTCACACATGACTGACAATGTTTTTGACATTCCTATGCGATCGCTGCTGAGTGTATTAATATGCTGCTAATTATTGATGTTCCAGTTCATTCTGAAAGTAAAAATTGTCACGATTGGGCAAGCCCTTCAACACCAAACTGGCATTTCTTCATTTACAGTGTCTATGTACTTGAGGCGATTGTCATGTTGGAAGAGGAAACGGACAAACCTGATCTGATACCACAGAGTTGGAAGCACAAAACACTATTGTACACTGTGGCATGACTATTTTCCCTTCACTGGAACTAATGGGCTCAAATCATGCACAAAAGTAAGCAGACATAGTGTATTAAAAATGGTTGCTTTATAAGACTATCTTTTTTTAAATCTTTTTTTCTACAAAGATACAATGTCTGACCTGTTCTATTTTTAAACAGTAGAATACATTCCAATAATAGCACAGAGTTAGTGTTTGTTGCAGACAGCCTCAGAAGTTGGTAGATAGATTTTCTTTGATCTCACTCCACTTTTTTGTTCCTCTGCAGTCTTTTGCCTTTGTGCCGTACCTGATCAATTATTCATCACACACTTTTTGGGAGGATGAATGCATGCACATCAAGCGGTTTGTGGCAACAGCTTGAGCAGATCAGCTGGAGCTTAATGCATGAAAACCCTTTCAGTGCACTGGGGGGGTGAGGAGGAGATTTTGCCATTTGATGCTTTTATTAATCCAGTCATCTCATGATAAACCGCTTTTGCACAGTGTGCGCCTACATTGCGGTCACACGCAGCATATCTCGGCGAAGCCCCCGTTGAACCAGCCCGTCGCCCCATGACTCAGCATCTGTCAGGACACTGCAGCATTCAGTGCTCAGCCTCCAGCAGCCTAATCAATAATAAAAAAAACAGGAAAAAAAGAAAAAGGAAAGGGATGCTGCCAGGAGAGACACACCCTGCATCTCTCCTCCTCAAATGTTGCTCCAACAAGATTATCTGTGATGTCAGTGATGTAATCTGATCACACAAAATGTCCACTTATTACAGGAACAAAAAGCATTACAGACTGTCAGGAAGAGGAAGGACATCTGTATTAGTAACATACTGTAGTATTCAGATGTCATTTGAAAATTCCAAATAAAAAATCAACCTTCAGGTGGTTTACTAGTTGAAATCAGATTTTCCAACGATGGTTGATCCCCATTTATTGTACAGTGTTTTGAATGTTAATAACACAGACTACAAAGTGGTTAAACCAGCAGGAGGTTGTGGATGTGGAGGACAGATAAATGGATGTAAAAGGGAGGGGTGGTGGTAGTGTGTGTGTGTGTGTGTGGGGGGGATGTGGCCTGTTAGGCCGGTCCAGGAGGATGACCTGAAGATGGGGAGGAGGGACACTCGGCAGTGGGGGGTTTCCTCCCGAGCTGATTACCAGCCCCCAGAATGAGAAGTGGGAGATGGTTTGCACGGGACTGAATAGGAAAGGAGGAGGGGAGGAGGAGAAGAGGATGAAGCGATGGGGGTTGGGATGAGCAGAGTGAGCGATGAATTAGAAATGTGAATGGATGAAGGGAAAAGAAAGAGAGGGTGGGTCAGGAGATCTGAAAACAAACATAGCAGGGTGGGTTGACCAGTTGTAAGTAGCTTTGTTATAGATGACTATGATTTCAAGTGTAAGTGGGCTAATTTACTTAATATTTTGTAAAAGCTAATGGCCTTTAGATCATAAGAAGAGATTCAATTTCACTGTGATCACAGAAAGTACAACATAGTATCAAGTGCATATAGATAAAGAATGATGATTGATATTATTATATGCAACGGATATCCCGATATCCGTTGTACTTCCAATCCCCACCTGATGTACAGCTGCAGACCCCCACCCCCACCCACCATTCTTTGACTAAGGAAGGCTTTCTCATTGACGTGTGGGTCATAGGAGGTGAAATGCTGCAGCTGAGTAGGAAGTATTACACATTGCTCCTTTAATACAAAACAGATCAGGGGAGTACAAATACAGTAGAAGTCATGAAGCCCTATGTATAATGTCATGACAGTACTATTAATTGTTTTGCGACAAATACAATATTGTCACTGCAAGCTTGTGTATATTCATGCAGGCACAGGGACTCAGACTCGTAGAATGACACATCGAATAGAATATTGATCTGTACCAGCTGGGGGACTTCTAGTGTGTGACTGTTCATACAGTAAATATTGTGGGGGAACGGGCTATCAGGGAGGACAGGTGTCAGACAGGAACAGCTGGACTCATATGTAGGCTACAGTATGTGTGCTGATTCACCCTGGTATCAGGTTACTGACCCCCCCCTACACCGTGTTGCAGCAGCAGCAGCAGCATTCAAGACAAGCTCATATTGCACATTCTGCTGCAAATCACAGTCCTTTCAGTCTGTGGACACATAAATAGATACCATCAAAATGTGTCAGGACACACTTTGTGTCCACCTCAACGCAGGTTACACCCAAAGCTACCATTGTGAACGAAGATGGAAAATGCATAGGCTTTTGTGGGAAAAAATCAGAATGAATAGACCTTAATCTTTGAGCAACATCTTTAAATGGGTCTAATTCCAGATGTATCTGTCATATTCATTCATCATAAATATGAACAGTAGATGGCCTGACGGATAGCAAAAGAGAGAAAGGCTACAACGGAGCATGAATGATTAAAAGTACAATTTATTTTCTTTAAAAACATGGAAAATGCTGAAAGAACATTTGTAGATAAGGTAATAAGGTAGTGTATTTCTTTCTACATTCCTGGAGGATAATATCAATCACTAATCAATCAATCATCTCTGTTATTTGATCACAATAAAATATGTTTCAATCTCTTCCTTGCTTTAAGCAATAAAAGATAGCAATGAAAATCAATTAGTAGTAATTCAAACTGATTTTAAAATAAAATTTGTTAATATAAAGTAAATTGTAATAATTAGAAAAAACAAACAAACAAGTGTGTATATGTGTATGATATGATCCGAGAAGGTGGGGTGACACTTGGGGTAAATGTCTTATAGGGTAGGACAGGGTAGAGCACCGCCTGTTGTGTATTAACTGAAGGAACCACTCTTTGTAGAACCTTGGGGGTCATCAGACTGTGATGTGTTATTTGAGAGGGTAACATCTGAGGTGAAACAGCCTCTGCATCGCCTTGCTCACCACTGAGTCAGCGTGCAGCCTTTCGTTCAGGCACCATACACCAAGGATCCACTGAGGTTAAGGGAGGCGTAGTTTCTTTCTTGCTTATCCCAAAAATCCACTATCAGCTCCTTGGTCTTCGTCGTGACATCGGGTGGTGCGGAGGATGCGCGGTGTCATTCATCGATCGGTTTTGGGATGGTTGGCAAACTCTGGGAGCCGCTTGCATGATAGGTGGTGAGGAGCAGATGCAATCCTCAACCAGCCTTCCACAGCACTTCATCAACACAGAGGTAAGAGTCACTGGGCAGTACCATTCAGGCCATATAGGTCTAGTTTTCTTGGGTAACAGCAGGGGCGTACCACCAAATTCTGGGCCCTGTAAACTCTTAATGCCAGTGGTCCCCTATCCACGCTGGTGCACGAAGCGCATGAGTAAACATAAATATTTAAATATACACAATCATAAATACAGCTATAAGTTATAATCAGCTCAGATTATATCAATGATGGTTCTTTCATTCACCACCTGAATTGATGCGTTTGACGTATTTGTGATCAAATAGCTAAAACATCTACCGATGGCTCCGCTGTTGCATGCTATGTGGCTCCAAGTGCAAAACTACACAAAACTATGTTGAAAATTAGCAAAATATGTTTAAATTCTGACATCAATTAACTAGAAGGCCTTATTCATTCATTCATCAAAAACCACGCCCATGGGTACTAGGATGCTAGTGGACTCCTTGATGCACATGAACCATGCAACAGCTCTAGAAAGGCTACAACCACATAATAAAGCTACTGTTACTTTAATTACTCAATTACTTTTTAATTACTTATTATACTAGCATAAACGCAGTGAAAAAGAGAAGGTGGTGAGCCACAAAAGACATACATCACAAATTATGTTCACAGAAATAAGTAGAGTCTCTCCCACATGATGGACTATGACTTGTATTAATTATGATTGATCTCTTATTTATAATTTAAACTGTGGGGGTAAAAAATACAACTGAGTGGGCAACACCCCATCTGGCCCCCATTGTGGCACTGGGCCTGCATTGTAGGCTGCACTGTGTGTTTAAGGCATCCCTGGTAATCAATGGTTTCTGTTTGCGGAATGATTTAACTGTCATTTTGGGCACAATTGTTTCTATTAAAAACAAATCCACTACAATATGTTTAATTTTTTAAAGGCCATAGAAGAAGCCAGACACAGAAGCAACTGTTCTCATCTGCTTCCGTCCATTGATTTTTTTCCCCCCAATAACTCACTATGTGTAATGTGTCTTTAAGAGTGCTGTATCTGTCTGGCTGCTCTCCAGAGAGTTGAGTCAGGAAGCCCATTTGATGCTAATGCAGCCAGACAGTCACCAGCAGGCTATGCACAGCCACAGCCCCACAGTTACTGAGCATGATGGTTCATAAGCCTGGTCAAAGGGATGCATCCGCCCACACTGCAGTCACAGGATATTATGTTACAGAAATGCACCAATGTCATGATCTTGGGCTGTTGTGTATTTAAGCATCTACTATCTGGGACTTTAGTGTTCTCACTCGCTGTTCTTACCATTTTTTTTTAGCAATGCGCTTGTTCTCTATCTATAAATCATATTATATTCATTAACGAAATGTGATCAGCAAAAAGACGGTCTGCCTCTAATGGTCCCAGAGCTGCATTGCAGAGATCCTGGCAGCTGGAGGCTGTGTGAAAAAAGAAAAAAAAAACACTTCCCCCAACATGTTAAAAGGGGAGGGGAGGGATCAGGAAGCAACAGGGTTTATGGGAAATGTGGTCTCAAAGAGAAACAGAAGAAAATTGAGGAAGGAAGCGTTCACATCTTGAGTCTTCTGAAAGTTATGTAAGAAACAGAACTAGGGCAGCTTTCAAAAATGAGATCATTCATATCTGAAGATGAACATTAAAAAATTGAAATAAAAAAAAATTGAATAATTAGTTAATTAACTAATTTTAGTTAATTTTTGTGGGTTGGGTTTTGGTTTGATTTTTAATGTATTTTTTAAATTATAATATTCTTTTCTATTTATGTTATAATTGTATCTATTTCATTAATTATATTCTTTTATACATGTTGCTTGTTGCTGTATCGGCTTCAAGGCCCAATGCAATGTGCTATAATAACAATATTATTTAATTATAATCCTATATTTTCCAAACACAATGCAACAGTAGATTCTGCTTCATTTACCAACTATTGTAAATGAAGCAGAATGTAAAATTACATAATTAAATATCACACTACTTATAGTAGAGTATAATATTACATTATTAATTATATGCGTTTGTTAAATTTTAGCAATGTCAACTTCAGAGCAGAAAAAAAGCTAGTTAGCTACCATAGTTGTTGTTGGCACATAGACACATAGAGTTGTTTTAAAGACCTGATAGATAAAATCCTAATTACTAATCATACTATTACTACTACCTTTACTGCTACTACTACTACTAATTATAATAATAAAATAAGAATTTTAAGTGTGGGACCCCTGAGCTAAATGCTAAAATAAAAGCCATGTTTTTGAGAAGCTAAGCACTAGAGGGCACTCCGTGTACTTCAGCTAAAAGCAGCGTTGATGCAGGGGCAATGCAAATATGATGGCTGAGGCTCGTGGACAGATATGATCATCCGATGACGAGGTTGAACAAGTGTCTTTCAGCAGCCCTCTCAATGCGCGATTATACATAGAGAGCATCCTCAGTTAAATCACACAAGAACATGCGCATGTAAACTTTGCATGACGCCCTGCTCATACCCAGACAGTGATCATTAGGCAAAACAAGCAGTAACAGACAATGCATTCATTCTTCTCTATATAACTCACTGCTAATACACTAAAGCTTTGCATATTACACTCTCAGTGATGATGGTGCTGCAGTTTCACGGCGCCTACACATTGTGAATATGTAAGTAACATGTCAGGGCTTACAAACTTTCAAATTTAAAATATT
This sequence comes from Lepturacanthus savala, assembly GCA_030544235.1. Taxonomy (NCBI): domain Eukaryota; kingdom Metazoa; phylum Chordata; class Actinopteri; order Scombriformes; family Trichiuridae; genus Lepturacanthus; species Lepturacanthus savala. The sequence continues at coordinate 12,674,617 of CM060473.1, forward strand.
GTATAGTATAGTGATCTAACTACATAGAACACAGAGACTATATATATATATATATATATATATTTCTGGGAAATGTAGTCCCTTACTATTCACCATACTTTACACCATATCATTTATTTGTTTGCAATCCATGTTATTTCAACATTTAATTGAGTAGCTTCACATCTCATAAGATTACAGACATCAAAGATAAATTAACACTGAATAAACTGAATAAATAAAATCGTTGTTTTGTTTCATAGTGCATAGATTAAAGTTGTGTTTTTTTGTGCAGGTTCAATATTTTAAAATGCACCATGTAGAGGAAGCACATTGTGTTGTGTTATGCTGCCACCTCACTGTACTTTTTGGAATTACATGTTACATGGACAGCTATTGTCGATAAATACAGTGTATCAGAGTTAAAAAACGTTTTTAACATTGTGTAAATTTAACATTTTTACCCAAGCTTCAGAGCTCTTTGTCATACAGTCTTGTGAGAACTGCCCTCATACCTCTGAGAGTCAGAGTCACATGACTGATGGCATGTATGCTCAAAGCAGGAATATTCAATTAGACACAAGGACACACACACACACACACACACACACACACACACACACACACACACACACACACACACACACACACACACACACACACACACACACACACACACACACACACACACACACCTTTAATATCTTTATATCTATACCTTTAATATGCAACAATCTGTGCTATGTCTTAATTATATTTACATAACTGATACGGAAAATTATGCTGCTGCTATAATGTAATGAAGTATCAGACAATCACAAAAGATGTATGTTTAATGAAATTATAATAAATTACAGCTTCATTCTTGTTTCCAGCCCAGGGGTTTAAAGAAAAGCGTGTGAGATTGGATTACAAGAAAGCAGGAGCAGCTGCAAATAGTCAGATGAAACAGCTGTATTGTAAATTATACACTGGTTTCAGATAATGTATTTTTGCATCAAGAATAATTATGTTAATTTTCCAACTGCATCTAAAAAAAAATCCTCTCGAAAATTGAAAGGTACAGTGTGTAGTTTTCTGTCAACATCTAGTGGCTAAATTGCAGATTGCAACCAATTGAGTAGCCAAACATGTAGGAGAACTTATGGTGGTTGTGTAAAATGCCTCAATCTAAGGTAATAATATCACAATTTTATTTTGATTGAATTATATACCAAATAAAATTCTCGTATAATCAATTTCTGATGAGTCTATTCCGCTAGTTAAAAGCTATTAAGTCCTAAACACTGTGCCTTTAAGAGAGTCAAAAATACAGACTATTGGTTGTTATGAATAGAACACCCAAGACAAGGTTTGTATAAAATTATCCTGATCTTTGACATATTAGTCAAAAAATCTTACTGTACCAAACTCAAAGTTGCTTCGATCAAAGCTGATTTTAAGTGTTGCTAAATAAGGAATTCAAATGTGTTTACCCACAATGCCTCCCTGACAATAGCCTCCAAAAGTTGTCACAGCCGTTTTATAGCTCCATGCATGCCTTGTTGTAATTAAGACCAGCTATTATTGATTGTATCTAATATGCTTCAGGTGGAATATACAAGAAGACAGCTTGGAAAAGATATTACCATATATATATATATGATACTACCTTACCCATATGTAAATTAAGGACATATTTTTTTGGATTTCTTTTAGTGCTAAAATCATCTCCTTCTCCTGTGAATATTTATATACTAACTCACTAAGAGCAAAGCACAAACCTGTCTACAATCCACCTCATAATCACAGTTTCTTTGGATAAAAGCATCAGTTAAAAATAAGAATGAAGTCATCTTAATTAAAGGAGCAGGAGCAATTCCCTGATTGATAACTTTTAACCATGATTGACCATGCACTTTTGTCTCTGTGTGAGGCATTTGCAAAATTATGATTATTATTATTATTTGTATTAGTAATATTACTAATATTATTATTATTAGTAGTATTGGTAATATTCGATTATTAGTAATATTAGAAGTGGTAATACTATTATATGCACAATTGTTTTATTACTATTTTTTTTATTATTACTACACATAGAAAGGTCCCAGATACTATAGCTACTATACTATATGATAGCTAGCTACTTTAGGTTAGCAGCTTGTTTAACTTGGCTAACTTGGCTAAATTAGCTGCTATCTTGCCTCCTTTGGTGATAATAGCAGTCAAGTAGACCTGCTCTAGTGTTATCGATTGTTATGATTGTTGTGATTTTATTTAGATCTGACACTTTGAAGAAAACCGTAAGTAGCTGGACAAAGTGAGGCGAGTAACGTTGGGAGTCAACTGCTGAAGGAAGTCAAATCGCCTGACAAATTGACATGAGGTAGAAGTGAGACTGCGAACCAGGGAAAGGAGAAAAATTATCCAGGGATCAAAGTTCAGACCAATCAATGACTCTCCAAGTCTCTCTGAGTGTCTCAGTAAATATAGGCTATGCTAGCCAAAAGTGTCACACTGTAAAAAGTACTCCATTAAGTAAAAGTCATGCAATTGACTTGTTTTGAATAAAAATACAAAAGGAGTAACATCAAAATATAAAGCACGAAATGCGAAGCTGCTCATTGTATTATCAGAGTAACGATTATAATTTTATTTGATGATAATTACTGATACATGTATGTGTACATCATTTCTGTTAACACTTATGGCCAATATTGTTATTCATATGAGTAAAATACAATATAGTGAGTATTTGAGAGTTCTTACATATTCAGAAACATGACAACGCAACATTGATGCAGACTCTTTATATTGCACCTCAATTCAGTAAAAATCACTGTAAATCAGGGCACCTTCAGGTGTAGCATGTATTTTATTTGATGTGTCCTTTAAAGGCTTATTTACAATATGGAATATAGGGTTTGGAGGCCTCAGCGAACATCCAGGTCTAGATCAGAGTGCACTTTGCACTGTCGCGCCATCGAATGTTGTCACTGGGTCTGTTGTCTGTTTCACCACCTCCTTTACCAGCTGTAAACATGCACAGGTTTTATTCTGGAAAAAAAAGACAGTATGGATACAGATGAAAATTGCCAATATAACAATGATAAAGCTAAAAGCAAAAAACGATCCAAAACTGATTTGTTGATTCAGAAACTGTAAACTCTTTTTTTTTCTAATTATCAGTGAACAAATTAAACCATAACTATAATCTAAAATCTCTGGTGACTTCAGTGTTTTATTGGCTTCCTAATCAGAAACAGTCAAAATAGTAATCTGAAACTCATAACACTTGCATTTTAAATTATGCTTAATAGACAAAAGTATTCTTTAAACTGTATGTGAGTATATGCACAGTATATGACGATAAACAGTAGCATTTTGTATAAAACAAGTAAATAAAATAAGTCAAATAAATACAGTATCAAATGGAAATATTGCAGAAATATCACTTTACACCACTGGGCTTGCTGCATCTTCAAAATCCTTTTTTAGAGCAGTAAACCTGAAACTCATGATGTCATTTTGCTGCATAGAATAAAATATGTAAAACTTGGAGATGATGTTACCTTGGACGTTTTTCTCGAAGTATCCCGGCATATTCATGTTCCCAGCTTTGCGGTACTGGCCAACTACAAAGGCCATGTTTTCATTCGTGGCCAGGCCCACGCCCAGCTCTGTGGTTTCTTTCCACACCACCTGAGTAAAATGACCTGCAGGAAGAGACATTAACAGTGCTGTAAAGCGCAGCATCATTCCTTTTTTTTTTTAAATTCATAAAACGAAGGTTGCTCCCATAAAATTTGGATTTTCACCCATGCCCAACAAATTACATATTTGTACTTTAACTTTACTTCTCTCACATCTAGCTCTTAAATTGATACATTTTTATTCATCACCGTGTTTCAATTAGACATTTTTATCTATCTCATCTCTGCTTATGCTTATGAGACTCATCAGGTGTTTTTTATTTATTTATTCATTATTTTTTTACCAGTGCTGCCAGAAAATCCGGGTTTGCTCCAGTCGTAATCCTTGACTTCACTGTACCAAGAGTCTACAGCTTCTTTCCCTTAAACGCATCACAGAGAAAAACATGAACACAAAACGCACATTTGAAATGGTGCTTGCAAGTTGTACTGATTTTGACTGATTTGATTTGTTTTTGGTGATTTTGACATATTTTCCAGGTAATTTTATTTTATATATATTTTTTGGTTATTTCAAAACCCTTCACTGTGTTGGAATGAGAATAGATGTTTGATAAAATAATTAATAAATAATGAAATGATTAATTAATAACTCATTCTTATTCATCACTAGTGTAATGTAATCCCATCAGCTCCTACAACTGTGTAATAATAATAGCTGTGATCAAATGATAATACTACTACTGCTACTACTACTACTACTAATAATAATTAGTAGTCATTTAAATTTGTTAATTTAAGAATTACTAATAAAAATAACAAAAACCAAAAAAAACCTCACCTGTCAGTTTTGGGGGTTCAGAGCTCCACATATTATAGACGTTCTCTCCATCTTTTGTGGAGCTGTGGCTCAAGCTCTTGGCTGCAAGCAATTGTTCAGCCCAACTCTGGGCGGCAGCATTCAGCTCATCATTATAGGTCAGTGGTGGTGCGCCGTGCTTCGCCCTGTAGCTGTTGTGGGTTGCAAGGAACTCCTCTTTGAAGCTTGCATCTGTAGATAAAAAAACAGACAATTCACTATCAATCACAGAGCCTCAGACCACAAAGGAAACATGTAATGTAATTATCGCAATGGCATTTTCAACCACCGCAGATGCAAGATAAATCGTGCCCTAAGGTAATAAAAAATCCCCTTAATGGTAATGTGACACAATAAACAATGCACTAACCTGCCATTATGTTTGCAGATATGTGACGCTGAAATGAAATGAGAACACAGATGAAATGACTCAACGAAAGCACAAGTGAAACGGTAAACGCTAGTAAGATGCTGATCCTCAGGCATCTGCATCACCTACCTGGTGGAGAGTGATTTTTTCCTCAGGTATGTCTGGCAGGATTCCTTTTTGCTGTCCTGGAACCGGTATTTATACACATGAGCAGGAACGCAACTCAAGCTCCCTCCTCATTTTAGAAAGTAGGAGGAGACACGTAGCCCTGGGCAGAAATTATTTCACTTCAGATTTGAGATAATTCAAGTTTTAAGGATATGCATTCTTCTTCTTCTTCTTTTTTTTTGAATTCTTTTATTTCAGCGATACTTTTTTGGCATTTGTACATATTCAATACCTAATACAACGTAAAACACGACAGCAGCAATATATATATATATATATATATATATATATATAGCATACATTCATGATATGGGTGACACAGTGCAGCAGTGAGTAGTGCTGTTGTCTCACAGCAAGAAGGTTGCAACTGTGAGATTTCTGTGTGGAGATTGCATGTTCTCCCCGTGTCTGTGTGGGTTCTCCGGCTTCCTCCCACAGTCAAAAAGCATGCTTAGATTAATTGGAGACTCTAAATTGCCTCTTAAGTGTGTGTGTGAGTGAACGGTGTGTGTGCCCCACGATAAGCTGGGGTATATCCCTGCCTCTTGCCCAAAGTACGTTTAGATTGGCTCCAGCAGACCCTCGAGACGCCTAGTGAGGAATAAGCGGGTAAACCTTCATAATATATCATGTAACACCAGGAATGGACTATCTAACCAGGTGAGTTTTCAGTTGTGACTTAAAAGAAACAAACAGATGTACACTGGCGCGGACCCATAACGGAGAGGAGAAAGGCCCTGTCATTCATACCGTGGAGCCTGGAGAGGGAGTGGAGAGAACATCTCAGGAACTCTTTAGTGCGTGATAATAACTAGGCACAGATTGTATTTCTAGTTGTTTGGCATTTGACTATCTTGCCTATTGCTCAATCCGGAGTGACCACATTCCCAATGTCTTCTTAACCAATTAAAAAGGCAGTTAAAGAGCTGCAGATGGGTTGAGGCATCAATTAAATACAAACGGACAAGACTTCAAAAGCACATGGCTCTCATTAGGTCGCTATAACCACTTTTACTCCCGGGCCCTTACGCATGCTTATCTTTACCACAAATCCAGTAAATGTTACAGTAATCATAAAAACAGGATGAGTTCCTCATTCCTCTCGAACATTGGTCCAATTGGTCCGATTGAGCTCACTGGATTACTGGACAAAGTGACAAAAAAATCAACTAGTTCCTATTACTTTACATCTTTCAGGGCTCAAGGGACAAAAAAATACACTTTTGTTAATGTTTTGTTTTTAAGGCAGGCGATAACTTCACATGACTGTCATTTTGTTGAAATTGCAATTTTTTCTTGTTATCTTTCCTGTTTTGTAAATTTAAGGGTAATAAATCGTGTAAATATTTATAGTGTATTTCTTTACATAGAAAGGAGTTTGTAGGTGTTGTCAATTATCTATTTATTTTGATTGGTCCAGCTCACTTGAGGACAAATTGCTTTGTATGTGGCCTGTGAACTAAATTAATTCTGACCCCCCATGGTTCAGAATATTATTGGTGTATGAGCTGATGCTCATGAAATGAAAACTTGTCATGTACTTGTGGTTTTTGTGTTGCAAGGGAGTTGAGAAATACTTCCAAGTAACACTGGATCAAGAAATGGAGCTTCCAGACAGTGGAAGCTTCTTCCACACTGGGGCTCTGATGCAAAGTGCTATGTGATACAATGAAATTAAATAAGTAATTCAATTTAATAAGTAATTACCCTAAATTAAATAAGTAACTAACACTATTTAATTCATCTGACAACACACCGCATTTGCCAATCAAATATGCAAGTGCACAAGTCTCTAAAACCCGACTTTGTAAGGGTAAAACTACCTGAAGGAGTAATTAAAATACCGATTTCAGGTGAATAGGTTATTTTATTACCATTTATTTTATCTAACTTAAGAACACAAAGTAACAACTGCTATGAATGTTTATTTTCTCTACCATTTTAATCACTGCTAATTTGCATTTTACTGAAATGACAATAAAATTGATTATCATATATTATTACTAATATATAGTAATAAAACATACTGTTTTATGTATTGTTAATATAACGTCCTGTCCACAACAGAAAAAAAGTGCATTATATATGCATATACAGTATAGTCTACATAATGTGCATGTTTCTTCACCAGTTGCCAAATTAGAGGCATGATAAATGGGGACAAAGGCCATCACTTTGAAAGAAAAACATAGAAAGAAAGAATGTAAAAAAAGAAGAAGAATCCTTACAGCTACAATAGAGTTTTGCCCACTGTGAGTCCCACTAATAGAGGAAAAACACATACTCAAAACGGTCCAATTCTACAGAAATGTCATGTAGTGGCTTGCAAGTAGGAACATGTAAGCAGCCATAGGATTTGAAAACAGATAGGAGACACCTGCAGGTAACAAATTTCCATCTAACTTTACTTCCATGGAGTTCCATGAGATCTGATTCGAGGCTGTAAATCAATAGTGAAAACATCCATTGTGTTAGACCCGGGTCTTGTTTCAGGAAGTACGTTTGTCAGTTTGAAATGTTTATTGTACATCATGTGAAATGTTAGTTTTAATTCAAGGTTAGTTTAATTTCCTCTAAGAAACTCACTGTTTTATTTTCTTTCCCCAACATTGGCAAAAAAAAAAAGTGATTTTAATCAAATCGTGACTGATAGAACCGAATTATCATTAAACCATTATTCAACCAAATTCAAATTTAGAAAAATTCACTTCACATGAAAGACAATATTATCAGTTCATAATATAATCTCTGCAAATTTAACACCCCGCAACATAGCTGCTCACGTGTCTTTGTCTTGGGTCCCATACTGTATTGTAATTTTCACCTAATATATTTATAAATGTTCAATAAAAAAAAAAATAAATAAGATCAGTACTTTTTTTTTCATTGTGGATGCAAAAGACTTTCCCCACACTTTTCATGCACATGCAACAGAGCTACTTGTAGAAAGAAAATTAGAGCCAAAGGTTTAAGGTGTTATTAGAGTAATTCAGTACAAACGTTGGAATGCTGCTGCCATTACACTGGAATGAGATGGTTCCTGTTTGCTCTGTTGTGACATTTTGCATCTTTGCCAAATGTTTTCAAATGTCAAATGAAGTTTATTATTATTGATCATCATCAATGTCAAGATCAGTGTCAATATCACGAACATAACATCATAATGGGATTATTATTTGAAACATCCAATAAGAGCCCAGGCTTCTAAAGAGATCTAAATTCCCACAGTAAAAGAATAAAATCCCTTAAACTGAGACTTGCTTGTAGTGAAGGAGGAGGTGACACCTGCTTTGAATATGAGGGGAAAAATCCTTCAGCACAAATTACCGGTTTGTGGCTTTCAGCAGTTAAAAGTGTCTCAACTGTGGCATTTAAAAAAATCAAAGGCATTCTCAGACTCCAGTAAAAACCACCCTGGTATTTACAGACTAAACTGTATAATTTAATTGTTGTTTTTTTCATCTATAGGCGGTGCTTTAGGTTTTCTATAGCATGAACATATGGACATATGGAATAGATGGAACACACTGCACAGCGCTCTGTAGCCTATCAGAAGGTGGCAGTGTTTCAAACTCACTTTGGAACCTTTGCATGTCGTTCATACAGTATGCTGCTTTATGTAAAATCAAAACTGACAGTTAATACTTTGCCCACTAGCCTTATAAGTTTTCAATTATCAATAAGTAATTATAAAATTAGGATAACAGATATGACTCCAGATACTACTCCAATATTGGCATACGCCTTTTTGATATTTTGCATCAATAACTGCTATATTGTTATAAATTGCACAAATAAACTGCAAATTATTGTTAAAATACTTTTATTTAATCATTTTAGCCCATGATCCTCAACTACAGCTAGCAAATGTTTCATTCTTTTAACCTTTTGACCTTTTGACTTTGTCCTTCATAGGACTTTTATGAAGGCTTTTTTTGAATACCTGGAGCATTTTAAATTTGATATGACATTTAACCGTTAATTGTACATAAAATATGCACATTATTAAATATTAGATATTGTCTTGTATGGTATAAATGAGGCATAGGGTGCTTTTTACAAACATAACAGTTTTGCAAATCCCTTCATAAGAGTCTGATGATTGTACTTGTTATCAAAACTAACATACATAAAAACATAAAAACCTGTTATAATAGACTTTGTGTTAACAAATAACACAGCACAGGGAGAGACAAAAAAACCCAATGAGCTTATGTGAAGCCTTCATCCAAATACTAACAGTTTACAATGTTAGATAATACAAAAACTAACATACAATAATGATAAACTATATGTATGAATCCTGGTGGTTTGCATTGACAATGAAAGATGGAAAGATGGCCACCACTCCAAATGTACTTCATTTCATTTTCGTGAGTCAGGAGCAGCCAGTGTGTGCTGACCATCTTTTCCTTCCTACTAGTATGTCATTGCACCTTTTGTGAGAAGTGCATGCTGTCTGGCGTTTTGAACATTAATAGAAGTGCAATCGTTTATTGTGCCTTCCAAAAACATGAATGACATGTCGAGGAGCTGCACCGGGAATGACCTCCTGAACTAACTTTCAAAAAGGATTCTAAGGAAGAGGTGAACATATGACCTTTGGATATATTTTTCAAATCAAATGAACTAGCTGTCAACTGCTAACTGCTACCTGCAACAAGACAAGAAGGAAAATTAAAGGATCCGTGTTGGTGATGGTGATGTTCTGAGGCCTTTCTACACACCCTGGACTCCAGAAGGCACGCACCTATCCAGTCATCTGCACAGAATTTGGGCACTTTTAGGAACTTTCTTGAATAATTTAAGTCAATATTGCACTGTGGAGCTCTCATCAGGATGTGGAGCAGTGGAGGCCTACTTCCTGTTGACTTGCCAGTCAAGGTTTTTCAAATGGAACTACTTAATGAATGAGGCTGTGAATAAATCATGATTGTACTGTACTCGTTGATTTTCATTTACTGGGAATTCATTATTAAACAATGGTGTTTTTAAATATATATACATAAAACAATACACAAATACACATTAAGCTTTACACTGTTCTCAATATGACTTTTGTGATCACAGGTAGATTTTGTAGTAATCAAAGTGGGGATTGGCTACATAAACATAGTCAGATAATATATCATATCAGATAATTGTGATAAAAGAACACAATACATTTTTTTTTATCCTTGCTGCAGTAGTTTAACATCATATTAAGTGCACAGGAAGCCTTAGGTGTGTTGGATTTGATCACTGCATATTTAAGATCTGTTACAAAGTATTACAAAAACATCTTCAGTTTATTAGGAGAAAATAAATAACAATAACAACTTAATAACAACTTTTATCACCTCACACAGACATACATCCTCTCTGGCTACACCACAGCATACAGAAATAAAATATATCTGCATAAAATATCCCCCTAGAGGAAACATTCACAATAGTAAGGGGATTTTAGCAAATATTTGAAGAATCTGGGAACTAAATCCTTACAAAGTAATTTCTCCACCATTGTGTTGAGGAAGGTGTCTAATATCATGTCCTAAAATGTTGTAATTTAACACCTTATTGATGTCTTTTGTAGTCTATTTTTTCCCCCTGTTTCGCTTCCTTTGTGTCTGCCTCTCTCTAGGGGCAGGTGCCAGGTTCAGGCAGTTGCTGGTTACATGCCTGGTGCCACCTCCACTTTTCCGACTCAATGCATTTTCAGCCTTTATTCATGAATAAAGAGTTTCAATTCCCTGCTTCCCCCAAAACAATGATAATTAAAAAAGAAAATTACCGTAAATACCATGACAAAGCCACACCCACTTTGAAATTTGAAGTAGTGTTATTCATTTATTTCAGTATCATGCATAATACGGATCCACTCTAATGCATTATTCATATGTCAATGAGGATTTTCATATCGCACCCTTAATATAGGAATTATTGGATTGATATAGTTATTATTATATAAGTATTGCAAAAATACTAGTGTTTATAAGGCCTGAGACAGACTTATAACCACAGTCACAATCAAGTTGCAATAATTGTTCACTTGTAATCCAGGCATACTATAAAAAACAGACAGGCAAGGGGTCAAACGAGTTGGAGAAGGGAATCCAAATGCCAGAAAGTCATGTCAATGACAAACAAATGGAAACTAAAGTCAGATGATAGCTGATGGGTTTCACGATTGCACCCAAATTGATCGTGTTCCACTATAACAAGTTAGTAAACCAATAATAGCAAACCTAACATTATACCAGTATAATGTGGTTTTACATAGAAACCACATTTAACTAAAATAAAATGCAGATTACACATTAACAGTTGAGAGTTGGCAGATTAGGCTTATATTATTCATTCTGGTTGTGAATTCAACATGTTGGCTGGTAAATGCTGTAACCCTATATCGTATTTGCTTATTCATAGCTCCTCGCTCGTCACAAATAAGAGGCATGGGGCGGTCTAACTAAAGCTGTCAAATGTAGTGAGCAGAAAGTACAATAGCATCAAAATGGAAATACTCACGTAAAGTACTTCATAATTGTACTAAAGGAATCAGTATTGTATAAATGTAGTATAAAGTATAAATGTACTTAATTTCTTCCAGCTAACCTCAGCTAAACTAAAGGTCAATTATTTTAATCCAATATATACAATATTATGTCAATTCTCTCCACGTGCAACATATTTTTAAACCACACTAACGCTGTTGCGATAACCACAATACCACAATATCGCAGCACTGCTACAACCGTTTTCAGGTTGTGTCAATGAAGTTTATCGTGTCTGGCAGGGGTTCTGCACCCTGAGGTGGGGTTCTGCATGCCAATAATACCGTATACTGTGCTATTGAGCAACCCTAACTCACTGCAGCAGTAAATCCTTCACCGTGACAGTCAACTGAAGTCATAATTGTACTTGAAATGTCAAGTGAATCTATGGGCATTATGCTGACAATTACTTTCATACATGCAAATACCTCTATGTCTCCAGGAGACAGGAGCCAGACACCGAGGTGTGGCTCTGTCACGTCAGTTGGATTACTGGTTGCTTTTACTGCAGTCTGTGTGTTGTCTGCCGTTACACATGTTTTGTTGTGCACGGCTACTGTGTGTGATATTTCCTAATGTATTGTTGTGCATAATGGTGTCTGGCCTGCTAATGTGAGTCTTGCCATATGAATTTGAGCCAGCTAATTGCATCTATCATGTAGTTTTAGCAAATGCTCCCATGCTTGCACGCTAAGTGATGATGATTAACATGCTAAACATTTTTAGTTTTGTTAGGAAGCTCAATTACTGTTTAGCTAAAAAGTATTTCTGTAACTAAGTGCAACCTCGCAAAGCTGCTTGCACGGCGCAGAGCATGCTAGGATGTCAAACTCTTGTTTGCATCATGTATGGTTGTACAGTTTCTCCGCTCATGTATTTAGGGTGTTCCTATAATTTGTCATTTCCATAGTAGCGTATCCAGAGTCAGTAGATAATATTAAAGAAATGTGTGTATAACAGCAGAGTGACTACAGCAATCGCAAGATTTTTTTTTTTTTCAATTATCGTAGTATCATAGTATCATAAAATACATGTAACCTGTAAAATGCAGCAATTACAGCAAAAGAGTTGTATGTGATTAATTCAGAATTTTCATAAAATCTCTCCTCTGTGATCTGAATGGCTGTCACTTATGTGAAATCGGAATCAGAGCAGATAAACTGCAGGAACTTGGAAACATTTGACAAATATAGCTCATTTCCAACAAGTTTCAAGTTTCTGGGGTTTACTTGGTGACCTTATTTTAAACCATCCTGCATCTTCAATAAGAGGAGCAGCTGTCACATAGGCCCATGTTCCTCCCGTGATGCTGCTCTCTACAGCTCTCATCCATCTGTGATTGTGCAGCACATGTTGATGAACCAGAGCAGGTTTGCAGAGCCTGAATGCATCAGAAACAACATGTCGCCACCTGCTGACCGGCTGCAGGAGCCTGGTTTTCTCCTGCATTCTGAGCGCCCTCCAGTGGATCAGTCAGGGGAACAGAGATGACACCAGCCCCTGCTGGATCAAAAAGGTCCTGCAGGATCCCTCCTGAACCTCTTCAGGCCACTGACAGGCTGAAAGATGCTTGCATCTGACAGGAGAAGCCCTGAAACATCTGGAATCTTCACTCAACTCATAGCGGATCAGAAATTATTTAACGTGGTTGTATTTAAATTTAAATACATTTCTGAGAACCTTATAGTCATTATGAGCCTAATAGTGAATAAAAATCTTTTACACAGCTCTAAAACAATATTTATCTTGAGAATTCAAGCATTTTATTATTAGCAGTTTACTCTTTTTTTTACTATATTGTGATAGGTTATTTGTATGTAGGCTGTAGAGAATGTATATTGATTTATACTGGTAGTACATATGTAAATTTCATTTCATTTGTATTTATTCTGCATCATGTAAACCTTATTTTAGTAATCAGTGTTCAGTAATCGGTCAAAACTATATTATAGTTCTATCATTTCTTGATCACAAAGGGGCAGGAAAAAGAAAAAGCTATATTACCAGCCCCTTTCTTAAAAAAATAGAGCAATACAATTAGAATTACAATTAGAAAATCTATCTGTCATTCATTTAACAGTCACTACTTAAAAAAAAAAAACACAAATAACAATAATAAAAAAATACTAGTCATCAATAAAAAAGTCAAACAACTACATATTTTTTACCTAGCAGTTTCATATTGTCTCATGTTTTTTCTTTATACATTTTGTTAATAATAATTTCATTATATAACACCACATACTGAAATATTTTATCCATTTTAGTTATAACCAGCAATTATAATAACAAGAAATTCCAAATATATGTTTCTGGTTCTCAACAGTTCAATTTATAAATTCGCAATATATATTTTATTTTTCATGTATATTGTAGTATTGCAGTTATTGGAAATTGTCATTCTGAAGTTTTACAATTTGTGATTTAAATATCTGTCATGTCCTTGCAAAATATTCCCAAAGATGTTTCCTGTTCAGTTGACCAGCAGTACAGTATGTCTTATTATTATTTTATTTCCATTTCAGAAATAGTAGTCACTACTTTAAAGTTGTGTCTGTTTGTCCATGTGGCTGTTTACACACTCAATGAGTTATTAAAACATTAAATACATGAAAAAAATGATATTTATCAAACAAGGTATGTCGAGTTCTTCAGATGGAATGAAAAAACAGGATTTGATGATTTTGATTTGACGGGTTGATAGCTCAATGAAAGTTTTATTTCTGTAAAGCCAGGATCAGCTTTGTTAAATGTAAAATGAATAACACTGAGTTAAACTAACGAGGTGACAGGAAGTAACCCGGAGGTCATTAAGTGCCCACAGCTCTTTCACAGGGGCCTCCAGCAGGTTAATCCTGCCCTGAACAAAGAACCGGAACTCATCAGTCTTGTTGTTTTGTCTATTAGTGAGTAAGTAAACAAAACTTCATTTATATAGCACTTGTCATATGCAAGAAAAGTAAAAGTAAAAAAACAACAACTCATGATTAAAAAAATCATTAAAAACAGAATGAGTTAAAACAAACCAAAAGCCTGTTATAAAGTCTTTTGCCATCGTTTGCCATGCAGTGAGTACCAGAATGTTGAAACGACTCCTGAAGGGCATAGGAAGCCAGTGCAGGGAGGCTGAGATGGGATTGATATGACATGACTTTCTAGGTGGGGATGATCCAAAGAAGATTTTGAATTAAAATAGTCAATAAAAGCACGGATAATCATTTCCAACTCTGCTTGTGACACGATATTTCTCTATTCAAAGTGAAAAGTGTCTCCATCAAAGCATTTAACTCATACCAGTTTTATTTATTTATCCCTGGAGGGCCCTTGGTTTTGCAGCAAGAACTATTTATAACTTCATCCCAAGAAGAATATGAACGGCTGTACCAAACTTCGAGGCAATCTGAAAACTGTGTTTCCATATGCAACAGATGTTAATATACAGAACATTCTTTTTTGGTGATGAAGCATACTGTACACATTTTGGGAAAGTGTTTCTTCATTGCTTTTCTAAGGCTTTTGGAAAACGGGAGCCTGATCTGCTTATAGCTATAAACATGAAAAAAAGCCCAGTTTATTTCTGCGTATGACCTGTGGTTGAGAGAAATGGCAAATATGCTTCACCTAGAGAAACTGAGACTTTATGATGAAGGCACGGGAGGTACCCTGGACTACACCTTTTCCAAAGAAAGCACTAAAATAGAGTTCACTTCATACAGTGTTTTGGAGCATGAATTTAAATTTTATTTTTAAAAAATAAATAAACATATTTTAAAAAATCAAGGCAATCTAACAATAGCTGTCAAAACATAGATGAGATATGCTGACCGTCCGATGACATCATCAGACTAATGACATAATTAGAGTAAATTAAACCTCCTCCATCCACAGAATGCAAAGCACAGCTGTTGTCTTATAGACTAACCATTATATGTGCCTCCAATTCCTTTTTTATCTCCATTCTATTCCATTTTTTTGTTAATTTCATAGCATTTGCTTATGAGAGGTACTTTTTTTAAACAACTGTCACAAACTGCAGAGCTTCTGCTCCTTTATACAGAACCGGAACTTTAGAAAATATGTCTGTCTGGTCCTGTTTGACTCCCCTGCTGTGAATGCCTCGTAGTAATGTCAGAGCTAAGCTGACAGACAGACACAATCTTAAAAGTTAACTGGAATGCAGTGTTTTACTATTACATTTACCTTCCGAATATTACTGGAGGAAGTTCACTTTGATGTCTCATAGCTGTTTTCAAATCCCTTTCATTACTTGAGCATTTGAGCAGCCATCCTTCAGGCCAGGTTTGGGTGATGAAGGGTTAATGGGGGGATGTTTTCAGAGGGTTATGGGGCCCACAGGGAGCCGCTGTCTCTCTGACTTATTAGCCCCTCATCAAGATTACCCCAGACATGAGGCCAGAGGACAGGACAACAGATTGAGGCCTGACAATCTCTTTATACCATACAGAGAAAATATAATTAGAGAGGAGGTCAGATGTTTGTCTGTACTGCAGACATTCTCCCGTTGAGCTCAGAGACTTAGCCATACATCCGGTTACTTTATTGGAAAGTATATTGTACTGTATGTTTCAGATTCCATTCCTGCATGGATGGCATCTTAATAATAAAAAGAACAGGTAGAAAAAAAGACCCTCGAACAGACAGGTACAGCAGAGCCATGTTTAAGTGAGAAAGCATGCAAATCACCTATTGTGTTAATCAAATAAGATATTTAAGACAGCCGGAGCAATTAGTGAAGTAACAACAGAGTTGCTCAGTGTGTTTAAATGACATCTAAAAGTAGAATTATTTTGTAAGTCCAACTAAAACCGGGCTTTTAAAGTACATGTAAATGTCTTAGCCAGAGGCGTCATTTGGGGTTTGATGATGGCTATGCTGAATAACAAAAGAATGTACTAAGTTACCAGCCATAGATTTGCATCTGTTTTTAATCTGTTAAATCTGTTTTTTTTTATAATTATAATTAGGGCTTTTAAAGTTAAATTAATTTTAACACCACTAATTCAGGGAAACATGAGGAGTGAATGTGCTGGTTGTGCTTCACTGCATTTACAAGTTGAATTCTATGTTGTGTGAGTAGGACTCATATTACTCAGTAAACGTCAAATGTACCAGGTCGATATGACTTAAGGTTGTTTGGTTTGTGTTCATCATATTTTTGGAGCATTTTAAAAGCAAAACTGAGGTTTGGTGTTACTGAGACTATTTCTCATTGTCCCAACAGACACTTTACCTGAAACATATTTTCCACTTGTGATTGGCGAGTAGCTCAATCTGAAGGCTGATGTTATGCACTGATAGTGATTACTGATAGTCTATAGCAGGAGTCACCAATCCTGGTCCTGGAGGGCCGTTGTGGGTGTAGGTTTTTTATCCAACCAAGCAATAACACACCTGATTCTACTAATGAAGGTCCTTAGCAATGGCTCTAGTGGTTGATTAGTAGAATCGGGTGTGTTACTGCTTAGTTGGATCAAAAACCTGCACCCACGCCGACCCTCCAGGACCAGGATTGGTGACCCGTGGGCTATAGCTTCTTCATTTTGCTCTCAAATCGCATCATTTAAATTCACAATTCTCACATTTTTCTAACCCCCACACTCCATAAGAGGAGGGCGTGTTCCTTGTCGTACCTCGCCTTAAACTGAAATGACACCACTAATGTTTGTTCAACTGAAATCAGGCACTTGCAATTGAAATCAAGCTACTCTTGGAGCTGCTCATAACTGGTCGGACTAGAGCTGGATGATGTCATCTGCACATTCGCTACAGGTCTGCGCCAAGCTCCGGAAGAATAACTCAAACCAGAAAAAGCTGTGTAAGTTGATTAGTAAAGTGTCCAGAAAAGTATGCTTTGCATACTGAATTGTCCATCATGCCAGGTTACCTCTGGTCTTTTGACTTTTGTTGTAAAAGAAGGTCAACAGCGCAATACTAACAAGATAAATAGTGAATATCTCCACCTGTATATATATACCTGATGTTTCTTGTGCTCTTTATGATGCTTGAACAGCTCAGATTCCTCCTAACTGGGGCTCCCGCTATCCACACTAAATCCCCCTGTGTAGGAGATGAACTAAGCTATCACAGTCTCTTATCATGGCTTCAACTGTCAGGCTGCTGCAGTCATATAACCTATATCTGCGCAGGGAGGCTTTCCCGGGTGACATGCCCCTAATAACCAACATTCATATGGTCACATGCAGTCATAGCTGGGACTGTACAATACGATACTAGTGGCCTGTATTTGGAAACATCAAATTTGTTCTCACTGTGAGTTTGCACATTTAAACATATGGATTTCCCATAATGCAACTCAACAAGGTTTTCTCTTTAGAACCCTCCTACCTGGTAAATCCCCAAACTCCATGACCTCAATTTGTAACCCAGGATGTTTGATGATAATTTGCTCTGGAGTTTTGTAGAATCAATGAGGTGCCCCTTTAATTTCATGACCTTTAGCCTTGTAATAAACCCTGGAATAGGGATTTCTAGGATTACATTACATATATAATGTATAACACTTAATATACATTATCTCTAACCACTGACAAGCTTTTAGTAGCTTGTTAAATATACAGTCTATACGATTTAGCAGCATCTAATAGAACAGACTTGGCAGAAATAGGATATATAGTATGTTTTAATTAGTATATAATTAAGTCAAAATAAGAAGCCCGAACTGTGAACTGTGGTGAAGTGAACTTCATAATCTCACATAAAACAAAATCTGAATAAGGTGTGTTTTCATCAACTGGTTTGAAACATATGAACTAGATGCAAGTGTAAAGTGTAAGTGTAGTTTTGTCAAAAGATGGTGGTATAGGCTTCTTCCCGCATGACTGTAATAAACATCAAAAGAAGTTAGAGGTTGTGAGTTCAGAAAAAAAAAAAAAAACAACTATGAGAGAAAATGATGAGACCTTCCTGAATGAAAACACAAACTGTGGCTGTAGATAGGGCTTTTTTGTTTTGCATAGCCATTATAGGTTCGTGGTTGGTTGTGATCTGCAACCTCAGGGGCACCTATTGTTAACTTCCACTCCTTCTTTGACATCACAACAGGAGCCATTTCTAAATGGCTTGTGTTCAGCCAGGTTTCAGACTATTACAGAATGGGTGGGTGGTCTTATTTTACAATTCTATAGATTGTGTGATAGCAGGAACTCCAGAGACCTATATATTTACACACAAGGCCTAATTTTGTTTCCTAATAGGGCCCCAATTATAGACATTCCTATGTCTAATTGTATTTTGTAAATCTTTGTCTTAATACCCTACCCTACCCTTAATCAGTACAGTTTTTATTATATATCTGTGCATATATTCCTGCAATACCTTAATTTAATTAATCACCACCTTTGGATCATGCAAAGTGACCGAGATCAAACGCACCCTCCCACCAGCCTAGTTGCATTCACAAATGGAATAACAGTTTCAAAATGTAAGTTTTTTCTTTTGTTTGTTTGAGTTAAATTATTAATTATATGGACCAACAAATAAAATGTCTTCAAAGAAAAACTTTTCTTTATTATATTCACTGGTGAGCAGTGTTTAAATTTTCCCACTTCAATATTTCAGACCAGTTGAAGCCTCAGGAGAGCAAGAACTTTTTTTTAAATGCATCAAAACAAACAAATTCAGTTTAATACAAAATTAAGCTCTTATGGACATGTGAACATGGATGTGAGTAATGGTTAAATGGGGTTTGAATGCCTCCCATTCGGAGCTCCAGCAGCATTCTTTGTTGAGTTTTTTTTTAAGGGGGAGTGAGAGGGTGAAGTTAAGGGTCACAAGGCAATTGGAGCTCCGTTAAGATGCCATTGTTGTGGAAGGTCAGACAGGAATGGATGTTAAGATGTAGAAGGGAGGGAAATGTGTGTGTGGGTGGGCGGGGTGACAAAGCCAGGGAGAGAGATTGAAACACAGAGAAAATCTCCTTTCTTGAAGTTTATAAGGCGCACCATAAATTATAAACAGCATTTTCTGTTCCCTTCCAGAGGAAGGTGGTAAATGATAGTAGGTGGAATTTTCCTGAAGATAACACAGATTCAGAACTCCATCAGAATCCTTGTTTATGTCTTTGTAAAACCACCACTGTACTGATAATCCTTCATTCCAGCTTATTAAATACACCTTGACTCACTTGAATAAAAGCTTTTATAAGTCCAGCTTGTCAGACTATCCATTCTGATTTTATCATACATTCGTGGTCAGAGTGTTAACAGATTCCCCTCAGTGGCCAATGATTGGTTGTCATAAACACAATTACCATTAAAGAGTATTGGCTGCCCATTAGCAGCCAGCTGCTGCTCTTCCCACAGCTTGTAAAATACCACCAACAGTGTTTCCCCTTTAACTGCTTTGTATCACTGGAAGCTGGAGGAATTACAACAAGCAGCTTAATAGATTGTTCAAACATGCCTCAGTTCAAGTTTAAAATTGATTATCATAAATACTCTTTAAAGTAGTAAAGGTACACCTTGCTATAAGTGATTATTGGGCCTTCACTTTCCCATAGATTGTCATGGTCTATATTGTGTCCTATCACTGGCTGCTGAAACAATAGCCTTTTTTTACACAGAAATCCCTCAATAATGGCAGGAGGCCATTTTATGGCTACTAAACACACACAGTACGTCACCAGTTATAATACACTACATTTGAAAGAAGTTGGGCCATAGGAAAATCAATAACAGTGTTTAAATGTGTTATTATTTTTGACATATAAATATAAATTGTTATTGATTGACTTTTCCACAGAACTCTTCACACAGAGAAGCCATAACATTTTGCTCCTCAAATATCGCCAAAATAAGTATTTTCATGACATTTTTACCTGGGAAAATATATACTGAAGAATAGGATAGGTGCCTAAAGTTCATTATTATGCAATGTATTGCATATTTTATAATTTTATATAATTTATATTTAATAATGGAAAACTTCAAACATCATGGAATTGCTGACCTAGTATGTTGTTAGTATTGTGTGTTTAGTTATAGGTCTACAGTGTCCAAAAGCACATTATAAACTCTATGAACCCAGGCTTCACATCTATGTAGAATAATATAGTTATGTTTCAGGTCCATCAATTAGACATATACACAGATACACATTTGAATATTAGTTGTAGTAAGTTATTACAATGTTATTACATTGTTATTGTAATGTTTTTTATTCTTTTCCACTATGATAAGGTGGCAACAGACCAAAAAAAACTAAAAATTAAAAAAATATATATATTTCTTGATTGTGTTTATTTGGTCTATTTTGCAACAAAAACACTTATTTTTACCGACTGGCATCAGGATGTAGACCATAGAGGGATATATCTGTTTCTGCTACATGTTGGAAGCAGGTACTTGGATGGGAGACCCCTTGGGGAAAAATAAATTGCTGTTGTAAGTGGTGTTGCTGGGGCAGTAGGGGGCAGTCTTCCCTCTGGTCCTAATAAGTAAGATCCTAAACCCCCCAGCGCAGTGACACTGTGCTGTAAGAGCTGCTTTCTTTCAGATGATAAATTGAGATCCTGACTCACTGTGGTCATTAAAGACACCAGGACACTTATCACAAAGGGAGGGGAGGGTTCCCTGGTGAAATTTCAAACCTGACAACTTTCCTCAATACTTTCCAATTTCATGTCTATTTTATTCAGTTCAATGACGAAGTACAGTTTTTTTTCTGGTCATTGTAGTTTTTAGCAAACATCCATGAAAAAGGAGGAAATTGTGCATTTCAAGGTGCCTAGTTGGAGTAATGGATTAATACATATTTGGTGCTTGAGTCAGTATTTGGTAGCAGTAGGACAGTGTGCAGGGGATTGAGTCATGATTGTGATTGTGTTCCTGCTAATAAAGAAACATGTGACACAGTGCAACAATGTGACTCACGGGTTTTTGACTACAGCAGTGCTCTATACACAGGAACAAGGAACACACAGAAAATGCTTGAAGAAACCTTCATTCATAATTTCAATCAATCCCTTTGGATAAACTGCCACAAGTCTTCTGGTTCAAACAAGAAAATAAGTGATTACATTATAAGCATGGCAATCAATAAATCAATCAATCAAGTCACAATTGACAGTATTCAACAAATTAGCATCAATAATATGTATGATTATGACGGGGGTGCGGGTGATCCCTGAAACCCGAGGATGGAGCCTGAGGCCCTTCAGCATCAGCTTGGTGCAGCACTTCAACTTGACCACAGCAGAGAGAAAAGGCTCGATCAGCAAGATGACATCATTTGTCGGTGCCTTCTGAAACTGTTAAAAATCGTCTGTCGGATCTTTTCCACTTATGATTAACTTTTCAAGCACATAAACTACTTTGATTAATGTAGGGAAACAGTAGTCATGGTTAACAGAAACCAATTGTAACTGCTGGTAATCCACATAAAATGAACAGCTGTGTCCTATATCAAAGTTTGCCTATAACAACATCACACTATTTCCTTCTTTGCTTGTGACAGACAAGACTTTTCCAGCTTTGTCACTTGAGTGTATAAATGTCTTTTTTTGGGGGGGGGGGGTATTTTCTGAAAGAACCGAAGCAGCATTTAACTTGACCATCAAACTGTGAAGCAAACTTTCAGAAGCTTAAGAGCCCCATTCATGGTCCATTAGGAGCAGGTCACTTTGTATATACAGTGATTATGGAGCACATGTGGATGCAGACATGGTCTGTGATGTGACAGGAACAGTTGGGTTTAGTGTCACACAAATGAAACCACAGATAGATTCATTATGACATAACCCCTACAACAGTTATGTTGATTATGATTCTAGTTTGTGTATTTTTTAAAAAAGGGCTTTGAACAAGTTCTGCTTTACAGTCAATATGCAAATGACTCTATTTCAATGCTAAACAGGTTTAGATCCTTTTGATGTTGCTGATCTGTTAAATCTCCCTGTGTCGCTCCTGCACTGCAAGTCACGCTGTATTACCATACAGTGCGGCTGTAAAGGAGGAGCGAATGTTGGCAGCTTGTTAGTAGCTGTAATTTTTCAGGTGTGAAGTCGTAATTGTAATTGCTTGTGAGTGCATTGTAGCATGTTTGTTTACCCACGGATGACTTAGCTTGCAACAGATCCCTCAGATCATCACTCTGAATTGTACCGGAGGTAAGCTGCAAATACTGACTCAGAGGGACAGATTGTCTTGTTAATCTGTACAGTATTTGGTCATAGAGATGACGACCCCCCACCTCCGTCATGGCTTGTCTGTAACCTGGATGAATCCGGATTTATCTGGTTTTAAAGGAATACCCCAGGGTTGAAGTGGTTGTCCAACTGGTCAAGCAATGAGAACATTACATGATTCAACTTATTATTACTATTCATTGAATGATTAAATCTGTTAGTAACAGTAAGATAATTATAATTCATATTAGAAGAAAGTGAAGTCACAGTTTGTTGTTTTTTTGTTTTTACTTACTTTAAGAAATACTCAAGTGTTAGATAAACAAATATCAGAGAGACAACAGCCTTAATAATTGGAAATAGTAAATAAATTGGACATAACTGAATTATCTCAAAGTGCAGTAAACATGCTGCATTTTAAGAATCACAAATTATATAAAATTGCACATACAGGGTATGATAGGTGGATTAATACCAAGAAAGTGATGTCATTACTAGGTGTAAATATAAATAAAGATACACATTATTCTTAAAGTACTCAAGGTCATATCAATGACATTATTATTATTATTATATTATAGACATATTATAGACATTATTATATTACACTTTCATAGGTGAAGGTTTTTTTTTTTTTTGATTTAGGTTTTCTTCTAGTTATTTCCACTGTCTCTTTAGAAGTAACTAGTTGTTGCTGTGTTATCTGTGTGAGGTTCCCCACAATAAATCACCTCTGCCCACACAGAAGGCTCAGACAGTTTTCGCCTCCATAAACTGTACAATAAAGTGGGGGCCAGCAGGACTGTGAAATGGAAACAATGAGAAACTCAGTCACTGCGACCTGATAACTTAACCACTTCCCTCCATTTATTTGGTCAAACATTGTGGTCAAATTACCTGATTTCTCTTTCTTAAATTAAATTGTTTGACTTTGTTTTGCCCCAAAAGCTCAACCGAAACACTTCCAATAACTTTATAGAAAATGTTTGGCTGAGACTCCGTGTCTATTCCTCTATTGTGCGACAGCTTTAATGAAAGCAGCAGCCAGTCACTGAGGAATGTGAAGCTGCGGTGCTGCTGTGACTCACTACTTCACACATTTGCATGTCACTTGTTGAAGACGGCGAATTGCGGAGGCCCGTCTCTCTGTTAACGCCTCCCCTCCTCCCTCCCAGAGTGTTTAATTAAACTTTGTCGTTGTTCTAGTGAACGCAGCAGGTCGGACTTAAGCCTGTCGCTGGGCTCAGAGGGGCTGGAGTCGGGGTCGGGGGTGGGAGTGTGTGGGAGGGGGGGGAGGTGAGGCATTTGTCTAGCCGCCACAGAGGCCTCCGCCAACCAGCGCTGGTGCTGGATAAGCTCCCTCCACCCCTGCTTCTAGTGGTGGGGGGTGGGTGTTGATGAGGACTGGGGAGCAACAATCCATTGATCCAAGATGCACACTGATTATAATCCTGGACTGGACTCCAGGTCTTAGTTGGTGGGTTGCTGCGCCATAGAAAGCTTGTCAATAGATATGTTTACATGCACAGTTAAAGCATAGTTCATATTTCTGCGTACATAGCTATGCTGTCAAGGCAAACCCCTACACGGTAGGCTGACCTGCACCTCCAAAAAATATGAACTACGCATTGCGGTGATGCAAACTGCAAGGGTGTGATTGGTGCCACTCAGCCACGACTGGTTAAGTTGTCATACATGCCACTTCTGCAAATGGATTCTCTGTCACATGTGCTTAAATATTTGCAACAACACTTGCTATTCAATATCATTATGCTCTAAAAACACTGGCTGGCGGAGTGGCTAAAAAGCTTTATTTGAATTGCATTGTCCGATTTTGCAAGTTCGATTTCAGTCAAGCCAACAGGTTAGGAGATAACTAGCTGATTTGTCAATTTCCATATTCAAGTAATTACTCATTCTTTAGGATTTTGTTAATTTTAGGATGGAAAATGGTACCGAAAGCATTTCACAGGTATGGGGCCCAGGTTCATTTACTTCAGTTGACATTATGCTCACAAGATGTATATTCTTAAACTTATTCTACTTACATTTTACATACTGTTTACACTTCCTGGCCAGAGCTTGGCACAGACACCACCTATCATAGCAAAGGTGAGATTACTTCACCAATATATTGAGAGAGCACACATGCGGATTACCTCATTCAGCTCCAGTCTGATCAGGCTGGAGGAGCAGCTGTAGATTTCATTCATATTATCTAGGCATGTTAGTCTGACTTTGTAAGTTCAATTTCAGTTGAGCTAACATGTTTACATATACTTAAAATGGCTGGTTTTAGTCAGAATAACACAATAATTTGATTTTTCTAGGTGTCATGATACTGAATGACTATCAGTGGGCATGTGCATCTCAAAATTCAGGCCCTCAACAAACATGCACAGTGATATGACTTGTGTGAAGAAAACTCAAGTAAATTGCATTATGTAAAAAGTCATAATTGCTTTAGAGATATTGGAAGATGGAGCTAGGCTAACAGTTTTGCTTCCAGGCTTTGCGCTACAATACAAATGATACCAGGGATAAAAATAAGAGGAAATGATGGAATCAGTTGTTCTTCAACTTTGTCCAACTATTTTACAGCATTAACCACATGGTTATTATCGTAACCATGACAATGAAGGTTCCCTACATTGTCAAAAAAAGTCATTATTTTAATTTGTTGACCTATAATATATGTAAGGATTCATTATATATACGAAATTATATCTGTGCTTTCTGTCAAGTTATAAGCAACAAGTGTGTGTACCTTGTTCTTTTAGTGGTTAAAATGTATACAGTCAAAGCAAATAACTGCAATTTAGGAAAGTGAGATGTGTATTTATTTTATGACATAATAAAGAAAATAATCTTAATTTTAATCAAAGCCCAAATGATTTGTAAGATGGTGAATCCATCATCTGTGCTACAATCCAGTAAGAGTAGAAATTGAGTCCAATTAGTGAACCAGTGGTCGAGTGAGTCCGATCCAGATCTCCATCCCATATTTTCCTCCCATCACTCTCTGCTGGGGTGATAACTCTGCTTTACTCCAGCCCTCCTGTTTGGTCCCCAGAGAGATTTCTCAGACAAACACACGCATAGACACAGACACACACACTCCACGACACACTCAGACTCATAGTCCCAGTGGTCCGGTATGGAGCTGCTGCCGGTCACTCTCAGATAACTTTGAGCGGCTTGGATGGAGCACCGCAACGTCCTGGATGGAGAACCTGTGGAGTGACAGCATCGTGCTACACTGACTGGAAAACCTCAGCAGCAAGTTTACACCATGGAGTTTGGAAGAGTTTGCTCCAGATATCCGAGGATGATGCTGATCACAATGATGATGTTCAAACTGGGTAAGACCTTGGTTTACATCATAGAAGCTGGTTTTAAGTTGTTTTTGTGAGGTCCTGGTTGATCTGATATTGATCTGATCTTATTATGTGTTAACAGCCACTACAGGACCATACTGCAGCAATAAATATTCCATTTCTCATTTGTTGTTCATTTGTTCAAAATGACCAAACAACATCAAGACTTTAGTTTCATTGCAAAACAGAAATACATGAGTGAAACGTTTATTTTCATTATTCTAGTTCTTATAGTGTCAATACCTTGGGACCAAGTGATGTGATGACTTTGTTTATGTAGTAACTTGTAAAGTTGTTTTTTTTTCTATGTGAAGATGAGACAGTAAATTTGGCATAACTTAAGTTAAAACTTTCCACAAGTCCTTGATATAATAGATGAACTTATGATCTAAGCTCTAAGAAGGTGCTTTTCATGTGTGATTATTCTTCAGATGGTGCAGCACCAACCCAGGGTGTGTCTAGCGGATGGGGGCTAGGGTATGGGGGGTGGGGGGGGTGTTTGCTGGTCGACCCCTGCACCTTATGAAAACCCTGTTGACCCATTTTTCCCGCGACCTTCATTTGTGCAAAAGTGCCTGAAAGCTCGTTTAAACGGTGGCGGACTGACGGCAGGGATTGGCTGGGTGGCATTGTTAAAGATAACCATGGTAACGAGCTGAGCGTCTGGCTGCACAGTTGCACTACTGCACGGCTTTTTTTTTTTTTTTTTGTCCCAGCTTTGAATGGAGGGAGGGATGAGTATTAAGGAGCATGGCAAGAGACCTGCTCTGAGCTCTCAGGATTTAAAGCAAAAGACGCCCGAAAGCGCACAACAAATGAGAAGCGGAGACTCTAAGAGGGCTGCGATCAAATCTTTGAACAACCGGAAAAGTTAGTGATTACAGTGGAAAAGGGGGAAGCTGATGCATCTGGATGCATATTAGCTTTGAATCAGCAACCACACTTTAAAGAAAAAAAAAGGGAATATACAAACACTAGGAGGAACCATCCTCCGTCTCCTCTTAGGGCCTCTTATGGCTGCCATCTCCAGATGACACACATGGAGGAGACAAGTGGTATTCAAGCTTTCAGGATGAAACTGTGACTAATTTGTGTGTTGTAAAGAGAGTTGGGAAATACAAAAAAAAAATCAGAAGTGCATAGTCTAAAGCTCCACTGCAGTATTCTAGCTTTAAATGTGTAGTTTCAAAATGATTTAAAATCAGTGGGAGTGAACTAATTTATGGCTCAGAAATGACTCATTGCTGACTGTTACTCTCAACCTAACTAGACAACCTGTCCTACAATTGTAATTTGTTGAATAAAACCCTTCACATGAAGTTGGATTTACAGCACCTTATACAAAAAAACCCTCAAAAAAACAAAAACGTGATTTTTGTGACTAAACCAGACATTGTTAGAAATGACGCAGCTAACGCAGGAGACAAAAGAATGTGTGTTTCAGACGTCTCCGTGTGTAACTGTGACTGATTCAAAAGGGATTTGTGATTTTTTTTTTGTCTGAAGCAAAGCAGCCACCTGCTGTGGAGCCTTTTGGGAGCACAAAGCTGAACCCAGGCGTAGCTGCCAGTCTCTTGTGGTGATTCAATAAAATTCCTCTGAGCTCAACTTGCGTGTTAGCCAGGGGCTTCCCTTTCTCTGTGATCCGCGGCGTTTGCTGCTTCCTCTGCCCTCCAGCATGACTCTCTGTTGACTCTGTGTTGTTGTTGTCGTTGCTGTTGCCGTGTCTCAGGGTAAACACGCTTTTCTCTCCGCGCCAGATGCACCTGCAAAGAGTGAAAAGCGTCCAATTTGATATAGGAACGTCTTCATTTCATTGTGTTTTCAGTATGATCTCAATAAATCCTTGAAAAGTCCTGTAATGCATTCATTCTCTCTGCTGTAGTATTTTATGATACAGTGTTTGTATAATAATACATGTTTAATACATTACAACTTTTTTGCATATATTTTTAGATATTAATATTATACTACACTTTTCATTAAAAACAGTGCTATCAACATATTTCTACTTTCCCACTGAAAACAGCTCACAAAGTATAGTTTCACTGAAAAAAATAACGTAAAAAAAAGCTCATTAATTTTCTAAAACAGCAGACACTGTACATTTTTGCAACCTTTACTCTAACCGGTGTAAAGTGTGCATTTTGTGTGTGTGTGTGGGAGGGGGGATTGGGTCAACATAACCCACAGTTTGTGTGTGTTTATGGTGATGAAGGAACATGTCACACAGTGCAACCATGTGACTCACTGATGTTTTTAATAGTTTTTTAACTATTGATTCATCATTTGGGTGTGCACATGGGATTTGGTGATCACCAGATTATAAAAGTTTTCCTAGCAACAATTGTACAAGAACAACATATTCTAAAGGCCATTCATCTCATTCAATCCATATGGCATTAAAACATATGGTCATAGGAACCCTCAAATATTTCAATGTATCCCACATTATGCTAGTCTTTTTTCATTTCATCTGTGAGGGAAATTAAGCCCATATTACTACTGATAAAAGAGTACAGAATATAAATAATATTTTTTTATTTAAACATGTGATATACTTATTTAATCTATATAGATCAAGCAATAAATAAAATGGTATTATGTTTCTGTTTAATGATCTAAAGAAGGCAGGTTGTTGGCAAAAAATCAGCTCATGAATTAATATCTCTGTTATTTATCAGGCATTTTATATGTTTCTGCTTCTTTTTCGGGGTATTATTTAGCAGTTAATATTGAGAAACCTATAAATATCTTTAATATGACTTCAGGAAGAAAAAAAAAGGACGAAGCAACAGAATCACATGAGAATCAATGCCCTGATTCTCATCTGTGGGAGTATTGGCATGCCTATGTTTAACTAACCCCCCCCTCACCCTGATGAGACACAGTGAAGTCTCTGGAGAGCGTCGGCGGTTTGATCCTGACGTCATTCAACCTGCTAAGAGTCACCGGCTCTGCTCAGTGTTATCATTGCGGGCTGAGGTGCTTCTGGTACCAGTCAGTGCCAGGGATCAACCCTGTCCGGCCATAACCGTGATCTATGAAGTGTTTTGTAATGCTGAGGGAGGGGGGGAGGGGGATGGGCTGTGTGTAGGAGGAACTGTTATCAACTCTTAGGAATGTGTGAGGGGTTGATGGGGTTTGGATGGAAGGGTGAAGAGTGAGGAGACCCTCGCTGTCTCCTGTCAGTGCTCCGCTGCAGGATTCATGAGTTACAGCTATTCCAGGGGTAAAGTGCATGGTTCTGACTGCTTTCAGGCCAGCCTTAGGAAAGGGGCTGGGCTGAGGTGAAACAGAAGAACAATAATAAAAAAAAAAAGTTGGTATTCGCTGTTGTTTTTAAGAAACAAAAAGGGAAAAATATGGCAGAAATCTCAGTGCAGGTGGGGGAGGCAGAGGGAGATAAAACAGATGATACGAGAAACAGGACATGACCCTCCTGAAGCTCCGAATTTTAAAGTGCTTCTTAAAAAAACATGTCCAATAGGAACACACATATTCATCAAAAGGGAAGAAACTTAACGAATCTAAATGATTGACAGTGTATTTGAAGAAAATGAAGGAGCACAGAAAGTGATCATCATCATCATCAAGTGATCAACAGTTGGCTACACTTGGATTCAGGCTGCACTCCACTGCAATTCATTCTACCAGTGTAAACATCAGCTTTGGTTAGAAGCACTATGCTTGCAATCTGCATTGAATTTAAACCACAGGAAGCACAAGCAACGCAGCATATTTTAAGATGTAGGTGGTATGAAGAGAAGTGAGAGGCTCTGTGTTAGAGCAGGTAAAGTAAGTGATATCCTGCATGTGAGAGGAACTGGAGGTGTTAAAATGGATGCAGTGTGAAATTAGGAGTGTAGGTGTTGCCAGGCAGATAAACGTTGTTACTGGGATGTTTTGTTGCTTGCAGAGAAGCACAACTTTTCCATTTTATTGGGATGATTTTATCCAAAGCACACACCAGCACTCCACCTGATTCTATACATTGCTGAGCATGGAGAAACAGTCTTGCTGTAACAAATGAAAAGATGAATTTATAAGCAAACAATGCACCCTTGCTTAACTCAATAGCTTGCTGCTATAGCCTTACGTGGTCTAATATAACAAGTAGATTTGTAGATGTATTTATTTTTAGAAGAAATGAGGCAATACTTGTTAATAGACATATGTAAATGTGAGATTATAGCAGTGTCTCTAATTTCTGTCTCTAGTCCCATTGACAGGGTAATGTTATAGATCCTATTATTAATAAATAACACAATAAAATCAAGTAAAATATAAAAAAGCAAAACAGCACAATTGATAATAAAACATAAAAGCCAGGGGTCTGGGGATCATGAGTATTTCACTACTGCTGGGACTCTATTAGATGTAATAGAAGCTGATTAAAGTGCTAAAGTGTTGAGTGTGTAATTGTATTCTAAGTTGCCCAATAAATATGCTTTTTTAAATTGCAAAAAGCTCAATACATATTGCAGTAATTATAATTAACACTGGTAATATATGATACCAAGAGTACCCATATAAAGTGGTTATTGCATTATATATAAGTGCTTCTTGCATTGCACATTGCCCTACCGCCTAATAATAGATAATCATAAAATTACACACAATGGATTTCATATTACAATAATTAATAAAATGATAATTTTATGATACTGAGATTACCCAGTAGTACCTCAGTACTATTTTTTTTCAGGGAATTCCATCTATCTTTAATGATTTCTTAACCAATTAAATCAAGATAATATTGTACAATTTAAGGAAATGATCATTGTTAAATCACCACTTGTGGCTGGAGACTCAGCTGTTCAGTAAAACCTTCATAGATCATATATCTCATTACAACCCACAAACCACATACTGATGAGCCTCACCACTAGTGAGGCTAAAATGTTTGACCGCATAACAGCACTTCACCAAATTCAAGGTTATAGGAGCATGAAAATAATTATCAAGTGCCTTGCATTACATTACAAATTTAGCCTGGGGGTGATGCCACTGGAAAGGCCATATCAGTAGGATGCATACTCTATGGACCATAGACATCCTATATACTAACTATTTAACAGTCCAGCTATGAGACATCTTTTGACCTGAAAAAAACTGAAGGATTCTTTTACTTGTATATTTTTTTTTACTTGTATACAAGTGAATAATGGTGACAATAGAATGCTGAAGGTTTCACCCAAGCATTAGTCAGTCATCAGTCTTTAACATTGTCAAACAATAGTGTTTGAAACTTTCATTAACAACACTGACAGCTGCTAACATGTAATACGTTTACTTTTAACACCATCTGCTGTGACCTTTAGTCTAGAGGAGAGAGCGGATTTTTACTCTTCATTTGCCGGACTGGTTTTTAAGCATCTCAAAAGGTCGGGTTTATAGGTAGCCTACTGTAGGCTATAAGCCACAGGGTAATGCAGATAAAGCTAAAGGGGGGAAGTATTGTGTACTAATAGGTTAACAGTCACATCTTACAGTAGACAAACTGTTCATTTAAGGTTGTGCAGTTGTGTATCTTTGAATCAGAGTAGTAGTAGACTATGTACCACTTAGATATGTTAGAGATATATTAGATTAACAGAATCTAACAGGTGAATCTCTAAATTTGTATTTTTGGTGGCACTTACATTACTTCGGTGACTTGTTATGGTCACTAGTCAATCAAACAGGGTTGGCGGCACTGTGATGGCATTTTTCCTTGGAATTTCGATTGATGATGAGTTTTTGCTGGTAGTATTCTTGCCTGTTCAGCCATGTTTGGCCATTTTAACATCAGAGCTCTTACTTTTTTTTAAAATAAACTAGGAATGTAGCCAAATCCACACTACTCCCTAAGAAAACTCTTTACTTAAACTTACAATAATAGATTTTTTTTAGCTAATTGGGGGCAGTACAACACGCTAACCTCTCATAACAACATCTGGTACTAACATTTATTACCAGAATCAAAAGAGGGATGACACAACAATAATGAGGCTATTTTGTATTTCTCTCTTGATTTTTGTTCAGAACTGTGTGCATAAGTACTTTACAGAAATATTTGATATGGACAAACACTGTGAATACAGCCTTATCTCAGTTTTGTGCAATGTGGTACTATAACTCTCTCCATCCCAGTTTAGGATTTTGGTTTGGTAAGATAGACATATTGTAGTAGGAAAATACAGTATTGCATCTTTAATAGTATTTGTCCTTTCTTTTCAGGCCTACTCTGCACAACAGTGGCAGCAGACAAGTGTCTCTCATCTCCCTGTAACAACGGCGCCACATGTCTCGACCACCTGGTTGACTATGTGTGTGTGTGCCCTAAAGGGCCAGTATGGTACATGGGCAAAAACTGTGATGAGCTATTTGATGCCTGCGTCTTGGCACCTTGCAGGAACTGTACCAGCAAGCCTGGGACTGATGAGTTCACCTGCCACTGCCCAGACGGCTTCACGGGCCTCAACTGTACCCAGGATGTAGACGAATGTCAGAGCAACCCCTGCACAGGTGTCCGGTCCTACTGTGTCAATGGAGTCAATGGATATTCATGCCACTGTCCCTTTGGATTAGGAGGGGACAACTGCCAGGATAACACAACTACTTGCTCAGAGGAAAAATGCCAGAATGGTGGCACATGTGAGGACATCCCTGACACTGGGCACCGGTGTCAATGTGCTGATGGGTACCAAGGGATGGACTGTGAGGAGGACATTGATGAATGCCGGTCCGAGCCTTGTCAGAATGGAGCCATCTGTAAAGACGGGGTTAATGCCTACCAGTGCTTCTGTGTGCCTGGATTTCAAGGCTACCACTGTGACTTGGATATCAATGAGTGTGCCTCCCGACCCTGTCAAAACAACGGCACATGTCTGGATGAGGTGGATCGCTATAGATGTGACTGTGCTCCAGGCTTCAAAGGTCAGACACTGTCCACAGTACATCAGGGTTACAGCTGACAATGTTACTGCATGGGAGATAACATAACTAGCTGACATGTCAATTTTCATCTTCATATATTTACTAATTCTTTAGGATTTTTGTTAATTTCAGGGTGAAAAATCGCAAAACGGTATTTATAGGTGTTACTATAAATATACTATAAATGTTACTTTATTAAATGAAATAAACTAGCTCTACTTTTAGAAATTGTTATTACTTCTGTTGATATTATGCTTAGAGTCTTAATCTATAACTAGTCCTAGTCCTAGTTATAGATTAAGACTCGGCTAGGTGTCGATACCGCATTGCGGTATTACCGGTTGATAATTTTTGATAAGAAAAATCAAAAGACAGGTAAACCAGCAAGTTAGCATTGCTGGGGTAAACTGGCTCGATGGTCAGTCTTGAAAATATAGGCATAGCATACGTTCTGTACACTACTTATGAAGTTACCCAGCATCTTCTGGTTTGTGTTATCCTGTTTACCTTTTAAATATTTTATATGCAGTTTGTTGCTCGAGAAGAGTTATGGAAAGTCCAGTTCAATCAAAGATGTCTCCCTTCTCATTGATTGTTGAATTATTTATGAAGACTCGATGATGTAAAATTGTCCAATAATACACAAGAAAAGATTCCAAAATCAGAAACATAAAAAAAACAAACAAAACATAAATTGGATCCCACACCTTTAAGGAGGATTGATTTGCTTAAACTAAACTTGACCTACGCTTGATGTTCTTTCTGGTAGATTACAGTAAGGTTTAATATGGTAATGCTGCTGAGCTCTCTGCAGCTGAGCTCTTGGCAGCCTCAGTGTTATTGTGTTATATCTGTATGTGTGCTAGGATAATTACTGTGTGTTGCCAATCTCATGCCTTGGCCTACTGCCATCCCTCCGCTGTCCCCTGCAGGGATTAACTGTGAGATAGAGATAGATGAGTGCGAGGTGCATCCCTGCCAGAACGGCGCCACCTGTCGAGACCACATCGCCATGTACACATGTGAGTGCATGGCCGGTTTCCAAGGCCAGGACTGCGAGGTCAACATTGATGAATGTGCAAGCATGCCTTGTCTGAATGAAGGCAAGTGTATAGATGGGGTCAACAGGTAGGACTATACACACACACATGCATATTCATACTATTTGCACATACCCACAATTAGAACTTGCATAGTCTGATTGGATTTGAGTTTTTAAAACCACTGATACATACCATGCATGCACCAAAGGACATACAGTATAAGTTTGAAGAGAAGCATTGCATAAGCATATAAATGTAACAGAGCTCCAAAGCAGCAAAATTGCCTGGACCAAATTGCAGTAGCAATTGGTTAAAAAAAAGCACAGATATATGTCAAGAGGAACGGTCTGAAAAATCCACACTGTGCAACATTACAGACAATAAAACATGAGACAGATGGTCATTGGCTGGAACTCTACAACATCTACTCAGTTTCACATTCAGTGCTATGTGTTTCAAGAGCTTTCAAGTACATCTCAGCTATGCAACTGAATTTATGATAGAGATAAATCATTTGTCATGTGTTATGATGATATGGTGCAATTTAGAATAACCCACCTCTCAGAGCATTTGCAATGGAACATTTTTGCACAGATTTTATTTTGTGCACAAAAGTGAACTGCAGCAGAAACATAACTATTTGGTTTGTGATTCATTATAATTGCCTACTAATTACAGAAAAAGGCAGTGTCCTTGCATAGATCTTAAGTTCTACTGAATGCTGAAAGACAGTGATAGTTATCGTGTGTACGATTGACCCAGTTCAGTTATAATGCAGCACAGACTGTGCCAAGGTTAAGGCAGTAACTGCAAAAATAACTGATTCAGTTATTACTGAGAATATTTTGCTGCATCATATTGTTTTCTCGTTGCTCTGTGTTGTCAATCTCTGCATTAGGGTGGGAACACAATGTATTTAATTGATCTTATATTGTGTTAATGCACACTACATGTTTTATTGCCCTTTCTATGCTTAAAATGCACCATAATGTCATTTAAAATCAAATTCATTAATAGAGCACATTTAAAAACCATCCCATGCTCTTAAAACGCTATACAGCATAAAAATAGCAGAGAATCAACAAGGTGCACATGCCACATTAGAGGGATTCAAACACTCAGGAATAAAAGTATGTTTTGGGCGGGACAGGGATGATTGGCTGATCCCAGTTTACGGAAAGTGAAAGTGGCAGATAATTAACATTTCCACATTAAAATGTCCAAAAATAACTAGACCTATTTATTTTGTTGAGTGTTATAACATTATCACAACTCTGTAATTCAAATCAAGGTAATAAGATATTTCACCAAAGATTATACACCAACAAAAAGATGACTGTCTTGGCCCACCAGAACTCTGTCATAAGTTGACTGTTTTTCCAGTTTAATACACATTTTATGTTACATGTTTTGAATCTGGGTCATTTTTAACCATAGCACTTAAGTGCATTGTATGTCTGCTGGGAAAAATATCAGTGGTAGCTTGGGTTGCTGAAAAGCATGAAACCATTTTTCTTGGAGAGGAGTGGATAATTCAGCTTAATTCAGCCCTGTACAAAAACACAAGCATTGTGGTGATATTACCTTCAGTAGCTTTTGGTAGCTTGTAGCGAGAGAAAGTTTTAATATCAGGTACCTGACTTTCGGGTAGTTTTTCGAATTCCCTATTTAGTCTTGTATTCAAACTTGTACTCTGGACATGTACTCGCCCATGATTTTTATTTCTTTTCTTGCTTGCTAGGAAATTAGGTTGTTGATTTATTAATGTATAATTAATTTTGCTGCTGACCATTTTCAGTTCCAAACCTAGATATGTATCACCTCTTGTAAATGATCATATGTGCAATAAAGCTTTTGTTTGTCTCTGCTCTTTCTCAGGTATAAGTGTGACTGTGCAGAGACAGGCTTTGTAGGAGATCACTGTGAAGAGGATATTCCTGAATGTGCTTCTAACCCCTGCCAACATGGAGCCACATGCTTGGAGGGAATCAACCAGTACAGGTGCCTCTGCTGGCCAGGTATGTAATTATTCAGAGTATAACCTCTTAAGCTAATATAAAATAACTATCAACTATTCCAGCAGTAACACATATTCTATTTATTCAATATAGGCTGTCAGAATGTATTATATGCCCACTATTAGACAATATCACACATGCATGTTAAAATGTTGAAGGAACACATAAAGGTAAGGGTTCCCCACACATAAATGTAAATCAATCTGAAAAGGAGTTAAATAATCTAGTTTAAATCAGTGGTTTAGTTCATATAAAACATTTAAAAGCAAAAGTCTTAATAGGTCTTAATAGATAATAATCTCAATTGGTAATAGATCCATTGTCTAATTTGTGTCAGTTTAGGCATCCTTGACATGGAAAAGTTTGAGAACCACTGACTTAGAGGGCAAGAGGTGGCTAAAGAGCAGGGCTGCATTCACTATTCATGGTACACTTATAAAAACAGCTGTGCTGCACAATTTCCTGTCCTTCAGGGCTGTGATGAATTATGAAAAGTGATGCATGAGCACACTGCGACTGCAGATGTGTGCAGTCTTGCTGTGATTTTTGCTGTGATAATTGTGTTTGTGATGGTATGCGTGTGCATGTACGCTGTTGTGTATCTTTTGCAGGTAAGTTTAAAGAGGTAAAGTTCAAATTTACAGTAAAGAAGCCTGGCTACTTACTTGCTAAGGTATATGTACTGTTTCCTGTACACCTACTTTATACTACTTAGATGTGTGTTTTTATAGACTATTTCTTTGTCTTTCATGAAATAGAGAAGTCCCCAGGCCAATCAGGGAGCGCATACTTTATTTAACAGCACAACCAGCCATTCAGCGACTGTTTCTTGTTTCTTGGAAAATAGTAATGATAACGTTAGTAGAATAAACACAGTTATCACTCAGTGACAATTAAACAGGAACAAGACTGTGCATTAGCGGAGTTTCTTGGTGGAAAAGATGTTCATTCTCCACACCCCGCTTTCCAGCCCTGCTATTGACAATAGATGACTAGATGTTCATATTTGGTCCTCTTCCTTTCATGAATCTGCCCCAAAGTGGTTCTCCCATGATACCACCAGCATCCATGTTGATGATGCTCTTTGTGCTCTCAGATACCAAAACTATTTCAGGGCTCAGGGTGGTGATGACAGCATGGGTGGTAGTAGGGGGGAAAATGGACCTGACTACCCAGGGCCCGAGTAGAGAGAGGACCCATGATAATTTAATATGGAACTAAATATATTGATAACATCATGAATAATGTTTGTGCCACAGCAGTATATTGGACATTCTTGGGAACCCCCTCTTGGAGGCGTGAAATGGTTTAGTCCACCCACAGATAGCCAAACCAACCATCATCAACATAATCTGATTTGATTGTATGTTAAAACCCTATCCACTGTATGTATGTTAATTTCTAAATCTTTTTTTTTTGCTCACTTGCTTCATGCAATGGCATGGATAGGGGCCTACTGGCATTAAGAGTGTATGTAGGGCCCAGAATTTCATGCTACACCCTGGATGACAGGGTGTAGCATGAATCTCACCATTTGCAATGGTGTGATGTAGAGCAAACGGAAATGTAAACTTACATGATCAGGATGGATTTACCCTGGCACTTGTGGCCCAGAAGTTGATATTAAATCTAATCAGCAAATAAAATCTATAATATATATAATAAATTTGCAATAATCAAAACATCATCAAAACAACATTTTTTACGTTGTCATTATGGGTTGTTGGGTATAGTCGTTTGAGCAAAAAAATGAATTGAATCCATTTTAGAATAAGGCTGTAAGATAACAAGATGTGGAAAAAGTGAAGTGCTGTGAATATTTTCTGGATGCACTGTGTATATATATATATATATATATATATATATATATATATATATATATATATATATATATATATATAAATAATTGTAACTGTTACAGTAGCTTTCACTAACTAACAATGGAAAAACAAACTCTGAATTATTAAAGACATGTGTTTGTGTGTGTGCATGTATCTGTGCAGGTTACGAGGGTGAGAACTGCCAGTTGGATATAAATGAGTGTGAGCGGCTTCCTTGTAAAAATGGTGGCGAGTGTTTCGAGCGCTCGGATATCCTGAACTACAGGACGCTGCCTGAACTCAGCACAGCTAATTTCAGCTATGAGAAGGCAGGTGGTTTCATCTGCGTCTGTCTGGCAGGGTTCACCGGTAAGCCAGTTCACGCCAAAAAACAACAACAAACAAACATCAACATAAAGTCATGAAATGACGAAATGTCCCTTTTTGCAGGAGACAACTGCTCAGTCGATGTGGATGAATGCGAGTCCGCTCCTTGTCAGAATGGAGGAAGCTGCCATGATTTGGTCAACTCTTATCAATGTTTGTGTCCAGGCGGCTTCACAGGTAGGAAACACCTCTTATCTCCTCCGCTTGTCTTATCTCTTAACAAAACAGATTTGCTGGGATCTTCCTTCTCCACTGATGCATCACAGCGTTGTTCCTGTTACTCCTCATCCTCCGTATCAGTAGTATTTTGGTGTTGGCACATTGGCAAGGAGTGCAAGTTTGATCTGGATTTTCCACTAACGTTATTTCATTGACTGTTCCAGTTTGGTATTTGGCTGGAGTGGCAAGAGAACAAGGTTATGGGGTGTGGTGATCCAAATTCAGCTGTGGACTTTAATCTCAGTGCCAAAAATGAGGATGTTTCATGTGGTTCAAAGCAGACGGAAAGATCAGTGCACTTGTGTTAATAATATTTTGTTAACTATTTGTTGAAGGCAAAAATCACAGTATGTTCTTCCCTTTTCTTTATTTTGCCAAAATCTGTCCTCTATCTCCTCCAGTACTCTTTGTCCTACAAACTTTTTATTGAATTTATTCTAACATATTTCTGT
Source organism: Lepturacanthus savala (assembly GCA_030544235.1). Classification (NCBI taxonomy): domain Eukaryota; kingdom Metazoa; phylum Chordata; class Actinopteri; order Scombriformes; family Trichiuridae; genus Lepturacanthus; species Lepturacanthus savala. Next base: position 12,713,562 of record CM060473.1, read on the forward strand.
GATTTTATGCCTTTTTCTTACAGTTATCAAATTAATAACGGAAGGTTATGGAAGAAACTGACAAACAGAATTAGAACCTTTGTAATATTGTCATCTGACTGCTCATACATCCTTTATTCTGCAAATTTTTCAAAGGTGCTCTAGTTTTGCCAATTTTCCAGTTTAATACTTTAATTTTCTTGGTCTATTTATATAAATTGTCATATTGTTATGGTCCAAAGGCACCTAGTTAAACCTGTAGCCGCAATGTAGCCTGGAGTCACACATTCACTCTGAAAAAGTATCAAAACACCCGCTCTGTTGTGATTGGCCGAGCACTGTCAGAGAAAGAAATCAGAGAAAGTATAAGATTTCTGGAAGAAGCTAGGTGGATCCAGGGGCGGTTACTATTAACTCCCAGTTTTTGACTAGGTTTTGAGATTTAACCTAAATTGATAATTCCTGCTGCCACTAATGACATACAAATCTGACCTCAAAGCTTTCAAATCAATTTCTCAAAAATCATCTTTTCATTTCAGATTACTGTCAGTATTTTTTCTTTTTATAACTAAAGGTTATGAGCTTAAATCCAGTGATTTTCTCATGTTGTTTTAATTTTTGTATTATATGCACATTTAATTGCATGTTTTACTGTGGTATAATTTCAAATGACATTAGTCATTTCATTATTAAACATACTAAAAGTATGTCTTACTTCACAAAATAGTTTCACAGAGAACATAACTTATTTGCACTCTGCACTTGTCATTAGATTTTACTGGTTTTATATTTGCCTGCTGCAGAAAGAATTTAATTTTTTGAAAAAAAAAAATACATAATTCAGAAAACCAAATCCTTGCCCAAACAATAGAGGGTTTAATCTTCCTCCTGCTGATCATACCTCATGACCAGCCACGCTATTAATTCCTCATGAGAGGAGATTTGTCAGTGCATCAAGGAAGAACTGCACCAAAAGCTGACCTTGAAACAAGCCATATCTGGATTTGGAAATGAAGGAACCCAGCCAAAAGCTCTCATCAACAAAACAAGAAGCTAATTTGCCCACAGTAATGTGACCACGCGACGGAGTGGAGGATAGGAGGGGATGAGGGGGGCATATGGCACGGAGGAGCATCGCGGAAAATGACAAAGCCAATAGAAGGTGCCATATGTCAGCCAGCCATGTTGGGCATTAAACAGTGGTCTTGAAACTAAATTTTCAGGGGGAGGGGAGATTACGATAAAGCTGCTTAGGGGCCTAATTAAAGCCCAATGACAGAACAATGATACAAGAAGCTGAGCAAAACAAGAAACTGATTCCAAATTATGTGCATTTTGTTTGCATTCGTATGCTGCACTGAAAACAAACACCGCTTTTGCAAAGATAGAGAAAAACTTCCATATGGCACAAAAAATATAATCCTATTAGCCATATATGGCACGTGTGAAAGACGTTGACCATAGATGTGCGTGAGGTGGTCACCTCTTAAACTGTTACACCAGATGAACCCCTCCTGTGCCTTATAGTTAAGAAGCTATGAGTTTGATTAACTTGTTGATGGCTGATGCAAGACATTAAGGATTAAGGTTAGGGTTGGATTTAGGATTAGGTTTATTAGTAGAGTCATACATCATTTACAAGTGAGTGAGTGATTTGTTTCACGTGTCTCCCGTGACTTCACTCATCACATTAGTAGCAACAGGTATAAGGTGTGAGATTTAGCTTACTGTAGTGTCTCTTTTAGTTAATGACAGACAACATGATAAAGCATCAGTGTCAAAGTATCATCTACCATATAGCCAATGCATTCACTGTTTCTCTCAGAACTGTATTCTTTTTGGGTTTGGGATTCCTGAAAGGAATTCCTGAAAGGAATCCAAACCCCAATTGGAAATTCTGAAAAGATCGATCAGTATAATACATACAATTCAATCACATGGTCAATTAACAATTATTTCACAGACCAACTTTCCAACCCACCCCTGAGGTCCAATGACATCGGTTTCAATGTTAATAAATTAATAAACTAAGAAGTTCAAAGATTTTTTTTCCCTTTTCTTTCCTTTGTTACATAACTCTTGGTTCTGACAGTATTCTTGAAATCTGACCTTAGTCCAAATAAACTCATAAAACAGAAAATCTGCTACTTTATCAAATACGAATTCCGAGAAAAAGATATCTGTCAATTCAAAATCCCAAGATGAATGTCAGAATGCAGATAATTTGTCCTTAAATAAAACATTTTAGAACTCAAGAAAATATAAATATTATACCACAGGTCATAATCCTATAATCGAATGCAAGTACAGGCTCCATGTTTTGGTCCAGCCACAGTCAGACCTGGCCCCACCTGAAGACCTGGACCTGCAGCACCTTCTGCGGGTTGATTGCAGCAGCTCCTGCCGCTAGTGGGCATCCACACGCCAGCACATAGATCAGGGAGGGGACTGCAGCACTGCATTCCTCTTGTTAAACACTGACAGGAGCCAGCTGGAGGCTGGAAGCTTACCGCTCTGCCAGGGCTGGGCTGCAGACAGGAGAAGAGCAGGGGGTGTGAGGAAGGGAGGTAGGGGAGGTAGGGATGAAGGAGGGAGGGAGGAAAAGGAAAAGGTGGGCAGGGCTTCTCTGTCTGCCTGGTACAGAGTGGAGGAGTGGAGGCACTTATGCTTTGTAAGCTAAAGAGAGTGTGTGTGTGTGTGAGAGAGAGAGACAGAGAGAGAGACCTGGTTGTGTCACTTGTGTCACCCAGCAGTATGTGAGGAGTGTGTTGGCTGTTGACTCTCAGTGGATCATGGGGGGAAGCAGGTTGATGGTGCTGCTGCTGCTGTGCTGCTGCTGTGGGCCCTGGAGGCTGACAGGTACAGTAGGGTACAGCACTTTTTTTAATGCTACATTAACAAAGAAAAAAAGTTGTGTGTCTATGCATGAAGGTGGAGTCTGAGAACCGAAAGGACAAACAGCTTCGGGGTTTGCTCTGGTGTAAAGTATTTTAAAGGACTACCTTAATGAAACTTGACTGCCGCTGCAGCTTAATGTTGAATGCAGTTTGATGAGGTGGTTCTGACTATGGAAACCAGGCAGAAAGACTGTAACTCTGTCACAGGGTGTTGTTTTGGGTGGTACAAGTTTATCAGACAACCGTATGGTGTTAATATTTCAGTATCCAGCTAATATAATAAGTATGACAATCACTGGTTTAATTGTGTTAAGGAAAATCTAATTCACCATCCATTTTGCAATTACTGGCTATTTCCCCTAATCATTTTCTCATCTGCACATGCATTTCCTCAATAAAACCCGCCTGTTCATTTGCATGTGTTCATCCTGAGCTCTGTATCGAATTAAAGGTGCAGTATTTAGAATTCAGAATTTAGCAGCATCTAGCAGAACAGCCTTGGCAAAAATGCAATATAATAATCACAAGTATGAAAGTAACTTAATGTAATGTATTACTTTAGATTGAGTCATTTTTATCTTGGAAGCAGACCATGAAACCTGTCATGTTGCACCATTATATTTCTACAGTATCACAGAATGGGCAAACCCTAACAATGGCTTTAGAGGCAGTCTTTTGTGTTTTTCATGCATTTTCGCAGCCAGTGTATGCTGTCCTACAATAGTTTCATGAATAATTTCCAAGCACCAAGTGTAGTCCTATTGCTTGATGAATAACCAGATTTATGCGGGTAAATCAGTATTATTATATATAACCATATATATGTCCATGATGTTCCAAATGAAAGAGTCAATAGGAAGTTGGATCAGTGTTGTTGAAGTAAGTTGTAGTCCTAAACGTCAGTGTCTCTCTATGCAGGTGTCCAGTGTGAGGTTGACATCAATGAGTGTGACAGCAATCCCTGCCAGAATGGTGCCACTTGTGAAGATGCTCCCAACTCCTACAGGTGTCAGTGTCCCGGACCAGAACCTGGCCAGGAGCCATGGGGTGGGCACGACTGTCATGTCCGCCTGGTAGGCTGCCAACACCACCAATGTCAAAACGGAGCAGGTTGCGTCCCTGTGCTTACTGATGACAATCAGCACAGCTACACCTGCCTGTGTCTGCCTGGCTGGACGGGAGAACGCTGCAACACCTCCACCACCTTTTCCTTCAACTCTGAGGGCTACGTCCACATGCTGTTGCCTGTTTCCAACAACAGGACGCAACAGCAGACTGACGATCATGGTCTACACCTGCATCTTAGATTCAGGACCACTCTGACTGACATGGTGCTCTACTACCGGGGCGCTATGGCACGCTTCCTCTCCCTGGAGCTGGTTGGAGGCTCCCTTCAGGCCAGGTTTAAGTCAGGGAAGCTGCTGCAGGTCACTTACCCTGGGCCAGTCAATAATGGGGAATGGCACCAGGTCACTGTGACCATGGATGAGAGGCTGATTATGATTATAAAAGGACCCGGCTGTGAAGACCAGTGCCAGGTAAAGAATGAGGGCCAAAATCATCTGATCTTCCTCCAGCCCAACTCTTTTCAAGATCTGTATGTAGGAGGGGCACCACAGGAATATTTGGCCCGTGTGTCCAGCAGGAGGGGCTTCATCGGCTGTATAGAAGACCTTCAAGTTGACCATAAGCTGCTCCTGCCTCAGGACCTCATCAGAGAGGAGAACAAAGGCTTGGAACTGGGATGCACCAAAAAAGACTGGTGTCACAATGACCCATGCAAACAACGTGGGCGGTGTGTTGACTTATGGGTTAAGGCCAGTTGTCAATGTCACCGACCTTACTATGGAGAAAGCTGTGAGAAAGGTGAGAATATATAGTGTCCCTTAGAGATTTGCAGTAATACAGTAGATACAGTACAAATTGCTACTCATTGACCATTGTAAATTTCTAAAAGATTCTGAGTAAATAAGAGTAAGAATAAATGTACATTAGGTATTCTTACCCTACAGCAAAATAAATTATATGAATGAAATCTAATCTTCCTCCTAATGAGCAGTCAAAGATTACTGTATGTGTAAGACTGAGCTTATTTACCGCTTTGGGATTGCTATGCAAAATTACATACTTCTTTTTAAAAAAAACAGTAGATGCATAATGGTTCAGAAACAAGAAACAAAGATGTGTAGTCTAATTTCTAATTGACTGATTTGACAAAGCATAGTAGTACTGAATTCTGACTGAGAGCTACAGTGACTGTAGAGATTCCCCCTCAAAGAAAAATGTAATAAAGAATTGCTGATACAGGTGTAGCATGTTATGGTGCACTGGAGTAAGTATACTGACAACTTTTGTTTCCCACCTCCCTCTCAGAATATCCGTCCTGGACCTTCGGTCATGAGAACACCACCAGCTATGCTGCCTTCAACATCTCAGAAGCCCATGGAGAAAACTTCACTCTCTCTTTAATACTGCGCTCCCTTAAACACAACGGTCTGCTCCTGCAGCTCCGGCGAGAAGAAAAGCCTTACTTGACAATCTACCTGAAGGAAGGAACAGTCGCTATCTACAGCCCTTACACGACACTGCTGTCAGAGGCCAAGCTTGTCACAGACGGCAACAGTAATTTGGTGACTGTAAAGGTGCACTATGGCCATGTGGTTTTCCCTAAAGCGGGGAATCACCGTGCCTTGGGGAATGTGAGTGTAGAGGCAGGGGATGTCGCGTATGTCGCAGGACTCCCTACAGGCGAGGACATGAATGCCTGGGGTGGAAACTTCAAGGGCTGCCTGCAAGACATTCGATTGGACCACAAGCATCTGTCCACTGTGGATCATACCGAGGCTGTGGAGATGTACCAGAAAAGTGCGGAGGAGAATGTGCTGCCAGGATGCCACAGTGACGACACATGCAAGGTAAAACAGAAGTATTCTATAATGTATGCTGATCACTGTAACTTCAGATAAGCCAAAAAAAATGTGTGCCTCACTGAAAACTATGTCGAGAAAACATGAACATGAACATTTGTGGTGAAATTGATTTTTTTCTGGCTCAGTACAATGTTTCACCTTTAGTTCTTCACACAACATTTCCAGTATATAAGAAGCCAGCATACTACAATGATCCAACCATCTAAGAGGCTGCAGTGAGGCACTAATCCTAGTTTGGATTAATGATGCTGGATTAATGAAATGTGTTTGCTATATTTTACCACCTGGGTGGCTAATAATATCCAGAGGATGGACTATATTCTATATATCTAAATCAAAAGTCAAAGCTGTACTTTTCTGCATTAGGGTTAGTTTTAGAGGCTTCTTGTCATGAACATGGTTGGCCATGCAGAAGTCAAAACTATTGGTTTATTAGTCAGAGGGATTGATCTTTTGGGAACCATTAATGTTTTTTTCTCAATTTCATGGAAATCCCTCCATTGTTGAGAGATATTTAATTTGGATCAAGTTGAAAGTGGACATTCAATTTTTTTAGAACTATGTTTATTTCATTATAACATTGCTAAAAATCAACCAGACTGCACTATAAACAACATAGCAGAGATCTGCAACACTATTTTTGTAATGTTAAGTGAAACCTCCTGTGTTTGTGTTTGGGTCAAACACTGAACTGTTGTGAACTGGTGTTAGAATCTTGCAGGACTGTCTAGGCTGCACTGTGTTGTCTCAACCCTATTAATGTTTATCTAATTGTGAATGCCTTTGATTTGTAAGTTACCTTTCAAAAAAGTGAACATCTAATCCTCCCATGTGTGTTTGTGTGTGCACAGAATGAACCCTGTTTCAATGGTGGGCAGTGCCAGGTCACCTGGAATGACTTCAAGTGCAACTGTTCCATTAACTACTCGGGCCGACTGTGTGAAACACGTTTGTGGTGTGTCGAAAACCCTTGTTTTGATGGAGTGCAGTGTGTGGACCTACAGGATGGTTATGAGTGTGAGTAATCTTTCAGTTATCATTGATTTTGATCCCTATTCTCTAATTAAACTTACAGTATTGAAAAAGGTCAGGAGCACCTATTTAAAATTAAATGGTAAGGACAACCTGTCAACCTTAAACTATACTGGGGAGATCTTTTACAATTAGTCCAATATTGAGTAGAATCGTCTTGAATTATATTATTCCATTGGCAGATATATTTACTTATTTCAAGATTTTCAAAGAATTTGAGATAAAAATTCAGAATTATGAGGAAAAAAAGATTATAATATTAGATAAAAAGACAACATTAAGATAAAAATTGACCGAAGTCAAGAAAAAAATATGAAACAAGCAAATTCATCTCCCACTGAAATAAGATATTTCAAGATAATTCTACTCAATATTGGACTAATTGTACCAATCACAACATATTTTCACTCTGTAAGATTTCATATATACTGCATAATTTATGGTAGATTATTTTTCTCTGGAGCATAAATGGGAAATGGGACGCAAAGGCAAAAAGGGGAAATTTAATGACAATATAAGGTATAAGTTAGTATACCAATCATTTTCATCATGCCATTTTATTTTGGTTACCTAAAGCATGTACAGATGTCACAATTAAAGGGTCATTTCTAATTGCAGTGATCATGGGGCAGCTGTGCTCCAGATCTAGTGGTTGTCCACAGTTTGGAGAATGATTCAATTCCTCCTCAAATATGCATGTCGATTTGTCCTTGGGCAATATACTTAACTCTGAATACTTTTTTATCGGCATGTGATTGTGTAAATCACTAGCTACTCCTGATGTGTGGTTAGCATCTTGTATAGCAGCCACCACGATCAGTTTTTGGCTGTGACTGTGTTATGAGTCATTGACTTGATTTGGCAAAGCTCCTGCAGAGCCACAGAAGACAGTGTCCAAGTGTTTTTCACTGGAAAGTACACCCCAGGAAGAGTAAACTGACTTTTTTTGCATGCCCTTTAAGTTTGATACCTTAATAGCATCACTGCAAATGCCTGATGTCTGGTGAAAATGATTGATAGCCTTATGTTTCTCATGTGATGTAGTCTTGGAAAACAAGTAGTTTCCCCCATATAACTATCATGGATGGGGCATTTCTAATGTGGGTGTGGGTGAATATTCTACTGATAACAACTTGGCAAATAAAGTTATTATTACCATTACCATTATTACCATTATTTATTCTTGACAGGATATGAAAAATGAACCATAATTCAGTTTTATTTGAGATATTCTCAAGAAAGTACCCTCAGTTGTAGAGATAGTTGTGTCATGCTAGAGGCAGCCTAGCTTCCAGCAAAGATGAGGAGCTACAGACTTATAGTAGCCTCACTTATTTCCTAATCATCAACACCCAACATATTTTTAAAAATGTGTATATTCAGACCCAACTTAAACTTAAACTGCATCTTTTTTCACATATGCAGTAGGTACTCATCCACAACAGTAATCACATGCAGTTTGGGGACACTCCACTTTAAGATTGATCTTCATTGGAACTAAGGGTGCAGGTGAATGCAGGTGCTAAAGTATGTTTTGCTCTACCAGCTCTCAAAACAAGGCAAGTCAAGTCTTTTTTTTAATATAAATTCTACATAAAGAAAGAAAGACGGGAAAAAAGGAGAAAAAGGATTAATCTTGCATTTCAACAAGGAAACAAGTGCTTTACATTAAATATTCAAAGTTATGATATCAAAAATATGTTTTTCGGTACAAGGCGGCAGCAAGCAAATTGATTTAAAAGAACTGAGAGTTGCAGGAGACCTGCAGTTTTCTGGGATTTTGTTCCAGATATTCTGAAGTGCATTTCTATTTTGTTTTGACTACTCAAATCACTTTACACTACATTTACCCATTCGCATAGATTTATAGACTGATGGCAATAGCCTCCATGCTCATCAGATGGACCTAATCATGCATATACATTTATACAATCGATGGAGCAGCATCTGAAGAAACTGGGAATGGAACAGCCAATCTGAGGATCACTGTTGGTTAAAGACTGAACGCTGCTTCTCCATGTTTAGTTTTCACTCTGGAGACAGTAAGCAGACCTGTCCCAGATGAGCTGAAAGGTCTCAATGATTCATAATGTAGCAGCAGATCTAAATTACATTTCAGCCCCCCAAAATTATGCTGTTTATGGCATTTAAAGGTGACAAAATGATGAACATGATCTTCTCCTCCCACAGGTTTAACTGAAGCCACATTTCAAGACAACGCTCTCCAGTACATTGCTAACAGCTCCCTGCTGAGCCCTGTAACGGACGTCTCTATGGACATAAGAACCCGGGATGAGAATGGGATCTTGTTGCGGGCCTCCAACGGAGCGGAGTTGTTCTGCCTCGGCTTGCTCAACTCCACCCTTCTGGTTAAACTGGACAGCGGCGCAAGCGCAGAGTTGCTGGCTTTCACAAGCGACAGGACCATCGCGGATGGTGCGTGGCACCGCATCCAACTGGCCATGGTTGACGCCACACAGTCAGTGTCCCGGTGGCACCTCACAGTGGACGGGCAGAGAGCCGGCGGCAGCTTCAGCGTTGGTGGCAACCTCAACTTCCTCAATGTTACCAAAATCTGGCTGGCTGAGAAATTCAATGGATGTTTAGGGGAGGTGAGAGTGGGTGGAGTCTACCTGCCACTTGTAAATATAGCAGACGCCCCTCAGTTGAGCCACTTCTCCAGACTAGGTGGGCATGCACCGGTTGTAGGATGCCAGGGTGCCCCAATTTGCGATTCTCAGCCGTGCCTCAACCAGGGTGTGTGTCAGGACCAGTTTAATGAGTTTAACTGCAGCTGCAGCCCAGGATGGGAGGGGACACTGTGTGAGACAGAGATAAATGAGTGTTCTTCAGGCCCCTGTGTCTATGGCACATGTAAAGACCTTCTGGCAGACTACCAGTGCCAATGTGAGCCTGGGTACACGGGGAGAGACTGTCAGGATGAGGTAGATGACTGTCTGGAGTTCAGTTGTGTGAATGGGGGAACCTGCATGGAAACAATGGGAACTAACACCTGTTCATGTCCTCCCGGATACGTCGGCAAGCGCTGCCAGTGAGTACAATCTTCTGTTTCTCTACAGCACATTTTGGGCTTTTTAGCTATTGTCCATATTGAGAGGACCACCATGAACAGACATTCCTTTTTCCGGAGTAATTCATTATTTGTTTGTAGAGATTACTTTTAAAACATATCCCATTAGATTACTCAAGTTAAGTAACATATACCAAATATATGAATGTTGGAATACTTCAAAGTTACAATATTCATTTAAAAATACACAATTTAAAACAGGCCTTTTATGAGGAGTTATATGACAAGTAACATGGATCATCTTAAAATAAAGTTTAAGATCCACTCTTTAATTCAGTACAGATTTTGTAGAGAAATATGGACTAATTTCAGTAAAAACATGATCCATTACCAGTCATTATTATGTCAAAGGAAAACTTCAGAATTTTTCAACCTGGACCCCATTTTCCTATATTTTAGTGTCTATTAGAGTGATACAGAGTGATGTGTTTGTCCTCTATAAGCAACATTTTTTGCCCCTGCCAGGCTCAGATTGTTATCATAAGGCAGAGGGGTGACAGTAGAAGCCTCCCCAAGTTCTACAAGGGTCTTGTGAAAGTTTTGTTATTGCAGGCAGGAAGTCACCTGTGTGTAGAAAGAAGAGATGCTTGAAAGCCAAGCCAGCTCTAAAGGAAAGTGTCCTGGGGAATAGAGCCAGATGCTGCTGGCTACCAGATAACAATCTGAGCCTGACAGACGCAAAAAGATATTGCTTATGGAGGACAAACACAGCTGGGCATACATGCCCCATCGGCCTCCATTATAGCCCATTGGCTGTGAAGTGGGCTGCTGTTTCTTGGTCAATACTGGACTAAATTCTGCTTAGTTCACTCTACTAGACACTAAAAGTTGAGAAAACAGGGTCCAGATTTAAAGTGAAATTCTCCATTTAATAATGATCCTACTCGCTTGAAAAAAAAACTCAAACTATGCTGCTAATCTAATACGAATAAAGATTACTGCATTGTCTTTTTCTCACCGCAGATGTTTTCAAAAGCATACTGTGATGAACAAGACTGGATAACTACAGTAATCACTAATATTAGGTGGCTAGCAACATCCACATCGATGATAGAACCTTGTCCTTGCGACCTTCTTGGCCATGTATATAGGGAAAATGTTCTTTATATTTTCATGCCAAAACACAGTTCCTGACATTGTCCTGGCTGTGTGTCTCTGCCATTGTTGTGTGGTGTGTGGCAGCCTGCCAGGCAGCAGTCTGCTACACAGTGCAGGTGCACTGAGTACACACAAAATAAACTTGATTGTAAATGTATGCCTCAAATGAATTTTAGAACAAAAATAGTAATCCATTTAAGTATTCTATTCTATCTATTCTAAATATGTAACACTGTTAGGCGTATTCCCTTAGTCCCCAATAAGATTGTCTACATAGATAAAATCATGACTATAACACCAATTTCATATTTTAATAGGGAGTACATCATTTGATACACCAAAAGTGTCAATTGATACTACTTTTCTACTAAGAGTGTTGTAATTAAAGAGCAAATTCACCCACCTATTTTACTACACAATTATAATTGTGTAATATAAATATGTTCATTTGTCCAATAGGTGGCGTTTCCCTCCAGTGGCATGTGACATGAACACAGAGTGTCTTAACGGAGGGGTTTGTATAGGAGGCGACTCTGGAGGCAACTGCACCTGCAAGCCGGGATTCATAGGTGCCAGGTAGGAGAGTTCACGCTGCACATTCCTCACTACACACTTGCTGCTCAGAGAAAAAAAAAAAGTGTGTCTGAATAACATCCAAGTGTAAAGGTCAGGAGAGTGTGTGTGTGTGTGTGTGAGGGAGAGACAGACAGAGTTGTTGCTCTTGTCAGCCGGGGTTGTGTTAAAACCCTGCTGATGTGTTTCAGATGCGAGACAGAAATAGATGAATGCGAATCCGGCCCTTGTCTGAACGGCGCCACCTGTCTGGACAGAGTCAACCACTTCCAGTGTGTCTGCGTGCCGGGCTTCAGCGGCTCACTGTGTGAGAGCAACGTAAGTGACGGACACGTCTTTAGACCAACACTAGCTTTGATTTAATTCATCTTGATGACACTTTTAGGTTAATGGAGGAGACTCATTTCACTTTTTATACAAGGACTGCATAACATGTGAATGGAAATCCTTTTATTAACTTATATAATTAAATATAGTTTAAGTGAAATATATAAGAATTCCCCAGTCAAGATCCCATTGACATTGTAGTGATCTAAATAACTAAACATTCAGCTTTCTTAACTGTATGTGGTGTTGTTTACTTCATATCTATTCTGTTCTATCTAGTTTGACAAGGACAGTCATTAAAGTGGGTTGTGAATCGCAATGTCTATTAAGAAGATGGTGCCTTAGGAGTACATTTTTTTAAATTGGTCCAGTAACAAAAACAGTGTAAATGCATCTGAATGATCCCCCTTGGTACGAACTACTTATTATACCGCCTCTCATAGTCCTATGTGTATACAGCTGTGTAACACACTGCTCACACAGGCCAGTTGAAACAATTCGCTATAATAGCTCCACAAACAGCAACAACGTGGTATGTGATGTGTGTGGGAAGACAGTTTTAGCTTTTATCTTTCTTGTATGATAATTCTTTATAATTAAACGATAAGAATGGATAGTCTGATGTATTATGATTATTATTTATTTAGGTTTTCCAACACATACAAAGTTGCAGAGAATCAGATAAACACTGGGCTGATGTCTTTTAGATTTCATTATGGTTCATTGGAGAAAAATCCCAAAACCTTGACTTTCACTTTAAAAAACATCTATGGTATTATTTCTTTTTCAATAAATTACATTATGCATAAAAACCGGAACCAAAAAGGCTTCATATCATGAATACATAATATTTTCTCTTCTTTCTTGCAGAAAGCGATGTATAAGGAGCGAGTCCCCTGGCTGGCGGTGACCATCCCGCTGACCACGCTGTGCACGCTACTCGCCATCCTGGTGGTTTTTTCCCTCATCATGACAGCCCGGAAGAAGCGTCAGTCGGAGGGCACCTACAGTCCCAGCTCCCAGGAGGTGGCCGGTGCCAGGCTGGAGATGGGCAGCGTCCTCAAAGTTCCCCCGGAGGAGAGGCTGATCTGAGGCCTCCGCCGCCACCTCGCAGCCTTTCCATTCAGAGAATGTGTCTAACGAACCAGTGGCGAGAACAGATGCTCTTGCAGTGTCATGCTGCTGGGCCTCCTGCCCTTAGAGGGAAGTGATGGAGGATAAATCAATGCCTTGGAAAACTACTAAGCCTCTGAGATGGACATGCAAAAGACCAGATAAGGAGAGAGGAGAGTGTGTCTGAACGATGCTCTGACTGCAGTCATCGTCCTGAAAAAGAGTCTTGAGGATAACGTTAAGATTTCATCCTACGGCACTAAAATTATGTGACGATTCCACATAATAAGGACTGTGTTCACATAGCCTGAACATCACTGGAACTGAAATTCTCTGATGCCCTGTACACGGTCATGTAAGGGCAAGTAATTTATCATTTTATAGTTTGGCAAAGCAGAACCTTATTTTTCTTCAAATTCTTCCACTGTAAACCTTCGGTAGCATTTGCATGACAATGGAAAAGGGAATTTACAAAGGGAGAAAATGCATTTGAAACAAACAAAAAGAAATTACAGAATTTAATTTGCATGAGTAATTGCTGACTATTATCAGGAACTCATTTCTTAACCAAACTGGTGAACTAGAATTGACATCACTTACACTGGAGGAATGAATGTCTGGTTGTTTTTAGTTAATGTTTAGAGATAGGGGCAGATATTTAAAGGAGTACTCCACTAATTTTCCACATGGCTGTTCTAAATAATGCCGATGATGTGATCGTGATGTCATTATGCTCGTCTGAGCTCGGGCTGGGAGACTGAGCTGTTTTACAACTGATAGGTTGCATTAAAACAAGGGAAATTAGCGAAGTTTAATGGATGTTGCATTATGGGAAAAGAAGGATCATATGTTTTTGAAGCTTAACCCATACATATAAAGGCTGCCTCTGCTGCACCAATTTCTACCATTTGAATCTCTCTTTTGCATTTGAACTGCACAGAAGTGTAACATTCAGTTACTTAATCTGTCAGGTCCCTCTGTAATACTAATCCTGCACTACTTATTCTGCTACCACGATCTCTTTCTATTCCTCTTTGATGTTTTTTCATTTTCCTTATGTCTTAACATGATTGAATCAGTCAAGAAAGCCTCCCTCATGAACTATTCTGTGCTGAATCAGAACATTTTCAAATGTACAATTTGATGTAGGGCACCAGCAAATTCACAGGCTTGTTTCCTCCACTCAGAATGCTTGTATCAGGAGAACAGAGGATTTGAAGTGTTCCTCCATCATGTGTTTTGCAGATTTTCATTCAACCAAGCACAACAGCATCTGTCAGCGAGAGGCTCCTAATTAACAGGGCCGCTCGCAGTGTTTGGTTTGAAGGAATTTGTGCAAACAGTTAACGTGACGGCACGCTGAGTCCAAAAACTGTTGTGTTAATAATTGCTGTATTATCCAGCAAGCAAACTACTCTACTTACTGTTACTGCGTAAGTAGCTGCAAGTGTTTTATCCTTGTCTTTGTGTTACATGTGCTGCAAAAGTTAGTCACTGTATTTTCTTTTTTTACCCTCTTTTCTTTGTAACATATTTAAGGGGAACGTTATTTAATTGTGGTCTGAGGTGGTCACATCAGTGTTTGTGAACTAAATGACTTTGTCAGAAAACAAAGAAAGAAGGACATTTGATTTTGTAAAGAACGCATATTTGAATTGTAGAACATTTAAAGGAATAGTTTTTTTGAAAATACATCATTTTTGTTTTCCTTCCAAGAGTTGAGAACAATCAATCTTTCTGTATAGATGAGACATAGTTATCTTAGCTTAGCATAGGGAAACAATTATAGCCTGACTTTGTCCAAAGTAGTTAATAAAAAATAAAAAAATACACCTACCTCTATCAATCAGTCAGTCAATCAGCTCACTAATGAATATTTTGCACAGACAGATGGGCTAACTTCACTAAGGAAGGTCCTAATTGTATTGTAAGCTCCCTCTTCCTTTCAGTTGTAGCCTTCTTAGACCAACATGATGCTTTTCTAGTTGGTAGTTGTAATGCATTGCAGCATTCGGTAGCCTACAACTGCATGCACATATGACGTAGTTTAATATTTAAATTTCTATGAAAATGAACAATATTAATCAGAATTAACACATCATGAAATGAATATCCAGAAACTTGACATGACTGCATGAGATCAACAGTTATTCTGTAAACAGTTATATTCTTATACATGCATCGGATGAAGAACAAACTAGCCTCCACGTCTGTAACTTCATCACATCTGTGTAAGTGCGCAGTACTTTATTCTACACGCAGGACTCTTAAATGGATTAGCAGAATATATTTAGCAGGCATGGCTTCATTTTATGCAATATTAGATTGATGACAATGATTATGATGACACTTGTAGTTTTAAAATTTCATTTGAAAGCCTAAATGCAAGTGAGACAATCGTTTCACCTGCCTGGTCATTAAGGTACATCGTAAACTCTCATTTAAGACAGCCGCTAAGGTAGAGTTTTGGAAACACATGTAGTTGGCGTGTCTTCCTTTGTTAAGTATTCCTTAGAAACCTTTGTATGATATTAAAGTTTATTGTTAGGAAAGGATGCAAATAAAGGTATTCTGTTTATATTCCCATCTATTTCAAGTTCAACATTTCCATATTATGAACCTTACAGCTTTGCTCCTGACATGTCTACTGGCAACTTCTCTGATTTCTAGTTTTCACAAACACTGATCAAACTGCCCTAGACTTCAGCGAATCATGAAGATTTCTTCATTTGTTTGAATTCTCATGAGCTCTCTGACGCCACTGTAGTCACATGTGTAGTCACATCTGTACTCCAGGAAGTCTCTCTGCTCACCTGCCTTTTTTACTCTGCTGTTAACTTTACTAAACCACTAAACTGGGATGCTTTGACTGGATCTCTGCAGACTGATGCACTGTTCTTACCATGGAAAGTATAAATACACTGGTCAATTTTATTGAATGTAGTATTAAATGTCATTCTAAAGGGGTAATAAGTTTGATCTGTGGAGTCACAGGTAGGGTATGTCCCAATTACTTTCTGGATTTCAAAGACTTTGAGGTTCACACTATAGCTCCTAATGTGGAGCAGCTTAAATACACAATATGGCCAAATGTACATGAATACTCCGATCCATATACTTTCATGTTCTTGTCGTCTGGGCCTGTTCCTGCTTTAGTTCCAGTGAAGATAAATCATGAAATTGTATAAAGCATTTTTGAGGCTGCAGAAACTACAAGTTTGAGTAGTAAAAATAAAGTAAGTAAAAATAAAAAAAAAATTAAATCTAAGGGTGTGGAGAAGTAATGATACCAGACCTCTGTAGCCCCACACCTCATCTCATTGTCCACTACTACTGTAAAACACCCAAATCTATAACTCAATTGTTACTAGACAGGTACTTGAGCTGCATTATGGGTAATGTAGGCTGCAGGTGTATACAAGAAAGAAAAATGTGGAAAATAAAAAAAAAAAAAATGTAAAACCAAAAAAAAAATGCCAATTATGAGTCCAACAGTGTTATAGGAGTGGAATGCTTATACTTTTAGTGATACAGCACACCATGATACTTAAGATGAAGGTGTTCCAACTCTGTGGCAACAGTGCACAAAGATACCCCCCATCTTTTTCATGGAATGCCAACAGGGAGTCAGACCTTATATCACCCAGCATCAATATTGGACCTCTCTAATGTTCTTGTGGAGCAAATCTCTGCCGCCAGGTCCCAAATTTATAAATCTGGCCAAAATTCTGACACCAGGAGCTGTCGTGCAGGCTGTTAAGGCAGCAGATTAATGACATTTCCACACATAGTGGTTTCTTCATTGATCATGTCAGTTTAGTCTACTCCCAGAGACTTATTGTGCTTGTCTTAACATAGTCGGGTTGAAGGAAAGTGCATGTTTCTGGTTATAGTTAGCTAGGGTGCTCTGCATCCTCCTGACATGCCCCAATCTCCCAGCATGCAGCTGCTTCTCCGTTGTTACCCCTGGCTGCCTCCAATGTTCCATAAAGGTCAGGAATCACTTTAAAACGACTGCAGGGAATGTATAGGTATGTGCATGATGAGATGCTACTACAGTATGTGCCTTTCACATTCCCCTGCATCCCATCAAACACAAGCATCCTACCGATTGTTTTTGATGTTACTTGTTCCTGTTCAGACAGATAAAAGCCTTTTGTGTTGATTTCAAAGAAGAGGTCAATGACAGAAACTCAGTGTTAGACGCTCATATTCAAATGCTGGTAAATTACACAGGCAAACTGTTATACAATACTGTGACTTATACAACAGATCATATTTACAGGAAGTGTGGATATCCCAGCTATGTACAGAATGGTAGTGATTACACTGGAGTGGCTTTTACTGAAGCTGTACCATGTACAGTACACCGGAGAGGAGTTATATTCCAACATAATATTCACTTTAGCAAATAATAATCACCAACTTGCACTCACGAACATATCAAACATAATTTGAAGTGTTTCCAGGCTCATTTTGAAGCAGTCACCATCAAAAAGTGGATATCCGTTTGGAATAAAATTCTTCACTGGTGTTGGGAACATTTGTCTATATGACAAGGTTTTTTTTTTACGTGTCTGTAAAGTGAGATGTATAATTTCAACCAAGTGGATAGTTAAACTGTATTATGTACTGTATATAGTGGAAAATGGTGTTTTTTCTTTTGTTTTTCTTTGGAGGTCAGCTGGTAAGAAATGTGTCTTAAACAGTGTTCAAGGAATAAAACAAAACTAAATAAATAAAAAAATCTGAGTGGAAAGCGTTTTCCTTAAATTATTATTTATTATATTTACATGTTTTACCATAATGTTGGAAAATTTATACTGTATTTTTTGGACATTTTTAATATAGTATCAGGGCATTTTTACCCATATGTCAAGACATAACGTTGGAACATTTGTTATCATAAAGACAGAACATTTTTCCTTAATTTTGGGACATTTCCTATAACATCAGGACCTTTATTACCATTTTTAAAGACATTTATTACCATAAAATCAGGACATTTTTTACTATAAAATCTGAATGTTTATACATTTTTTTTTTTTTTTTTACATTTTTTACATTTTTTACAATACAATTGGGACATTCTTTACCAAAATTTTGGAACATTTTTTTTACCATAATATCGGGACAGTTTTTAATGTAATGTTTTTCTATAACGTTGGTATTATTATTTTTTTTCTATAAGGTTGTTATTATTTTGCCTAATGGTTTGCATTGTTTAACACAGACCTTAACAATAGCATTGTCAGAACATCATTCATTTGTAACGACATAGTATGAGGATCCAAAATTGCATGGTGCAGGACAACAAGGGTAAGGATCTACAACAAAGCTGAAGTGGAGGGCCTTTGTTGTTCAGTTATGCGCCAGCCAGCATAATGGGGGTGAGTGAGTGATTCCAATGGGTTGATATGCACCTACTAGCAGGTGTAGATGTAGCATATAAAAGCTTAATAAACACTGATTAATGGGATAATTAAAGTAGAGATGGGTGTTTTCATGGTGACATACAGTATGCAAGTATACATACAGTATACTATCCTCAATTTATTATCCACCTCATTCCATGTATCATCTGGTATACGTCAGCACTGAATTCTGAAGCATCTCTAAGATAACAAATATTTACAGTAGAAGTAAAATCAACAATGAGACAGGAAATGAAATGTCTAGAGTGAAGGGGTGGGCAGAAAATATCATGGGCAGCAATATATTTAGTGAAACTTCATTGAGAGGTGTTACATTGAAAATGCCTTATAGAGTGATTATATTTTGTTTAACATCAGACAAAAGCAGAATCACATCATTTATATGAAGATCACCGTGGCAACGCGGTCCTGTCTCCCAGCTAGTCAACTTTCCCAAGACAACCTCCCCTCACCAAGGAGACAGGAAATGAACAACTGCATAGATATGAACAAATTTAGGGAAAAAATGGATTTAACAGTAATAACTGCTCCCAAACAAAAACATTGATATCTGCCTTCAAAAAAGAAAAAAAAAGAAAAAAAAAGAAAATGTGTTGAACTGTTGAACCTTCTCTGCAGTCCCCCTCCTTTCAAAACATCTTCCTCTCCCACTTTGCACTGCTCACCCACCCCCCACCACCCGTCCCTCACCCCCTCTCTTTGAAGCTGTAATGGTGCACTCCTTTGTGTCTCTGAGCGACTCCCACCCAGGGTGGCTGCTGGCTTGGTCAGTGCCTCTCTTCCCTAATTATGGCAAGTGAAGCAGGACAAGCATCCTCCTCCTCCTACCTGACCCCACAACGTGGGGGCGGAGGAGCCAGGAATGCTGGCATGAAACACACTCATCATCCTGCTACTCCAAAGCAGGATGATTGGTTTTAGATACAGAAAGACACACAATCATCTTACCAGAAACACTGTCTTCACTAAAATATATAAATTTGGAATCCACAATATGACCAACACCTTCACCACAAATGTCACCTGTACATTATTACTCTGGTTGTTCCTTCAGTGCCACCTTGAGGTTGACGTTTGTTAATCAGTGTGAAATATCTTAATAGTGTGTTTACAGTTAAATTCGCAAAACGTCGTCGAGGACCACAGAGGAACCATTTAAATTACCTTGTTGTGTCTTTGACTCTTCCTCTAGTGCCACCAGCAGGTCAAGGTTGTCACTTTTCATCTTCATTGAGTAAATAATGAGGACTCATTAAAGTACATATAGATTTTTTTCTTTTTATACTTTTTTTTTTTTTTTTTTTTACACATTTTCTTAATGTTTTAGAGTATTTTCACACCAGTGCCTTTCAAATAATAAAATAATTAAAAAAATACAACAAAAAAGCCCCCTGGTTTGTTTTCACCTAGGTGCAATTAATTTAGTATATGAACACAGTAATCCCATCAAGAACCTGGTGGTCTAGGTCTGGCCCTTAATGAATTCTGTAGCAATTCATTTGTAGTGTGAACGTTATCCGACTAGTTGTTACAACTAGTTGTTGTATTCTGCTCTGCAAATTTAGGCAAAAAAGCTCTAGGTGAGCTTTGCATATTGGGATACAGTGCAGTGGACATAATCCCCCCCCGTCATAGAGTTGTTGTTGATTATGATCCACCTGTTCTACAAAATGGTTTGGTCCACATGCTGTTTCCAACAGGCAGGGCTACCAGCAGCACCATGTTTCAGTTTAAAGCTTGATTTATGGTTCTGTGCTGAACTAATGCTATACCTATGATGTAGGGTTGTATTTGTGTCCATATATGGACAAACATTGGTGGAGCCACCATGGAAACTGCGGACAAACCCACTAGGAACCCATATGTATAACCCAAACTTAACACTTATGGATCCCACATAGACATGCTAGCTGATCTCAGAAGGTACTTGGTGGATTGGCACCAAATTGTGTGCACATATTGACGGTAGCATGTTTTGAAATACTTTTTGAAATTTGAAATCTGCCAAATAACAATCAAAATCACCAGTTGAGGTCAGATTTATTTTTTCCCTTAAAGATGTCACCAAAATGTGACAATGTCATTCAGCCTTTCCTGAGATCTGACCACAAGGTCAGCCAGATGCCCCACGAGGTCTGGCCAGTCCAATCAAATCATATTCTAAATGGTCCCATCACCAATTTTTCACAAATGTGGTTTTCTTTGAATTCTTTCTTTGCTAAAGATAATCCATTCATCAACATCAAACTTTAATGACCTACTCTGGCAGTTCAAAAACAACCAGCCATATACCTATGAAACTTTGTACATGTATTCATGGTCTCCCTTACACAACTGTTCAAAAGTTTGGGGTCATCCAAAAAAATTTACATTTTTATTTACCATCATGAGTTGTAAAATTAATAGAAACTTTTATTACAATAGCCTTCTGATGCACTGGACTGATAGTTGCTTGAAATGGACCTCTATACACCATGTAGATATTGCACCAAAACCCAGACATTGTAGCTAGAATAGTCATTTAGCACATTAGCAATGTCGAGAGTGTATTTGTGATTAGTTTAGTTATCTTCATTGAAAAAAAACAGTGCTTTTCTTTCAGAAATAAGGGAATTTCTAAGTGATGCCAAACCTTTGAACGGTAATGTACGTATATACAGGACCTACCTGTGTCTCCACTAATAAATATCAAAATCAAACCTACACCATGTCATCTATTGGCTTCGACTTTAATTTCTAGTGCTTGAGAATTTTAGCCTTGTCCATCAATAGTACCATATCATCTGGTTTTTACCTGGTGTGTGCATTGTATTGTATTACATCATGAGAATGATGATTGATGAATGACATGTTTAATTGTGAGTGAATGGTGTGGCCCCATTAAAATCATGATAAGAACAGTGTCTAACTTGCTTTCACCACACTAAAACGTCAACCATGGGTCACACATCCTTCAGACATGATGACACATATCGACATCGTGCTATACAAACAAACTTCATTAGTCTTATGGAGTAGTGCGTGCTGCACCCTCCCACCCTGCCTCCTACCCACCGCGTGCACCTCCTCCTCCTCCACCCATCTGCCCCTCACTCTCCCTGACTGGATGGCTGGCTGGCTGGCAAGTGACAGGACTGACAGACGAGACCTGTTCCTGGGTTAGTATCGTGTCGGCGGGGAGCGAAGCCTCCCGGCGGTGTCAGCCATCATGGTGCCAGCTCCAGGTCTAATGAGGGAGACTGCCGCCTCGGCGTTCCCTCCCCGGTGTCAGGAATCGGCCGACAAATCAGCAGTGCATCACGGGCCCACCACAAATGATATGTTGACAAATGCAGATATTTCACTTTTAATTGACACTAAGAGACGGAGATGATCCGGCTGCCAGGGCCTCTGAGGAGACAAGGACAAGACAAGATGGGAGAGAGATATGGGGAAGAGGGAGAGGGGAAGGGGGAGACGGGGGGTAAAACAGTGTTAGAGAAAAGAAGACGTTGGAATAGGCCTTGGAAGATGTTTAATATTTGCGCAGGGTGTCACTTTTTTTTTTTTCTGTGTTATGGTTGTTGGGGGGGAGGGGGGGAGATTAGAGGTGCGCGTTTCTGAGACTTGTCAGCGCTGACAGCCGCTGTATATATGGCAGCCTCACAGCCGACTGATTCTTCTAAACCCTGACAACATTGCCTATTCATTTAGCCAGGTGGGCTTTCTCTGTAAAGTCCCCCTATCTCAACTGTGCCTGACAAAGGCTGGATTAGGGAAGGCTTGATATTCTACTATGTGTTCTTTTTTTTTTCTTCTCTCTTATTGTTTGCCTTGCAAATTCATTTTGTAGGCTATAAAAGGCCTGTGTCCACCACTTTCTGTGAAAATAATTTTCCTCCTTGATGACTGCAGGTCAGTTTAGATATAATATTGTAGATCTACTCGTTGAATAACACGTTTAGGTCATAGTCAATCGCCAACGAAAGAACAATAGGACTATGAATTCATGTTTTCATGCCTTTTTGCAATCAAAAATCAAACCTTTTTCTCAACTATGCCTTTACATTAAACTTTGAGGGCAGTATTCATTCATTGAATTTCTTCAATAAGGATTTCACTATAATTTTGAGGACAGACATAGATACATGAGGTTATTACTAGTTAATTACAACGTTGCACTAAATGGTTTTGGTGCACACCTGCTGGTCAGTCAGTAAACAGTATTTATCCAGATCATGGCATAATACTTTTTAAAGTAGGTTTTTATTATGAGATGAGATTGATGAAATTATAAGTTTTTCAGACCATCATGTGCATGAGTAAATTCAGAACCCTTTTACAGCATATATAACTCAAATCTACTAAATCAAAGAAATGAAACAGTGATTTCACTGTTATTTAACATATCTGTATATTTTTTTAAAGACATTTCATGAAATAATCACTTTCAATCATTTTCTGACTTAAACAAAGTTATAAACGCTTTTGTCTTCTCCACAATTGTTTATTGTAACTCGTTGTTTACCTTCCTGAGTGTCAAAGTGCACACACACCTTCAAATTATACAACAGCTGCAGCCAGAATGTTTCTGACTGTGCAAGTCAGGATTTTTGACTTTTGGTTAAGTTAAGATGTAATTATTGTTAAGCTTGTAATATTTTAAGGCTTTCTTTATAATGGTGTTAACATTACAACACAGTGATGAAAGATATATAGCACATAAAACTTGTACATGGAACTCATTTGTGCCAAATGAAAACATATAAAACCAATAATATGGACACTAAAGCCTGTGAAACAGGAACAAACTCAATTCTACTGTATTTGCTCAACAAAATCATCTACATCTAAATACTGTTTTTTGACTCTTCATAATGTAGCATACATCTAACAGTATCATTTCCCCTCATATTATTAGTCATGATAACCAACTGTAATTAAACTATCAATAGACAAAATGAAGCAAGACTAATCCGCTAATGTTATTTCACTGTTAGAGTGTATCTGATCCCCTGACTAAGCATCTGTGAATGCCACATGGTTTCAGAATATTTTCCAAAGATCAGACCGCAATTGTTTGTTGGATTGGTTCATTTTTGGAGACTGAACACATAGAGATGGATCATACTGCATTTTTTCCCCTGTGTTTTTTTTTTTTTTTTTACAGTCTTTTGAAGGCTGCCCTGCAATGATCCCTGCCCGTCAGTGTGTTTTTATAGCGTTTGGCACAGTTGCTTGTTATAAATCTAATCTGAAGTCTCAAGCACTGCAGCGTTAACATCCCAAACCCTCTGATTCTATTACCATTTCAATATGTAAAATGGTTATAGAATTCAACCTTATGACAAAACACAAAATGATCAAATCAAATAATACCATCAAATAATACCACCCTGCTTAATAGGCTATTGTTTGAAGTAGGCTTTTTAACATGTTTAACATATGCTGAACTCAACACATTTATTACAATTTACTGTGATATACTGATACTTGCTCTGGCTATAGCCCTAAGTCTTATACTAGACTGTAGGCCCACAGGAAACATTTAATATCAAACTTCTGTGTAACTTTAGAGAATTCAATGTGTTTTTGTGAAGCTGATGCTCAATATCAAATGGCAAAATTGGAAAAAAAATAGATAAATAAATCTGTATATTCCTACTACAGCACTGCAAATTAAACTCTGTCTCAATATTCCACGATATTGGTTCATTAATACAATATAAAACGAACTAAAATGCATATCTGAAAGATGCAACGGTTGATGTCACAGCTCAATACAATCTTAAAAATGGTGGCTTAAAAACAATCCAATTTGGGTAGTTTTCTAATCCAGTGCTGGATGAATACTGGACAGAATACACATCTTAATTTAACCTAAATGGGTTGGTTCATTCAATCCAGCAAGTTAAGTTGTTCATGTAACTAAAATGTTCCCTTTGTGAGATTTACGTTGAATGTTGCAAAATTAATTGACTAAATTTGTCCGTGCAACGGCATCCTCTATAAAATTCACTGAAATTTGGCAAAAATATAGGCAATGTTTTTATGTGATCTAATTTCTCTGTTTTATTCTACCCAAAAGCTACAAAATGCACCTTGGTCAGCAGGTCTGCTTTCATTTATTGTTAACGTTAGTTCCTGAGGAAATGACAAAAGATGGCTGGGTAGTTTTAGCCTCATGGCACCAGTCCCATAATCTAATTGGATGACAGAGAATGACCCTGCCAGTAGCCCAGTATGCTGAGGAGCCTCAATAACCCAGCACTGTCCTGTCAATGAGGTGGAGATTCATGGTGAGTAACATGTAATCATAAGCAAAGACAATAAAAGTCACTGCTGTGAAAATAAGACATAGGTTTAATGCTACATCTTAAAAATTAATCAAATAGTGTAACTCAGTTACTTGCTTTTGACTATTAAAAAATCTTTTTAGCCCAATGTTTTGACCTTTTGCCTTATGGTAATTCTCTAAGTTTTATTAAATGTCCCAGGGAGAGATTTTTTTTTAACAGATAGGAGATCAAAAGGAAACTTTCCGAGTTCCATTGCATGGGATATATACATACATTGTTATATTTTATATAAGATAAGTCACCATTAAAAGTCTGAAGGATATGTACTGTATTACAACAATACATATTTGGAGCAAACTTTGTTCCAATAGTAGACTGTATGAAGCCCTGATGATGTGTTTAGCAGAGTTCCTGACCTCATATCTTAGCAAAAAATAGGACGATTTCTTTTTCATTTTCTGTTTTTCGTATGCATTCTTGTCACGTTTTCTTAAATAAAAGTCATCCACTGATACAACGCTGTACTGCCATAAAGTTGGTTCCCAGTCACTTCACAAATACATGTTGAAATAGAAATAGAAACAGCAGAGGCAGGGAGATCCTAACATTCCCAATATGACTCAAGCTCCAAAAGGCACCGACTCCTACACTTTCCATGATGCAACCAAATGCATTTTATCATTATCCTCTGCATGTGTCTCAAACTCCACTCCCCCGGTGTGAAATGCAGACGTTCTGTTAAAAGAAAACATAATATCAAACTGAATCCTGATGACATCATCGGTTATCTTCTCAGATTTTACAACATAACATGTTATACTGTCTTTACAAAATGATTCCTCATGATGGAACTTATATGAAACATGAAAATATGAAGCATCTGTGCCATTAGAAGATAAGTATAGTAATTAAAAAGCCTGTTTAAGTCTCTAGCATTACATAGTCTGTATTCTATAACCAAAACATTCACTTTGATATCATATTCTTTCACATTTTGCCAATATATTGAATTATTAATTTCAAGCAATTTCTAGCCCTCTCTGTTTGTTACATTTTTTGCTGTTTCTAAGTTGTTTTGAAATACAGCTGCTCATCAAAGGCTTTAAATATTTTGCTCTTATTTGCGTTTGTGCAGATAAAAAATCTGCCTTTTAAGCTGATGGTTTTATTGGAGAATCCACATTCATTCAGGGGAGAATCAACATTCACGTAATTATTATTTAAATTAACAATATGTGTCCTTTGTGTTGATCCTACATTAATACCATTTAAATACCCATTGATGCAAGCTTGCACGTTTTGAGGAAGAAAACAATTAATCATGACGTTTTAATTAATCACGATTAAACATGAGTATAAATGATTCATCACAGAACATTTCACAGTTAATTGGTTAATCTTTTTTTTAACAGAATGACAGGATTAGTTTTTTCATGCATGGACATATTACTCTGAGGTGACTTCCTGTTGTCTCTTACTGACAGAAAGCACCCATTTGATTTGCAGAAAAAACGTGTTTTTGGCTCTTCTGGAGTCTCCCCGGTACGACGGTTCCCTGATCTGACCACCAGAGGACAGACACGAGCTGCAGCTCCGACTGAACGCTGACAAGCAGAAGAGGAACGTCCAAGTTTCAAACGTGTTTATTTCACATCCTTGGGCTTTGCTCATCAGATCAGTTTAAATAACTAACCCTCCCAGCTTCCATTCCTCTCTCATGAATAAAGCTGTGGCCCTTAGTGGTGCCTGCACTGTCTCTTGGCAACGCTAGACTGCTCTCTGAGGTTTAATACACAGTCACTCACACAGACACACGCAAACACACACACTCGCCCGCACACACGCACGCACCCATGCTCCCACACACACACACACACACACACATGCACAGTATGAGTAATAGTTGCGGGTCACAACAGAAACATCATTAGATATCCAGCTGTCAGACACTTTCTTGGATTCTAAATTGGACGTGTGGGTGAGAGTGATACAGCACAGCCGAATAATGACTCAATTGCATATTGTCTGATCCATTAAAAAAAACCTCTGGTGTCTTCTCACCTTTAAGTGTCTATACTGGAAGTGAAGGCTGGCAGACTAAAAGTACGCCGGGAATCAAGTCGAGCCTGGGCTGAATCGCTTGACTCAATGGGGGTGGGGCGGGGGGGGGATGGGGCAGCGGAGGAGACGGAGGAGGCCTCGCTTTCTCACGGAAGTAAGAGTTTAAAAGAGGAGTAACTTTCACAGGGAGGCGAGAGGGAGAGAGTATTTACTCTGCTGATGAATTTGTGGTTAATTGTGAGTGTTGCTGTGTATGACTATGTGGGGGGAATGTTAATGTGTACCCTTGGGTAGGGCTGATAGAGAGGGAGACATCCCTCATTAAAGTAATTAGACCTGCAGGAGAGGATCCCCCGGCCCAGGAATAGATGTGCACATCCACATCCACATGCACAATACACACAAACACACACACACACACGCTCTCAGTGAAGACCTCTCACACACAACCGCACAGGCATTAACCTACATGTTTCACATACACACACACACAGACAAATCACACAACCTAATCTGGCGAAATCATAATTTCAAAAGTTCAATTTTGCGGCATGCCCTTATGATTTCGTCTTCCATGGGCCTGAAAACAGTATAGGCGGATTTTTTTGGGGGAGGAAAAAACAAACATTCAGTACACTGTGTTTTCTCTATGTTAGCAACAAAGGAGAATTTCTGCTACTTGGCTCTTGGCTCATGTTTTGGGGTCTGATCGTCCTGAGCCTCACTCTATCTGATGTCATTGCAGTGATGTCGCCATGTTTTATAATGTTCAAACACAAAATTTGTAAAACTGTTGTAACCCAAGCTGCAGTAACAGACTTCGGCTTTGATGAAATGGCCTATTTGAAGGTGACCAGCCAAACTTCACACTGCACAGATTCATTTTACAGGAAGAACTACATTGTTGACCATAAAGAACCACTGATCTGGGGAAAAATGATAGCATCATTTATTTCTTTAATATTTATTTATTTTTTATTTTTTTGGTGGTGAGATTTTTCTGTGAAAAGGCAGGTAGAGATACCATGATTGAATCCAACTCATTGCTGTTATATGAGTCTTAACCACAAGGTATCTGGTAACTTTGTACCATACTTTTACAAATAAAAATAAAATATATATTTATTTTAGCCCGTCCTTTTCCAGTTGTTAAGCAAACGTGACTTGTGATTTTTGGAGTGTCATGTGTAAATTACACATTTTTAAGTGTCCAAGACTCTTTTTTGAAATTATATTTAAATATATCATATTTCAAATTAATATGCAAGCTTGCCTCTGTTTGAAACTTTTTTTAAGGATTGTGCACAATATTGAATATTGCTCTTTGTGCAATAAATGTCAAGTTAATTATGCAACATTACACCTTCTGTGAGCAAACAAGTTATTATGTTAAATACCATATATATATATATATATATATATATATATATAGTAGATTATAATTGTACTGTGAATTGTACTGTGAATTACTCAACATGTAAAATAGTCCTCATACAACAATACAACTGTATTGTTGTGTGTTGCAAACCATTCATCAACTGCAACAAATGCTTGTAAATACTGAATATGGGAATTTAAAGTAGTTTAAAGTACTGCAAGTAATCATAGTGACATAGATATGTTTTTATAATCAGATATTGTTTTGTTTACAGATTTGAAGCAAATAAAGGGCAATATCCCTTCTGTGCCCTTTCAATATTGTGTTGCACTTGTGTAGATCGGTTCTTTATAACCTCACATTTCTTTGTATGCACCAAACTCGCAAATTGCAAATGCTTGCATTAGGTAACAATATATACGAGTGCCAAATGAATGGGTTATTTAGTTGTTTTTCTATTTAAACCAATGATCAAGACTCCAGTTGGAATATCTAAGTGTATAGTAACTATTTCCATGGTTAAGTATCAAAGTGACCAATTAGTTTCTAAAGTAGCTTCGCTCAGCACTGTTTTAAGGCAACATGAACTCCCACAACTGAACTCACAATGGACGCTTCCCCTCGAGTTCCACGCGAGTCTGCTCCACTGGATGGGGCACCCTCAACAGAAGACCCCCCACTGCAGAAGGTGCATAGCTTTGGGTCTAGGGTGCAGGGGGTCGGCTTTTGGTCTGACTTTGTTCACAGCTGTACCGTGGAGGAGATGGGGAGGTGAGCATGAAAGCCTGGTGCTGTTTGTCTCTAGTTGAAATAGCAGGAATCTGGGGAGGGGGGAGAACAACAGAGCTAATTAGTCAAGAGGAGCTGACAGAGCTCAGCCAAGTGGCTCAGCGCCAGTCAGGGAGGGGGAGGCAGCGGGGAGGCCGTGGACAGCGGGGTTACGCTCATATATTGGTTTGCAGATGCTGGACTTTTATTATATGCATCCTGCAGTTTTACATACTGATTGCATGTGTGAATGTTTTATTTGCCCCCATCTCCTGTGATTTTAAAAGTGTCAAAAAAAAAGATCACTAGTTGGATATTTGGCATTTAGAAATAGCCAGAAATGAAATATCAGCAAACTCAGATAAGATGGTGAGAGGAACAGGAGTGGTCACCAGGCAGAGAGGACTAAAGTGAAGAAGCTAAGCTTTCAGCCTCTCTCATGGAAACTTGTTTGTGTGATGTGGTCCAACGATGTTGAACATTAAAATTGCTCAAACCTTTTTTTGACTTCAAAAACTCAAAGATGATAAAAAAGGTTTTTACATAGTATCCAGTCCCAAATAATGAAGTAAATTAAGCACCGAAGGACATGTGATGATTGTCACATCAAGAAGACAAGGATGATGTACTTTTAATTACTATGGAAAGTATAATTTATTTGCAATAAAACCAACAGTATCTTGTCAACAGCTCCTCCCTAACTATAATAATAATATAATTTTTGGGTTGTCCTCTTATTTTGCTTAGTGCATGTTTGGACAGGTGTGTTGTAAGTAGGTTGCTCATGACCAAACTGAGCATTACATAACAGGCCAATAGGGATTTGGATCATTATGTCAGCAAATGAGCTTTTCATATTTTTTTTCCTTTTTTTTCTTTTAAAGACAAGAGACACAGCATTAACATCAAACGTGTGGTACTGTGTGGTTTAGGAAAGAAGACGATACAAATAAGAGAAAGACAATTCCATATATAAGTGTAACAAATTCCCAAAAGAAGCCAAGTCAGTCTGCTTTCTGAAGGTATAAATTCTTTATTGCTACATGATAAAAATAACACATGTCGACTGCACACAGAATTAATTCCCCTTTTGTGTGGACATTGACTGCTGGAGCGATGAGCATCAGGTTTTCTGTTATATTTCATGGAACATTCACTCAAAATTCAGGTAGAAACAAGGTGTATATATATATTTGTATGTTATAAACTGTGAGCCTGTGGGAAAATGTGTAAGGATAAATAGAGAATAGCTGGAAAAAAAGGAAACTTGAAAAGAATAAATAATTAAAAACAGTAAAACTGAGCGGAGCAACAGCAGATATTACATTAAATAGTTCACATAGGTTCAGAAGCAGAGCCTTTACCACACCACTATTCACCTGTCTATCCTATTTATACCTGGGCAACCTACCCTGCCCTGTTTGTTGATTTCTTGACAGACTACAAAACCAAAATTCTCGATTTAATAGCAACTTAAAATGGATCCAGATCCATCCAATGCAGCTCCTTTTAGTTTGTTTCACCCACTCATCAACTGATTCAGGCGAGAACAAACATGATGATGACAAACGGATGAAACGGATGACAAATGCAACGATAGATCATTTTTGCCCTTGGCGCGGACCAAATGAACCAAACTACAGATGTGAAAACACCCTTGACTTGGATGTTCACTTCGGATCCTATTTGTACAGTGGGGGGTTTGTGAGTATTTGAGTACTTGGGGAGTCAAGGCTTCTGCTCCGTCATGTTCTGTCATGTTCTAAGTTATTAGTTATTAGTTTTGCCATGACTTAAAAAATGTGGTAAATATGAAATGCAACATTTTATTACTACAGAGCACATCATATCTGGCAGAATACTTGGTGCGATTAAAAAGTGCCAACTTCAGTGTACAAAAGGGCAAACATTTTCTGATGCAAACATTTAATATGAGGCATGCAGTAGTTTATAAAAAGACAGAAAAGAGAGAAATAGACAGACAGGCTGGGTGGAAGGAAGGGGGGAAGGGGGAAGGGAGTCGGCATGCAGAGTGAAAAATGAAAGCTTGTTTAATTAAGCTGAAGTCGGACGGCCACTGTGGACCGGCCTGTCAAATCAGCCAAGCCTTTTAATAGTTGTAGCTGTTATTCACTCTGGGAAAATTTGGTTATGTACCGTTCTTAAGCTTCACACTGTCTCGCACTGTTTCAGACCCAATACATATCACCACCGCAGCCTACTGATGGACACTTACAGTAGCATCTTGAGACATGTTATGTGTTAAAGGAGGAGTAAAAGCGACAAAAGAAATCGTGGAACAAACAACCAGAGATCGTCTGTGCTGCAGCATTCCCTCTCTGGGAGTGATAGCGGTGCTAAGCAGCCGAACCGCTGGGGACAGACGGTCTAATCTGCAGCTGCATTGGAGGTTGGATAGTGACTGGCTTTTTGATTTGTTATGTGCAAAATCTGGTTTGCACGGGGTACATTAGAATCTTAAATTATAGGAAACAGTTCTCTTGTGACACACTTCGCACCTATACGAGTCAGTATATTCGAGGTAAGACATCTTAAGGCATGCAAACAAACAGGAAATCAGAGTGAGTAGAGGGACTCTTAAACATTTGTTTTTAAAAACATAACAATGACTGTAGCAATATGTGCGGTTGCCATGATTTATGAAGGTTGCATAACTTTAAGCAAGTAAAAAACATTTTCCTAGTCAATAATGTTTGATTTTGCAGCTGATTTTCTCGCAATTTGCAAAAAACGTATGTGCCCTTTTTGTGCTAAAATTGCAGGAACCAGGAAAAATTGCACCAAAGAAGAGTCACATGTAATCAATATATCTTTGATTTAAAATTTAAAAATATATCTATTTGAAAACATTATAGAAACAACTATATTTTAGTCCCATTTTTAAATCAATTTCACACAATAACCATGAAACGTATGTTCATTTTATGCTAACATTTCAGGAATTGGGAAATAAAAGAACCACCTCTAATCAAGTCCGTTGATAAAAAGCATCCTAACATCACAGAAACAACTATATTTCAGTGCACAATTTGAAATGCATTTTCTTCCTCAAATTAATATGTATACTTTGTAATACAAACAACATGGAAAGGCAACAAGATAGTTAAGGTGGCCAGAAATTACCAACAATGGTGGTTTAATATAAAATGAACATAATGATTAATTAATTAACTAGTGCTCAAATAGTAATAACGTTACTTTTGAGGCCAACACAGAGCTTAAAAAATCCTCAACCCTCACCCATGTGGCTGCTTTTCACCGGCCTGCTGTGGAAGATAAAGGAGTCTGCTCTGTGCATATGAAAAGATTCATACATATTGAAACCACAGCAGGTCTGATCCCGCCCTCATTTTTAATCCATATTCCTTAAGAGCTTGAAGAATAAAATACCTCTTAATGCTCAGCTTTGGCATTCATTACAATACATTCTCCCACTGTTGCTTAGTTTGGACCTCAGTGAATGCAGAATAAGGGTCTGAGGAATAAAGCTGTGTGGCCCACATATAATGTGATTAAACATGCAAGACATACTGCATTTGGTGCCAAGGAGACTTTTTTTCAGCGGGTAGATAGATATGGTCATAATATACGACAAAGGGGAAGGATTGTCAGATTGTGAATAGAAGCACCATGGTATGGTTTTCTGGTTCTGCTACAGCATATAAAACATGTCAGCGTCGATGAAGGGGGGAGTTGCTCTCCCACTCGGCTGAAGCAAGATTGCATTTCATAAAGAGTGCTCAAAATGTCCATAATTTATTTTTCATCCCACTGGAAAACGCAAGCTGGAATGCGAGTGACTGCTGAATAATGCCGTTATACTCTCAAAGCGAAAACCCAGAGAAAAATACTTAGATTTTAACTCATCAAAGGTGGAAATAATTTGAATTTTGAGAATTCCATCTTCACCACCAGTATCAGGAAAGAGTTTTTTTTTGTTTTTACCTCTTAAACACTATATTAGCGCAGGTGTTCTTTGCCTTGGGCAAATACTCTGACATATGCATAAGAATTGGTTTGACAGATGTCACCAAAAAATAAGAAGAACTATGGCAGTAGTGCAATTAACATACTGTTAAATAAATTTAAACATGAACTCTGTTATAATATAATACTGTTTTGTTTGCCTGTTCTGTTTCTTTTTTAAAAATTACCTCAATAAAAAGAGAATAAAAAAAAAAATTAAACACATGATGCTGTAAATGCTGTGTCAGCAGTGGGACACACATGAAAACTGAATTTAAAACAGAATTCTATTGGATTTGGGTTTATTAAATGAGACCAATAGTATTTCTTTAGAGCATAAATGTAAAAATCCAGTTGTTATAAATACTCAAATAAATAATTTAAATTTGATTGCATGACGTCTATGCATTTCATTATGGTTCCTTCCACTTCAAGTGGACGTGAAGCACGGCACACGGTGTAAAAAGTAAGCACACGGCTCAGAGGGGTTGTTTTGAGTTCCTGAATTATTCATAGATGTGTTTTGGGTGGAGCATGAACTCAACAAATCAGAGTGTCATTTCTCATCCCTTTTAAAAACCATGTTGAGCTTGCACCTGCGCACTGCTGCCTACAGATTTGGAAAACTGGAGAGACATGCTTCATGGTGGTGGGTTTAAACTAAAGGTCCCACATCATGCACTTTTATGGGTTTCATTTGAAGTCTTTGATACCCCACTGATATCAGTATATCAGCCAAGGTTTAAGACATTTTCTTTAAAGCATGAATATCCTAAAAGCAAAATTGGAATAAATTCTTTATAGTAATCAAAACGGATAACGTTGGCACACTGCACAACTCTATTTTCATGGTTTTATTGTACTGAATAAAATAAGAACACCACGTTTTCTTGTAAAAAACAACAAAAAAAAACAAAGATAAAAACCAAAGATGATTAAAAAAAATAAAATCTGAGGAAGCATAGGGTTACATGTGATATCACAGGTGCAGTGTCACTTTCCAAAGTGGTTTTGAGATTTGGCTACCGTTTCTGCCACGGCACAGGTGCAATACTTGCAGGGAACACACGTTTGGACTGGACAAGTGATGATATTTACACCCTGGAGGAGCTGTGGGTCCAATCTTTTGTCCATGGAAAACTTGAGGGGGTTGTGTAAAAAACTTGTGTTTTTGGGACTGTAGATCTTCCGCACAACGTGGTCAGCTGACCTTTTGAACTACAAGCAGGTGATGGAGCCCTGTAATCTTGGTTCTGGGTACAGCTGGTCTAGTAAGAGCAACATTCAGCATGAAAAAAGGATCCAGGAATAGACTTGACTTCCTGAAATGTTCCTTAAAAAGAAAAGGAACAGCAAAAAAACGTGTTAACACGTTTTGCGTAGCAATTATTCCGGTTCGGTCTTGGAAATCAAGCAATTCTGCTTTGAAGTTGTTGAAGTTTGCTCGTTACAAAGTTGTAACACATTTTAAAACAACTATTGTGTGATTTACAGCCTGTATTCTTTTCATAATGTTCTCATTGTGTTCTTGGACAGTGAAATGAAATCGTTATTTCATTCTCATGTACTGGAAATGTATCCGTTTGGGAATATATTTGGTGAGAGCACTGTGGAAGAGCCAGCTGCCCTGTTGTGAACAAATAAAATGGAAGGGGGGATTAAGTTATGAGCATTAGGAAGTACAATCTGTTGCATGGCTGCAAAGAAAGGAATCCTCCGTCATCCTGAATGTTTGAAGAGGCCCATCTGGTCAAGGTCCTCTAAGAGTCTTTTGTCTTGCGTCAGTATGGATCCAATGCTTATTGAATGCTGAAGATGACCCTAAAACATGTGTAAAACCCAAGGCCCGGGGGCCAAATCTGGCCTGGCACCTAATTTTCTGTGGCCCCTCAGGATCTTGCACAGACTTGCACAGACAGACTGTGATTTAGAGAGATGGGAAAGCGAATAAACGTTTGAAATTAACAGAAACATGCTGGTCACATTGTCTTTGTACGACTTTGCCAACTCCACAACCTTTTCTCAATTGGCCACTAAGTTTGTTGAAGTACATCTATCATTACTTTCTTGTACTTTATATTCTTTAATATCTAACAGTCTTTGAAAAATCCATTAAATAAGTAAAATTGTAATCTTTACAATTGGACCTTTGAGGGAAACCAGAACGCTGATGTGGCCTGGGAGGAAAAGTTTGATGCCCCCTGCCCTAAAACAACAAACTATCCCCAAAGCAATTAGCTCCTAGCTAATCAGCAGCATGAATAGCATTGATGGGCTGTATTAAAGTATGAGCTTCAGATTACGTAGTCTGTATCAATGCTAACTATTATATTATTACTGATATATTATCATACTAATGAAAGTTACTGAACTTCTTTGTTGATCTTGACAGACAGTTGCGTGTGTTTATTTGGAGCAATAAACCTGCTTTATTAGAAGATCAGTTCCACAACTCCCCAAATCTAAAGAGGGTCTCACACTCCCAAATTTTCATCATCACCACTACTGTGCCTGTAACATTAATAAAATTTGTAATAGACCCACCATAAACTTGATGATCCCTACCCACCCTGAGTTCATTAGAGATATCATCCTTCTTCGCTTTGCCTTCACACCGTAACTTGCTCCCAGCTTCTCATAATAACCCAAACAATCAAGAGGAACCCTGTTGTTATTAACACCATTAAAATTTGGCTCCAATTCAGGAAACTTCAGGGTCCGCACAGAGCTTCAATTCATATGTCGATTTGAAACAACCACCTATTCCCCCATCCTGTACTGACTCTGACTTCCGCAGCTGGGGCATTAACAGTCTCACAAAACTTAATGACCTCTATAAAAAATTGCTTCCTTGTCAGTCTATTTCTTTTTTTTTTAAATAAAACATTTCATTCAAAAACAGTTCCTCTATTTTCCCAACCTCCTGAATCACCAAGCAGCCTTTTTGTCAGTCTTGATTTCCCGGATCAAAAGCAGCTGATATCAGTTATATACAGTTATATATAAATCTCTCAAGGAATCTTGGGTGTGTGGTTTTGGTGGCAATATTTCTGAAAGTCAATGGAACGATATTCTCAGACTAGTTCACTCATCATCTCTCTGTGCCAGAAATGGATTCTGCAGTGCAAGGTGCTCCATGGACCTCACTTTGCCAATGCCAAACTAAAAAAAAAATCGAAGTGATGCCTGTAATTCATAAGCAATCTTGTGCTGACCATTTACATATGTTCTGGACATGCCCAAGGCAAACCCAGTTTTGCTCCAATATCTTCAAACCCAGTGAACAAACCTCCAGCATATACACTAACCCTCCAACAGTGTTATCTGAGAATATCAATCACAGTACAGGAATTGTCACAATAAGTATTGTGAAGGGACTAATTAAAGGGGAACAACGTGAAAAGTGGTCAGCAAGTGGTCGGCAAGAAGGTTGCAGGTTCAAGTCCTTGTTCTGGGACCTTTCTTTGTAGAGTTTGTGTTTGCGTGGGTTTTCTCCAGCTTCTTCCCACAGTCCAAAAATATGCTGATGTTAATTGGAAACTCTAAAATGACCATAGGTGTGAGTATGTGAGTGAATGGTGTGTTTGCCCCACGATAGACTGGTGACCATCTGGGGTGTATCCCTGCCTCTTGTCAGAACCCCTTGACCCTAGTGAGGAATAGGCAGGGTATAGAAAATGACTGACACATTTTTGGGCTCCTCAAACTGAAAACCAATAAATACATGGGAAAAAAAGACTATTTGTTCTGCTTTATGGTTGTTTTCCCATCAGACTCCACTGAAATCGGTTCTAATTATCAAACACACTGAACTAAATGGTGAGCATGGTAATCATTAAAACTTCTAAACATCAGCAATGTTAGGGTTGTCATTGTGAAAATATCTTTTTTATCCAGATCTATAGTCCACAACCTAAAGATCGTCAGTTTCCTATGATAGAAGACTAAAGACCAGAAAATAACCAGATTTCAGAAACTGGAACCAGAGAATCTGAAACCAGGAAATAAATATAAATGAACTGGAACCATAGAATTTGGACATTTTCTGCTTAAAATTGACTCAAATAGATTTGGCTACTAATCAACTAATCAATGCAGTTCCACTCCACGGATACAGTATGGATTTTGCACAATTCTGATTCTGAGTTTGTCACCCTGACTCATTGTATACTCATTTTGAACTGGTTGTTGGATAACTGTATAGAAGAACCTTCTTCTGTTCTGATATTATGAGTATTATTTTACATGTTATTTAGCCAATGTACAATTTCTTGAGTTCTGCAAACTGAAAGCCAATGAATAAATTGTAAAAAAAAAAAAAAATACAATATAACCTGCCTTACAGTTGTTTCTGATCAAACTGTACTGAAATTTGTGTTTAGTGCTAATTATCATGCTAACATGCTAGGCTAAGATGGTGAGTGCGGTAACCCTTACACCTGCTCAACCTCAGAATGTTAGTGTTGTCACTGCGAGCAAGTTACCGTGTGTGCG
Organism: Lepturacanthus savala; assembly: GCA_030544235.1. Classification (NCBI taxonomy): domain Eukaryota; kingdom Metazoa; phylum Chordata; class Actinopteri; order Scombriformes; family Trichiuridae; genus Lepturacanthus; species Lepturacanthus savala. The sequence goes on from CM060473.1 coordinate 12,751,003, forward strand.
AAACTCAAAGCGCTGCTGTGCCATGTCGCTTTTTTATTATTCTCTTTAGCGTCTGGATGGGGGAGCAACGACCGTTTCCAACAGCTCCTTCTGCGGTTGTATGTACAGTATGAGCGCGCATACTGTATATATGAGATTATATGTGCGTGTGCGTGAATGTGTGTGTGTGTGGTTTGTGTTTACACTTTTCTTTACGTGAGTGATGGAGAGCTTATTAACAGTGTGGCGAGCAACTGAAAAAAAAAAAAAAAAGAGCAGATCCTGAAAAACACACCGCATGCAAATGTGTTTGTCACTCTGACAGAATGTCTCAATTAGGGCCTGAAAAGCCGAGTGGAGCCAGTCTTAGCTGCCAGCTTCACTGACCCCCCCACAACCCCCCTATACGCGCACACACACACACACATACATACGCGCATTACATAGTCCGCACGTTTTCTTAAAGGGTGGCGAAGAACTGGAAAGAAGAAAGAGGGAAAAAAAAACTGAAGGGAAAGAGGAAGCCTTCAGCGGCGTGACAGCGGGGGAAATTCTTGAGAGGAGGCTGTACGGTGAATTGACAACCGGAGAACCACGGCGGGGTGGGATGGTAATGATAAGAATGGCTGGAGCACGCACACCGATGATGCCAGCACCAGCCGTAATGACAACTATAATGGCAAACAATAAACACTCAGATCCGACATCCCACTGCAACACCCCCCCCCAACCACCACCCTGCATACACACACACATGCCCACACACACACACACACACACACACACACACCTGCCATGTAACCGCTGCACAGTCATTGCCACCGCTGCCAGGTTTGACGGCTACCATGGCACAATTTTCCACTGGAGTGAAGTTCATCCTGAAGAAGCCATGCACGCACGCGCACACACACACACATAGAAACCACACCACAGAAACACACATGCTGTACAGTATATAAAGTATATACACACACATGAAACACACATGCATAAGTATAAATATAATTGGACTCACACATTCTGTGCAATCGCTAGCACCTAAATCCACATATCCACACGTACTGGACAACTCTGTGAGCGTTTATACTCGCGCACACGCACACACACACACATGAAACAGAAATGAACTGATCATTTTTATAGTGTGTGTAGCTGCACACTTTGCGAAAGGACACACACACACACACACTCTCCGGCGCCACTGTAGCAGGGAGCTGATGGCGAAGAGAGGCTGATGATGGCTGATGTGGCGGTGGCTGGCTGGGTAGCTGTTTAATTAATCTCCAGACAGACAGTGGCATCAGAGAGAGAGAGAGAGAGGGAGAGAGAAAGGGGGAGGGGGGGGGGAGAGGAGGAGGACGAGGGAGAAGTGGGTAGCAGAGGGGAGAGAGAGTGCATAAGGAAAAATAAAGACAGGCAGAAGCAGCGACAGCCACACAGGCGGCGTCTGTCTTTCTGTCAGCCCTCAGGACAACATCAGAAGACACACTACAGGAGTCTCCGAAAAAATCTGCGATACGGCGAATCTCAGAGGCCTGTCTGTAACTCAGTAGAACAGTCCCAAGTCTCGGTTTATAGAATATGAAGGGATGGAGGGATGGATTGAAGTTTGACGGGCGGCTGGATGTCTGTACTTTGAATTTGGGGGAGGACAGCAGACACTATCAAGTCACTTCTCTTGTTTGACGCGTTGCAGGCTGTTGTGGAGTTCAGCCACCGTTTCTGCCAAGTCATCAGCACTCCTGTTTCTCTGCAGACGAGCACTATTACTGTAATGCTACTCCTGAAATGTGCGATTTATGCAAAATAAATCCTGAAACAAACACTTGTCAAATTGAAGCGACTGTGACACATGGTTCACACCAAACTCAGTCGTAGGGTTGCAACTGACAACTATTTTGATTGTCAGTTATCAATCTACTGAATATTGAAATGATTAATTGATTAAAATGACATAAATTGTCGATCACTGTCTTCTTTTGTCCAGACCAGCAGTCTACAACCCAAAGATCACCAGTTTACTATTATAGAAGAAACCAGAAAATATTTACAATAGAAAAAAGAATTTTATATATATTTTAAATCTTGTGGTGGTCACTGTAGTGTTAACTGAGATTATTAATATACTCTCCTTTCCATCTGAGGCTCCATATTTTTTCCCTTTACTCTTTGAGGATTCCATTTAAAGTAGGATGGCACAGAATAGTAGAGCCTTTCTCTTTTTTGTAGAAAAAAATCATTAGAAAAAGTACTAAAACTTTAAAGACACACTGTGCAATTTTATTGGATAAAAATAACTATAAATAAACCTATGCTTAATATTTTTTGTTGAATTGTGTATTTTCATCATCCAATTTTTATAAATTCATAATTTAAAATTATTTTATGTAATTAAGGGACAGCCTCACATGAATGGATCAATGCCAATAAATATCCCCTTTACATATATGTCAGTGTTACGATTGTCATAAAATGGCTTTTTTTTATCCAGTTTTAAACCCCATTTCTTTTTTAAGTGGAACTTCTTTATTTATTTATTTATTTTTACCTTTTACCTTTAAGAGGAGAAGAAGACATCTGCAGATAATCCAACTCAGAGTAAACATCTCTGGAACATCTGGATGTTAAACTATTCTGAATTAATTTTGATTCACCACCATATCGGGATATCTACCATCATAGAAACTGTTTTTTCTAATGATATTCAGCATTTTTTTTTTTACTGGTTTGAACTACTGGATGCTTTTGTTTTGTAGAGAGAGACCTCTCTAAGGATGATTTATCTCCAGGTAAAACCTCCTGAACATCTGGATCTTAAGCTATGACAGCTGAGCTGAGACAACTTTCACAATCAAATCTGCAGGTCATTATTTTGTGCAACCAAATACATAATTCACTGGAAAAACATATCATTTTATTGCTATTATTATTATTACACTGGATATTTCAAATAAAATACTAAACTACTAAAATAATAAAATGATCACAATTTTAACTATGGCTATGTCAGGAGAACAAAAAATAACACATCAACTCATGGTAGAAATGGCAATTGGGTGCTGAATCTTGAAGTGATAAATGTTGAGCGAAGCCATAGAACAGCATTATAAATTTCTTCAGTGTCTGGCACCCACCCGAAGGTGAGCTTAATTTATAGGAGCTCAACGGGTCTGTTCCAGCACTGAGGGGCAGATGATTTGTCAGTAATTGTACCTGGCCCAACATAACAACACACCAGCGTTTTTTAACTTTTATTTGGAAGGGCACCCTTCAAAAATGCACAAAATCTCAAGGTACCTCAGTAATAAATAGATCTATTAGAAAACAACACTAAACAACAATTAAAGCTAATTAGGGTAAAATAAGCATAAGACCTCAAGAGGAAAGGGGCACTCCACAATACCAATCTATAAATTAGTCTGGCACACAACCTATTGCGATGCTCTGTAGAGAGAGAGCGAGAGGAGGGGCTGTAATTTACCATCAATGTGAGACTAGATCCTCAGATGAAGTACATGATCATCCTTTCCTTCTATTTCTTCTTCCTGGTCTACAGTCCTCAGTCGTTCCCTGTACTTGTTCTTGATATACTAAGTCAGGCCCGGAGGTTTTTTTTCAATGTTGCATAAATACCCTATAATACATTTTTAGACATGTTTTTCAAAGAAACATCTCCGGTAAGCACACGTCTAAGAAATACAATCTTCTTGGTATTATTTAACAGGGCTCAACGCCATGAACTCCATCACCTTTGTTGTGAGTCCGTCTGCTTTGGTGCTGTCCTTTGTGAGTTTTTATTTGATTTTTCAAAGACGTCATCCACAGATGAGTGGGAGTACTGTGACCATCTTTCCTTTTAGCTGCTACAGCCGTCTCTATCTCGTACTCAGCATGCTGTTAAAGGTGTTTGGCTTTTAAATGACAAAGGAGTATTACTAAAGTTCTTCTTATTCTCGCTCTTCAACACATCTCCAACAAATCTCCACACTACAGATTTTTTACTGAAGGCGTCAGGTCACCACATACTCTATGTTGTTGTATTGCGTTATTGCATCACACAGTCATTCCTGTGTTGGTTCATGGACCTAGACTTCGATGGAAAACAGTGAATAAACTGTTCATCAAGAGTTTTCAGATGCTCAGCGATGAGGTCAAGAAACTTGCACAGGGGAAACATCTCCAACTTTCCCCGTTCCATAAAGCGAGAGTTTGAGCTTAGATCTCAAGCCATACAGTTTGTCAGATGAGGAGAGAAGATTTTCTTCTTTGCTTTGCATTTTAATGTTCAGTTCATTGAGATGCTTAAAGATGCCAGCCAAGTAAAAGAGTTTTGCACACCATTGTGCATCTGCAAGCAGCTCCTACCAGGAAGGTTCCGAGTTGACCCAAAACCTTCCCCCCATGACAGCCAGTAACAAGCTATGACGTCTGCCCCCTCTTCATTATATAGAACTGAAAACAGGCTGCTCTTTAATGGGTGCGAATTTTTTGAAGGCACCCCCAATGAACCTGTGACACGTCAGGTGTGAAACGCTGCAATACACTATGAATATAAAACCAAGAATACAACTGATGTAGTCAGGCAAACTCTGCCATTTATTGTTTAGTAGTGCAGCGATAAAATAAATACAAGTATTCAGTCCAATTCTTACAGAAGCCGAGTCAAATGGGAGGAGAAACAAAGGGAAAGGTCATGTTAAATCATAGCCAAATCACAAACAAAAGAAATGCCTTTATCCCATACTTGATTAATAATGTTTTCCTATACTGCCTGGTGTACAGATACTGTAGATTGCAAGCCTCCACAAATAAAAAGTCATCATGCAACCTCAAAAATCAATTACTGAACAAAAAGCCCTGTTTGTTGGGCTCTCTGAAACATTGAGTAGAGAGTGAATTCCTCTTAACCAAAGAGAGGTGTCTTCCAAATGTTTAAGAGTCAGATGGGTGATGCTGTTGACTGCATCATCAGCCCCCCTGTTGGAAAGGATCAAATGACATTTAGTTTCTTTTAGACATGATGCCAACATTGATCTTTCCTTAACTCGACTTGACGGCAGTGTTACAGTAGATCGGCAAACACCTAGGTCTGCGTGTGTTAAAACGTGTCCAAACTCATACCATCCACTGATGAATGTACAAACTGATTTGCTAACGATGTTCATTTCAGATTGCAGCAACCACGATCAATTGCTAACAGCTCCTCTTCCTGGCGTCCAACACAAAACAATACATGAGCAAGCATTTGTGCATTTCACCTCTAATTTCTGTGATCTCTAATGGTAACGAGTTCCAGAAAGACATTGCTAATTGTACACCTGATTGCATTTGATCTAGAACAGTGCAGTGTGTGTGTGTGTGTCGGTGGATTATGCTACACGCATGGACCTGCAAATGCACGAGGTTATGCTTACCTGTACTTGGTGGGTGTGTCTGTGGTCCCCTGGCGGGCCCGGTAACAGGGCTAATTGGGTGTAAAGGGAGGGGTGTGTGTAAGTGGTTCAGTTGAGTTTTTGAGTGTGTGTATGTGTGTGTGTGTGTGTGTGTGTGTGTGTGTGTGTGTGTGTGTGTGTGTGTGTGCGTGCATGTGTGCATTTGTGTTGAGACTTTACAGCATCAGCTGCACCTGATCCGCCTGCCTGATTAAGCTGTGTAATCTCCTGCATGAAACAACAGCTGACCAGCTCCCTGAGGTGGTGGCCACACACACACACACACTGGCACACACCTGTGCTGGTGGCCATGACAGCAGGCACCTTGCACTCCCTGGGGAGGGTATTCTCTATCACACACCTGGTATCTACAGCTCCCATGTCTCAAAGGTGAAACCTCACAACAGAAAAACAGTTGAAAAAAAGGTGCGTGTTTGTGTGTGTGTGTGTTTGTGTGTGTGTTTTTTCAGGTTTTGGAAGCACAACTGTGATTGTGGGAAAATGAAAATTGATATCTGTTTTTCTGGAGATTTCGATTCATTCACTATCATTCATCATCTAGTCTGTGCATAACAGCTTATATATTTAACAACCACCTATCAACACATTTTACATATGATCAGAGCATAATTAATTTTCAGTATAGTCACAGAGGTATATTTCAAAATGAAGGATTACTTGAAATCAATTAATATCAAACGAGGTATTTGTTGGGTGATGCTTACACAGCTAAAAACAACCCAGTATAAATATGTTACATTTATTTTAAAACCTGTTGTAAGATCTCTGTTCTCCTCACAATGCTTCACTTATACATGTATAACAGCATTTTTGTGCATCATCATCTATCCCATAATATATTTTTGTTTTTCCTCCCTAACCTATTTATTATATTGTGAAAATTACAGTATTAAATAAAAAGAAATTCATTGAATATTGAGGTAGGGAGCTGGGAACTGATCTCACTGTCGAGCTTACAAAGTTCTTAGATAAACCATTACATAGAGTTTACATTTGTCTTTACTTAAAAATACTCTAAATTCATTTGAATAGTTGTAAAATTTGAAAATGTGAGTTGAAACAATTTTGCAACTTTAAGTGACTTTTCAGATGCATGACTTGAGATATTTTCAATATTTGGGGTACAAGTGTAACTTTACCTACTCCCTAAACCTCTAGGAAGCCTCATACATGTCATGTAAATCACAATACTTACTCAAAATAATTTCGTTACACAGTAGCACCAAATAATTCCAAACACATTACATTTATGTTGGCGTTAAACCAACATAAACCTGTTAAGGGATGCATATTTCAAATTATGTAAATTATAACACAATTTTCCCACAATCTGTGATGGGAAAAGCTTTTGCGACAGTTTCAAAAGGACAATTTTGCATTCATCAATTCAATAATCAATATAATATCTTATTGTCTTTAGTTTTCCTTGAAGATCTTTAGCTTACTGTCTCTCCTGCACAAATGTTTCCTTCTTTAAATTTCCTTCTTTAAACTGGTGTATATCCTGTAAATAAGAAACAAGTTTATGCTGTATATGTGAATGATTCATGCACTGTATGATAAGATAGATAGAACAGGTTGTTTCAATTTTTCTGAATGAAGGTAACTGAAATCTTTAAAATTACATATTTAAATGCAAATCTTGGCAAACTTTCACTGAAATCTGCTCTACAGACTTAATTTGGTATTTTCCTGTATGAAGATCTAGATTATTCACAAATTATTCAAACACTACAGCATGTACAAATCCCACCAGAGGGATTGTGCACACACACACACACACATACACACTAATGCACGCAACGCACACACGACTCCAATAACTTCCCTCCCCCAGCAGCATGCTGTGGGAGCTGGTCAGCGGCGTCAGTCAATTGATTGAGCGCAGAGGAGGAGAAGGAGGAAGGAGCCGCAGGCCATGAGCGGCAGAGGAGGTGAAGACCTATCGGAAATCAGTGCACCATGAGCGTTTCTGCCCCATATGGTCAAAACATGCAACTCAGACAGCTGCCATAGCCCCTCTGCAGCCGGGGCCCACCGCATCACAGAGAGGGAGAATCTCTCGCCGTGCAAGCATCCGCGCCGTCAGGAGTCTGACTCAACATTATTCCCTTCACTTCTTACCGATTTAATCAATTAGTAGCCTTGAGTTCGAGGTCACCTCTTCAGGAAAAAAAAAGAAAGAAGTGGGAAAAAAATGCATGTAAAGATGACACAAAAAATACATCCTGATTCAGTTTTACTTCACTGTAGATTACTGGAGATTTTACCAACTCATGCCATAGTATAGTGGATTAAATGGTTGCATATTTTTGTCATTCTGCTAAAAATCATCTGGTAAAGAGCAAACAGCAAATATTACATCTATTTGTATAATGTTGTGTTGAAAACAGTAAAAAAGGATTGATTTGATAACTTCAGGGATTAAGAAAGATCATAAATCATAAATGTGTCTCAAACCTCAACAACCTTCAGAGCCCTCATACAGAAAGTAGTAATTATAATATGGAGGTAGTAAATGAAGTGCATAATATTAAGCACATATTCAGTATAATAAGCTGAGCTTTCTTTAACCAACCTGGGGACAGGGGTCTGGCGTGGGTCCACCTGATATGCAAATGAGGTTGCGAACATCACTTCTAAGAATGCTAAAATATGTTTTACTCAACACATCTTAATTTCATAAAAAAAAATTGGGGAATTGAATACAACTCTTCAATAATTCTACATCTGTCATTTAATAAAAAGATACAACAGACATGAAATACATTCGTTTTTCAGTTGTTTAAATATAAATGTGTATGTGATTTGGAATTGAAAAAAAACAGGAATAGGCTGCCATGATAAATGGGTTTTAGAATCGGAACATATATAGGAATTGTAATGCCATTATTATGAGTCATAATTCTGCACTAATTTGAAAAATAATTGGTTATTTTAGGGATTAATAACTTGTTTTCTGAACATCATGAGACAATATTTGAACATTAAACACACACACACACCTGAATTGTTTTAGTTGTGTTAGAGTTTACAGACACCGACTGGGATGGATTATTTGGTCACTCCACTCATGTAACTCCACCCGCTCAACGTCTGCGTGTTGTGATCAAAATGCAAACAGACCTTCAGCCTCTCCTTCAGTCCCGGAGAGGAGCGTCTTCTATAGATACAAGACAACAAACACACTCTACCACTCCAAACAACATCTCCAAAGGTACAGTGCTGCGGTTAATTAAAGCCTATTTATAGACTTGGCGGGAAGGAGGAGGGGGGGGGTGGGGGTAAGGGTGGTGGGGGGTGAAGCTGACATTATGGCAATGAGGACGCAGTACCTGGCGTGGCCTCTAGATGCCAGTGTGGCGTCAGTAACAATGTGCCAGGGAGACGGAGGGAGAGAGAGAGAGAAAGAGAGAGAGAGAGAGAGGCGAAGGGGGGGAGAGACAGAGGGAATGGGTGATGAAAGCGATGGACGAGCCGGTTGAAGGCGAAGGAGGAGCTGATGTTCAGAGGCGAGAAAGCGACTGGAATCTCTTCTTTTCTTCATGTCTCTGTTGTCGGGTCCAGCCGCACCTCCCAGTTCCTCCCCAATTCTGTGGTGTGTGTCTATGTGTGTGTGTGTGTGTGTGTGTATGTGCGTGTGTGCGTGCATGTGTTTGTGTGTTGAATTGTGCTTTTCACCCTCTCTGCCTGTTTTCCAGCGTGTGATGGAGGTAGACCATGGTGTGGCAGACTTGTAGGCTGCCTAATTAATGCTCCAGAGCCTAGGAGGTGTGTGTGTGTATGTGCATGTATGCGCTTTATGTGTGTGTCTGTATGTGTGTGTGTGCGTGCATGTGCGCGTGTGTGACCAACCCCCCACCCCCCCCACCCCCCCGGGGCGTGAAGCAGACTGCAGGGGCTGGTGCAAGAACAGAGCTGGGATCATGGAGGCAACACTGCAGGCATCTGCCCCCAGGAAGCAGCACCAGCCCCGTACAGCTGGCACCGAGGCCTCCGTGAGCCAGGAAATGGCACACCTCCCTGACAACACCCCCACCCCCCCCACCCCCCCCCACCCCCCTTACACACAAACACACACACCTCGCACATGCCCTCTTCACACTGTTCATCAAACAAGCAAACATCATCGATTCTCTCTGATTTTTTTTTTTCTAATAAAATAAGAGGGGGAGGAACCGACTGCTATCTGTCGCACGTGTTGGATCTTCTTATTTTCTCCTTTTTTTTCTTTTTTTAATATTCGGGGTGACAGCTTACATGACGACGGCATGTATTAAAGTGAGGAACGGGTGTATTTTGAGCCCCATGACATTAATTCTTGCCCATTTATCATGTATCGTAGCCGGAGAGAGAGAGAGAGAGAGAGAGAGGGAAAACTAAACATAGGATTTGCTTAAGAATTGTGTTTACATGCAAAGTTCTTCGGGGAATTCGAAGATGGACAATTTGACAATTACAACACCCCCCTCCCTCTCACCCCCTCCGCACCTCCAATACTGAATAGAATCGGATTCCCTTAAGGATACAGCGTGCATGACATAAATGCATGTGTATCTATCCGCCTCTCCCTGGATTTCATGTAAATGGAGTTTGATTTATTGTTTGCATGTCTTGTGAGTGGTTGTTTGTGTATGCATTTGCATGTGCATGCTTTTCCCCCCGTTGCACGCCGGCGTGTGTTTGGACGGCCCGCTCGGAATACATATCCGGCGTGTTCCGCGGGGCGGCGTGTCGATCATCTTCCTGCAGCCAATAGACAACCAGCTGACAGAGCGACGGGCCCTCACCTTGGATTACTCCCCACACTGAGGAGGCTGCTCTGGGCCTGGCCGCCAGGGCAAGCAGGGCGCTAACAGGCCTGGGCCTCAGCCGTCCTCCTCCGCACCCACACACACACACACACGCACAGGCAGGACTGCGGGGTACAATTAGGTGGACAGGACGCCGCGCGCGCCGCTCACCTGTCAGCCAGACCGGCGACGTGCTCGGGTTGCAAATTGAAACGACTGCCACAACCGGGCCGACAGGAGATCGGCGGTAGGGACAAATCTCCTTAACAAACCCGCGGTATCCTGTCAGTCAGCGTAGGGGGGCCACCTCGCGTTGACCCCCCGGACCAGGCGTTGGGCCCTGTCTGCGCCTCGTCGCCTCCCCCTGGCAGACGCCCGGGCCACCGCGGGCCCCTGTCACTGAGCTGAGATGACATGGTCACACGCAGGCACAGCCGGCACCACCATCAGCTCTCTCAGTCATTAACTTCCATCAGCCGACCAGAAAATAGACTGGTAGAATCTGTGGAGGAAAATGACCTAAAGGCCTAACCTGAAAATGGTACAAAAAGCTGAGGGAACGGTTCTGCTCGCTCCCAAAATAATAGTCTGTGTCAGCGCACCTGGCCACTAGCCACTGGCCATATCAATGCCTCCCAAACGAGACAGAAGAACACAAAACTAGACAGAGATCCTGGCCGGAAAAATTGCCTCTACCCTCAGCAGCGCGGCTCAAAAGAACACAGAGAGACCCACGGTGGTTCGGCTCGGCTTTTAACAAACAAAGTCGATCATTAGAGACGGAAATGAAAGAAAACTTCTTTGCGTGGTCGGCGGAACAACGGAGAGCGAGAAGAAGGGAAGAGGAAGGGAAAAAAAAACCAAAACACGATTCCCGACAAAAGATTACAGTGGGCAAGGGAGCAGGAACTCGGCTAATCCAGTTGTCTGACTGCGATCTGCCATTTGGAATGTTGCAGGGGTAATGCACCGCTAAATTTACTGACGTTTGCGCTAATCCATTTAATTCTCTTTTAAGGGGGAAAGTGTTCACATGAGTGAGCGGCGCGTTTTTTTAATGTTGATGATTTAAAGACGGACGGAGTTATGGCAGCAGACAGATCCATGCACGCAGACGGCCGGGGCCATCCCGGCTGGCCTGGGATGGAAGATGCTGTAGGTTAGAGTATAGCAGTTTTTTTCATTTTTCTTTGGGGGGGTGGTGGGGGGGGGGGGGGTACTTAAGGTCGACTGGAAAACCATTTTTCCCTCTTTTTTTCTCCTTCCCTTTCAGTTTCCGTCTCAAAAATACAGTTCGGAGCAGGGGGAGGAAAGCAGCACTCAATTAGGCTTTCCATATCCTTTAACACAAGTAATGGTTCCCTATACTGGGGGACTATATGGGAGCCAAATGCTTGGGCTGAATGCAGGGCCGGTCCCCTTGGCAAGGCGGGCTCATCCCAGCCCATTGTTCTCTATCAGTGGACAAGGCTGATTCCTGTAATTAGCTGTCAGCGCAGAGCCCTCAGCAGCTTAGTGCTGTCCGCTCAAATCAAACTAATGAAATGCAATCCGCTCAAATGTCCTGGATGCATATCTGTAACAGGCCTGCGCACACGAGAGGGGAGGCAGGGGGAGCCTGCGCCACGGCAGGGAAACATCCCCCCTTTGCCAAATTTAGGATTCAAATCCACGCTCATTAATCCGTTAATTCAGCACATTTTTGACAGCCAATTAATGTGGATGAGGAGTGGGTGATCTAGGCAGGACAGGAGGTGCCTGAGCACGGTGAGGAGGGACCAGGATGGCGGAAGGGAGCAAAGGGGCTAGTGGACCCCGGCAAACACTCAACAATTCCACTCTCCGTAGCGATCCTGGCAACCAGCGAAGCCTCGCGCCAGCTAGCGCATATTTATACTCTTAATCCACGTATGAGACGGCTGCAGATATTTAGGATTTTTTTTTTCCTTATGTGAGAGTGAGCGCGGCTCGGATGAAGCGGACTGCAGCGCTGCCAAGATGCTTTCATGCTAAATTTGACAATTTAACGTTAGATTTGTCTCATGGTAACAAACTTCTAGAAAAAGGGGGGAAAAAAAGGGAGATATCTATTTATCATGCGTACACACTCACACCAGATAAACACATTTTCCACCTCTCTGGCTGGATTTAGATGTACACAACAAAATGAAGATGACACTACTATATAGACGATATAGGCTACTATACAAGTATAGTATATAGTTTAGAGAATGTTGTTATTTGTTATAATTTTTATTGAAAAGCACTTTGTAACTTTGTTTTGAAAGGGGCTATAAAAACAAATGTATTATTATAAGTATAATTATGATCATTATGTCTTCATTATTAGATGAGGTGACAAAAGGGAGAGAAAAAGACACAATTACAAAACTGTCTGCTACTCCAGCACCACAGACAGCTCCATGGATTTATCAATACACAGCACAGTTAGGCTGCTGATATTTCAGAGCCGTGGTCGGATCATAGATCCAAAGCTGCATTAAACCTCTGTCAGACAAAGGGTCAATGAGTCAGGATGACTAGACTAGAAACATTTAACTAAACAATACATCTGAGTTAAAGATATAGATTTAAATATGCATAAAACATTTGTCTTAGCTGATTAAAATGATCAATTAAGGTGCCTGATGTACGTTTCTGTGTTAGAATTGCAATGGTACATTTCAGAAATAAGAAACATGTTTTTTCAGATTTTAATGTGTTAATATGTGTGTAGACTGAATTTTTTGCATGTTTAAAAGTATTTTTTTAGTTTTACTGTTTAGAGTACAATAAATCAATAGTTTTGTAGGGGCATTTGCAGGGGTTGGATGTCTCCATCGAATTTGCCTCTTACTGTTGTAACCTGGATGAGAAAAGTTGATCAAGGACACAATAAAAATGTTAAAGACAGTCATGGAAGTTGCCTTCAACTCTTACACGGCAGTATCAACCTGTTAACCTCTGACAGTTGGAGTTTGTTGGCACCAGATCATTGATTTTTTGTGATTTCGTAACACAACAATATGGAATTTTATTATCCAAATAAGTACATTTTATTGATAACAACATGAAATATAAATCAGAGCAAAGGCAGCAGGAGATACTGTACTGTATTTTGCTATTAAAGATGTATGCAGCACTTCAAACCATATTTAGGAAAACTATTTATTATAAATGTGTATTTGTTAACTTGAATTTACATAATTAGATTTCCTACTTTTTTCACTGACACTGAACACACACCTGCAGTCTTGCATTTTTGTGTTACGCTGCAATGTCAACAATGTAAATTGTAATCGTAAATATTAAAATGCAGCCCTCGTACCTACATGTGCTGACTCATGTTTATGAATGCCAGTAATATAATCGTGCGTGTTGCTGTTATTACGCTGCTTACGCTGACTGAAGCAGAATCCTATTAGCATATTATTCACTTTCTGTTTTTATTAGGCTCCTGTCCCGCTCACGTCGCTTCTATTCCATTGGTTTCGCGTTTGCGGCATCAAATAACGCTGTCACTCATTCCATTCATCTCTTTCCTGCATCCGGCCATCCTACTTACTTCTTTTCCTTCCTCTCCTGTATCATGCACGGGTGTGTGTGTGCAGTGTAATGTGAATGTGATGGAAGCCTGGGGGCATTAAAAGCAGCCAGGGTTTTGCTGTAGTGTTTGTGGGCTCGCGGTCTCCACTGAGCCGTGATCAGATGGGTCTGGGCCGCTCGGGGACTCGGCCTCAGGCGCTCGACAACACTGCCAGCCCCGCCATGTGTGAACACTTGTTCTCTTCAATTAAAACAGTCATCTGAATATTCAAATCACATTGCTTAATGACAGCTCTCTGCCACGCATGCATGAAATCGAAGTAGAGGTCAATCAGACCTCGACGCGGAGCCTGAATGGGTGGACGGGGGAGCGACCCAGACGCAGAATTGGCATTCAGAACTGCTCTCAGATGTGATGCTTTTGAACAGATTAGAAAAGAGTTGAGATTTAGTATTTAATATTAGATGTAGAACCAAGACACCTTAGAGAAAATGACATTAACAATATCAGGATTACAGATTCCAATCTCTATAGAAAGAACAGTGTTGCATACAGCCTATATGTTTAAATGGATGGAATTTTATATTTATTATTATTATTATATATTTGTTTTGTTTATCAGCTTCTTCTGGCGTGTGGCCTTGCTAACTTTTCTCATTCCCAATGTTTTAATGACAGTAGCAGTTACTGAGGTGTCAAGTTGTCACAAATAATTGAGTGGAGCTTGTTTTTGCACTGTTTTTAGGAAGCTAAAAATGCATCAGGTAGAAATTATGACAGATTTCAAACATATTTCAGTCAAAAATGCATGAAAAAGTATATATATATATATAAATTTCATCATTTCATTATCTCTAATTTCAGATTTTAATTTTTGACTTTATAATACTGTGCATATAATAACAATCAATTGTACAGGCAAGAATGAGGAGCAACAAAAAAAGGCAAAAATTCTAAAGGAAATTCAACTAATTTCCATGTAGCTTTCACCTTATTTGACAGAAATAACAGAATTAAACACACCGTAAGTGGCGCACAGTATAATGTTACCCCATTTGCGCTCATTTATTTCCTTGTTTCTGTTTCGAAGAGAGACATAGACAGATGCAAATACAGATGTGGCTAAAACCAAACACACAGAGGAATGAATAAATAAATATGAAGTATGAATATAACCAGCACGAGCATTGAAATCAGTCTGTGCATGTACGCCATCAATTCATGTATCCTGTCAAACTCCAGCGTGTAATGTCTGAGGTTGAGTAGCTACAAGGCCTGGAGTCACTGGGCTCTGTTATTGTATGTGTGTGTGTGTGTGTGTGTGTGTGTGTGCGACATGTGGATATGATGTGACACGGCAGGCTTCATGCAAACACCCCACACTGTCACACACACCGATGGAAGTGTGGCCAGCCGTCACCGGCCACCACTCACTACAAGAGGAAGAGACGTCTCTTTCAGTGTGTATGTGTGGTTTATCCATTTGTGATTCCTGATTCTGAGTGAATACGCACAAACCGTGACATAACACTGAATGGTTGAACTATCACAAATGTCACCTGTTAATGGTTGGTGATCATGAGATAGACAGCTGATTCGTGTGCCAATCCAAGAAAACAAATTGGTTAACCGGGTGTTTTACTGCTTTTGTTGTTCCGTTGTCGGCCATTATACCACGCCATCTATAGAAAAATGACTTAGACACGCCCACAAAACCATGCTTGCACATGCTTTCGTCCATGCAAGTAAATTGGCAGCTGAACCACCTGGCCACAGCTTGAACACTAAAGGTTGACCAATCATAGCAAATTCCTGATGAAAAAAAAGTCAATTTCTATCATAGACAGTATACTGCCATCTTCTTCTCCAAATTAGTTGAAGGTAACACAGCTAGTTTTTTTCACAGCATTTTTTTCTTGCTTTTTTTAATGAAATTTAAAAGTTGATTAAAATTAGATGGAAACACTGCTAATGTTGGCATAAGATCATGCCATATACATATATACCTTATTTCTAAAAAGGATAATAGAACAAAAAACAACTTTAAAACCAAATCATGCTCCCGTTGGCTTCCACTCTTGCTGACTAACGGAACCTGACATTCATATCTTGAGAAGTGTGTGTTTCAAATTTGTATAGAGCAGGGTTTTAAACATGCAGCCCGGGGGCTAAGGGGTCCAATCCGGCCCACTGGATGACTGTATAAACTGTGACAAAAAAATGGACCAGTTCCTATTTCTCCACAAAAATGTGAAGTCAGTGAGCATCTTTCAGAGCTCAACGGAGTATATATTTACAGTTTTCTTTTTTTTCCTCTCTTTTCTGCTTCTTAGAAAAGTAAATATGCTTCAGTGAGTAAATATATCCAATTGAAATGCAACAGTAGACTGAATGAATATGGAATAACTGAGACAACGGTTGAAATGTCACTTTTGAAATTGATGAAATTTCACTTTTTTTTTTCTCATGCCATCTCTTCTGGTTTATGAATTGAAGATTAATTAATAGTGTAAATATAATTTATTTCTTTACATAAAAATTAGGTTAGACTTTTATAGGTGTTATTATTAAACATACATCTTTCACTGGTTCAGCCAACGTCAGATCAAATTGCGCTGGATTTGGTCCGTGAAATAAATTAAGTTTGTAGAGTGACTTTTTATTTCAATGGAATCCGATATAACTTTTTAACCATTAATACTTTAAACGTAACCCCTAACTGGTGACAGCTTTTTTTTTTTTCATTATTATGTCACATCATATCGTCATTATTATTGGGTTATTTTATTTAGGTAATTATTAGGTATATGGACAGGAAATGTGACAAGTTGTTCTAATTTCTGACTAATTAATTCATAATTCACGTGAATAATTCACACCAGCACATGGTTAAAAAAAACAGCGATCGGAGAGATTAAATACATAACATATTTGCTTCCACCAGATCACTGCAATACATTTAGCACACAAATCAAAAAACAATCTTATCTTGCTGTATTATGTCATTACCCAACTGTATACTGTTTTCTGATTGGTCAGCAGGTGTGCGTCCAAACAGTTTTTTGCACATGTGGCTCGTCTCAAATTTACTCAGCTGTAAATTAATCCCTTACCTAACCTGTAACCATAGCGACATTAAAGAGTTGACTTAAAAAAAATGCACAGCTACATGGAGTTTAGTCTAGTGCTCATTCGTCCCTGGGGTGCGGTTAAGGTTTACAGTTTTAGGCGCCGCTAACATTAGTGTTTCAGGCTAACAGCAACAAAAAAAAAAAAAAGAAAAAACCAAGAACCTCAAAGTGGATTTAATGTGAGGACAACAGTAAACTCTTGCTGCATACTCAAAGATGCTTTACACAGTGGTGGGAGACCAGGAACTTGTCAAGCACTTTGAATTGCATTTGACTGCTTTATTACGAATAAAGTTTGAATGATTGACTGAGTTAATAAACCGCGGAACACTTTGAATGAGATGACTGTAAGCGCTTTACGATTCTTCTCATGTCGGTTCTGTTTAAGAGAATGATGAGAAAACCATCTCCCCACATAGCCCATTTAGGACCAAGTTATTCTGTAGTTTTCCATCATGTGATCTTAATTGTAAAGCAATTACAGTAGGCCGACATGAAAGTGAGATTGTCACAAACGTCTATTTCACCGATAATCTCAAACTGTAGAAACGTATGACTGAAGGTGTGTGTCTCAAAGTGTGTGTGTGTGTGTGTGTGTGTACAGCTACACTGTGCACAGTTAGTCTGAGCTCATCGTAGCATCTGGGGAATTGAAAAAGCAGTCAAGTTGTTCATTTGAACCCGGCCATATTGAGGCCTGGCCGAGCAGGCTCAGGTATGGCAGCTTTTAAATACAGCTCATTACTCATTACTGCGGAGCCCGGGCCCTTTAATTTGTGGAGCTTGGCAGCAGGACCACCTGGCCACACATTAAACACTAAAGGCTGCTCTCCCTAATGGCCGCAGATTAGATCATTACCTTAACAAATCAGAGAGGAGTCTGCCTGGGCCGAGCTGGCAGCCAGTAGAGATGCAGAGAGAGAGGAAGAGGAAGAGACCAGCTGAGATTATACGCGGGGACACACACGAAATCTGATTCTGGGTCAGTGTGTTTGGCTCACGTAGGCTGATTGATTACCTGGTTTGAGCCTTATTCTGGTCTATTAAGACATGGGTGCATTTTTGCAGTCAGTAATTTTGCGAGTTCATTGCTAAAGTTTTGGGAATGTGACACTTAAAGGTACAATGTGTAATACTCGGCCACCTGCTCCAACCCAATAGGGGGCAGCGTTTTATCCTTCAAAGTAAAACAATACATACTTTCCAAAGTAAGTAGCTACTTTATATATATTTTTTTTAACTCAGTAGCTAATTTAGTTACTTTTTGGGAGAAATAACTAGTAATTAAATAATTAATCTTTTAAACTAATTTGACTGATACTGATGACAGCATTAGATGCAGATCCAGCTGACCCCCGGGACCCTAGTGAGGAATAAGTGGGTATAGAAAATGACTGACTGACATTTTGAGGTCCAGTTAACTCCGGAAACTACGATTTCTGACTGGACGCTTACAGAAAAAGATTTATTTATTTTTATAAAGTTCTCTGATTTCAACTTCTCAAGTGTGAACATTTTCTGGTCTCTTCAGCCCTCGATGACAGTAAACTGACCATTCCTCAGTTACTGTCAGTCAGTACAACGCAAGACGTTTAAGGACATCATCTCAGGCCTTGGAAAAATAGTTATCGACATGTTTCACTGCCTTTCCCTCTCTTCAGTAAACCCCTTTGACTGACCCTCCCCTCCCTGATGTACAAGAAATTCCGTTCTGAAACTGACAGGTGACCTTTGTAAAGTTGAGAAATGCTCAAAAAGGTGCCAGTTCAACACAAGCATATTTAAAGTTAACAAACCATTTTGTTGTTATTATTTAAGACAGACATAGCTGCACTGTTTTTTCACTTGAGTGGTTTCCTTTTCATTTTTTGTTAGCTTATAATTTTGTATTACATTGCAAATTTTGAACTACTTTTTCCAAGTAAAACTTTAGTTAGATGTACAATGTGTAAGTTTCTGCCACTATCGGGCTCTCTCAATCAAAACAAAACCAGAAGATAGATTTTATGATACTAACTGCTGGATAATCCGAATTATCAGATACAGCATTAAACCCTGTATCTGCAACACTGCAGTTTCATGTGAAAAATCGGTTTCTAGGACACAGCACAGCACAAAAGATAGTTAAAAAGCAGTCAATGAGGATGTAAAAATGTGGCTAATAAAATATCAATTCATGAAATCTTCGGGTGGACACAGTAGTGACTCATGCCTGTTCTTAGATACTTTGATACATAATGGGCCTTTAACCAAACTATATTTCTCTTGAGGGTAGCTTTGCTGTCGTTCAACTTCTTCCAGTGTGAAGTAATTGGTAGACTCACAATTCTAGTGAGTCACTCAACTAGAGACTGAAGACTTTCCTCCAAGCTGTCATTGCTAAAACTGGGTAAGAGTCAAATAGATAAAAAAAAATATGAATTGCAGAACCAATTTAATCTTCAGAGCAGATGTTCCTATTGGGGTGGTGACATCTTTATCATGTATTCCATCCTGTACACACATCTACTGTATCACACGCCTGTCTGTCTGACCTGAATGGCATCCCCATCCCCTGTTACTCTTGCTAATGTTTCTTTCTTTTTTCCAATCCCCATTAAAGGGATTTTCCTGGGAGTTTTCCTCTTATGTTAGAGTCTAAGGACAAGAGAAGCCGTATTGCTGCTGTACAAACTTTGGGCTATACAAATCAAAATGACTTGACATAAGATGAAATGCAGATGTTTCACAACGTGTACAGCTATATTCTTGTAAAACAACAACAACAAAACAACATTACAATTCAAAACAATTATTACAGATATGGTTGTTGAACAAGTTGTTTTAAAATCCTCTTAAAAAAGTCCAGTTAACTTTCCTCATTTTGCTCCAGCCTTCAACCAAGGGCTGGGTATTGATATTTATTTTTTAATACTGGTTCTGGTACCGATACTGTGAATTCATTACCAGGACCTGAACAATACTTTTTTGTTACAGATTTTATCAAATCCATTTAAAAAAAAGAGAAAAAGTTTCACAAATTACATGACACAAACTAACATGTTAAAGTTGTTATCAATTCATAATACATATATCAATACATAACAATGCACGCCAGACGCTATAAATTAATTTACAGTGCTCCCTTGCAAATAGTACATCTCAGAGAATCCAGTGTAACTAGTATATTCATATTCCATTATTTCTGTTTGTGGCACAATTGTAACCTATACCTATTATATTTGAAGTAAGCTGCAGGCTTTTATTTTAAAGGTCTCCTATATGGAAGTCTGTGTGCGATGCACTTGTCAATGTGAAAATAAATATAAGGGCTTGATCAAGTCCAACAGCATAGTATTAGTGTTCCTATAATTCAGTAGTAATAATTGTAGGTGATCAAAACTATTCGATAACACTTGCATAGTCCGTTTTTATGTCCACTTTTGAGTGTTTGTTTTTGGCCACAGGGCATTGCCTAGTGGCTAACATATTAGCGTAGCTCCTTTAGCCAAGTGGATAAATACAGATCCTTTTTATACTAATGGTCCTGGATTATTTCCGCGTTCTTTCACTATATGCACCAACATAACTAACATAAGTGCTATTCCTGTTCGGTTTACCTGACAACTAACGGAGGAAAAAACTATTATTACATGTTTATTACAACCTGACAGATGACATGGACATGGAAGTTTTCATTCTGATCAAAATAAACCAATCCTTGTGACAGCTCTATGCCTTCAACATCTTTAAATTTCAGATTTAAATTTCATTCAAGATACCCTGTCTGTCTGTCTGTCTGCCTTTCTGTGTCTCTCTTTGTCTGTCTGTTTGTCTACCAATCTGTCAGGAGGCACATTAACTGACAGAGTTGAGATGGAAAGAGGAAACATTCATAGTGACAGAATGTGGGGCACGAGAAGTAGAGACCCACTGATAAACACAGTACCAACAGAAGTGATGCTCCACGTGCAAGCTGGCCTATGTGTGTGTGTGTATGTGTGTGTGTGTGTGTGTGTGTGTGTGTGTGCATGTTAGTGT
The DNA here is from genome assembly GCA_030544235.1 of Lepturacanthus savala. Lineage (NCBI taxonomy): Eukaryota > Metazoa > Chordata > Actinopteri > Scombriformes > Trichiuridae > Lepturacanthus > Lepturacanthus savala. Next base: position 12,771,926 of record CM060473.1, read on the forward strand.
GAGGTTCATTTCACGTACATGCATGTTCTGTGTGTGTGTCCATCTGAATCTGCTGTGGATGGAGCGATGCCCGTCCCCGGTCTGCAGAGACTATTCCTTCTGGGTCAAAACTAATTGGTGCAGCAACGTTGAGACTTTGCTCTGATAATGACCACAAGCACTCTGGCTGCTCTCGCATGACTGACCCAGCGCTGCCGATCCCACTCTCTCAAACCCACCCCCCACTCCCCCACCACCCCAGAGCACACTTACACAGGCCAGTGCCGGGATAAGTCGGAGCTAAGTTAGACAGAAGGCAGAAGGATGCAGGAACACACAGTGAATGTAAATGGTAGAGATGCTAAAGAATCATTATCTGCTAAAATGAGGTTTATCAAATGCTGATTCTTTTGTTATCATTATTTCATTATTCCATTACCCTACTGTGTTTTGTCCACTTCTGGCAGCTATTGTTGCAACACTGTTCTCCTTTAAACCCAAGTGTCATCTGTTAATACTCTGAGCGGACAAGCCCTGAATGGTCCCTTCACTGCAGACATTTTGACACGTCAAAGCAGGAAAAGCACAGGTAAATAATGAAACGGGATGGCAAACTGGGACAATTCATAGAATGATTAGTGTTTTTGTAGCATGGTGCAAAATGAAGCTGTCCTCCATTACACACACACATATCCCAGCTCTTCTGTAGTTGGTCTATCAGCTGGTTGTCAAACACCTTCCTCATGTTGTGGTGAATTCTTTCTGGAAATTCAAAGTGCAGTGCAAAATCAATAGTTTGTAAACAACAGTTTTGGAAGACTTGATTTTCATGGCATAAGCTTGCGCGAAACCAGTGAAACCAGAGAATGTACTCAAATCCCTGTTTGCACATCTCTGAATGTAAAAAGCTTAACGCACACGAGCTGGGCGTGTTGTGACAATGGTTGTCATGGGACCTCTGGTGCTTCTGTGAGGAGGTTCTGCCTTGAGACACTCACACTCTTGCGTGACAAAGTGTTATATGTCAGAGTACTATGATCAATCTTGGATTTGGTTCACAGCTTTGTTGACTCCAACATGTCCCTTTTCTCTGTGAAGTTCATGGAACACTATTTGGCGATGCTCTTTTTGAAGGACAAGCTATCTCCTGCCTTCCTATCGAGAACTCCATCCTCGTTGACATACAATTTTGTCCACTGTCTCATTAATACTGTGACATTTGCCGGTTTCGCTATAAGAGCTCTCCTGGACGGGTGCTGATTGTCCCTCCTGTTATGCAAATCTTGGCCTATAACAGGGTCTTTCCTGAATGTTTCATATCGGCTGCGGTGTCAGGGATTTGGTTTGGAAGTGCACTCGCATCTTTCACTAAATCTAGGGTCTCTATGGGGACTGTTGCCACCCAAACTGTGGGGGGTGTCTCCCTGCAATCCGCATCTGTGTTAAAAAGTGTTGAAAAAGTCAAACTCAGGCTTATCTGTTGAGAGGATATTAGTTAAGGGGTTGTTATCTGTATAAACTACAAATTGTGGAGCACGATATAGATAATCTTGAAAACATTCACATATTGCCCCTTAAAGAGCGAAAAAACCCTCCCTGAGTGCATGTGATAGTTGTTTTTTGGTGGTGTTAAACCTCATCACTCTACTCAGCTCTCCTACTGTTGTACACACTTTCTCCTTTAAGGCCACTTCAGATGGGTCCCTCGTGTAGCCTTGGCCAGACACCAACCTCCCCAGAAATCTCACCTTCCTCTTCAACACCTCACACTTGCGAGGGCCGAGTTTAACCCTGTGCTTCTGATATATCTGTAACACTGCTCTCAGGTGATCGATGTGGTCCTCAAAGTTTCGGGTATGGACCAGATTGTTGTCCAGCTACAGTTGACACATGACATCAACGGCTTTCCTTCTCCAGGAACCCCTGGTGATAGGCCTTCCCCTGGTCCAGTACCAGGAGCTGCCAATGAGAGAGTCAAGCATGTCATGAATTCAGGTGGCAGTCTGGACTGATCTTTTGTTTAATTCTCTGTAGTCACAGCACAATTGTTACGCCCCATCCTTCTTTCACACACACCCAACCGGCAAGGCATATGGACCGTGGAAGAAGTAATCCAGACCTGATTCAACAGGTCCTGGATATACTCTTTCACCTTCTGGTGCAGTGGCTTCGGGACTGTCATGCACATGTTTCTTACTTCTAACTGTCCCTCCTTACCTGCAAAGAGCATATATATATATATATATAAGTAGTTATCAACATTTGCCACATAAACATGAACTTTACACTCAGGTTTGTACTCTCGTTTTCGGAAGGTATTTACGCAAGACTTCCCTTACACGATGTAGCAAACGCGCCCTCTGGTGGTCACATAATTAACACTGCACATGAACTGCATGAAATATACTGTCAATCAAATAAAACAATAACAATGATAATAATCACTTAGATTTATAATCCAACTGATGGCTCCATGTGCCCCATTATTCTTAATGTTATTACTTAAAACTGCTCTTTTCCTGCTTTGATAAATCAACAAATTTGATTGAGCATTGTTTGAGCGTGGGAATGTGTTGTATAGTGAAAAATAAAGAGAATTGCAACAAAGCCAGAGAAAGGGGGATGAGAAAGAAAAGGAATGGATGGATTGACAACTTGCACCTACAATCTCCATGTATCGATTATCTGCCAGAATGTGAAGGGAGACACAGGACACTTGTAGAGTGCAGAGCAGATTCAAACAGTTGATTCCCTGAAAATATAGGAAGTCAAAGAAACAGTTACATCTTGCGAGATCTGTTCTAGATTATATATCAGATCAACTCATTCAGCTTGTAAACTTGCACTTTCACAAGTTTTCATGTATGATAGGATGTCTTTTTAAAATGACATATAGGCTATAATTCTGTACCCTCCTATTTTACACAGGCTATCATATCAGTTGCCTAGAGTCAGCTGAATACCCATGCCAACCAGAAATCAGCTTCTGGTTAAAGTTGTTTGCAGAACCCTATGTTTATTCACATAAAGGAAACACATCATGCAATAGGCAGAATAGATGAAGAAGAGCAGGAATACAAATTGTGCTTTATGAATCTGTCATATATTTACACTAGTTCTTTGTTGACATTATGCTCAGTGACCTCCACGAAAGAAAATTCTAAATTTCAATAGTGTGAAATGTCATCGTACCAAATAACATGCAATATACGAAAAAAAAGTTCTAATAAATTTTCTCAATCTAGACATTGACTGTTATCGATGGTTATATCGAAAGCAAATCCAAAGCCATAGAATATTTAAATAATAATGGGGAAATATTGCCATTTAGGTTTAGAGAAAGAGTATTTTTACATAAAAAAACTTGCACTTAAGTTTGGCAATGTGTTGTATAGTCAGGCCTGCCATTGCATACATATAATGACCCTGAAAAACTCATGGACTGGCCTATTTTATTCTTTTCCATTTACTTCCTTATGTTTGCTCTTTTGCAACCCCTCCCTCACCTTTTTCTCTTCCCTCTGTTCTGTATCTATCAAGACGCCCCCCCCCCCAACTGATACAGACATTCCCCCCCTCTACTAGCTTGACATTAAGTCCTCTCCCCTCCCAGCACCCAGCGCTGCGTGGCTCTCTGCTGTTTAACACGACAACTGCCCAGAAAGTAAACAGGGACATTATTCCACACCGCTACACAGCGAACAGTCCCTCTTTAGCCCAGCAGCTTACTCCTCCCCTTCCCACCCCTCCTTCTCTACCACCCCCCCGCCCTGTTGTTTGCTCCATCCTATTTCACTCATGCATGTTGTACTGTGGCTAAAACGTGCAAGCAGGGCTCAGGGTGTAATCCAGTCAGATCCTGCGAATGCCTGCCAGAGGGGATCACAGTAACTGTGGTCCCACGAGGAAGGGTAGCGAATCCACATATGCACGCATATACATTCTCTCTCTCTCTTTCAACACATGCCCCCCTCCCCCTATTTTTTTTCCTTAACACCAGTCAGGCAGCGTTGGCTAAGTGTATGCACCTGGCAGAGGATGTATTTCTCGACCTGATGATTTACATGGGAGTTAAGCTGCTGTGATGCATGGGGCTGAAATGTGTGGGGGCATGAGGCATGTGAGACATGCCACAGTTCAAAGCTGCTCAGCAAGACGGAGAGAGGAGGGCTTCTGGAGCCGGAGAGAGGAAGCAGGGAGTGGCGGGTCAGCAGGAAATGGGGTTTGGCCTGGATGGACGGATATGTGAACTGAGTCCAAATGTTAGGGCATACCCACACTCGCAGAATTGCAAAGATTATGGGTGCATATCTTCGAAATCTCAAAGCTGTGCCAATCCGCCACTCATCTCCGAAGGGTCTCGTTGCACTTTCTGCAGACATTGTGTCAACGTCCAGCAGCGCACACAGTGACTCACGACTTGAACTCGAGTCAAGATCCAAGTTAGTAGGACTGAGAAGTCTTGCAGCTCCATTTTGACTTAACACGATTGAACTCACTTTTCACTTTTAGAATGGCTTGATTAAAAATGATCCTATAAAGAAAGTGGCGCAAATCATATACGCATATGCATATTCAAACAATCCCATGACAGCTAATCACTTTGCACACATAAATGAGTAATGCATTGACTAATGGCTTGGTTAAAACATATTTAGCTACCCCCTTCAAAAAATGATGGCTTAGACTTGACTTGAGACTTACCTGTCTTGACTTGCGACTTATTTTCACCTGCAAAACAACAACTTTTCACACATTCGCAATCTTGTGATTTCAAAGAATGGATTGATGGGCAGATATAAAGCCGAATGCCAGAGAGTGTGGTGAGATTTTCTTTGTGGCAACCTTACACTAGCAGGTCTCTGAAGTGTCAACATCACAGTTGACCACAGAAACACTCCCTTTATCTGTTCCATATGTGGCTGCTGCCTCTCCAGACATCCATATGCCTTGCTCTATCGCAGCTATCACATTCACTTCTCTTATCAAACGACTCCCAGCATGCGATTCACCGAGGACCATCTCACACTTCATCTACCTAGCAATAACTTATTGCTCCAGTCCTGTGGCACCCCGGCAAAGTGAAGGCGACACCTCAGCAGCCACCTGAAAACATGACAACAAATGGAGACCAATCAATCAGCGGACGGGACAGCGGAGTGAATGGGGAGGCGGAAGTGAATAATGAAAGGGAGGGGGGGGATCTCTTAAAGCTTTATGACATTCCTGTGTAGATGGAGGTGGGGGTCTGGTGGGGTGGAGTGGCCTCTGATGTTCCACAGTGGTCCCAGAACCCCACTTTCATTAGTGGACTGGCCCATAAAAGGGCACCCAGAGCACCTGACTGCTGGCCCAGCCAGCGCCGGCCCCCCTCTGCCTCCTTGCTTACTGCCTGCCTCCGCCACGCCGCCTGCCCTATAAAACATCTGGTGACACAAGACCTTGACTGTTTCAGCTAAGTCTACCCGCCATACTCGTAAACAGTCTCTGGTCTAATGCAAGACAGAGGTGGCGTGACAGTCCGGGGCCAGACCAGACCAGACCCAGTGCACCACGTACAGGAGACGGCGTTCAGAGTCTGCAGCCCAGGAAGCATGAGGTCTGGTGTTTACTCTAACATCAGATAAATCAGTGCACAAATAATACATCAAACAGAGTGGAGAGAACACACAGACACACACACACAAACATGCAGGCTTATTATAGGCGACACTTAACAGCCTGGTTGATTGGTCCAGGGAGAGCCTAGACCTTTCCAGGTAACTCAGCGGGAGGCTCCGGCCCTCGATTAGCCAGCCACTCCTTCCTTTGCACGGTCCATTGTCAAGCTATGCAGTCGCTCACATCAAACAGAATGCAATAGACAAAAAATGCAACAGCTTATGAAGGGAAAAGGGCTGAACTCAAAGAGAGATGTCTGTCCATATTTAATTTAAGGCAGGCTGCTGCCGGGGAGGCTGGGGCTGAGCGGATCAAAGGCCAGTAGCGTGCTGCTGCAGCTCCTAACCACTTAGCACCTTTTCACTGCCTTTGATCTGATAATTAAGAGGCTACTCCAAGAGCAGGTGGCACTGATAAGTGTACCGCTAAACCAACAGCAGAGTGCATGCACTGCCACAGTCCTGTTGTATAACTGTGGATACACAACGCACTCAGACACAAAAAAAAAGTCCAGCTTGTGCATTCGAGGTAAAGCTAAAACACTAGCTGGCTACGTGTAAAAAGCACAAGCCTCTCCAGTAAATGACAAGGCAAAGATGAAAGTCATAATAGTCTGAGCCTGATGGAGGATGTTGACTGCTGAGAGCGTGGAGGGGAAACAAAAAAATAGGGTGAGCAAGAGGGGATTGTGGGAGAAAAGGGAGGGGGCAGAGCATATTGAGGTGTCCTGTCCATTACTGAATGTGATGGCGATGAGGAGCTTGCGGAGGCGGATGTGAAGAAAAAGATCCCCGTTGTTTTGTTGGCCACGGAGGAACAGGAAGCAGAGGTGTGTGCACCGTGCCATTACACTGCCTTTGAAGATGTCCCAGATCGAGAGCAGTGGCTTCACATTAAAACACAGCTCAGGGGAACGCTGTAGACTACCTACAGTAAGGGCAGACAGAGGGGATCACACTGCATGCTGGGATTGAATCTGTGAAGAGCCTTATAAAATATCCCCTACTGCCAGACAAGAATGTCAATACTGCATTATTCTTTGATGACAATATTTTTTTCTATGCAATGACATTTTACAAATTCTTTTTTTTTCTACCATATCTGTTCATCCAAAAGACAGTATGGTACTGTAAAAGTTAGGGAAGAGCTTGTCCATAACAACAAAACATTGGTTAATGATAGGTAGTTCTGTGTCAGCAAGGTGAAGCCAATTCAAAATGGCAAACGGTGAGCAGGGGGCTTAATATTCCACAACAGACTAAATGGTTTCGTTCGCATCCTTCGCCACTGCTATTGCTAAATTGCAACTATAGACGAGCTACAACTCAAATTAGTGCACAACCTCAACATCATCACTTTCAGCCACATCCTCTTTTTGCTGATTGGATAGGTAAATATTTGCCTTGAAAAAAAAGCCATGTACATACCAAAAACCCAGACAGAATACTAAGGGAAAATGAAAATTGAGTGGAAGTACAGAAGTAGTCAATATTTCAGTGTGTTATTTTCCCTTAGTTAATTATTTCCATTTTTTTGTATGGTTCAAAACCATATTTTAGCATATGTAGCATTTAACATAATCATAGTTAACTATAGACTGAAAATGCATCATGCTATCCAAGCTAGCAACTAGCGTTAAGGTCAGCTGCACCCTCCTGTCCAAATACAGTCTAGCTGCAAAAATCCAAGATGGCGACAGTCCAAACTGGACTCCACAAACCAACCCACATCTATAATTTATACAGTACTGAACATTAAATATCTAACACTGGACATCAAATGTGAAATTGTCTAATAAGGACATTATGAAACAAAGAGACTAACAATATGAAAAAAAAGGTTTAGGGAAGTAGAAACTAAAATAGTATATTCACATATCATTTCATAATTTTATTGTTATTCTCATGTCATTAATTGACATTATATTCTACCAATAAATAAATTTTGACCCAGTCAAATGGGCCTTTTATTAGGTTTTGTCAGTTTATCAATACATATTTATTATACACCATAGCTTATTTATTCTTTTATTTCACCTTGAGAAATGACACTACTTGCAAACTATCCATTCCCTAGAAACGTTTCCTCACATGCCTACTGCCTGGTTGTTCACAAACGTGCGTTTGCTTGAGGCAATGTAATAAGTTAGGATGTAAATGTCTTATGTCTTACAGCCTCTGCTGAAGCAAAAACCCTCATGTGGAGTCACACACACAGAAGCTGATTCATCCTTCTGGTAACTCTTTAGTGTGTTGACTTTTACAACCAAAATACATGGCCCTGCGTCTACAGTCAGGCAGTCCTGTGGAGATCAATGGCCTGGTGTGATTGGGATTACAGCTCCTATCTGAGTCCGTCACAGTGGAAGACAGGGAGGAACTCGATCTGCCTGGCACCCTTTTGAAGTGGGTTTATGGGGGACAGTGTTGCAATGCGTCGTGCCATGACAAATGAGGTAATGAGAGGCGAGATAGAGGAAAAGATATCAGCCACAGGTAGTGGACCTGCATCCTCAGATGGCTTCCATAAATCACTGCTGTGGCCTTTCCCCTCTGCCAGCTCTCTCTCTACTGACTGTGGTCAACAAAGCTGTCCTGGGAATAGGAGACAGACTGTAGCGTACATCTATAGCACACATCCTAGAAAAGAAACACACGTCTCTGGTTATACTGAAATAAGTCATTGTAAACGTTTAAATAGGTTTTGAAGGAGGAAACAGTAAATTTCCGCTACTTTCTAATAAAAAGTTGAAGGGTCAATTATTGTCTAAGTAACCTTATTGAAAAAATTGGACTTGAAAACTCTTCTATACTTGTTTTACTGCTTTATTGCATTATACTACAATCACTCATGGCCACAATAGGTGCAATTTATGTAAGGTTACATTTTTTTAAATCCATGTTAATCATTGATATATATAGATGTCTCTTTAAATAATGTCATAATACATTTAAACCTGTATGACTTCTGTTATCTCTCTATTTAATTATCAGTATATTGTATAGCAGCATTATTTTAACAAACATGAGGTAACACAGTCTTCTGTGTCTGAAACAACAGGTTGTGGTCAGGAAGCCCATGGCCATGATTTTAGCTAAGCTGAAGCTAAATAAAGAATTTAGCTAAGCTGTAGCTAGCTAAATTCAAAATATTCAGACTTCACTATTTACTACCGGTTGTTGAAGTGCTGCATCATTTATTTTCTGACAAACTAGCTAATATTTGAGGATTCTTTATTACATTCATCACATCTCATTCCTGTCCACAAAATGATCTTTTTAGGCAAGGTGTGGCCATATGACCAAGGATTTCTTATAGCAGCTTCTTTTTACCCGCACTTACCCCAAGCTAGAATCAACTTATTTAACATATCGATATGACTTAAATTAAGTCAGTTGGAGAGTCATGTAATAAATACTTGAGGAAACTACTGTAGTGTCATCCCTCTGAATTTGGTATTTTATTAACACTGTATGGACTCATGTCCCCCATAAATAAATCAGGAGCTATGGGCCAGTTGGAAGTAGTATTAGCCGCTAACACTCGCGTTCCTCTCCTTGTGTTGAAAGCTCTGTACAATAACTTTTCTGTCAGCGTACACATCGCCTTCATAAATTATTCACGGGATATGGGGTTATGATACCGCTGCACATTTTGTATCATGCTGTGGTACTGACAGGTCTTTCAGTGTGGGAAATGTGGTGGATGGTTTGAAGCAGGTGTGTGAGTCGCGTGCACACGAGCTCACCCAGCAACTAGTTGTCTGCCCGTAAGACACATAAGGAGGGGGAGTACTTTCCTTCAATTGATTGGCCAAGTGTGTTGAGATGAGCTCCTCTCTTAAAAATAGTTCCCTTTTCCCCCCATTCTCAATCATATCCTCTTTCTATTTCTTTCTGAATTCTTTTGAGGAGAGACTGGAGGGCTGTCTGAAAGTCTGCACTGAGTCATTGTGTTGAGTCTACAAAGACTTCACGGAATTACTCCTCACCTTCCAGTTAAGATGTGGTCACATAAAACCTTGTAAAAACTAGACAGTTGTCGGTCCCGAGAATGAGTCAAGAACAAGATGTGAGGCTTCAAACAAGCAAAACTGCCAAGGCTGTTCTAGGTTATTTTATCAACCCAAATGCTGGGTTGAGCCAATTGGGTCATTTTAGCATTGGTTCCATAACCCAAAAGCTGGGTTGTGCCTGTCGAGGCATCATTTCTATGATGTTTCTTTGGGTTTTTTGGGGGGCTCCTTGGCATACTGGGTTGTGGCAGGGCTATTCTTCATCATCCAATCAGATTATGAGACTGGTGCCATGATGAGGATAAAACTACCCAACCATTTTCTGTATAGGCACAGCCAATGGATTAGAAGGTTTTTACCTCAGGAGGTAACATTAACATTAAAAGACAGTAGACCTGCTGACCGAGACACATTTTGTACTTGGGTATGTTAAAATGGAGAAACGTAAACACAAACAACATTTGTACAACTTCACATGAATACCTTGCCTATGCTACATTACATGGCCTAATTTAGTCAATAAATCAGCTAACAATAACGAACACAATCAGATTTTTACATTCTTGCAACATGCAAAATAAATCTCACAAAGTGAATTTTGAAAGTTGGGTTACATGAACAATAAACTTGCTGAGTTCAATGAACCAACCTGTTAAATTAACCATCTAAAGTGTGTTCTGTCCAGTCTTTACCCACCACTCGATTATAAAACCACCTAAATCGGGTTGTTTTTAAACCATGATTTCTAAGAGTGTAAAATGCGTTTTGTCTCTCAATCAGCCACTGTTACTGTTGCCACGGCCATATCGGAAATAGGTCAAAGTTCATGTTTGTGATAAACCAAATGATGCATTCCTTCCACACTCTGCAAATCAAGCATCCACAAACACAGAAATCCACCTCCCTGCCCGACAGCTCGCAGCACATGGGTGAAAAAAGGTTTGGGGCAAAAAAAGAGAAAGAGAGAAAAATAATTGGACTTCCCTCCCCCAACCTCCCATCTCTTCTCTCCCCCCTCGGCCACAGACATAATTAACACTGGCCTAGTCAGGAGGCCTGGAGAGAAAATCTGCTGTTTGGACAAAAAAATGACCAGTAACATATTGTCTCCTTTATATACATGCATGCAAATAGCGCTGGTAGCTCTGTCCAATGTAATGAAGCCCTGTAAAAAAAAACCTGGCAAAGTCATTCATTCATAAAATCCCAATGTGTGACTATTACTCTAATTACAGAGCACGTCGGCCCCAATTAGCCCACTGCTTCTCCTCCGTTTCATTCTTGATTAACGGAGCCCTGGTAATTACAGGTTTCATGAGAGGGGGGTTTTAAGGCATTAGCCGGCCCACACAGCAAGCTGTTAACTCCATCCGTGTCCTTCCTCTTCATAATGAAGAGGAAGAGGAAAGGGTGGCAAAATAAATCGAGGAAAAGAAAGAGAAAGAAAGTCATGGTGACAGGAGGGGGGCTAAGGCTATGGCCAGCGCAAGCGGCAGTGCCATGTGTTAATTACACATGTAAAGCCTATTATATCCAGAGAGGACACCTGCTGGCAGGGGAAATGAGGCCAGCGCCAACGCCTGCCGCATAGAGTCAAGCGAGCCCACTCTCTCTGCCGGGGAGATGATAGTGCTCTGATTACATTTTCATATGGCGCCTGGATTGGAAGGGCGCATTTAACATTCAAATCATTCTCTGGGGAGCCATCATAGGTTGAAATTAAAATGTTCCAGGTTGAAGGGTCATCACTTAGAGCACTCAGCAGGCACTGCCACCTCGGGTCAGTGTCTCGGCTCGAGGTGTTGCCGATGAAGGGAGACTGAGATCAAGTGGTGAACTTTGAAGGGTGCTCACACAGACACACACACTATACTTGGAAAAAAATACTCTATAGCCGCATGTATTCACATCCAGACTCATCTAAACCTCCAGCCCTCAGCCCAACATGTACATGTAACAGCAGAAGACATGCAACATTGGAAAAGTGACATGCTTGTGTAGCAATGCTTCATTTTCACTTTGCACGTCTTGGAAGTTGCCCTATCGTCATTGTTCATTGTGATATATAACCAAATTTTGGAAAGTTTGTGTCACTTTGGCACCATTTTGAATCACGTCACCATGCATGATGCATAGCATTCCATTTGTACTCACTGGAATCGTTAAGGGAATCATTTGCAAAATTGGCATAGGAATTGAAACATTGGGAGCCGGTTTTCAACAAGAACCGGTTTTTGGTTCATAACATGATTCCTAGTTCACAAAAAAGCTTGGTGTGATTAAAATAACAAATAATAATGTCAGATCGGACTCAACTCACTGCTAATACTAAAACCTTATACATAATTCCTGTCCTGACATTTTTTTCACACTCAGTGATGACAGTAGACACATTCTTGCAGCCCTCTCATCACCTGAATGATGGTTGGAGAGTGGCTGTCATTGTTGTCAATCAAGACAAACACCCCTTTTTTAAATTGTGAAATAACTAATTTAAAAAAGTATAATGAAAAGTCAGAAAAATGAGCACTTAAAATGTGACAGGAATGGCATTTACTTATGCTGCTATTTGAGTAGTTAGTCAAACTTTAAGTTTGGTTCACGTCTCATTGCCTAACATGAAGGGGGAGGGACCTATGAAAAAAGAGAAAAGTTGTCTATGAGCCAGCCATTAGGGGGCGATCCAGATCCAGATTTGAGGAGCTGTCTTGTCGTCCATATTTGTAGGCAGTCTCTGGTTCCATTACACTCTTGGACTATTGTTAATTAACCTTCACAGGAACATATAGGGGTAAGTTATGTTATGCTATCACTCTCGTGCTTGTTTTCTGCTCCTTTGATGAGGAAATATTGTGTTTTAGCAACAGAGGGCATTATTGCAACAGAGGGCGTGGCTTAAAGTGATGGCGACAAGGTCGCATACTAGTTTGAGTTGTAGTCAACCTATGGTTGTACTTCAGTAATGTTGGTGGAGAAGATAGTGGTCCGTTATGGAATATTAAGAAGCACTGCTGATTATTCAGAAGCCAAAGCCAGAGCAAGAACAATCTTTGGTGAGTTTTTTTCGATCATCAGATACCAGCGCAGCAGATCCAGAGTGGCTCTGGGTAGATCTAATAGGTTTAAACTTAAATAGAGCACCCACCTTGTCGATTTAAAGTAGCCAGACACTGTAAATATAAAATGTAGTACGAGAATCTTGTCGGAGCAGCCTTGACACAAGGAGAAATCTGGGTATAATTTGTCCAATGAACGCTCAAGAAATCCTTACCAGGCGAGGTTGACTGAAAAATGAAGACAACAACTCACTGTAATTGTTATTGTCACTATAACGACACTTAAACATTATCCAAAACACTGCATTCCATTTACATCTGCTGCTGCGGTCTGTGAATTCTAAAGTATGCTAGTTAAATGGCACTCAATGGCGTGCTGCAATCTCATAACTTTATTTCCCTTAAAGCCAAACTGTCTGTTAGAGCATAAAATACAAAGACAGCAAATGGGGAAAAAAATGTGGAGTCACATTCCACTGCAGGCCAGTTCAACAACAGGCAATTTGATTCGTTTCTTTTGTCCCCGGAATAACTTGATCGGATCCTCTTGATTTCAAGCAGCAAAAATCCACTGAATTCCTCCCAATCTACCACAACTCTTCCGCGTGCTCCACTTCTTACAAAGCTGCGCCACGTTACAATGAGCCCCGGATTTAAACTCTACCAAATGAGGCTTGCTCTTTGGAAGGAAATGATATGATCAACTTCACACCCATCAGGGGAGCTTGTGTACATCTTGCCTAGGGTCTTGCATCCTCATACATATTCAAAAGCCTTTCACAGTTCATTATAAACTCACAAAATCTCGGCTCCTTCCCTATCCTAGATGGCCATGTTACATTCATTAAAAGGGAGGAATACAAAGCCTTCCCCAAATTATAACGATACAAATTCCTCACGCAATTAGAATTTAACTATTCACCGTCTCACATCTAGGTCTCGCATTAAAAAACATCAAACGCCAGCCTGCCTAATGGATGTCTCTCTACGTTGCACAATTAACACTCAAGGACAAACAATAAAGGAGTGGGAATCATAGCTGTCTGATGTTTAGTTGTGTGTGTGTTTTTCGGGGGGTTTTGTTTTGTCCTTCAAGGCCATTTGATATGCACGGTCTTAAAAGTAAACACCTTTATTCCCCTCTTATCAAGAGCCTTCCCCAGAGAGAAGATAACTGGGATAACGTGTTCGCCAAAGATTCACAGCAACTAAAAAAAAAAAGAAAAGTAGGTTTGAAGAGGGACAAAATCTGAAGCACAAACTCACGCATCATTTAGGATAACGGATATAAAGAGGCACACACACACACTGTAAGCTGAGGCATTAAACTTGACCATGAGAGTCCAAAGTAATATGTTAATAAACATGAAATTCAATTTAATTTTACTGTCCACATTTGTGGGAATGTTTCTTTGGCTCATAGGACATTAAACAAACAAAAAAAAGCACAAAAACTACACCAAACTACTGAAAACCGTGCAAAGGGGTCAGGAAAACATCAGCCATTGCTGTGTTGTTCGAAGGTGTCTTTAAAAGTAACTACAAGAAGAATAGAAATGAATAAATAATGAAATCATGAAAGAGAACATTGATCGTGTTTTACTAGATGATTACATTCCACCATCTAAGACGGATGATGAAATATTAGTGAACTCTGAAAAAGCTGATGGGGGCAGAAGTAAAATCAGTAAGTAATTAAAAGTTTACATGTATAATAAACAGTCAAGCCTTCAAAGTGACTGAAGTGAAAATGCACTGAACTTGAGAAAAGGGGAAAATAAAAATAAATAAATAAAAGCTTCTACATCTGTGTGTGTCTTGTGTGTACATGGATCCGCCCAGAGTCTGGGCGTGTGCTGATCAGTGTGTGTGTGTGTGTGTGTGTGTGTGGATGTTAGATCGAGCCAGATGATGATCTGGTTGACTGGTGTTAGCAGAGCTGATCTCACAGTTCCTGAGTTTTCGGGGAGAGCGAGCTGAACGCCTATCGCCTCTCCTGCTGCTTCCCAGACCAAGCTGGCTGTTTCTAATGAGACAGGCGGACAGGGAGCTGTCACACTGACGGGGGCGCCTGACACATGAAAATGAGACCCCCTGATTCCGCACGCTGGGAAGGACTGGGAGGGACCGGGGAATGGGCGAAGGAGTGAAAAAAGGGGAAAGGATGAGGGAGGAGGAGGAGGAGGAGAGGAGGAGGAGGAGGGTCGGCCTACCAGCTGTCAGAGGACTGAGTGACAGGTCAAGGAAGGTGGCTTAGCAGCCAAACTCCTCCAAGGGTCTTTGAGTGACAAGAGACGAAAGGCACATCTCCACGTACGCGGCGGTGGCTGCAAACTCTCCTGTCTGGCCCGTCTGTCATCTGACAGGCCTTACAAGGGGCCGATCTTGTTCTATTCAGGGACCGTTCGCCGGCCGTAGTGGATGAGCGGAACGTCACTTATTGATCTACATTTAGAACTTCTGAGTCGCTCATCACTTCAAACGGCGAGAATTCAAAGTACCAGTCGAATCTGAAATTCCCTCCAATATCACTCCAGGTTTCCATTTGAGCTCCGCGATCAACGCGGCTGCATCACCCGCGTTTACCATCTAAATGTTGCATCGCATATCTTGGCGATTCCTCTAAGATGCCCCGCAGACATGCCTTCTTGAGTGATGACTGTGGGATTATCTCTCCATTACAGTGATTCTACCTGACAAGGCGTTCTGTCACATCTCAAAACGGCTGCTTCCCTTGAAGAGCCAGGTGCTCTTTTTCCTGCGTCGCTCACATCCTGCGCGTCGCTGGAGATTTGAGACAGCCCCCGCGTTATGTTTCATCTGCGGGAGTGTGGGGTGGGGGGGGGGTGTGGAGGGGGCGCGGAGCGCTCGGGCTCCACGACACTCCCATCCTTCAAGGTGTTCTTGTTCCATCTGCCGGAGGGTCCGGCGGGAATACTTCTCTCTGAGCTCCTTCCTCAGTCCCAGCGAGCAGCCTTTCATGTCAGACAGGATACCAGACAGGAATCCCAGCTAGCACTCGGCTTCACTTAAGACTTACATGTTGACAGAGAGAAAGAGGTGTGTTCTCTTATCTCTGAATGGTCTCGTTTTTTTTTTTTCTTCCTTAGACAGCCCAGACTCAAATGCCAAACTCAAAACATATGCAGCGTGCTACAGGGATGGATCAAGACGCATGTAGTGTAGATACAGCGGTATGGGGAAGCGCTGTCCTGTAAGCCTGTTGTAGAGCTCTTTACTATGGGTATACAAGGTGCATGTGTAAAGGGAAAATACTGAATAAAAATCAAACTGCATAGGCCCAAGTAAACTGAGGGATTATAAGAAAAAAATACAAGATATATCCACTGGGTCATGCTTATGCTGATTTTAACAGACTGTCCTCCAGCATCAGTAATGGCAGCAAAGAAGGAAGGAGCGGGACATCATTATAGATCTAAATACAAGGAGGTTGGGGGTCATCAAAACATCTGATAAGATCACTGTTTTTCCTGATTCCTACAGTCAGTGCTGTTCATGATCAGTCATTCCCTTATTTAACATGATTTTTCCCTGGACAAGTTCTTTCCTGTTCATGAATCTAAACAAGCTCACCTGGCTAACACCAGTCTGGAAACCGTTCGATAATGCATTCATATTGGAGGTGTGATTTATGGAAGCTATGAATATCTATCAAATGCGTCTGTAGCTTATATCCAATCGTATCATTACCCGATATATTACCCGATGTATATATTACCTGATGAGTACCCGATACCCAATGGTGATAAAATAGTTTAGCGCTAAAAGTTGCTCATTTTTTAAATATAAACTTATGGTCTAAGTTACTTAGAACACTTTCCAAGGCTGTATCGAAAGGTAATGTTGGATCCATAGTGATTAACAAAGTCACTTCTGTGTTTCATCATCGTCCTGCTGTACTCTCCCCTGTTCTGTAATTGGCTCCCTCAATGAGGGGAAAATTGGGTCCTAGGTGTCCAGACTGGATTGTTTAAGCACATGATTTGTGACACCCTGGTCCTATATTCAACCTACACAATTGTGATGTAGACACTTGAATCCTCCAATACAACACTGAGAATGGACTTAAAGTGAAGTAAGCCTACTATATATTATATTACATTATAGGCCGAGGCAGGGTTTTAATTCTTGACGTCCATTGGCAGAATTTATTTCCTTTTTAAAACCATTGTGAGTGATGCTACAAGATTATCTAGTGCCATTAGATGTGCAGGCATTTGGAAAACTAGCACAGCAAACTTCTCAATTTCTCATTTACTGAAATGTGCATAGGATTCACCCTCATTGAGCGACTGTCTCCACCCAATCCAACATTTTCACAGTGTAGTGTTGTATTGCAGTGTATTTCATACAAAATCACTGATTTCAAAAGCATACACACACAATGATTAGGAATAAGACTAAATTGTCTAAGGCAATTCCCTATGCCCATCATAACCCTTGCCTATGGAAATTAACACTTGGAAGTGTACTGATCACAAAGCTGCTGCAGTAATTACCCATACACCTTCATTAAAGGTCTAGCAGCCATCAAACTGCACCCATTGCTCTACATATCCACAAACCTTAGTCATTCCCATAAAAAAAGATAAGTTGTACTTGGATATCTTGACCCATGTCTGTTTAACTTTATTAAATAATAATTATTATTTATGCATTAAATTACATCTATTACTTCTATGTGACCACATTCTTTCTGACCTTGATTTCCATCTGTTCTTTATAATTTATAGAATGACTTTATAACAAGCCTAAACCCCAAGAATGTAAATGCATTGATTATCATACTGCTTGGGTCAATAGTGTGTGTTTAACAGAAGGTTCCATTGTCATGTTACAGAGAACATACAGAATCATCGTATACAGTGGGAATCTGAAAGATCAGTACACATTAGTGAGTTAAAAGAGACTAAAGGGGCTTTATGTTATACACCATATGGTGATAATATGAGAAAACAGCACTTTCCATTGGACCACGGCGTTGCTGCATATTTGGGAGCTGTAGTGTATCTATTGATGGGTGAATGGCTCTTGAAAGCCTGGAATATTCTTACCCTGGTGTCTCTTTATATGAGGATGGGCCTGACAACACATGAGCCACCACAAATAATAACAACTGGGTGAATGGAATGGATTTTCCATCATGGCAAATGTGAAGAGTGTTTTTTTTTGGGTGGGGGGGGCATCTCTGGTGAGTGCAGGAAAAGGGTGTGATGACCAAAAAAAAAAAGAGCACATTCAAAGAAACATGGACAAAGACAGTCGTGAAAGGCTGGAGCTGAATTGGCTGGAGCAGGAATCAATACAGGTGCTTCAGCTGAAGCTCTGCTAAAGAGATGACTGGAACCAGAGAGAAAGCACATTGATGTTCAAGGTTGTTAAAACACTGTAGAGATGGTGAGCAGTAAGGGCTATCTGTCAATGAAAAGTGTGTCTGTGTGTGTGTGTGTGTGTGTGTGTGTGTGTGTGTGTGGTGGGCAGGGAGAGGTGGCCTATGAGGCCTCACCTCTCCAGTGGAGTGGTAAATCAGCCATCAGCCATGTGACAGGCTCAGTGCCCCCCCTGCTCTGCCCAATGAGACATGACCCTCTCAGCCCCATGCCCGCCCCCTCTTCGACGGAGCTTTGATATCCCTCCTCGCTCCAGTGACCAACTGATGGTGGTGGTGGTGATGGGGGGGGGGGGGGGGGGGGGGAATTCCTCTAAACCAGCCGGACGGAGAGGCTGAATATATCCCATCATGCAACAAAAGCCCAGAGGAGCCATTGGCCTTTAAGAGGGAAGGGAGCACATGAGGGGGAGGAGAGGCGTGATTTTCACTCAGCTCCCCCACCCTCCACCCCCTTGGCCTGATAGAGTTGGGTCATCAGGCGAAAACCGCTGCTGACCCTGGCGGGAACCAACAACTGCTTCCTGTCTGCCGGCATTAGCGTAGCCAGCGGTGAGGATAAGCTGATTGCACCATGGGGCCGCGGCACACTGACCTGGCTGCAGCTGGCTACCTGCCGCGAAGTCCAGCCGGAACACGACTGCCAACAACAGCGACACACAGCGCACTTCATTCAGTCAGCAAACACATAAATGCATAAAAACAGCATTCATAAAGTTCTTCTGCACCATAAAGATGGTGCCACAAACCAGGGGCAACGATTCCAAATCATATGGATGAGAGGGTCTGACAAAATCCCACATCGCTGATTTGGTTAGTGTGTTAAATGCTGAGTTAGCATTGAGCCTGGTGAGAAAAGCTTTGAAGGTGGGTTACAAATGGTGAAAGTATATGTTACCTATGGTGATGGAAAACTAGCCAGAAAATATATATGGATTCAATTCATGCATCTGTTCAGATTGCTGTGATTGGACTTTACTGACTCTTAAAGCAACATACATATAAGTGAAAAAGTCCCTCTGCACTAACTTGCTAATTATTCTGTCAAATCAGCTGTTGCGTGAGGGGTAGTATTTAAACCAATGTGATAAGATGCTATTTTAAAGGAATAATAGAATAAATATTTAGCTTGGTCCTTTGAAGGCAGACAGCATACATAGTCTCTGTGTGTCTTCAAATATCAGTGATTAATACAGGAGGACTGTGGAAAAGGGGACTGTTTGTTGGTCAATGTTATCCATTGTATCCAGTTTGACTGTGGCAGGATTTTTGTTAATGTGTGACCTCAGATAATGGTACCCAAGTAAAATTAGCCAGCTTTTTATTTATTCTATATGGTTATGTGGTCACGGTGCCTGAATGGCAGAAGCAAACCTTGGATTAAAGTGCTGTTAACCTTGTTTTACCAAACTGATATTCAGTTGTCTGATTACAGAGAGCTTGGTGGTTCGAAATTATCTGCACTTTGAAACATGCAAGTGAATAAAAGCTGACTCCCAGAGATCCCAGAATTATCTCAATGATTTGACAATTTTTAGGCGGCAGCGGTAGTTAGGATGGCACCTGCGATGTCAGCAACGTCAGCTCCTTGTGACAGAGCCGACTGAGCTGGCAGCACAGACGGTGTTGGCGTTTGCAGTATCTATGGCATCAGCATCAGAGTGAAGCCACCGGGGTGTAACTCTCTGGAGGCTCAGGAGCAGGCTGCATATGTGGCGGCTCCGACACCTAATGCCACCGGCTGCAGAGAGCACAAACACTGCCTCCGCCTCGGCACAGTCCTCCGGGACACCGACTCACTGTTGCACTTGCACGCACTCGGCTTGCATCACTTCAGAACTGAAGTAAACCAAAACCCAGTGTCAGAGAGAGAGGGAGAGACAGGGATTAAGGAATTTACTTCCCCCAGCCAGGTGGAGATGAGACTTTTCAGAGGATTAAAAGGCTTGAATTAAAATTGCAGTGCAAGATCAAGATTTGCTTCTGTGTGAATTGGATCTGATCTTAGACAAGCTGCTTTGCAAAACTGGAAAATATGTCATGCACAGTCAGACTACTTAATCTTCATGGATGAAACAAGCAATTTGGCCTAAAATATGAGTTTGTATTATATTCTATTGTGAACCTTATTTAGAGCGTAGAAATAAAAGTTCTCCAACAGAGGGCTAAGGGTGAGCAGAAATCTCCAGTTACTTCCTGTAGCATCTTGTGACTTTACTGAGTAGCAGAATTTTTGAATGTGAAATTTAAAGGTACATTATTCAACAGTTGTGTATTGGAAGGATACTGTAAATTAATCATTGTTTCACTGTTATACAGTAGGGGTGCTGTTAAGGATTATCTTTTGATTTTGATTTGATTTTTATTATCTCAAACTGATTAAACATCAAACTCTAGCACTGAGCAGCAGATGTACCGGTGTGCAAACTGCAGTTCACTAGGCTGAACATGTTTTACAGCCTGGTGAACAGTTCCTGCCTGTTCCTCCCGAGAACAAGGCAAACCCTCCCAGAAAGAGGACATTTTATTTAAATTTGTATGACTTTAAATCCTGACAACTATATGTCTATTTAATTACATAACATTTAAAATGTTATTTTCTTTCAAGCAGAGTCCAAAATGGGAAAAAAATTTATATATAACATGATTTTTAGCGACGCATTTGATAAAATTATCTGCATGAAAACTTAAAAATAAAAGAAATTGGGTTTAAATGGGTTAAGCCTAAGATAACCCAACAGATAGCTAAATTTAGACACTAGCTAACTGCTGAGCTTGATGGCTAGCAGCACCAGGTGGCTCAGCTAATGTGGCATCAATGAACTTCACTTCTCCACCTTTTAGATCAATTTGCAGATATGGGGACAAGTATTATGTGTTGCTGATACCATTGATTATGCCAACAATCCAAGAAATCTGTGCTCCAGTTTTTTGCTGATTGAAATGTTAATATTAATGTATTCATACGTTAGCACTAATTACTATTGAAAATCTTCTACATGGTGGTAAAAAAAAAAAAAAAATCAATATTACAAATAAAAACAGGGACAATTACCTTTTACGCACACACACACACACACACACACACACACACACACACACACAAACACACACATATATATATATATATAGATAGATAGATAGATATAGATATATATTACAACTGTAAACCATCAAACCAGCTAACCAGCTAGCCTTCAAGCATGTCTTAAGGACATAAAATCCTGGATAACTTGTAACCTTATGCTACTAAGCTCAGACGAAACTGAAGTTATTGTGCTTGGGCCTGAACACTTCAAATTTCAATTCAATATCCAGTTATATGGCTACTTTGGTTGGCATGTCCTTGGTTTCCAGCACCACTGTAGGAAATCTGGGAGTCATCTTTGATCATGATAAAGTGGGGCAAAAAGTATTTAGTCAGCCATCAAATGCACAAGTTCCCTCACTTAAAAAGATGAGAGGCCTGTAATTTTCATATACCTTAGGTATATACCGTATACCTTAACTATAAGAGACAAGTGAGAAAAAAAATTCAGAAAATCACATTGTCTGATATTTAAAGAACTTATTTGCAAATTGTGGTGGAAAATAAGTATTCGTTCAATAACCAAAGCTCATCTTAATAACGTGTTAAATATCCTTTGTTGTCAATGACAGAGATCACACATTTTCTGTAAGTCTTTGCCAGGTTTTCAAGCATTTTTGCCCAGTCCTCCATGCAGATCTCCTCTAGAGCAGTAATGTTTTGGGGCTGTCGCTGGGCAACACAGACTTTCAACTCCCTCCAAAGATTTTCTGTAGGGTTGAGATCTGAAGACTGTCTAGGCCACTACAGGACCTTGAAAAGTTTCTTATGAAGCAACTCCTTCACTGCACTATGTCATGCTGAAAGACCCAGCCACATTTCATCTTCAATGTCCTGGCTGATGGAAGGAGGCTTTCACTAAAAATGTCACGATATATGGCCCCATTCATTCTTTCCTTTATATGGATCAGTCATCATGGTCTCTTTGTAGAAAAACTGCCCCAATGCATGATGTTTCCTCTTCTGGATCATCCAAATCCTCTCTAGCAAACTTCAGACCTATTGCAAATTTAGTCTTTCCAGCCAGTTTGGTTTCTGGTGTCCTTTGACAGCTCTTTAATCTTGGCCATAGTGGACTTTGGAGTGTGAGTGTTTGAGGTTGTGAACAGGTGTCTTTTATACTGATAATGAATTCAAACACATGCAATTAATACAGGTAATGAGTGGAGGACAGAGCAGCCTATGCTCACCTATGCAACATAGCAAAAGATGCAGAAAAGCTTGTCCATGCATTTGCAATTCTTTACTGTCAGGCTACTCCAAAATCCTCCAAGGACTCTCCTGCTGATCCAGAAAGATGCTGCATGTATATTAACAGGTACTCAAAGAAAGGATCACATCTCACTAGTATCAGCCTCTGTGCTGGCTTCCTGTGAAATCAAGAATAGAATTCAAAAATCCTCCTCCGCAGCTACAACCTAATGGTCAGGCTCCATTTTAAGGATCTCATAGTTCCATATCATCTATCAAGAACACTGCATTCCAAAAATGTAGCTTACTAGATATTCCCAGAATTGTTTAAATTAAAATGGGAAGCAGAGCCTTCCAGCTTCTCCTACCATGCTCCTCTCCTGTGGAACCGCCTTACTGTTTCAGTCTTCCTGTTCAGGGGCAGACACCTTTCCTACATTCAAGACCAGGTTAGAAACTTTATTTTTCTCTTAGAGTTGGCCCTGACTCACCTAGAATATTGTTTTGCTGCTATAGGTTTAGACTTCTGGGACCTCATGAGATGCTCCGAGCTTCTCTTTCTTCCATGGTATTCTATCTTTAAATCTGTTTTGTTCTTGGAGTCCTGCCCTGTGTTTCCTCATTCACAAACAATGCTGCAGTACAGCCTTCTGTTGTTAGAGGGTCTGACTCTGTCCTGGTTTACCTGGAAGCTGCAATGGATCCTGTCACCTCATTCATCCTCATACACCATGAATATATTTCTGGTATTTTATTTAATATCCCACTCAACCTTTTCCTTTTCGAATGTGCTGTTTTCATCCTTTGCGTCTACTGCAAGCCTGTCCGTCCTGGAAGAGGGATCCTCCTCTGTTATTGTTCCTGAGGTTTCTTCCTTTTTCTCATCTCATCTTCTATACCCGCTTATTCCTCATTCGGGTCGCAGGGGTCTGCTGGAGCCTATCCCAGCGCATTACGGCGAGAGGCAGGGATACACCCCAGATGGGCGTATCCCTGACCATTCACTCACACCTCGGGGCAATTTAGAGTCAATTAACCTCAGCATGTTTTTAGACTGTGGGAGGAAGCCGGAGTACCCGATGAAAACCCACGCAGACACAGGAAGAACATGCAAACTCCGCACAGAAAGGTCCCAGACCCGGGACCAAGGAGGTCCTGAACTTGTGACCTTCTTGCTGTGAGGCAACAGCGCTAACCCCTGTTCCACCGTGTTGCCCGGTTTCTTCCTTTTTTTCCCTGTTAAAGTTTTTTTTTTTTATGCAGTTTTTCCTTGTACGATACTGTGTCTAAGGACAGGGAATGTATTGTTGCTGTTGTACAAACTGTAAAGTCCACTGAGGCCAATGTGTGATTTGCAGTTTTGGGCTATACAAATAAAATTGACTTGACTTGAATACAGTGGTCATCACATGATTGACTGTGAGCCAAGGAAGGAGATTCACCGCCAAAATGCCCCCAACCACCACCACTACCCCCCCCCACACACACACATGCACAAAGGCATATTCCTAGGTGTCTAATGGCATTAATGTATCACTGCTCTGCCCTTATAGGAATAAATGGTAATATCCATTTAGCCAGTGCATGTCAAAAGTAAGCACTTAAATGCTGGTAATTGGCTACATTTCTATGGCAATGCAAATAAAGGCTAATTGCCACTTCCACTCTAGGCCACAGAGAAATCCTCCACCGCATTGGAGAAAACAGCCCAAGTCTCTGCCACGAGGCTTCCCTGCAAACAGCCGCCTTCATTCCTATTCACAGAGCGCTCACATATCTTAAACAGCTCATTGGAGTTGGTTCGCTGCCAGGCGAGTCCCTCTCCCTCTTAACAAACAAACAGGACGACAATATTGCGAGTCAAGCTGTTGTTTGTTACTGGGCAGCGAGATGACGGCGACTCCGTGACTCCCCGCATCACAAACCAGCGCGCGGTGACCTGACCCGCCGCTGAAAAGAACACACGCGTGGATGCTGAGGATAGGGAAGGAGACATCAAACCCCAGGCAGATGGGATGAAACAATGGCGTGACGCGGCACGTCCGATGACAGGCTGCGCCACCTGATCAAGGATGAGAGGAGATCCCGCAAAACACCAAATGTTACCAAATAACGGAGCTTTGCATTACTATAATTTGTTTCCTGACAGGACCTATATGAGCAGTTTCATCGTCTTATTATCTCCTTTATGGATGTAGCAACAGTGACTGCCTTTTATTTTCCCATGTATTGTTCTTTATTAACTGGAACACAGAACATTACACAGTGACATGTCAAATCCTGCAATTTACTATGTAGGATATGTTGTCTACATCCACTTAGCTAATTAAGACAGTCACAGCAGTGTAGATTTCAGGGCAGATCAAACAGTACTGTGTTGATATGGGAAACAGAGGAAGACTAGTCTCCACCAACTCTGTTATATCATAATCCCTGTTCCTTCAGCCTGATTAAAACATTTCAACAAGAGCCTGGGCTGCCTACCGTGGTAGCGCCGCAGAGAGGCTTGGTGCAGAAATATCACAGCTCCCTCATTAGTGAGAGGGGATTTCATTTGGAATATCTCACCGAGTACTTTTGAGAGAAGCGGCTGTATTTACATTTAAAAGATCCAAAGTGGCCGTCTAAAGCTAGCTACCTCTTTCCTTAATTGCTGGCTTCAGTTGTCCATGAATACATCCACTTTATTACTGGCTCTCATTACTGGACGGTGCGGAGGAAAAGTCTCTTTCTCCTCTGTCTCGATCTCCATCTCTCTCCCCTCTCTCTCTCTCTCTCTCTCTCTCTCTCTGTCTTCCTCTCCAGCAGGGCAGGACCACATCAGAGTTCTCCCAGTGGCCAAAAGACACAAACAATCGAGAGGGATTAGACTGTAATCCTGTTTTTTTTGCTTTCATCTGCCACATATTCAAAGGAGAAAGCTCTGTGAAGCATAGAATTCTTGAAGGATGTGCTCCATGGAAAAATAAGGGGGGGGGGGGGAGCACTGTAAACAATCCAACGGGATGGGGATTACAATTTTTAAATGACAAGAAGACAATGAGCTTGACAACAGACATAGACTTAGTCCGTACTGAATAAATTTTTTGCTTGCCAGTGGATTTGCAGTGCAGATAGTGCACAAAAGTGAACAATGCGAGGTCACTTTACTTACCCCTCAGGGATCCTTTGAATTACCAACCTTTTGGTCAGGATTTTATGCATAAATCTCTGAAACAACTTCTGCAACTTCTGGGTTTTAATAAATAAATGAATTTTCACAGAATAAATACGTAGTGGAAGCATCGGCCATTGCTGGTGATGTCAGATATTTGCAATAACTTTACATTAGTATTTTGTATATCAAGCCAAACCTAAGTCCTCCCCTTCTGTGACCCGTCTTCAGAAAACGCACAGAGGATCCTGCCCATCCTACAGTGGTTGGACACCAAAAAACGGACTAGTCTGATCTCCATCTCATGCCGAGACAAGTTGCTATGTTCAGGGCACCACTGGCATGATCCCTGAACGCCTCCCCTGCAGGTTTGCCAGGTCCACTATGAGCTGGATTACATCAGGAGTGAAGTACAGGTCAAAAGAGGACGCTACATCATGAATTCTTGATATGGTATACCTCATTGGACCTGGAATCATGCCAGTGGGTACCTGAACATAACGATTTGTCTCGGCATTAATGAAGATCAGACAAGCCCATTTTTTTTGCTGGCCACCCACTGTTGGGATGCGCAGGATCCTCAGTGTCCTCTGCACTTTCTGGGGAAGGGTCTGAGCTTGTTTCTTCCTCTAAAGATGAGTCCTGGAGCTCACAAATGGATGCTGCATGATCATGTCCGCGGCTTCTAAAGCACTGAGAAAACCTCTTTTGTCTCAATTTCCTGTTGCACTGTGCTCCTCTTACACTGGTCTTTCTCATTCGCGTGATCACAATGAAATGACTCCCCTGTCGAGCTGCATGTTTATTACTGGCTGAATTTACAGTCGAGTGCATGAATATACAAAACCTTGTTTGTTTTTTGTTGTTGTTGTTTTCAACTTAAACATTAACATATGTGTATATATTGTAAGGGTTAAAATCCCCAAAAAATAACTGAATGTTTTGGAAATGCAGTTTTGAAGAGTCCAAAAATTTTAATGGGAAAACATTTTTTGGTGTATGATGATTTTATAGCAGTTTTTCTTTTTTTTTTTTTCAGGTGGACACTCTTGTGTATAATTTGTGTCACCAGCTTGTAATAATGTTATAATGCTATAAGAGTAACAGACCTTGGATCTCTAAAAATTAGACGAAAAAGAAGCAATGTTGCAAAAATTCATGCCATGTGGTGTAACAAGGCCAAAATGATCACTAAATGACAAAAAAAAGTATTGAATGGAAAGACTCTATTTTAATAGAGCATTGATTTTGATTCGTGTTACAAATCTTGATGCTGGTTGGATGGTTGACTGGTTAGAGTGAAACAGGTCTCAAGAGTGCAAAACATGAGGGTCTGTATCATGGTTCCAGGATGCTGCTTTGCTTGCTGATGGCCCATTCCAAGCACACTGATTAGAAGAGGGGATGTATTTCTTACCACATTTAAGATGGATATAAATGGCAAGTTAGGCTGAGATTGCCAGAAATTTGAGGTGAAAAACTTCACTAGTCTATTACATCATACCTGTGAACCCTTAAAATAAAGTCCTCATATGTTGCATTGCCTACCACTTAGATTATTGATTATTATGTTGATTCATCATCATCATTAAAGGTCCCTCAAGATCAAACTGACAAATGTCTGGTTGCGTCTCACTTACAGTCCAAAATTCAAAGATATTCAGTTTATTGCCTCGTTTCACAAAGAAAAACAATAAATCATCACATCTGAGGAGTTGAAACAGCTTATTATTATTGTCTATTATTATTATTTATTTATTTTACATTTTTCACAGTCCTGTCTGCCTGAGTGACTGATGTACCATGTATGGAGTTTCCCAGGTCTCCAGGAACAGTGTTTGGTATTAAAGCAAATTGGAAAAATTGCAAAAGCATTTCCCAATCCCAATGAAATGGCTCATTTCAATATCAGCCTTTAATCCATTCGGTTCGGAGAGTTGAGAAGAGCTGCACAATTGAATTAAAGTTGAATTTCCCATTTAAGTTAGCCAGACAGCTAAGCTGGAAGCTACCCACAAAGTATCTAACACACATGCTCTACAGGCCATACACCACCGAGTATGTCTCATAGGAATGAACAGGGTTCCTCCTCCACTGTAGTATCCAAATATTATTATAGATCTATGGAGTTTTTCCCATTCCTCAGTGTCATTTAGCTTTACCTTTCTCCTGGACTGGAGGAAGTTACATTACCATGATGTTGATGGAATTAAACTCTGACAGACTCAGACAAACTACAGCTACAGACACTAGAGTTGATGTCCATCTTCAAAGAATCCAGCGATTGCAAACATCTTTGTTTGTTTGCAAACATCTTCAATGGCTAAATAATTACCTTTGTGAATAAATTGTATAGTATAGTATATTTTGAACTTGTGAAAGAGTCTGATTCATCAGTCAGACTTTACGGAGTGAATGAACAATCAGCTGATCAACACACTCTACAGCACTGTCTATCCCAGTAACTGTCCATAATTACCAACACACAGTCCAGCCTTAAACTAGACTTTGACCATGTCTTCTTCCATAAAAATGACTAAAACAATTAATCAGTTATCAAAATAGAATACTATTACTACGATACGATTACGATACTAATCTTGTTTAATTTGAATAACTTTGAAGCTTGAGAAAAAAATACAGAAATGCACAAGAAATAAAACAGAAATAAGAATAAAGCTTGAAAATAAATCACAATTTAAAAAAAAAAAAGTTTTAGTTTTCTGTATCCTGCCCTATCATCTCAAGATCCCTTTGATTAATTCAGTGACCCCAGCCTGGGAATCATTGACTTTTTCTAATAATTATTAATATCAAATAAATTGATTAATGTAATTTGACTTTTTTTTTGCTTTAAATATACACATGACGCAGGATTGTACACACAACAGAAGGAGACAGGCTACACATTATGTCAATTATTAACTGTCCAATAATAATGAACCCGTAACTTTACTGTCTGACAAACTCGTTTTGCAGCTGAGAGCAAAATCAATCTTCCAAAAAAACAGAATTATTTCCTGTTTTTAAAATGCCAACAAATTGGAACAGATTGAGAAAGGCCTGATCACTCACTGAAAGTCATTCAGCACTAGCAACAAACACTTCCTGTGTGGACTCTTAACATGGATATACAGATATTCATCAGATTATTTTTGCTACTGAGAAAAAGTCTGCATTTTTAATTATGAAAGCTGACATGATAACAGCCTGAAACTACTATCACTGACATGTGCACTAATTCTAGCTTCACGTGAGTGGAAGTAAAGATATTTTATGCAAATTGTGTCAAATGTTCAGATAATTATTTCTTTCCTACATAACATTTGTGGCGTTTCTGTAAAATGTAGTAACCATGGCAGCGTCAAACAACTGCAGAAATGCAGCTGAGCAGATGTTGTAGTTCTTGTGGGCCCCTAAGAGTTCAATGCAGAGTAATCCAAGCTGGTGTGTATCACTGCAGGTCCCAGAGGGGAGATTGAGACTGCCATATCAACACAGGAGTGACCTTGTTTCCCTCAGGGTCCATCCCCCCCTCCCCCGTCATGCATCACACAAACACATTACAGCCCGGACAACCCACACCTGACCCATGTCACTCAACACAAGCAACACATGCGCAATGCACACACATGCACGCACATACACTCACAAACAGTGGCCTGAGCCTATCCGGCACTGGTATGGAGAGAGGTGTTTGTAACATCCTGATGTTCAGGAAGGTCGGAAGTGAAATGATGCATTCTACTTGTTTGCTTAATTTGTAATGAATGGTAAAAGAACAGGTTAGGTGGTATGAGCGGTGATGAGAAATGTAAAAAAAATGCCAACTACTACTCAGAAAATCCATAAAAAAAAAAAAATTAAAGTGGGATAAAAAGCCACACCGATAATGATAAAAAAAATCCTGTGGAAACGTGACAGATGTTATTTTATTTTTTTTAATTGCAGCTATGTGCTAAAAAAAGACACTGAAAAAAATATTTAAACCAAAGTGAGTGTGAAAATAAAACACTGCATTGAACAAAAATATGAAAAGTGGCGCGGAGGCTGAATGCCAGATTGTTGCAAATGTGTGTAGAAATTACATCTGTGTCATTTATCACATTCTTTAGCATGTGGAACCGGCTGTGTTGTCTAGCTGTCAACACTTCGCTCAGCCCAAAGCCCTGGGATTACACAGGAGCTGATGGCTGTCCATCAGAAAGAGAGAAAAACCCCAACAGCAGCCGGAGGAAAAAGGAGATTGAGTACATATTGAATTTCAGACTTTAACCACAGAGCAGCAGGTAGAATCAAGTGTTTGCTGTATTTCCTGAGGACACGTTCAAACTTTTCTGGTTTTTACTTTTTGTCTACAAGATGGTCACTAACCACTCGGCGCCTGGATCTGTCTGCTATGCGTCTCTATAGGACCACTTCTTTACCGAGACCTTATAACAGCAGACCTTGAACAGCACCTCGACGTACAGGGTTCGGGTTACCGGTAAACCATCCTTCTACACAATTTCCTTTGACACCAAACCATTTGCGTCATTAGCTTACAATCTCAAACCTTGAGGGAGTTGTGCTTAATGCTGCAGTCCATTTGTACAGTACTGTTCCAAGTAGGACATTTCAACTGGAATGCCCCCCTGAAATCAGATTTCCGATTTGGTAAGTAGAAGATACTCATCACCCCAAGCTGACATCCCAAGATGGCTGCCTAGCTGTAAACAGCCGAAGCTCCTCTAATATTCACTAAATAACACTTCTGACTAGTAGTTGTCGCACTAAATCAGCTAGATTCATATTATAGTAGTTGTGTACATATGGAAATGCTGCTATAGTTTTGACATTTTTAATGTGATAATGTATGCGTGAACTACAATGCAGAGCATGCTAACAATGGCTGACTTTACCATTTGTAACTTGGAATTGTAACCTGTGTGTGATGTTATTTCGAGCTTTGATTTCCCACTTCCAAGGTTAAATGACCACAGCATTAGTGCAGTGGTTCACAATTTGGGACCCCTACCACCTCAAGCCTTTGATGTTGTTTTATACCAAAAGACGCTAGGGATGGCTAGAGCCCAATCACAAAAATGGCAGAATGACGCAAATTGATTATTTTCACTGTAAAAGAAATTTCAATTGACGATTTTGCACATTGCCTGGAGAAGGTGAGCCACTGCGCATTGACAGACAAGTGTTTAGTGCCGGCCAGTGTCCTGCTAGCTGCTGCTTCTAGAAGAATGAACAGAGCACCCAACCTACCAAGTTTGTTTTTATAACTTTTGGTATCCAAAGCATTGATTTCTATTCACTGTTCTCAAATTCTAATGCTGACAACTAAGACAACTGCAAAACAGGACCCCTTAAACCCCATCATTTTTGCTGCAAAACTGCCCAAACCATCTTCATAATTCCTTTTCCACTTCTTCTTGCTGTCACACTTCTCAGTCCTGTAAACCACCCAAAGCATATGTTATGTTCACTTCACACAGTCTTCTCTTCACTTTTCTGACCCCCCCCCCCCCCCCCCCCCCCCCCCCCCCCTCTCCTCCTCCTCCTGACACCTGGGATCCATCTTGCCTTGGGTCCAGTCATCTTCCAGGTTCCCCTTTGAAAAGCAGAGATGGAAGTGAGGCCTTAAAACTTTATAGCAAGAGCCTTGGTACCACATGCCGCTTCAGTAGCTGCGCTGCTAGCAGGCCCGCCGATTTATGGCTCATGACACGCATATATTTAATTTGTAACCAAACACTTCCTCTTCCCCTTCGGTCTCCTCAGAACTCTGGGACACGTCTTGTTTTCTCAGGTCAGGGGTTAAACAAAGGAAACATAGTGCTGGCTAGCTGAAGGGCCAGACCAGGGGGTTCTGAGGGTAGCCCGCACCTCCAAGGCCAGGCCAGATCAGACTGAGGGACACATTGGGGGTCAAAGGTTTAGCTGTGATATCCGGCAGGAGGCCTAGACCACTGCAAAGACCCCAAAGAGGACGGGGAGCAGGAATCAGAGCCCTTTTTGCATTTTATATAACAACATCTGAACATAAACTGCAGGATCGTCTTACGCCTCTGCGAGAAGCCCTCCCTGTTGTCGGCCGTGACATCTTTACTGCCCCACTGGCCATAAACCCCCCGAGGGGCGGTCCCAAACACAGTTACACGCCCCACTAGGTCTCCACCTCTGTGCAGCGGTGTATAAACATATAAGTTTATTTAGTGCGAATGTCCCGTGGCGCCCGCCGCTCGTCCTCTTCATAACGCTCAGATCACTGTGAGCTAAGCGGCCAGTGTAGACATCATTTACTGGTTGTAAAGAACCTTCCTCTATGTAGGGGATGTCGGAGAAGTTACTCTAACAGTTATCAACATCTGGTCACCTTTTTCTTTTTTTTAAAGTATAACTGGAAACTATAATGGTTTGATGGCTAAGCAGCTTGGTCTGTTTATAACAGGTTAGCACACATGTCAGTATATCAAATATTTTATACTCTGTAGACCTGCTATAAGGGAAAGAACTGCACGTTCAAATCACACATGTTAAAAGACCTCCTGGCAGCAGGGGTGTCAAACATGCAGCCCAGGAGCCAGAACCGTCCCACTAAAGGGTCCAATCTGGCCCAATTCCTATTTCTTCACAGAAATGGCAGGATATAACTTCACCTGCTTCTTAAAAAAAGAAAAAAAGATTTTTTTTTAATCTTGATGAATTTGTAAGTAAAGTGATGTTGCCACTAATCTATGTTTATTGGGTCTCTATGAGTAAATTGCTCTTACAAATGGTATAAAATGTCATGTAAATTACATATATTACATGTTTTCTTTCCCCATGGCCTAAAATCCATTTTCATCCATCCATTTTCCATTTAAAAGTATGTTTTTCTTCTTCTTCCTACCATTAAATGTTTGAGCTTCGCTGTGCAGAATCGTGCATGTACAGAATTTAACACTAGAAGGCTGTTTTCACGGTCGTCTTCCGAAAGTGGAAAGTTTCTTCGCGCTCAGTGAAAATCTGATTTCAAGGGGCGGGCCAATGGGCATGATTTGTGACATCACACCTAAGCTTGGAGCTATTCTGGTCCAATATGTTTCAACTCACACAAGTGTGATATGAAACTTGAAGCCTCCACTGCAGAAACAGTGGGAATGAACTGTACAGTGAAGGAGGAGACATCTTGAGGGCAGTAGTTAAACTTCTGAAATTAAAAATATTTGCATATATACAGATTCTGGATTATATATATATGTATGTGTATATATATATATATATATATATATATATATATATATATATATATATATATATATATATATATATATATATATATATATATATATATATATATATAATTTACACCATGTCTGGAAGGAATTTTTAACAAAGTGCTGCAAAGTGCTTTAACCAAACCATAACAGAATTAAATTATGCTTTACAGTAACTGCTCCAAGCACTTATTTATTTGGGTGGCATTAAGTGTATCTGAAAATGTATTTGCTGTTGCAAATTATATAGTGTATAAACATAACACAGCAAATTCAGCCACATCCACAGGAAACCTCCACTGATTATCCAGTGTCATATTAAAATGCTTCCACGAGGGGTAAGAACGAGAATATGCTTTTCTGTCCTTTTAGCTCATTCCGACAATGACTGGATCGGTGCATTGGCTGAATGAACTTGTTAAACACTGATTTACACTCATAGTTGTCTAGACACAAAGAAGTGGAAGCAGCTATGAGAGAAAGCATATCTTTGCATCACATGAAGGGCTGCGGCCAGAATCCCTCTCCACTCCATCTGCTCGGCTCACAGAGATGCCAACTGCAGCTCAGTCACAGCGCACACACGCACACACACACAAACACACACACACACACATACAAACACATAACCACTCATTAAATCCACACAGCGCGCTGTATATTCACGCAAGTTTAACTTTGTTACCTGGAGAGAACGGCCAAAATAAACTGCCTGAGCCACCCTTCAGAAGCAACAAATAAGGAATTTAAGCCTGCTACATGATCATTTAATGTGAATCTAGTCGGATGAAATGATCTGCCTGCAGTCTAAGCACTGTGCAGTTCAAAGACTGAAAGCCAACAGAGTGAGGCTGAGGTCTGGACTGCCTTTATATAACTCCTATCTCGTTTAAAGGTGTCTTTATGAGCCATTGTTCACCATATGGGGCGTGTTAAAGCCAGGGACAGCAGGTAAATCACAGGCCTGGGCCCAGCGTGCATTCCAGCCAGCATGTGTGTGTGTGTGAGTGTATTTGTGAGGGGAGAGAGAGAGAGTCAGGTAAAGAGAGGAAACCATTAGTAAAGCAAGATATTGCTTTGGTGTTGACACTGAAGCTGGTTGGAAAATGAGTATTTTTCTCTTTCTTTCTTCTGTCTTTCCTTCTTTATATGTTCTTTTGCCATTGAGGTATTTTCTCTGCAACCACTAGTCACCATTTTGACATGTTTTGTCCAATCAAATAGTTATTAGTAGAATTTTTTGGAATTCTATACATAGGCGATTCATTTTCTAACCCACTTTTGGGCTAGAAACTGAATCTCAGCACCTTTAAATTTGATAGATTCATTTTTTTTTGTTTGCTGTAAGTTTTTCTTTAACAAGCTATTTAACAAGTTATAAAAAGTGAACAAAAAAACAAACAAACAAAAATACAGCAGTATATATTTCTTTCATGATTCCAATCCATTTCTAATGTGGCCCTAAGGAGAGACGCTAATGCGTGGCCACAAGATAGTTATTGTTTTCATTTCCATGGAGATACTGTTGATTGTTGCTTGTTTTTGGATATTGACATTTGCATTTTACTAAGCATTCATTCAGACATCATGACAGTTTCAGCCTAACGAAAGACTGCAGGTTATAGCAGGTTCATCATGTATGTTACAGTGTGTTACAGTGGGAAAAACTCTGGAGGCGGGAAAGAGGCCAGTAACCGTATAGTGTATCACAGCATGATGAACCTGCTATAACCTGCAGTCTGTATATGTAAATGTTTATATGTAAATGTTTACATCCCAATAAAGGATTTATGGATTTATTAGTCCCACTGTGGGACTAATAGTATCTCATGGCCGCGCATTTCTTTTTTTTTATCAAATGCCAACCGAGGGGCTCCGTACACTCCTCTTTCACTTGGAATAGCTTGGTGGGCATTGAACTCCTGATTCCATTTGAGGGCCAAAATGTTCTGAATGCAAACTTATTATAAAATATACAGTAATTGGAATAAAATCCAGTTTAGTTCATGGGCCACATAAATCCTAATTTGATCTCAAGTGGGCTGGAGCAGTAAAATCTACTAAGTAACTACACCTACAAACTTCTCCCCTCCTTCGTAT
This sequence comes from Lepturacanthus savala, assembly GCA_030544235.1. Taxonomy (NCBI): domain Eukaryota; kingdom Metazoa; phylum Chordata; class Actinopteri; order Scombriformes; family Trichiuridae; genus Lepturacanthus; species Lepturacanthus savala. The sequence goes on from CM060473.1 coordinate 12,806,830, forward strand.
GTAAAGAAATATATTATAAATACTCAATTTACAGATGATATAAGATACAAAAAAGTGTGATTTCAATAATATGACGTCTCAGTTATTCATTATTCAATCAGCCTATTGTTACATTCAAATTCAAAACTTTTTCAATGAACAATATTTATTTTTTAAGCAGCAGGTGAAGTTGTCTCCTGCCTTACGAACCACTTACACACCAGAACTGTAAATATATCATAATATGCTCACTGACTTCACATTTCTATGGTCCATTTCTTTTGTCTTGCTATGTACAACCATGGAGTTGGCCAGATCGAACCCTTTAAGTGGGCCAGTTCTGGCCCCCCGGGACATACATTTGAATAAAACCTGTGCTATAAACAAAGGAAAATATAAAAGAAAATTCTGAATGAGTAATGAGTACAAGAATTATTTATTTTTCTAAAATTATTTATTTTTTAACTTGCTATAACTCTGAAATATTTATAGAATAATGACATTGTTCCATGATTGATCAAATTTTTTCTCAATTTATTTGTTCATTCTCGAAAACCACAGGGGAAAAAAATAACACTAACTTCACATAAGCATTGGTTTATACATTTTATAAATTTCATTTTGGCCCACATGTGCCTCCGTAGGATGCCTTTTTACATGCCGTTTAAGAAGGTGACTCAAAAGCATTGGACCTAATGTCCAAGCTGTACACATCTTCTCCATCTATTCTCCTCTCCCTCCCTCCCTCCTCCGTTGCCGGGCTGCTCACCAGCAGGGGGGCCTGTAATCCCAGCAGCACCATTGTGCCGACCGGCAGGTATTTCCCCCGCCGCCGCTGAGCAGCGGACTCAGCTGACTGGCAAGCTCTGTGGGAGCAGGAGGAGTTCTCCTCCTCAGAAAGCCTGACTTCCTTACTTCCTGTCTGTCTGTCAGCCTGCCTCATCTCCAAAACTGAAAAATATATATAAACAAAGATATTTGTGTGTCGATCAAGCGCCGCGCTGTTCCTCAGGTTTCACACAAAGTCACACACAGTGAGCGGGGATTGTGCATTCATGTGCATATACGTGTGCTTTAGTTATTTGTCTTGTTTCATTCCTTCCTTATACCTTCCATCAGCCTCAGAGATTACCACTTAGTCTCCAGCAGCTTTCCATTCAGACCAGTGGAGGGGTACACTCATTTAATCTTGACTGATCTGGCCTAACCAGTGAGTGGTTAATGTGCTGTGTGTGTGTGCGTGCGTGCGTGCATGCATGTGTGTGTGTGTGTGTATGCCTGTGCACACATTGGGGGCCTCCTCTGATCCCTACAGCTGCATCCTTTAGAGAAGAGGTCTCGAAGTGAAGTTGGGGGGGGGGCTCCCAAGGGTCCTCGTAGGGGTAACAACAGGTCCCCGGAAATTCCGCAATATTTTATTTTTTAATATCTTCATTTGAAAAAACAGGAATAAAGGAATTTGCTACATGTTTATGACAAGCAACCACTTTCAGTTCTTAGTGTAATACTGCTCTTTACCAAAGAAAGATAGAAAATTTCGTTATAAAATATATATATATATATATATATATGTATTACTTTGTAATTTTGGCTAACAGTTCAGTTATTGGATTTATCCAAATAAGTGCTATATGCATCTAAAATCGGTCAGAATCAGGGATTTTAACTTTTTTTTTTATGATCAATCGATGAGTTGTTTGGTTCATAAAATGGTGTAAAATGTCAATCATGTTTCCTGAAGCCAACGATGCAACCTTATAATGTCTTAAACAGTCCACAACCTAAAAATCATCATTTTACTATGAGAGAAGACTAAAGAAACCAAAAAAAACAGATTTGAGTAACTGGAACCAGAGAATGTGGACATTTTCTTCTTAAAACTGACTCAAATTGATTCATCGATTATCAAAATAGTTGCCGATTAATGTAAGTTGGCAACCAATTGACTGATCGGCTAATTGTTGCAGCTCTATTTGACACAAGTGGCATTCATTGAGATTATATAATCCACAGTTTATCCTATTATAACAGTTCCCTAGGCTGCGTGCGCGTGCACACACACACACACACACTCACTTGCAGTGAAAGTTTGTGTGGTGGTACTTTTAACATGGGATGCATGCTATGAAAGTTCATTGTTTGTCATTCACATCTGAACACAGAGAAACATTGTAATGTTTTGAAGATGAACTCATTACAGGAAGGGATAAGTACTTTTAACCATTTACTGTTATGGTGTATTTGGTGCAAAAGAACTCTGCACATGTAACAGTGGATTTTATAGTTGTAGTAAAATAGTTGTAGGTTAAACCTTCTTATATTCTTCTTGCATAAGTGCACAAATCATATTATACAAATTATAAACTCCACTGTCACAGGTGCTCATTTGTTTTGCACCAAATCTACCTTCCTACGGTAGTAGGAAGCTGTCTGATAGACTGGGATACATCTGTATTCTCAGTTCCCCAAAATTAATTAAGTGGGTAAAATGTAATAATAAGTCATGGTGACAATCAGCAGAGTTGTGGAAATAAACATACATTGTTATAAATCACAGCCTCACGCAGGATGTCGAGTAGCATTGCGTAGCATTGCATCATTTGACAATACTCACCAATTGGTGCTTGTAGCACTCAAGTGCAGAAAGTAGTCAAAGTATGGTCGCTGCAATGTATCAATTCAGGGAGACATTTTTTTTTCATCAAATTTAGCTCTTTTATAGAATGTTGCCACACGCGAACGCTGAGAGAAACAACAATAATCAGTTGACAGCTAACATATACCAGGCCCTATAGGAGAGAGGCTGTGGTGGATGGGCGGAACATCATACTACTTTGACACAAGGGCTGCAACTAAAATCTATTTTGATAGTCCATTAATCCATTGATTACTGAAACGATTAATTGTTTCATTCATAAAATGGTGTTATGGTTTTTTTGTCCAGAACAGTCCACAACCCAGAGGTCATAACTTTACTGCTATAGAAGACTAAAGAAACCAGATAATAATCAGACTTAAAAAGCTGGAACCAGAGAATCTAAATGTTTTTCTCTTAAAAATTACGCTAAAAATAGTATGCGACTAATCGACTGTTGTTGCAGCTCTGTTTGATGCACTGACATCCACCATTCTTCAAACCTTGCTAACCCTCATCTGAGTACTTTAGATGCCTTAAATTGATCAAACCATTGAGTGAGCCTTTTGGTATATGGATGTACTGTTTAAATTACTAATGAAAAGATGTATTGAAAAGAGCATTATCCAAGGTTTTAATAACACTACTGTTGGAAATATGACATTTGTGTTGTATTTGTCCATCCGAGGCTGATGCAGAGAGGTTCTTAGCGTTGCTACAGTAAATGTAGTGTATGTAACTCGGACTCTCCGAACAGTGGCACATTACTTTAGCAGCCTGTTAGAGGTTCTGTCCTGCTGCCTGTGGCCTTTGCAGCCCTGGTGGGGCGCATTTGTCCCCCCTGCACCGCTGCCCTGCCAGTTGGCAAGCCTAAGCCAGGAAACTGTCAGTGTCGATTGAACTGAGTGGAGGAGGTCCTGCTAAAGGAGCCTTGCTAGTTCCAGGGCCCACCTCTGTTTCCAAAGCATGGGAATAAAGAGCTCTGCATTCCACAGGTCTGAGCTGCCAGCTTTCCCCCTGCCCACAGTTCACAGGGAGCCCTGAATGAGATTAACAAAAGCGTTCTGTTGGACCCCTCTTGGCCAGCTTCCACGTCAACAGCTCGCAGGGTCAGGGGTCACACTAACTACATTCATTCCCAGCAGACCCCTTGCTCCAAACACAGGCTGCCAGTCGCACAAACTCCCAGCTTTTCCTCTAATCCCCCGAGATATGTCTGATCTCTCCACATGTTTCTGCTCAATTAAAGCAATATCACACCTTGCAAAATGGAACGGAGAAAGAGAGGAGAAGCAGGAGAGAGCGCGGCTGCAGAGACCATACGGGGGGGAAGAAGTGAGAAAAGCAAATGAATGGAACATGGAGAGTGAAAGGGAAAGCGAGGGAGGATAATGGAATTATTAATCTGCTCGCGTAAGGCACTAACACATGAGTCTGCACACCTGATGAAACACCGGAGGCAAAAGCTCAATAGTTGATGGAGGACTCATGATTGGCATGGTAGTAAAAAGAATACACACATACAGCACGCTGTACGCTTATTGGCAGAGAGGCATACACACAATCAGACATGCACAAACACACACCTGCTTGTTTCTATGGTTTAACTATGAGGTGTATTTGAAATCAATCTATGTATTTTCTTCTTTATTTCTGCATCATGTGTGTTAAATAGTCAAATATCAGATTTGTTGAATATTATTTTAAAGCACCCAACCAGTCATTTTGAGTTCGTACTACACGTCACTTACACTTTAAAAATCCCCCTCCAGACATGTTTTAAGACGTGTGAAAAATATTTAACTTTAAATAATAATGTCCCTATTATGTTTTTTTCACACACAAAAAAAGTTCACTTACCTCGTTAAAATCCTTAAAATAACACCTACTACTTCTTCTCCCGCTTTAAAAATCCTGAATCTATGAATAAGTAGATATATGTAGTTTGACAAGTTGGTCAAATCTGAAGTCATGTCAAAATTCTTCACACAATCAGTGAAACAGAAGTCTATTTTTTATTATTTTACACAAAATCCATTTCTCGTTGCACGTTCTCAAAAATCCATTAACTCTTTTCTCATTCTTACTCCACTACCTGCAAAATACGAGATATTTTCAGTACATTTTTCATATGCTAATGCACTTTTTTAAAAAACTTAACTGGTGAAAAGGCATTCAAAGGTAAATGACATGAAAATGTCAGTGACCATCTTGAAATATATACAAATTAGAACGTTTGCGATAATCTTTCCAAACACCCACTTAAAATTGTACTAAATATCTTGTGTTTAGTACAATCAGTCCAATATCGACTAGAATTGTCTTGAATTTAGATGAAGTCAAACAATGTAATCTTATTTCAACTAAACAAGAATAAATTGACCAAAATCACATAAAAAAAAGCTGCTTTAAACAAACAAAATTATCCTCCAATGGAAAAAAAAAACAAATATTTCAAGAAAATGATACTCAATGTTGGATTAATTCTACCAAAACCAATAATTATTCAGTTGTTAAGATTTCATAATTGTTTTTGCAGTGCGGATACACAGATCAAGGAAAACAGGATGGTGCGGAAAGAAGAGGGGCAAGGAGAGGGAGAATGTGTGGAGTAGAAATGAGTGGAAGACCATGAGTTGTGGTCCTTTTTAGGAGGGGGCATGGGGGAGAGAGACAGAAAATAAGCAGAATGGAACTAGGGTCTCATTATCCTGTGCTATGCTCCCTAACCTGTCGGCTATTAGAGTGGCCATATTTGATGAGTTAGGAGCCACAGTCACTGACCATGTGGTGTTGATGAGAATTTACGTATGAATGCAGGAGAGAGGACGAACTAAAACCTCACAGTACTGTGTATGAGTGATCATACTATGTTGTCGGAAGCTCCTTTTATTTATTTTTTTATATATATATATTTTTTTGGTAATTACCTTTCTTCTCAGTTGTCTACACACAATAATCGGAACACATGACACAATAACCACGGCCTGCAATTTATAAGCCAAACTCCCTAAGCCAAACATTTCCTGCTTTTGACCCAGATTTCACTCCTAAACTAGATTTTCCTCAAAACACAATGCACGTTTCTCTCTATTTTGCCAGCCCTCCATCAGCACCGAATCTCCTCGGATTCAGACGGAACACGCCGCCATTCAAATGTCGATCATAGTTCAATCCGCAATCAAAGCTTTAGCAATATAAGGGCCACAGGTGAGCTGCAGGTTTGGAGAACTTGCGCCAGGTCCTGTGGCCAAACAGGAACCAAAAACCAGGATGCATCCTATTTTTTTTGTCCCTTTTATTTGACATTTTCTTTTCTTTTTGTTGACTGTTCTGGCCTATTTTCTATCGCTTGTTCAGTGCAAATCAATTACACATGAGGTATGGTTGCTGTCATGTATTGAAAAAAAAAATAAAGAAATAATCTGTTGTTATTGTATATTACTGTGCTGTTGTATATTTTAGTACAATCATTATACAGTAATATTTTATGACAGGATTAAGTGAACAGTAACAGTAAAAATTAAAAGGTGTAATACCCCTGATAAAGCCTTTATACACATATAGTGTTTTCCCATACATAGTAGTGTTTTCCATTCATCAAATCAGTGTTTAGTATAATTTGTTTAAGTTCAGTATAATGGTCTGTGTGTCATTTGAACCCAAAATACAATTTGAAGGAGACATACCATTGTTTTGAAGGCAATAAAGCATTTTGCATTGCATATGTAGGGTGTTGCATTTTGCATGTGTGGTATTTGGATTTGTGTTTGGACTTTTGGGAAAATGCAATATGCTTTCACAAAATGTGTGTAAGCAATTGAAGCAATTGGAGGGAGTTCATTTTTTTGTTTCAGCTTTTTATTAAATGACTATACAGTTGTCAAATATAGACAAATTGAAGGATATTAAAGCAAATCGCTGCATTTTGGATGCATTTGTGTTACATTATATTACAGTACAGTGTCATCTTAGACATGACTGAAGTGTTTGGGTGGTTTGAGTGAGTTTTCGACATAGACTGCAGAGTTAGACTAGCTGTTTTGCTAGAATAAAGACTGTGTAAAGAATTTTGAAAATGTGGCTTCAGTTTCGACCGATGCATTTTATCAATCGAAAAAAAAAAGCAATTTAGAAAGTTTAGAAAATAGATAACATGTCCCCTACTTCACTGTAAAGTCCATTATCATTGTTTGTGCACTGGAGGCTTCAAGTTGCTATATCACACTTGTATAATTTGAATATTGGACCAAGAGCTGTTTCCAAACTATTGTTTCACGACTGGATTTTCAATAAGCACAGAAGGCAGCAAATAAAATTCCCAAAAATTAAATTCAGCAAATAAAAGTAAAATATTCAACTATAGAAACAAGTACAACTTGTACAACTAAAACTATTCATTTTCCCAAAACGTCACAATGATTTCTGTACAATATGAACATATAGTTGCAGTTGAGTTGTGAATCCCACTACACTAAACTATCCGTGCATTATTTGCATCACTATAATTATGTGGTTATTCACTGCAGACACTTAAAGTCAATCTGTATGTATCATGGATTGTAATAAACACTGATATTACCAGGGACCAATTACATATTTTAAAGCGACACTAATCAATAATTCTAATCTTAACAATAATGAGAAAATTACTCTGTTCTATAAAAAAATAACATTTTATTCTTGCACCTCACCTCAATGATCATTACTGTTTAGATTCAGTCTCACCTCTCTCATCAAGCTCATTTTCAGACACAGCAGGAGAAGGAATACAGTCCTGTAATATGATTACACTGTGATCACATAGATTGATTTGTTTAAAAGACTGACTATAAAGTCAATTTGTAGAGCTGCCAGTGCCACTATAGATTTTCCTGGCCACCTAACAGTCATTAGTTCAAGCCATTAGTGAACTATTCATCACATTTTATGATATTCATTTAATTATTTAAAAATACTAGTGCAGTGCCCATAGGAAGTATGTATTTGTATAGAAAGATGGACGCTTATGTAGATTTTTCATCTTTGGCAGACTTGTGATAAATCTCTTACTTCATACTTTTTCATGTATTGTGTAAGGACCTTGGTATATTACTGTGAAATGTGTTTATATATGAATGAGTTGAGGCCCAGATTCTGTTCTATTAGGTGATAGTGCTGGGATTTCCTGAGGGTCTATAAACGCGTCTCGGAGTAAGATGGCTATGGCCCACAGTAGCCCATGTTAGCATGAGGAATAAATTAGACACCAGAGAGATGACAGAGATTTCAAGCAACATGAGAAGGAGCGCCGTGATACGGAGCTTAACATTGTAACAAAAGGTCTCATAGTTACATAAGTCTATGAGATTTTAACTTTTAATGATAATGACGTTTTGAATATCCATCAAAAGAAAAAAAGGACGTGCACCATCGTGCCATGCACACGCTATATACGAAAGCTGAGGTTGATCAAACAGTCAGAAACATACATGAGGCACAGACACACAGTAGCTCCTTGTTTTATGGATAGATATAAACTCGGGATGGGACATTTGTCAATCACCATGTCGTGGATCAGGACAGTTTTACTGACGCACACAACTGCTGCTACCGCCCAGCACTCTGCTGGGCGGTAATTTATTATTATTATGAATTTATTGTTAAATATATGATCTGTTGATATTATTGTCATTGTTATCATTATATATCATTCTATTTTGATCTGAAAACTAATATGTAGCTGGTTTTCTATGTTGTTGCACACTGTCTCACGCTGTATTTTGGTATAAAAAACATATTCAATTTAACCAATCTATGTTTTTAATGAAACCATAAATGTATGCCTGACATTTAAAATTAAACAAACGGCTTGAAAATCGGTTGAAAATTCAGTGAGATATGGTGATATTAATCATTGATAGACCTCTGCCTCTGTTGACTAATGCAATAAGTAGACACAGCTTACACCTGCCCAAGATGGCTGCTGCGCTGACACATCATTCTAATTGACAGCAGCATCAGACATCATCTAGATGGTTATATCTATGGATATAACATTATAGTGGACATGCTAAGTGGCTAATGTTAGGCTACCGTTATTTTCAATGATAAGTCATGTATCAGGGTGACACATGATACATGAATGTCAGTGTCACCTTCTTGGGTGCATCCGTTACCCTCTCAAAATAACAACACAATCTCCTGTCTTACATAGTAACCAACTATCTAATAACAACAGGGACCAATGGTTAGCAACAGTCTGTCCCTGAGTGACTGAGGGACACCAGTTCCTATGTTTTTATGAATTAAAAGCGTTTCGAAAAAAGCGTTTTGACAAGGCAGCTTCACAGGAGTTCATTTTCTCCTGTGACCAACCAACCAATCAAAATTTAGAACTCTGCCTCTACATGTTATACATTGTGATTTCTGAATAATACTGAACTGACACCTGAATATTCAAAAGATGTTATAATATAATGACAGATAACATCACTGAAAATTAAACATGACAACTACACATGCTAAAATGTCAAATTTGTTCATCAAGGATTTAGATGCCCTTCCTTTTTCATTCCCAATAACAGCTGTATGGTCAAAAGGAATAGCTTACTCTAATGCCAAGCCTTGACCTTTGACCTGCTTGTCTTGCTTGCTCATAACATTTTTTATTTAGTGAAATCAGTCCTCTGCCCTCACTAAATAGGGAGTCTCTGACCACAACATGAAAAAGTTGCTCGGACATATGCTCTATCTTGCATATGAAACCAGTTAGCCTGCAAACAGCAGCGGTAAACCAAACTGGACAGGGGGAGACGCTCGGTGGGGGGAGGAAGAGAGTGCGAGTGGAGAGATATATAGAAACGGGGATGAGGGCGAGGTTGGCGGGGAGGTGGAGATGGTTGGTGGGGGTTGTTCACAGAGAGGATCATACATTACTTTTTTCTCCCCCAGTATTTCTTGTCCTTGATCTGCCTGCTTTTCTTTAAGCTGGATCCAGAGCCCCGCCCTCCTGCCGAGTTTTTAGCCCAGAGGAGGGGAGGCCTCGGCCAGCTGCAGGCTTCACTGGAGCCCTATGTGCAGGGGTGGAGGGGATGGTGGAGGGATGCAGGGGGGGGGGCGGGTGAAGGGATGGCAGTGGTGGTGGTGGTAGTGGGGGGGGGGGTTCTGGTGGATGGAAGCAAAGCAGAGAGAGAAAGAAGCCGAGATAGAGGCTACCAATGACAGCGTGAGCGGTGCAGAGGATATTGCACTCAAAGACACAACATGGGACCCTGAGAGATTGAGTTTCAAAGCGGTGAAAAGGGAGCACAGGATTTCCACTTCCTCTGCTCTGACCTGTCCCGAGATGGGCAGCAGTGGTCGAATGTGACATGCCAAAATGTACACAGTACTGTATGACCCCAACAGACTAAGCGGCTGTAACAATAAATTTTAAATAGCTTAATGAGTTGTTTTTAAGTGTTATGAATGGATCAGTTAAAAGCCAGAATTATGTTTTTGTAATTTTTTAACAACCTGGCAACCCAAAGACTTATTAATAACTGATAACTGAACTATAAAGCATTTACAAAATCAATAAATGATATATAATCTATAAAACATTCTACATTATATTATTATATCATTATGTTTAATGTCATTGTGTCTAATTGTGTTTTTAATATCTATTTCACGTCTGTTGTAAAGCACTTTGAGCTATGTTCTGTATGAAAGGTGCTTTACAAATAGTTTATTATCATCATATAGTTTATTATTATTATATTATAGGTGCAGGAGTAAAAGAAGGGCCGCAGATTTAATCAATATCAATACACACTATTTTTCTTTTGGTTATTTGATAAATGATTTGTTCTATAAAATACACCAATTTCCCAGAAGCCGAGGCAGCGGCTTCAAATTTGTCTTGTCAAACTAACGCTGCCAAAACCCTTTTTTTTAATTATTATTATTTTATAATGCAACAGAGAAATAGGTGCAAACCCTCCGAAATGCGGTATGTTTCGCAGATAAATAAAAAGATTCAGTGATACTGTTGTAATTTTAGCTGTGAAATAAACTATAGCAAAATGATATTTTTTGTAGCATTTTTTTTTTTTCAAAAACAAATCAAAAAAGTTCAAGATAAGTGTCTCCACTAACTATGCCTGAGCCTGAGGTTGAAAATCTTTATTAATCCAAGCTGAAGAGTGTCAGTTATGAAAAAAATACTAAATATATTTTACTATGAAGACTAAGAAATGATTAAATGTTCAATATATGTTTTTAATTGACTGAAAACAAATGATTTGCTTATCTTAAATGAGCTCTGAGCTTTTGAATCTGCCATACATTAAACTATGCAGTCTATTACAGCTCTGAATGTAGATCGCATTCCTCTTCACATCAACATGTACAGCTGGTCTGTTAGTTCTTCTGGGAGTCCAGAGGAAGTGTGATCTGGTGGGTTCAGGACACTGTCCCCCTGTCATCAACAGAGGGCGCTAGGACTCAATCTGTGGATCTGCTCAAATTGAGCCAGAAAAGCATGTTTTGTAAATTAACAGTTGCCACAAAAAACCTCTATTAAAAAAAAAAATTAGCATGTCTGATGTAATGAGATGACAAAATCGATATAATGAAATAGATATGATGCAAAAAAAAAAAACTGAAAAAAAACTGTGGGTGTTCATGCGTGTGACATTGTGTCATCATGTCTGGTGAAGCTGGATCAGTCATGTGTTGTTTGCGAGCAAACATCCAGTTGTTCAGACGCAGCCAAATCTCATTTGCGGAAAAAAAAAAAAAAAAAAGAAGGGGGGAAGAAAGAAGAAAGAAAGAAAAACAAGATCACAGACGCCCTCTCTCTAGTGCAAACACCGAGCGAACCGGCAGCATTACCATAAGGCGCAGCTCCAACATGTGTAACCAAACAGTCAAATCCCAGAGATGGTGTTTTATGATCTGTTTGATAACTTGTGTGAAACAGCACTCCCTGTTCATTTATAAATCCCTGGTAATCCCCGAGAGGTAGTGACAGCTGATTTAGAGACGCTCGGGGCTCTGTTGGTGAAGATAAACTGAGCTACTTTCTAACGGCGAGGTCTGCTGAGGGCCCACAGAGTCTAAATCACTCTTTAAAGAGACAGGGAGCTTCAGCGTCACCCAGGGTGTGTGTGTGTGTGTGGGGGGGGGATCCACTGGTCTGGCCCGTGCCACTGTTAGCTTCACAGACTTAAGAGGTTCCACCTTGCCACTGTGTGTTTGGAAACGGCTAGACGGAGGGGGTTCCCGGAAAAAAAAAGAAAAGTTTCTTCCTGCAGGAAAGAAAGGGAGATAATTCATACATCTAATGGGAGCCATAAATCCCCGTATTAACTTCACCATGAAGTGTACAAGGGCACGGGCCAGAGAAATAAGAGACAGATGAGGGCAGGGAAAGAAAAGAAACATCAATTAAAATGTAGAAGAAGAACAGAAGAGGAAAAAGGGGGGGTGGTGGTTAACAACAAAACGAGGAGGAAAGATCGGGGTTCCATATCTAGACATGATCCAGACAATCAAAAGGAAGGGAGGAGGGGGCACCACAAAGGGAGAAAGGGTGGAGGTGGGTGGGGGGGGCGGAGTGGGACTTAGGGGTGGCGGTGAGCCCCGGTGCAGAGGGTGAGACAGGAGGCAAGAGGGGCCTGGTGGCAGGGCCCGGGCCTGGGTGGTGCGGCGCTAACAGGCCCCCGGGGACCCGGCTCTGCAGGACCATATGGGGAGCAGTGAAAGGGAGAGGAGCAGCGGGAGCCCCGGGCTGACAAGCCACCGCTGCCCCTGCTTCAGCTGTTCCCCTGGAGCCCCGGGGACCTGGGGATTAGAGGCGCACAACAAAGACGACACTTACAGGACAACACACACACACACACACAGACGCACACTCATATAACAGGATGGACGCCAGTAGAAGCGTTCCACAGAGTCCATACGCTAAGAGCACAACAAAGACAGGTACGCACTGAAACACACAAACACACACTCATATAAAATCATGCACTGTCAAAATGAAAATGTAAAAAATAAAAAAAAAAAAAGCCCAGAGTCCATCCGCTTATGGCCTGCAACAAAGATAACACACATGCACATATGCACACACATACACACAGAAGTGAAAAGTTGCAAGGCAAGATTCAATCCACTTATGTTTTAAGTAACGAGTGCCACACAAACGCTACGCAACACACACAACCTGCAGGTACAACCTACAACAACACTCTCATACACCACTGTATGGCTCTGTGGATACAGTCTGAGTAAAGAAGCATGTGCCTACCAATATATTTACAATGAATTTACAAATCACTTTAACTTGCTATGGTAATGCTAAAGACAGTGTTTGTGGCAAAAAAAAGTGTACTTTTATGATATAAATGAAGAGTGACAAAGCAGGATACGGAGGACACTTGACTTGATGATCTGGAAACCTTCAACTTCAAGCTCTGCATGTTTGACAAGCAGCAGCAACAGCAGTGGAGTCGGCGGGGTCGAGAATCCGAAGCGTTCAGTATTTAAAGTTTAAAAGTTGAAATGTTTCAAATGTCACAGGTGACTTCACACAGAACAAAATTAAAATAATGTAATATACTGTTAATTTCAGGCAAAGTGATAATGAAACAACTTGACTGTTGTGGAAAATTCCTCCCAAGAGCAAATTAAGACATGTGGTCCTTTTCAGAAAAGAAGCAAATTGTTTCATCTCGAAACACAAGTTCGCAGTTGACACAACATAGCTCAGTTAATAAGAATGTTCTGTAATTAATCCAAACGCTAATCTTTGAGATCAGAGTGAGAAATATTTACCAGTCGTTTCCATTAGTGGAGTCAAGAGAAGACTTATTATTATAACGTGGAACTACTGCTAATGTAGTAAGTTTTAAATATTATTCATAAGTTAAATTAGCCACAGCTTGTTCAACTCATTTGTATGACAGTCAGGCTTTATTTATATGAAAAATCCTGCCAAGCAGCAGCCTGAGCAGCACAGACAGGTGAGCTGCAGCCTCTCAGGTGAGCTCTGATGTCATAGTGAAAAATCTGGACATGGGTTTAGGAGCTGAATGAAAAACAATGAGTTTTTGAGATAGGTTTGAGAATCACTGTGGTGAAAATACACAAGCTGAGAGAAGGACAGGATAGCGGATGAAGTTAGAAAATATAGTGGGCTCAGATTTAGGGATTTAGGGAAAATCCAGATGTCAAAAAGGGTCTAATGCCTGTTGCTGATAACTCTGATAACCCTCATTACACAGGTAATGTGTGCACACACCACTATGGCAAATCAGTACATTAAAGTTAATCAAAGAAATAGATCTGTAAACTGTGACGAAACCTCCTATCCCATCCCTTCAGAACCGCGCCGCGGTGATGTTGCTACAATCAGATCCAATAGGAAGGGAACGGCCGAGCTTATGAAAATAAATCGTGATGAATCAGATTCCTCCTGGCGGTTAGAGCACCTTTGGGTGCCACAGTGTAACACGTCTGATTCATTCACTTGCAGGCAGGAGTACCGATGATCATGATCAAATCATTTTGGATCCATTTCAGTTAGAAAGAACAGCACTAAACAAGATAGGACATATAATACAATATTATACACAATAATAGACTGAAGCATTTGGATAATTGATTAATTGTACATTTGATCTAAGTCACTGTGATTTTATGAGCCTTTTGAGTATATATATATATATATATATATAGTATATATATATATATATATATATATATATATATATATATATACTAAACTAACTAAGAGAGAGAGAGAGAGACAGATAGATTATTCTGTTATCAAAAATAGATTAACAGGCAGTTCATGTAATAGCTGGCAATTAATTAGTTAATCGACTAATCGTTGCAGCTCAACTGGACACTCACACCTCCTTCACTCGCTGGAGGCAGGCAGCAGAGAAGGAAGAAATTAAAAGGTTGTACTGCTGCAAAAAAAAAAAAAAAAAAACAGTTTGATGTCTTCTCGCTGTGCCCAACAAGTTAACAAAATCAGTTTTACATAATGAGATTAGCTTGTTGCCCCTGATCACATCTCATTTGGTAAATGGTTAAATTTAACTCACAGGAAGGGTAAAAATAACAATTTTAACGTATTCATTATTAAAAAGTGACTTTTAGACATATATTATGACAAATTATCCACTTATTGTCCATTGTACATCACACTACAATACAAACTACTTAATTGAATGCTTTCAATTGGTAACACCTAAATGAATTAAGTTCATTGAAATGAAACTAATAAGTTGGACTAACTCAATCATATTATTTTCATTTCAACATTCAAGGAAGTCTGGGTACAATACATCACTTCATATGGTGTAACAAAAGTGCTTTTTAAGCAATCTGCTCTGGCGATCTGCCCACAATCCACAAACTTTAAAGTTGCTTAAAAACTCTGCCCTGTGATCGAGCCAGTGGAAGTTACCTGTCTTGATCAAATAACAGATTGTGCTGGGTGTGTGTGTGTGTGTGTGCGCGCGCGTCTAAATCGGAAGCTTCACACCACTTCTAAATCTACCCCATGGCAGCGAGTACCTGCTGCCTGCTATCTCCGTCCCTCCAGTAGCCCGAGGCCATGAAAGCAGCCTTGGCTAACATTAGGCTGCATTTCCTAGGGCTCAGTGAAACAGAGTACCACCTGTCCTCCTCTAATAACACAAAAAGTAAGCTTTTCCCTCCTCTCCGTCTTCCATCTTCACAAAGACAATGAGCCGCTGCCTCTTTTACAGCGTTGCATTGAGGTCGGGCTGATGGGCAAACCCTCCTTCAGGCTCAAGAGGAGGAGGAGGAGGAGGAGGAGGAGGGGGGTTATGGAGGGTGAAGGGGAGGAAGAAGTCAGCAGCAGCACCTGCAGTGTCACAGCTCGGGCCTGTCAACCAAAAAAACAAAAAAAAAAAAAAAACAGCAATGCCCAGGCCCTCCGTTCTCCCCCGTTCCATTCCAGTCACCGTGTTTGTCTGTCTGCCACATTTGAGTCTCGAGCTCTTCTTCCCCAATTCCCCCAGTTCGGCTCGGGATGACAAACAGCTAATTAATTTCCCTGACGCCAGGAGAAGCAAGACTCAAGCTGGGGAGGAAGAAGCGCCTTTAGCAAAAAAGAAGATGTGGAAGTGGTGAGATTAATTCATGAAGCTCGTTTTTTTTTTCTCTCTCTCTCTTCTCCTTCTTCTTCTTCTTTTTTTTTTTTCTTCTCCTCCTGGTTGTATTTGCATGAGTTCTGGCTGCGGACTTCAATATAAGCTGTCCTCTGCTCTCTCTCCTTCTTCCTCTTCACACACACACACACACAAATGCACCAAAAAACACATACCTCTAATTCGCATTCACCTCCTCCTTGTCTGTATTTTCTTCAACTTTAGCCTTTGGCGCTCTCCCTCTCCAATGACCTCATACATCGATGTGAACCAAAATGCATACATTACGCTCATTAAAATTCATGTTCAATCCACTATATTCATAAGAATTAAGAAGTAAAATAAAATGAGGGGGGGGGGGAAAAAGCAGGACTGTGGCTTTAGCCTTAATTAACCACAGAATGAACTCTTTACCTGTTGAATTTAGATGATATTTATGCAGATTAAAATAATAAAAATATAATATTATAAGAATAATAACCGAGTGTGTAATGTTACCCTGGTAGAAGAAAATTGAGGATGTTGCCGGATTAAAAAGGAGTGTTTATATATGTTTGTCAACACTTGTGTTTGCTATGTGATGGAGATAAAGAGCTCAAAAGCTTCCTTTTGTCTCCTAAAGGGAGAGAGGAGACTGATTCGGCGAGGCGATTGATCTCATTATGCAGCCGCTGAAATGTTTTAAGGCCATTACATCACAGCCCTGCTTTGCTCCACTGCTTTATCCGCCATTATGATGTATTGGATTCAATTCCTCCCAGCCGCCGCGGATATAGGCTACTGTAGCGGGGACGTCTCAGTTTCCCAGTCTGTCACATAAAACGGGGCCCCGTTATTAGTTTCACACTCAAAATGACGTACAGGAAGGTTACTTCAGTGCAACAATCGGGCCCTTTTTACTTTTTTTTTTTTTTTTTTTTTTTTTAACGAGAGCGCGTATCATAAAGCAATCCGAGGGCAATAATCGTTCATCATCGTCGGGGATGATGACGCCGCCGCTTCGGGGACCTGGCGGCTGAAAGGGAAAACAGATTCCCTTCAGGCTGGGGTGGAGGTGTCGGCGGCGGAAAGAGGAAGAAATCTGATGTTGTTAGCCCCCACGTAACCTAGTTTTAATGATTTCTAATCAGTGTGTAAACAGCACGGAGCCGCACTCTTTTTCTGGCTCCAACGCGGACCCTGCAGACATGTACAAAACCAGATCCTGAGGCGATCTGAACACTCCGACTGATTACTGTAATCACGTTTACCTGAAAACGAGGACGTCACGTGGATGTGATTTAGTGCGGAGGCCCTACGTCATACTCAGGAACACTGAGGTCATGTCCAAGCAATTTGTTCTGGCAACGTGGGGAGGTAGTGTACATTCTACAGTTAAAAAAAAACATTAGATGACTATAGGGCTCAACTAACAACTATATTAATAGTCGATTAATCTAGTGGTTGAAACGATAAATTGATTAGCTTGGTTCAAGAAAGGGTGTAAAATATCGACCAGTTTCCCTGAAGATGCAACTTAAAATGTCTTTTTTTATGTCCAACACAAAAAAACAACAGTCATTTTCTTCTTAAAAATTACTCAAATTCATGAATCATTTATGAAAATAGTTAGCAATTACTGTAAATTGTCGGTACGTAATTGATTAAATTGACTCATCCTTTTATTCTATTATCCTATACTACTAGTACCAGACCAACAGTTCACAACCCAAAAATCATCAGTTTGCTATCATAAAAGAGTAAAGCATCCAGACAATGATAAGATTTGAGAAATCAGAACCAGAGAATTTGGACATTTCCTTCATAAGAAATGATTTAAATCGATTAGATGGTAATCAAAATAGTTGGCGATTAATTGATTAATCGACTAATCGTTGTAGCTCTTAGATGACTACTTAGCATGAAAAATGGAGGCAAGAAATAGTCTAGCTCATAATTCCCAAGTGAAACCACAATTTCTTGTCAGATTAAACTAGATATGTAACATGTTATTCAGTGAGCTCCCATTTGGCAGTGCCAGGCTAGCTGTTCCCCGTTGTTTCCATTCTTTATGCTAAGCTAACAGTCTCCTGGGTGGAGCTTCATATTTTCTTTTGAGAGTGATAACCAATCTCTTTATCTAACTCTCAGCAAGCGAATGAGATTTTTTTTGTCAAAAAAAAACGTTGAACTACAGCAAACCATACCTTGACTAGAGCTCATTTGCCTTAGCTGCACTATTTCCTAGGCATAACCACGGATATTGTAAAACGTGTGTTTCTAAACGCTGGCATTGGATGTAAAAATTCTTATAATAGGCCGTAATCCAGGTTTTACAGAATCGTCCAATATAAACATTCTGGTCTGACGTTAGCTAAGCTGAAGTCAATATGGTTTAGATTTCAAAATAGGAAACAACTGATGTTTGGTGATGTATGAGGTTTTGTCTTCTTGAGAACAAGAGTGAGAAGAGCGAAGCAGAAGTGTCCCAGCTTGTGTTGCGTGTGTGTGTGTGTGCCGGTCCCTGAGCGTAAGGTGAGAGGGTTGTTGTGCTCTGTGTTTTATTGCGCTCCAGCCTGCAACTGAGCCAGACTTTTAATTGCTGTAGCGGCGGTGGGAGGGGCTGCTGGAGCGGCTCGTCACCCTGCTGCCGTGAGCTGGGAGTCAGGGCAGGTCCTGATCCCCCCACCACCCACCCCTCCACCCCTCCCTGTGGGGCCTGGGGCCCAGCAAACTGTCACCTCTTCCTCCTGACGCTGCACACCTGAGGCTACCGGCCCTGCCACCACGCCCCCTCCTCCTCCTCCGCCTCCTCCTCCCCCCCCCTCCCCTTTTTCCAGCCTCGCACCCGCCAGCCCCACTGACATTATACAGCTCACAAACGTCTGTCTATACGCGTCCGGCTGATCAATAAGCTTGACTCGGAGCGTATCGACGCTGGCATCGGCCTCATTGATCACATCCAGCCATCCGGCCTCCGTGGTCGGGGGTTTTTCAAAGATAATTGGGCCCGGGAACCTGCCTCCTTATGAGTGACAGGGGGCTGAAATGATAATCAACTGGATCCAGTCCAAGTACAATCCCAGCAGGACTGGCTGGACTCGAGGCAGACGGCAGGTTTTCCTATTTCTTTAAAAAAAAAAAAAAAAAAAATGGTCTTTTAGTTAAGCCGTAGCCTCCAACAGACATTCAGGAATCATAAATACTGTATCTGTGGCTATTGAAAAAAAAAAAAAAAAAAGAAAAAAAAGCTGCTAATACACATCACATCACATGCGCAAGGAACAAAAATGTCCCTTTCAGGATAAATCCAAATCAATCGGTGACGATAGACAACAAAAATATAAAATGACAGAGAAACAAGACATTGATTTAATAGTTAAAGCAGAAGAGCTACAACAACCACATACCAAAAATATCCTCCCCCAGGACCCCCGGCCCCTCTAAATTGAGTGTCGGAGAGATGATGTAAGGCTTTAATAAAAGGCCACGCTACTGATATTGATATTCATTATTACATGGCCTGAGCTAACCCCATTATGTTCCCATTAGGGCTAATAACATAAGGCTAACTCATTTGTTTCATTCAGCCGTTCTGCATATACAAAATTTAAATGACACCGGACGGTGACAAAGGGAGACAGAGTAGCTTCAATTGATTCGCGTGCACATTTTGAACCCGGCGATGCCCGTTTTCAAAGGTTTTAAGCGAAAAGAGAGTCATCAGAATATCAAAAGAGATCTGTGGAGGATAATGAGCACGCTAAATCAATATTTCATATGTGAAGAGTGAGATTTATAGTGCATATTGTGTGTCAAGCGGTTCTGTGTTGTTTTTTTTTTTTTCTTCTTCCCTGACACAAATTCATAGCTGCTTTCCGGGCAGGTATAGCCACAACACAAGGATCCGCAAAAAACACCAGAATAGCTTTCCGTGAGGTTTTTGTATTTTTTGTATTTTTTTTTTTTTTTTTGCACGATGTAGCCCGGCGAACTGGGTGAATGACGGCGAGCCCAGGGCACAGGGCCTATATATTCGGAGAGAAGAAGAGGACTCAACCTGCTTTCGGAGAGGATGAAGGCTGCTAAAAATAAGTCGGGAGGAGCGAGGAAATCACAGAGACAGAGAGTGAAAAAGAAAGAGGAGAGAGAAAAAAAAAAAAAAAAAAAAAAGGAGGAGCTGCCATCCCATCAAGCAGACTGGGCTGGGTTTTTTGCCCCTCGCTGATTTAAGCCAAAAAGCTCCCACATCTCCACCGCTGCCCCCTCTGCCCCCTGCTGCCCCGTCTCTGAGCCCAAACCCCCTGTGAGACACTGTGCCCCTGTGCTCAGGCTGTCAGGCCAGCGCACCAGCTCGCTACCGAGAGGCATTATGCTAATGGGAGGGCCTCCTTTTTCCTCTCTCCCTCTCTCTCCCTCTCTCTCTCTCTCTCGGCGGCCCTTCACCGCTCAGTGGATCGGCTCGCCTTAGGGCCCGGCTGCTTGTTTTGACAGAGCATCCCCTGATAGTTGGGATTAGTCCAGCTTGTTTGGCTAAACTAGGAGAGGGGGGATCTTAGGCTACTTTGAGTTTTTTTGGAGCTCCGCTGGAGCCAGATGCCTCCTGCTTTTATCCCCACCAGGAGAGGGCCTGCACCCCCCAAGGCCTGCCTACAGCCATGGGCAGCCATAACCATCCACGCAGTGTCAGGACCCATACACACACACACACAGCATGGAGAAACACAATAACGCTTACAGTGCACACATAGACACACATGCACGCACAAAATATTCACAGTACATCATGCAAAACTCTGAGAAAAGCAGGTAGCAGCCCTCAACCCACAACCGATGTGATGCATCTCTGCATCCGCATTTCAAGTCGGAAACTAAAAAAACTCAAAAACCAGCTCGAAATCCACTTGACAAACAATAAAAGCGAGTTATAGAATTATAGTGATTGTTTTCTCCTTTTTTTTTTTTTTTTTTCTCCACTCTAGTGGCAGGATAGCTGGCAGGCAGGGGTAGAGGATAAAACGCCGGGGTCCCCGGTGCTTCCCAGGGAAGCCTTACACGAGGAAGTGCTGTTTTACGGCTACATTCCTGCTCTACATTAATGGAGGCGTCAGGCTGCTATCCCTTTGAGAGAGGCTTGAACCTCTCTATTAAAGTGGCTGACCTGTGGTCGGTGGTTCAAACAGCCGGTATGCACATTAACGTCACATTCCCGGCATTAGCGTCTGAAGGAGGAGGAAAAGAGAATAAATAAGAGGAGGTGGAGTGATCTCCCTTTCAGCAGCCGTCCCCAACAGGAGGCCCGGCGCTATATTTTATTCACTAATGTCAGGTGGGTTCAGGCAGACTCAGGGTCGTCCTCAGACTGGCCTGCTCCCGCGTTTTCATCAAGGTCGGCCCGGATGAAAAATAGCGCTATCCCCCTGTTAGATCAACTACAAAACACTGCTGCTGAGGCAGAACGCACGGAGAGGAAGATTTAAGAGGAGAAGGGGAAGAGAGGAAATGAAAAGAGTAGCCGATCCGAAATGAGAGGAGAAGGAAGATGCTGGGTGGTGAAAGCGAGGGAGAAGAAAAGGAAGATCTGGGGCGGAAAGACTGGAAATGGAACGAGAAGCGAAACGAAAGTGGGGGGGAAAAAAAGAGATGATAGGAAACGCTGGGGAGGGGGGGGGGTGCAGAAAAAAGGAGGAAGCGATTGGAAAAGAAAAGGGGAAAAACGTAAGAGGATGGGAGAGGAGCGAAGACAATCGATAACGAGGCAAAAGGGAGGAGCGGGAGACGGTGAAGGAGAGGGTAGAGGAAGAAGGATCTCGGAGAAAGGGAAGAGAGGAGGGTCTCGGGAGGGCTGGGTCACGGAGGCTCAGGGGTGATGTCAGCCTATTAAACTGATTTCACAGGTTCCCTTAACGAAGCCTCTGGCATGTTAAAGGGCAGGAAGCATCCTATTTCAGCCTTTTCTTCCCCTCCCCTTTAAAGCGGAGCGAGTGCAGGACTTATCGACAGCTCCTGACAAACAGGCGTGAAGGAGGGCAGCTGCCGGGGCGCTCCTCTCAGGACCCAAAACACAAGGTGGTATTCAACAGCAGACCTGCCGATCTCCAACCCAGAGCCCAGCTCCATCTAATCGCCGCACGCCACACTGACAGTAACCTGATCCTCAGTGTCGAGCGGCAGGGGTCGACCGATTCAAGGGTTTTTCCAGACTGATGCCGTGTTTTGCGCCGCTGCGGATATTTTCGGAAGAGAAGCTCCGGGAATAGCAAATCTCAAGATTTGATTGTTTTCATGATCAGAAAGAGCGACATGTTCCTTAAGTCGTAGCCGAGTCCGGAGTCCAAGTCGATCAGAATAATTAGATGAGATCCACAGCGTAGACCGACAACATTCAAACCAATCAGCACAGTTTATTTGCCTAACTGTTGCATTTGCCTCGCCAAGTATAACGCAATTTCTACTTTCATACTGCGAAACAGTAGGAAGCAGGTTGAATGGTTGCAGGCACAAAGCACCGGACTTTGACACCGCTATTAATATCCTGCATCCCACATGTTTTCAGGTTTAGGTTTCACATGGTTTATTACTGATAATAGTGTTGGTGGGTTCATGTGAAGGTCTGACCCCTGCTAATAAATAATTATAATAATAACAACAGAACGTTAAAAACAAATGCTACGAAAAACATTAAGAAGGGAGTTAAATAATTAAGACCTATTTAAGATGGGTAGGGAGAAATACATAGGAAAAGAAAACTAGAATAATAAGCAAAACAAACAGATAATGCATACCAGTTACTTTCGCTCTGAATGATCTCTTAACCAGAAAACACAATGTTTTTTGAACAAGTGGTTCTAGAATCTGCACCATGTACACATCTGCCATTAACAGCCATATGGTGATTGAGGGCCAATGTTAAATTCTCCTATAAAAAGCCCAGAATTGTTTATTTTTCAACAATCAATGCAATTATTTTGCAATTCTGCAAAATCCGTGCATGGCAACTGCAGTGTAATAAAGGTTAGAGACAGTCAATGTAATGGCAAATAAAATATGATAGGAACGTGACTGGACATGAACCATTGTATATCATGCTACCATGACACTGTAGCTTTGCAGCTATATGCCTGCTTTGCCATGTAGCTTGTGCTGCATAAAGTGATCATTGCTTCCTCCATAGGCACCTCATATTAGTATCAGATGTCAAAAAGGTACATACATATCCAACATTTACTTAAATCAGGCGGCAGGGTTGGTCGTATTTAGAATAATGCCATGTCTACACAGGAGGGAATAGCATTAGCAACGTGTTTGCAGAGCAACAAGCTCATTGTAAAACAGAGGAAAATAGAAGTTTGAACAAAGTTTAAAAGTGTCCTTTGGGTATGTGTATCTCTTCTATCTTCTGTCTAACTGAAAAATGCATCTGAAACAATTTTGTGTAGTCAAGACATCCAGGCTGAAACATGCTTCTATGTCAGATACATGGAACATATACAAGGGTTTTATTTTATGTATGCATTTCTAATATAATTTAACAGTTTTTATCAATGTTTTAATATCCCATGGTGTCAAATATCTGTTTTGTCAATACTCCTTGCATATAATGTAACTTGTAGATGACAGTTGGTGTCACTTTAGCTGCTATACAGCTCAAACTTCACCATGGTTTTAAAATTCAGCTGTAAATGTTATCCACTTGTATGACTATTTCAGAGGTGTGTGTGTGTGTGTGTGTGTGTGTGTGTGTGTGTGCATCGTCTTTCTCCCAAACATATACACAATCTGCTGAATCGTCCTGTCTGTTGTCTGCAGCTGGCACGCTGTTGCCTTGCCATCAGTCCCTGCAGCATATGTTACCAGGTGTTCACTCCCTCCAAACGCAATCTTTCATCAAGGTAACCCAACTGCAGACAAATTAATTAGGAGAATATCAAGTCAACAGAGCCGGCGCAGAAGTTGAAGGTGGCGTATCAAAGCGAAAAGCCAGATTTTTTGGCTTCTGTCCCCCTTTTTCACTTGTCTGCCTGAGACCCCCCCCACCACCCTCCCTCTCTGCACAGGGCAGCACATCTACTTTTACTGAAATGATGAATGCATTGAAAAAATCTACCAATATGTTCCCACATCAACGCATCTGAAACTGTAAACCAGGAAAGCAAAGACAATGAAAATGCAGTTATTGTATCACTGACAGTGATAAATGAATCAAGTCAAGTCTGAATGAGGCCTGAAGTCACTTTCACATAAAATTCACACACACACACACACACACACACACACACACACACACACACACACACACACACACACACACACACACACACAAAAAGCTGGAGAAGAGGTTTGGGACTGAATCAAAACGGTAAAATTGCAGGTCATAAAACTAAAGCAATGAGCTAATAGACGCTACAACAGGCGTTCGGGAATCCGCCATAGCGTTCGGGCACAATGGACCCTTACAGAGAGGAGGAAAGAAAGGAAGAAACAGGAGAGAGGGGCACAGAACACGAGAAGCAACAGGAGGATAGGGTCAGGTGGGTATTTATAGGAATGCTGGAATGCCGCAGTTGAGGTGTGGTCGTGCTCCTGACGCCTCACTAGATACACTTCAATTCACAAGCAAGGACGATAGCAACAAAAAGATGCGTTTAGCAATTTATTAACAAGGCAATTGAGTGGTGTGTGACGCTTGAACCTTGCCCCCAAAAGCCTACAGTTACATAAGAAAAGACTGAGCTGATCTGAGATCTTTAGAGATATGGTGCAACACGTACTCATCCCAAAATATTAAATATCGCCTTTTTCTCAGGCCACTCAGCCTCTAGCAGATACCAGGGGCAACTGGATGAGATGCACCGGGCAACTTCCATCTTATCACTATACACTATTTCCAATCATTATAACTCATGTGAAAATGGTGTGGTTATAATCTGATTTAGGATTAGGCACAAAAAAACTTGGTTAAAGTCAGGGAAAAGATCATGGTTTGGGTTAAAATTATCCATTCTTGATGATAGTCAGTGGTCTCGGACACCGTTCTCCTGCTGCTTGCTGCGACTTTTCATCTTTACGCAGCTACCTTTTACTGCCTTATACAGAAGCCATCAGTCTCATATACTGCATTGACATTTTGAAAATTTTATAGAAGCAAACAGGATAATCCTGTATGTTCCTAAATTTTTTTTTTGGACTCCGATGGGCACGACAGAAACGCAACCACCTGCGGCCATGGGAATGAGAAACGTCCGAGTGGTAATATACTTGGAAGGACCAATGGTGCTTGAGTTGTATTAATAGTGTATAATTAGTGTTCTGGATGCCATCGCAGGGGGCAGCTGTGAGAGTGGGAGACTATGTAGCACAAATGGAACCACAATGAATACCCACTTTGCTTGGCATTGAGGTTGTGCGCTAGTTCTAGTTGTACTTAGTCTACGGTTGTAGTTCAGTAATGGCGACGGAAAAAGATGTGAGCAAAGCCATTCGATCCATTGTGGAATATTAGGCAGCGTTTCCAAATATCCAGAAGTTAAAGCCGGAGCAAGAACAATCTATGGTGCACAAACAAACGTTAGTGATCGGTTATGGCAGATCCAACAGCCTCTTAAGCCCGGGGCCTATTTTTCAGGTTTCCTCCTCGAAATGACAAGTCCACAATAACTATGGAATATCTCTACAATCACAAGGGCTATGTACTTAAACCTGGTATCAAAAGAAAACTACAACACGTGGGGTGACTAAAGAAGTTTGAGAATCAGTTGATATGTTACTGTGACACAATGAAAAAAAAAAAACTGAATGTCCATCCATTTTCTAGACATGTTTAATCCTCAATAGGGTCACGGGGGTCTGCTGGAGCCAATCATAGCATACTTTAGGAGGGAAGCAAGGATACATCCCAGATAGGTCACCAGTCTACCATGGGGCACACACGCCATTCACTCACACACTCATACCTACGGGCAATTTAGAGTCTCCAATTAACCTAAGCATGTTTTTGGACTGCGGAAGGAAGCCGGAGAACCTGAAGAAAACCCATGCAGACATGGGGAGGATTGCAAAAAAAAAAAAAATTGTGTTTTGCTACAAATAAAAATACTTTATTTAATGTTGTAGCTGAGGTGATTTACATATAGGATGTAATTTGATACAGGCACGTCTGTGTTCCACCCTGTTCAATGCACAAGTTTTAACATTTTAACAGTACAGTTTTAAACTTTAACAGAATACCCATCTTCAATCTAACAGTCGCCAATGGCCAGATCCTATGGACAAAATGTAGTAGGAGAATCTGAGGTTAGCTTCATATAGCAGAGAAGATATAAATGGTCAAGCAGGGCTGTGGACCAAAGCTTTCCATGGTGAGTGTTTTTTTTTTCCCTTTCATAATGGATTTGGATTCTTTATGCCATTTTGTTATTGGTCACAAGTCTACTTTTTGGACATCTTCATATTGATTTGAGGATGCATTGTAAATTTTGTCATCACCATTCACACAGTCGCGCACACACACACACGCACACACACACCTCACCAGGAGGACTGGCTCCGTGCACTCACTCATAGTCTTTTCACTGTTCAGCTCTCAGCTAAATGGATCTCAGCGCCATCCCACAGACACCGATGACCTTCAGTCATTTAGCAGGCAGTATGATAGGAACATGATATCAACACCTGAACAAAGCGCAGCGTAAAGCGCCACATCAAGCTGCTGTTTATTCATAGCGCAGTTGGTTGGGTCTGTCATCTAGAGGTCAGTCATTTGAATACTCCCCCATTACGGGCTACCGCCGTCCCTTTGCCTTCCAGTTAAAACAGCCCCACATCAGCCACTTCAAAAGAGCCCGGCTTCAAACATCGCGTTTCCAATATGACAAACGTACTTCACAGCAACAGCTCTGACAAAATATGCAGCAGCTGCCTAACGTAAAGGATGAAACGTGTAAAAATCAAGACTGCGCTGCGCCAGTGTCAAAGAGGAGACACAGAGAGGCAGGGAACAAGAGAGCGAGAGGCGAAGGGAAAGGAAGGCAGAGGAGACAGACAGTAAAGACAAGAAGACGCAAGAGAAAAGCCCCAAACAGGCTTTGTTTTAATTACCAGGCACGGGAAAGGCGGAGAAAAGCAGAGATTTCAGCTCGTTAGACTATCGCTTTGGATCAAACGCTATATTTACATATCAGATTAAACCGCTCCAGCGAACGGTGAGATCTGAGCTGTGAAGGCACGGCTAACGAGAGGAAGCCATCTTCCTGCTCACATTTGTTGGGGGTGGGGGGGTGGGGGGGGGTATCACTGGCAAAACAACTCATCTATAGGCTACTTATTAGAAAGAGCAGCGTACAAAGAGCTGATGAAGGCTGAACTCGGTGAAGAAGAGCTAGTTAGTGCAACGCGTACGAGCGGGCCAACGAACGCCGATTGCGACGCCACATCGCTAGGTGACCTCCTCGCGAGGCCGGCCAATTAGAGGCCCCCGGCGGGTCAAGGTGCATTATGGGAGGTGGTAGGAGTTTAGTAGCAGAAAACGACTCCCTCCCCTGCCTCCCCCCACCCCCGCTTCTTTCATCCACCCTTTTCTTCCACGGCCTTTTCTTTTTTTCCCCCCCTTCTGTAGCGGGAGAAGAGCTAGCTTTGTGGCTCAAGGGATACACACGACCGGCCATCATTATTCCCTCTCAGATGCCAGTCTCCCCCCCACCATCCCCACCGCCACCACCACCGCCAGGCCTCCACAGCACCCCCACCCCCCACCCCCAAACCATCACCCACTGCTTAGACAGCCGCATAAGCTACAAGAGACAGAGGCTGCAGCAGCAGAGCCCCCTTTCTGTGTGGAATAAAGACTTCTCAGAGTGAAAACTCCACTACCACAGAGCCGCTGCTTTTTTTTGAGCCATCAAATGAGTAGGAAAGAAAGTATGAGAAAAAAAAAAAAACAGTCAGCGACAAATAGCAATGACTGATTACTTCAGCATGTGTACGTGTGTGTGTGTGTAGGCACGAGCGCGTTTGTGTATTAGTCAACCAAGCAGCGAGGCCACCTCCATGCATGGTGGGGGGGGGGGTTGTGTGGCGAAAGCAAATTCGGCATCTATCGGCATAACAATAGAAGTGATTGGAGGTAACAACCCGAATCACTAGGCACGGGGATTCGAAACATATGTCATGTTGTTGTGCATCAGTGATACAAAGTAATAACAGTATTCCCTGACTGCGCTGTATGAGTGAGAGTCAGACACAAAGCCTGCTGCTGCCCCCCCCCCACCCAACACACACACACACAATGTCAGATATATCAGCAATGCTAATGCCCAAGCAAGCATCCTGAGCCGATCGCGCTCAACCACTGAAAAGACAACCATTTAGGCTTTAAAAGACACACATAAACAAAAAAGGAAGGA
Source organism: Lepturacanthus savala (assembly GCA_030544235.1). Classification (NCBI taxonomy): domain Eukaryota; kingdom Metazoa; phylum Chordata; class Actinopteri; order Scombriformes; family Trichiuridae; genus Lepturacanthus; species Lepturacanthus savala. Next base: position 12,834,975 of record CM060473.1, read on the forward strand.
GGAGATGAAAAGAGGAGGGGGAAAAAATGAAAGAAAAGGCAAGATGGGGAGAGGAAGAAAGAATGGAAAGGATGCCGGGGTGGGTTTGGGAGGGGGGGGGGTGAAAGAGGAAGTCAATTACGTATTCTGAACCTGGCCGATGTAGTCCTTGGGGATCTGCCTCCGCACCTCAGGATCTGTAAATAATTGACAGATAATATTAATTGGCTTTGGATTAGTGAGCAAGCTCAGTATCACACATTAATATTTGATCAGAGGATGATAGGGACCCTGGCAGGGGATCCGAAGGGGCAGCTGAGGCTGTTTTGTTGATTAGGCCAGAGAAGGGAGGAGACGGGAGAGGCAAGTGGTAGCAGCAGCAGCACAAGCAGCAACAACAGCAACAACAGCAGCTCCAGCCACACACACACACACGCACGCACGCACGCACGCACGCACACACATAAATGGAAACACACAGCCGTGGTTTGATGCTCCCGTTAGCTCCAGGCTGCAAAACCTTGTCCTGCCTACAAACTGCCTGCTGCTTGTTTCACCACAAAGAATAAGGAGAGCAACAAAAAAAAAAAAAGAGAACGGACGACTTCCGGAGTTGCTTTAATTGCTTTTTTTTTTTTTTTTTTTTCTTTTATTAGGGTGTGTGACTGTGGTCTGGTAAGTCAGCTGAGGGTAATGCAGTGGTTTTACGAGCCTGTCCTGGCAAAAACAGAAAATGTAGCGAGCACGCCAACATATGACGTATGTTTACTTTCAAGTGACAGCACCTCGAGTGGCCATAGTAATTAGGTCACATTATTATATGGAAACTTCAGACTTTAAAGCGACCCATTCTTCAGAGCGTCTGTGTACATATTTTGGTCTCTGGTGTTCCTGCTAACACATAAACTGTGAAATGAGTCCACCCACTCATTTTATTGTGGTCTGGCCTTCTGTACTGTTGCTGAAACCTGCCATTCAGAAATGGCTCCTGTTGTGATGTCATAACAGGAGTCAAAGCAAATAGTAACCAGCCCTGGATCCATGTTGCCACTCCCTCCTTCTGGAGCATTCGTGCCTGACTTCTGTTTCTCCAACCAACCCCAGATCTCTGAGGGGAGGGACATTTCCTGCAGTGCTAGGCCACAAATGAGTGGGTGATTCAGTAGGGAGGGGAGTGAGTGTGTGTGAAGGCAGACTGTATCGCTGTAACAGGTCTAACTAGCCGCCTTTAGACCATAAGACATGTTAATGTTTAAAAATTGTGAAGATTAAAATATAAAAATTGGAAAATGCCAAAATAGATCTCCTTTATCAATGTTTGTTTCCCATTTTCAGCCACAATTCGACATTTTCTATAAACCATGACTGTCCCCTGATCCTCCTTACATGGTTATTATTGCCATGATGACAAAGGTCATGAACTTAAGCAATTAATCCTTTTAATGCTTTGTTTTGTTGTTTTTTGTCTAACCAGAAGTATAAGTAGTATGGACTTTTCAACAATGATGCGTAATACTATTGGAAGGCACAGACACATCGTTAGCCTCAAAGCATAATTACCTATGTCATATTTTGGCAACTATGACTTGGGCAATTATGCTATGTTGTGGTCCTGCTAATAGGAGCATCAGATTCGAACACACTTCAATGGACACTTCTGGAGCGCATAGACCAGGGGTTCTCAAACGTCCAAATCTGATTTCCAGACAAAATGAAAGGTCCAGAACAGCTGGTTATATGGAAATCTCTTTCCTGCATTCCTGTCTGGATTGACATGCCGTTCAGTCTGGATCCTGACTGGAGTCTGGAATCCCTAAATACTGAATCAATTTTACAACATACAACATATTTACAGCATATTTTGATGTTTAATTTCGAAGACCTGTCGATTTTGTATCAATTAGGCCAATTCTTGCTACTTAGTTGAATTGTATCCTCTTTTTTTCACTTTTCAGTGAAAGTGTGACTGTACCATTGCTGCCTGAATAATGAGAATGTTTGCACTTTCTTATTCTGTTTATATAGTGCTAAATTCACATGTAAATCTATTAATTTTCAACTAGGGCTATTTTCTGCCTCTTTTTCCAGATGGGAGACACTCAATCCCCATTTACCCACCACCTCAGAGTGAAGGTATGCAATATTAACACAATGATTTCTGTCACTTGATTAGGGTACAAAAACCAATCCATGCTGCAAGGATCAAATTATCCTACAAGACTTCAATGAACTTCATTTAATTTTTAAGTTCTTCGTCGGTCAAAGGTGATGAATACAAATGTTACAAATGTTATTTTTGTATTATCGACATTTGTTTCCAACATTTTACAAGAGGATGGTTTTATATATGTACATTTTAGCATCCTTTGTTTAATCCTTGTTTGTTTTACTTTTTTTTTTGTCACTAAACACTAGCACTAGCCTTTCCTTCATGATAAATAAGGTTAACTTGTACAGAAATGGTAACGTATCCAAGTGGGTATAAAGCCTGACATGATGAGACGCTTAGAGACGTGCAAGAACCAACTGGGTGAGATGATGTATGGAGCGGTGCTTCTGGATGTGAGTTGCAGTAGAAAGGGGAACTGGTCAGATGTGGCGCATGGTGCAAAATATGAACTTGTGAACGCAATAGAACATTTTTCGAACATTAATGGACATTGGAGGTTGTTTGTATCTACGAATGTTGGATGTTCATAGTTCCTATCTTGTGTATGTATATATATATATATATATATATATATATATATATATATATATATATATATATATATATATATATATATATATATATATATATATATATATATATATATATATATATAGCTCTGGAAAAAAATAAGAGACCACTGCATTTATTCTGAAATATGCATCTTTACATGTATTACAGCCATTCCATTCAATCGTCTGTTGAATTCCAACACATGCACACCTCATTCTGCTTAAAGAGGTACCGATTAGACACCTGACCCAAGAACAATGTGAAAGATTTGTGGAGAGCATGCCAAGTTGCATGAAAGTTGTGATTAAAAATAAAGGCTATTATACCAAATATTGATTTCTGCATTCTTCTTAAGTGAAACCATTACTATTATGTTGTTTTAAAATTAATTTGATCTTGTTTCTTTGCATTGTTTGAGGTCTGAAAACATTGTTTTTTTTTTTTTGTTATTTTGACCATTTGTCATTTTCTGCAAATAAATGCTCTAAGCACAATTTGGTGGAAATGTTGTCAGTTCTTTATGTTCCTTTTGCCCAAATACATAACTATGAGTGGTAAAATAAAGAAAAGCGTGACCAATATTGATAATAATGATTAGCAGGAGGTTGCAATAAGAAAGTCCATTTATCATTATACAAGAGTAAATAATAAAGAGTAAAGGGAATAAATAGTAAAAGGACATTTTCAAAATTTCAACTTCAAAAATGAATTTCTCCAAAGCTTATAGTATAATAATGGTGCCTTGGAGCTCTGAAACATCCTTTGGTATCATGTACAACAAAGAAGACGTTTGTGTAAAAGAGTAAAAAAAAAAATCAGGACTAAACTTGAAGGTGCGTACCATTTCCTGCAGCAGCGGCGGCCGTGGCGGCGGCAGCTGCAACGGCAGCAGCAGTGATACACACACACACACACACACACACAGTGGGAAAAAAAAACAAACAAGACAGATTTACGCAGCAAAACAAGCTGGCAGACATACACGCACAATTAAACTCATGGAGGCTAATTAAAGTGTTACTGGAAGCACGCAGCTAGAGTGTGACAACATAATGAAAGATTGAAGAGGGGAGGAGAGACACGGACCCCCCCCCCCCCCCCCCCCCCCCCCAACCCTTCCTTTCTCTCTGAAAACAATGCCACCTCTCCCTTTCTCCACTCGCCTCCTCTCTCTCATCTACCATATGCTGCCATTTGTTTAGTCAAATCCCCTTTAAGCAGTGCAGATCTATGGCTCTGAGGCAAGCGCTTTGCTACAACTTGGATCACTCTCCGTAGACACATCGGCAGCTCGTATCCCTCATGGCCCCGTGTCACTCGGCCAGCTAGAAGAGTCTCCTGGGAGCAGCTTTTTATTGCTTTTCCACATCATTTGTCTGGCGATTACAGCCAGCCTCTCCCGAACCGGGGGGAATAATCACAATATTTCAATTTAAAGATAGCGGGGGAGAGAGAGGGAGAAGGGCTAGTTTGGTTTGGAGATTGTTTCTGCGCCACGCTGTGAAGAGGGCAGCGACGGGACAAGTTATAGATCATCTCCTGACAGAAGGGGCTGCTTAACATTAGGAGATGGGGGACCTCCGTCAGAAACTGCAGTGCCTGTTCCTCTGAAAACACACAAATTGGGCTTGATTTACCTGGCTGGGTCTGGGAAGGTTTCTGTGATGCTTACCAAATAGAAGTTTCATCTATTTGACTTAGAACGTACGGCTTGTTAAAAAAATTATTTGCAGCAATCTAATACGAATGCCTCAATTGTTTCTTTAATATATAATGAATTTATAATGAGCTGCTCTAAACACATACAAGTTTAATAAAGTATCAACATACACAACGTGTTTTATGCAGGCAATGCATATTTTTTCATATATTATAAATTATGTTCACATATTTATGAGAAGTCCAGATTATAACAGGGGATTTCCTAATATTGTTGCTACCAGGATGGAAGTCAAGCCAGGACTTTGGAACCAAAATCCAATTTCAATTAGATTTTACTGGTCTCCTTATGAATGGAGTTTCCCTTAGTTTTCAAATGGAGCTGGTTCCTAATAACCCAAGTCCAAACTGTGAAATGTTTCTGTTAAAACCAGCGCACCTTAAAGAAACCAGTTCAAGGTACAACGTTCAGCGAAGTTTCCCATTACACAATGGTTGATTCTGACCTAGAATATGAAAAAAAAGAAATAATGGATATTTGGAATATTTGGAGAGCTGCTTGTCTTTTCTCTGTTACTATTATTTCTGTACAAAAGTCACAAATATCCTCCACCTTTTGCAGTTTTTTTATTATTGAACTGAAGTGTTTAAGGACAGAGGATGTTGTGTTGTTGTACAGCTTATAAAGTCTCCTGACACAGATTTATGATTTAGGATATTTGGCTTAATAAAGTCTGACATGACCATTTTACCACTATTTGCACAATTAGTTTTAATTCATTCTTACTATGAGCGGATCTGGGCTCAGGGTCATAGCAGCATTCAATAATTTTTTTTTTTTCTGAGTCCTTCTAGCTTGTCTATTCGTACAGTAAGAGGGTAATCAATGAGCAAAAACATCACATAGCCATCCTTGAAAAAATCTGGGGAAATGCTCTGAAGCATGTTAATCAAATCTATTTCCTGTAATGAATTGTAAAACACAAACAAAAACTAAAAAAATCTGGTTCAATTCCTACTAGCCGTGTACCGATGTATTGAGATTTTACTTAATTAAATATAGCATTACAATCAATAAAAGTATAAATCCTGCATAAGAACATGTATTGAATAAAACAACTTAAACACCCAATATTTAATTATTTTGCCGGTAGGGGGCTCTCACATTGTGCAAAAGCATGAGTCAATGACATCATGTGAACATAGGAAATGCTATCATTATTATCTTATCTCCTGACTTTTATAATTCAAGATTCAGACATTCAGATTCATGACTTTTATTCAGAAAGCCAGATTAGATGTAGATGTCTTCTCCTCTCCAAAGCAAATGGTCCCGGTGATAAAGTAAGGTAAAAATAACTGATTAAAGCAGCTTCACATTAACAATCTGTATTTCTCCAAGGCAGTGTGGCACTGTTACCTGAGCTAGCTCAACTTATAACTTCAGATCCAGAAGTCCAATGGCTCCTTCTGATGATTTCCTTCATCTGGTTGAACATAGTTTAAAAAACACCCAAGTTGCATCCTAAAAAAAATGGAAAAAAAAGTAAAGGGTACGCATACACACAGTGAACCCTTGTGGAACCATTGAAAATACATAACTCAACATGATATTTAACAAGCGGAATAGTTTGTAGACATTTTAATCCATTTTAAATGTAAATATTACATATTACAGTAATTAAGTAAACCTACAAAGAATTACTTGCAAAATTGCAACAAAACAAAGTACTCAACGTGAAAAATGTCCCCACTCTGTGTTATACAGGATTACTACACATTATTTTTCTGTATTCCTGTAGTTGAATCCACACAGGATACAGGGATTGCAAAGAACATGTGCTTTAAACCTGTCTAATTTCCATCTACATGACCATAGATTTCTTTTAATTAAATAGATATGTGTTTTTGGCCAAAACTGTGACATTTGGATTGAGTTTGAAAACCGCTGCCAATAGTATTGTCGACAAAATCCACCGTCATGACTGAGCTTTTCTGCCATAGACCACCACTATTTATTAAAACCTCCTCCTATTGATAAGCAACAATCTAAACCAATGGATTTAGAAGAAAAATAACAGAACACAAAGAGATGAAAAGTGGACATGAATAAGAGCAATCCGTTTCAGAGAGGATTGCTTAAGACTTGTGCATGGACCCCATAATCCCATTGCTCCATTTCATGGAGTTTTACCCAGAAGAGCTTATCCCCAGCATCTAACCCCTCACATACTTGAATTGGTAAGATGGGAACCAGACTGAGAGAAAGCAAAGGACTGATGGGAAAGTTGAATCCCATGAAGTTTTCTAATTAAATCTCTGAATGAAACATACAATTGGATGTGCTTCAGAGAGTGGCCCATTCGTCCACTTTCCTTTTCCTTTAGCACATACAATGCTTAATGGTTTTATAATCCTAACGTATGTGTTTCATTAGATTTTTATGATTGTTTGCTTGTATGAACGTTGGTTAAATCCACTATAAAATGAGTGGAATGGATATTAAAATAACTGGAGACTGGCTCATTAATGGTAACTTGCTTGTTTAGTGAGCTAATCCGAGATCTCTGCGTGGCTATGGTGATTGTGATAGTTATTTCAGAATTAAAACAATGAGAACATCCACCTGTTCTGAAAATAAACAGCAATTAAATTCTGTGTTCCTGCTCCAAAATGACCACCCCATTATAGTTGATTAGAAATCCACAACAAAAATGGATGCCTCCAAAATCACATATTATCACCCAGTGTTCTGTTTGATTAGATTTATACTGTGAACAAGTTCAATTTTAGACTTTCTATTTGATATTTATGACCCGTAGGCCTCATTGACCTGAGTTCATACGACTCACGTCCCTGCTCATATACCATACATTTCAAATACCAAAGAGACAGTCAGCGCAACTGTTGACAACACACCTTTAACTGTAGACAAGGTCAATCATTAGTCTTTGTATCATGAATTTTTAAAACAAAATTATCCAAATGTACCGTCTATAAGGCAGGCCAGTATCCAGTTCTCATGATACAGCTACGCACATAGCATAATGTTGAGCAAGGCCGTATTTTTAAATACTGAATTAGGTTTAGTTACTTCAATAATATCAAATCAAGTCTGACAATTGCGTGTAGTAGGAAAAGATAAACTTTTATTTTGCAGATCTACTCATTTTATACCGATTTTTTGGGAATGTTTTGGATAATTTGAAGTGCAGTGCCCGTAGGAAGTGTGTATTATATAAGCTGTGTAGATACTTGAGCCACAGACACACAGAGACACAGAAACTTCTTGCATTTTAGGTAGATTAATTGATACATTTGTAGGGCATTTTACAGAGACAATGGTGCAATTTGGCACAAATTATGAGGATAAACAGAAAGAATTACTATTAAGTTGATCTAGTTGGTGATTGGGTTCATACATAGATGTTTTTATTCACAATTTGATAAATTTAACTCATGACAATTTAACTAACAACAATTTTCCATGTGCAGTTTTTTTAGTCAATATATCAAAATTATTTTTTTGTGAATAATTTCTTAAGTTGTGGTGCCCATTGTAGAGTTTTTAAAGAAACAATATAAAAACGTACCAGCAATAAATTCCAGAAAATATCCATAAATTTGTATAAAATTAAAAGGACCTGAAAAATGAATTGAAAATACTATGTTTGTGGAGTACAAACTAGTTCTTGCTAAGTGAATACAAAACCAATTAAAACTGCTGAGTTAGTGCTCAGTATTGGGTTTCCATTAAAGCAAAGGTTAAGGTAAGGAGTGGTGATATACTGGTGAGCTTTGGTCAGCCCTCAGAGGAACATTTGATGTGAAATCATCATCGTAACACGAGCAACAAATCAGAATTGAAATGACAGAGAAATATTTTGCCTCTGGCTGAGAGCACAGGAGGGCATCTTCCATCAGAGGGAGCTGAGGGAAGGAGCTGTCAAACAGGAGAACATAACTTTCTATCTGTCTTCATCCAGAAAGCGCGAGGGGCCGGAGGGTGGGGGTTATAAGTCCCTGGACCGGAGGGAGGGATGCTGCTGTGATCCTGTGGTAGCCTTTGATCCCTGGGATGACCTGAGCCACCGGCTGGACTCTGGAAATGAACACAGCAGAGGCCTGTGGGACCCAATCCATCACTGTTAGCTAGTGCACCTTGCTGTGCTGTGCTGTAGTGCGCGCGTGTGCACGCGCTGCAGCTAATTAATGGCATTTGCGGGGGTTTGCAACTCACTGATATGTTGCTAGGCGCTACACTGTAATGATACCTGGCATAACTCTTTGCTAACGTTTAACATATTCCAACATGCACGTTCATACCTGTGTCCCACAGCCTATTGCTAGGTTTGCAACTCGCTGATATGTGGCTAAGCGCTATACTGTAACAATTCCCAGCGTAACTCTTTGATAACATTTAGCATATTCAAACGCGCACGTTCAAACCCACATCCCACAGCCTACTGTACATTTGCAGGATATGCAACTCGCTGATATGTTGCCAAGTGCTACACTGTAACGATACCCAGTGTAACTCTTTGCTAACGTTGAACATATTCAAAAACACACGCTTGTAGCCGGGTCCCACAACCTACTGTACAATCAAAAGAACATGGGTAGAAAAACAAATCACCCAGCACAGCGGATAAGTACTTATATCATGAGGAAGATCAAGTCTGATGCATCGACAAGGAAAAAAAAAGAAACGTGACAAATTAAAAATCCGTGCAGCATTACGAACAGAGGAAAATGATGTCTCCCTTTCCAAAAGACGAGTGTTGTGAGCAGTGCAGTTGGGAGCGCATGCTAAATCTCATTAGACAGAGCAATACCCAGAGCAAATTAAACCATTAGCCTCCGACATGTTTAAAGGAACACTTTAAGATCACTTCCTATTAAGGCTTGCCAGTAAACAGGCCTTTGAAATGGAGCCCTCAACTCGGAGCGGAGCAGTGTTGCAGACATCTGCCATACCCAGCCAAGCCCACAGTAAACTGCAGGGGAACGCTTTCCTGTGCTACACATCGCTCCACATAACACTCCACACACGCTGGTACAAGGGGGGAAACAAACCCTGGGGATTCATGGCCTCGTAGAGTAGGAGGCATGAAAAACAACACTTAATAGTTTGAGACTGACGTCTACCGCGGGTTTCCAGGCAGGGAATTAATAAATATATATTGCATCTGCATTCATTTGTAGCGCGGGTGGCCACAATTACATTGCAACCCGTCACCTTGACAGCGTTAAGTGCCTTGTTGCACCCATTTAACAAACAGTCAAACTGCTGTTTACAGAATCAATCTTGAGAATATTAAATTGCACAGTATTCTCAAATTATGAGCTAAGAGGATTTTTCTCCTTTGTCACCAAGCGATGAACCCGCCGCCCTTCTCATTAAAGCTGGAAGTGATTGGCGCATTGAGCTCTACTTGTGGCGTTCTAACAAAAGAAAAACGCCAATACAGTATTACTGTAGTTCTCCTTCTAAAGGAGGAGGTTTTGGGAAATTACTACCATCTGCTGAAGTTAGCATAATTCACAACGGAAATGGAGACACACCCCCTGAAGTTTACTGTGAGGAACCCGCCGAGAGTAAACCCCTTAACCGCCATGTAAAAACACCACATTTCAGATGCAGGGACATTTTAAAATCGCCTACATTTCTTAAGAGCAGCCCTGATATATGGCCTGCTCTCGTATCTCCCGTTGTGAGGATTGTTCTTAAAAAGCTGAAAATGCTGAAGCAATAGCAAAACTAAGAACAAGTTAAATAACGCAGACCTGTTTGAGGTAAGTTTTACTGGGGGGGGGGGGGAGAAACATGCTGACATAGGAAAACTTTCCGTTTTGCTTTTACAGTTTGTGTTTTTGTCTGGATCAGTATGGGGTAGCCCTATAAACACGAATGTCTGTGACTTACTTGACTAAATCACTGAGCGATGGAGTTACGCAATTGGTCGGCTGAAAGCTTTGGCAGACAAGTATCCCAGAATGCATTTGGCACCGACCAGCAGCCATGGTGGAGATTAGATCAGAGATGTTTCATATACATACTTTGTACCATGTGATTCCAAAACTATCCATTGTAGCATTTTCTACTATGGTGCCTCTATATATATGTTGACCAGATAATCGTCAGGTCAACATATATAATTGATCTTTTGAGTGTTCCAGAACTGTCACATATTGGTATTAAAACTGAATGATGTTTTATGATTTGTTAGGGTTAGGGTATGGGTTCAAATGGTCACATGGTTTGGGTTAAAATCATCCTATGGTGTGGGATAAAGGGACTACTTCCTTAAAGGTAGGCAACCACCATCTTCATGGCAACACTATGTCAACCACAGTTCCAATTAAAAAAATACTACACAGACTTGTGGTTGGAAACAGGAAGTGAACAGCAGCCTCCTACAGCTATGTTCACTTTCTGCAAGTAAAATCCACAGAATATGAAGAAATCTGTCACCTTGTATAGATGTCATCTGAATGAAAGTCATAATTACTACATCTGCTAGATGGCGCCTGTCACTCAATCGTAACTCAATCGTCATTTTCGACAAGGACAAGATGGAAATTTGCCGGTTTTAATTTATAATCAGCACAGCAAGTTATATTTTAGGAGATGTGTCTGTGTAAGGGTAAAAAAGTTCAAAAAATTGAAGTAATTGTGGTACTTCTAGAATATGTTTATGAATCCCATTATAGGCTGGCAACCTGTCTGGGGTGTATCCCTGCCTCTCGGCTTTAATGCGCTGGGATTGGCTCCTGCAGACCCCCGTGACCCTAATGAGGAATAAGCGGGTATAGAAGATGACTGACTGACTGTTTATGAATCACCAGGGTCTCGGAAGCATCTCAGACATTTTTGGATTGATTGGACACATCTTGTCTGGGTTTCCTTTTTTTTTTGTAAATGTGACTCATTGGATTTTTATCGTCTCTTCAAGCTAAAATCTTGGACTTTCCGACATCTGTGGAAAGCAGAGTTAATTCTTCAGCATAATGCCTGTGTACTCCAAGGTTCTGTGGTTTGGATTTGAGCGTCAGTGGTTAGGCTCTTGGGTGTTGCTTGTCTACCATTGTTGAAGCCAGCTCCATGTGTTGTGAGCAGTTTTAATAGGGTGCTGGGGAGGAATAACACTGCTGAGAGGAGCGACCATAGGCTCTCTGCAGGAGGAGTGAGAGACAGTTGTGCCAGCCCCTGGTCAGAATCACACACATTCCAGTCTAACTGGATATTGCCCTAAAGTCCCCCTGAGGAGATTAACCACAGCTGAGCGTTAACTCTTTCGACTGCTCGGCTACCTGACTTTCACCAGCAGATGACTTCCCAACACTTCTGTCGGCCTATGTCTTCCTCGATTACTTTTTTTTTTTTACCTGAAATTGAAATGTTCTTCTGCAAAGTGTCTGAACAATACCAAACTAAACTTCACTCTACTCTTTTGAAAACTGATATACCAGTAGAATAAAATATCTGATATACAAGTCAACATACATTTATTTGTATCACACATCTGAAAAAAATATATTAAATGAGTTACATAAAACATTAAGGGACCTATTCAGAAATAGGAAAAAAAAGAGTCGTAGCGCTAAAACACACCTGTACACAGTAAAATCGCCAGTGTTAATATAACACTTAAAGAGTTAATTTTAACACTACGAGTGTTAACTAGTTAACTAATTAACTCTTCCAGTGTTATATTGGCACTGGTGATTTTACTGTGTAGTTTCTACCAGCAACAAGCATTAATTCTGCACCCACTGACCATGTCTTGTCAATAGCAATGATACAGCTAATGGATGTGTTCCAGGTATTAAAAGGGATGTGATATTTTGAGGGCAGGTGTGCGCATCACACTGTGCAAATAGCATGATACATAAGTGAATGTCTGACAGGCAGGTGCACTCAACAGTTTAAGAAGCAAACGTACAAGCACGTAAATCTGCACCTGATGAGTCCTGAACACCATCGGAGTGGTCTAAAAAATATTTTCCGAAGCTAAACTTTGAAATCTGTTTCCTTTTGGAGAGTTTATTCTGTCCTGTTTACAGTTCCTGCTTAAATGTCACACAATATTTAGCTTATGTATTTTATGTATTTTCAAAGTGCGGGTAATTTAACACACAATGCCATGGTGCATGAGGGGAAAAAGCTTTGCATTGATGTAAAAACGCCCACTTTAGCATAAACATTTAAGCCAGCGGTGCAGGGTTGGAAAATATTTGAACCGAATTCCACATATTAAAAAAAGGAAACAAAAAACGCTTTGTTTGTGCTTGCCGGTTACATTATCATTGCCATTATTTTACACCTGGCTGGTGTCTATGTCACACATCGGTGTGCTCAGCCTTGCGGCACCAATGCATGTTGAGTTTGCAGTAGCTAAATCTGTTGATGGAAAAAAAAAATGCTGCCTTAGTCACAAGATTGAGCTAACAAGGCAATTTTGTGTTTATATGTGTGCTATTTAGCGTTGCCAACTCTTCAGTAAGGAAAGTAGCTATTGGCTAAATGACATCATCACCTAATTTGCATAATTGTCCATGTGCATGTAAGTGTAATGGATGCTGTACGGCTGTAGAATAAAGGGATAATGTTGTGGGAGAGTGAACAAATGAGTACAAAAAAATCCTAAATACCTTTTTTTATAACATTTTTTCCCATCAATTTAATATTTCCTCCTCACGATGAAGCCAGAGCAGGATCATTCACTTATGGCTTCGCGCATGTGCGATTCATTTGCAGTCAGTATTCAAAGGAACGAACATCTCCTGCTCTGTAGTGTGACTACAGCAGGGAGGGACTGCCGTGTGAGTACTGGGCTGCCTGTGAGGCAACTTTGTGATGGGGGGAGGGGCCCTCGGCAGCACCCGCTGCTCATTAAGAAGACCGATATGTGCTTTCACATCAGACTCTCCAAAAGTCGTCAACACTAGAAAATGTCACTCTAGATTTGTCAGTGGTTTCTTTTTTAAAGAGTCGCTAAAGGGGTCTGAAAACTCGTTAAATATGGCGACAAAGTCGCTAAGTTGGCAACACTGGTGGTATTTACTCTGATCTGGAAATCCCACGATCTCGTAGAGAGACTCAATTTGGCTGGCCGATTGAACAGGGTTTTTCTCGACACAGAATGATAACTAAAATTGTAGTCATTAGGTAAATACCACGGTTAAGAACCAATCAGATTGTTTGAGATTGCCTATCCATTTTATAACACAGCTACATCGGGCATTTCGTTTAATAAGTACAGTTTGACATTTGCTCATGTTTTTCTTGATGGGTAGATTTAATTTCTGACATTGTATGATTTCTTTTTTTGTTTCATCTTTTTTGTATTTTCTATCAAACTATTTTCTTCTTGAAATACCCGGATTTTCTTAGTTTGACCTCTGGATGAGGTGTATCTTGATGTCCTCGACCTCAACTAGCAGATTATAGGACAAACAGTGTCTAATTTAATGAACTGTTCTAAACTGAGCCTTATCTTATGTATTTAATTTTAATGCACATGGCTGTGGATCATGCTTTAAAGAATGAATATATTTTGTTTTCTAAACATTTGATCCTTTTTATCATATTGGAGCCGAAACTTTGAATCAATAGAAAAAGAAACCGATACGCAGAACCGGAATTGGAGCTGGAATCAATGCAATTTAAACAATACCCAACCCTACGGCAGGGCCAGTGTTACTTGTGCTGGTGCTAGTGAGCCATAAGTATTCCAGGAGCACTCTTCAATTTCAAAAGGTATTATCCAACTCAAATCTCAAATCAAAGTCCCTGAAACTTTTCATCATTTTACCCGGGGAGCAGAGAGGGTCAGCTTTGAAGCAGCACAGATTTCCATGATTCTAGAAATATCTTATACTGTACATATATCACCAAGCGGGGGCCCACATTGCGAATCAGGCAATCACCTGGAGCCCCAAACTGCAGCCAAGGGCCCCTTAAAATACCAATTTGACCCCATAAAAAGCCCCTGTATACATATTAATTATGTTTGACTGAAAATTCCTTCATAAAAATAGCATATTAGCATAAATAGTGTGCCTAATTGAGTTCTCGTTGTCGGGAGTCCATATGAGGCTCAAATATTATTAGACTGCAATCGTATGCCTGAGAAAGAACTACCATTCAATCAACATTCAGGCAATTTGGGTTGCTGATGCCACTTGCTCGTTCATTCTGAGTAACAGTGGAGCGGGAATTTGTTAAGGAGGAAGGAGCTGTAAGGAGCAGATTGAAGCAACTGGGCCTCATGGCACATAAATCCAAAATGTGGGACCTCCCAGCAGGGCCGCAATTCATGTACGCCAGGTTTAATGCAGCTTCTCTAACCACGGTATGTTGAAATGCCTGATATTAAAAAGGCAAAATGAGTCATACTGTTAAGAAATAACACGTCTATCACAGCATCCAGGGGACCCGCTCTGTTGAATAGTTTTAATTTTGGGGATTTCCTGGGATATCATTTCCTGGGATATCATTCCTAGAATATCATTCTATACTGGCACACTTACGAAATTAATTTCCTAATGGGAATTTTATGTCATCACATTTACCCTCATTTGCTGGAAATATCCCAATACAGGTTAGGTGGGCCTTGTCCTCCGCTGGTTTCCTTCTTTTTCTTATGGTTTGTTATTCCTTTCTTCACATCAACTTTGATATGAAACCATTTTTTTATTTTTTTTTTATACCTGAGCTGGAGTCCGCACCACAGGGGACACAAAATACACTGCCTCTGTTATTGCAGCGCAGGCCTCTTTTTTTTTTTTTTCTTTTACCATCATCACTCCCAGTGTGATACTTTGGAAAATTGTGCCTTTTCTGACTTCCACCTCACACACTGTTGTTTCAATTTCTTTACTCATGAACTCACTCTTCTTCCTCTTCTTCTTCTTCCTCTTCCAACAATCACTGCTTTATCCATAATACCTGGGCCTTGTGTCAGTTTGCTGATTACAAATATCAGGCAGATGATTCTGATTCACTAACACAGGCACAGTGAGTAGAAACAAAATTCGATCTGATGTTGCCGGTGCAAACATTTTGTGTGCACGGTAAAAATGGTTCAGCCTATTGCGAATAACTTCATGACAGCAGGATGTGTTCCCCGTCTTTGACTCTGACTGATATGAACATATTTTTCTTAAGACATCACTTTAGCGACTACTAGTTCTTTTCAAACAAACCAAGGCTCTACATATTTTAATATGTGTGAATTAACAAGCGAGACATTTTAAGTTCAACTTTCGGAATTCAGGCTGTGCGCATTTCTCAATGGATTGAGGGTTTGATGTATGGGACAGAATTTATATAAGAGACTGCATACATCCTACTTTAGATGGTGCAGAGTTGGGACCAGGAGGCGGAGTTGCAGTCCTAATTGCTTCTTTGCAATTCCAGTTGAGCAGTAACACACACTCAAAACTCAATTGGCACTGGTGAAGGTTTTAAATGACGTTATTCATGTATCAGAGAAAGGACCTATCTTCATACTCCATACCTGTTTGTTTGTTCTGCATTAGCCATTGTTGACCATTAGATCCTGTTACAGAGATTAAGTCCTATCTTTGGGAACCATTTTAATTTCTTCATGTCAACGATGAATCCTCCAAAAGTTAGACACGGAGTTCCACAAGGTTCTGCGCTTGGATCACTTACTATTCGCCTTATGTATGCTTCCCTTAGGTAATAGTATTAAGAAAACACTCCATTATTTTTTATTGTTATGCAGATGACATATAATTGTATTTATCAACTCGACTCTAATTAAAATGTCTTTCATTGTCTATCTATATTTTTTAAGACTAAGGACTAAGGACAGGGGATGTTATATTTCTGTAAAGCACTCTGAGGTGAATCCGTTATTTATGATTTTGGGCTATTCAAATAAAATTGACTCTTGACTCAACTTACTATAGTCACAAAACAAATTAAAATGGCAATTTAGAAATGGTTTCCTTTAGTTTTATTTCTGCTATACTGAAACTTCACAAAAGTATACCTTCATCATTATTTGTGCAATGTATTCGCAGTATTGTTGCATTTGTATAAGGCTCAATACAGATATACTTTCTAAAATAATTGTACAGGTATCACTCAGCCTGCATCTTGTATATCATGTCAGACAAGAATAACACTAACCAGCCAATATTTAATCTTTCAAACATCAGACATCACTGGCCCCATTTGTCAGCGTACGCCTTCTATCAACTTTGATGTTGGCTTTGTCTGCTCTCCATCCTCTCTATCATATGTCTCCCTTTTCTTTCTGGCAGACAGTGTTGTTTTCCTCTGACCTGCTGTATCCTCATTGCTTTGGTCTGTCTGTCCGAGCCTAACATCTTCTATCATTCTTGCAGAGCTAATCTCTTCCATAAATCTCTGTGTACACTATGTATGTCCTATATTCTTCTAGTTAAGCCTAGATGCTGCCATTACATCTTGCATTACATCTACACTATTTTCTATGAAACCACGCTTTTTCCTGTGTTCTTTTTTTTTACAGCTAAAATCCATGGAAATTTGCAAATCTGTGAAAAGTTAATTCTTCAATATCATGTTTATGTACTCTGAGATTGTGTCTGTATTCTTGTTTCTTCAGTTTCCTGAATCTTACATCTCATAATTTTATAAACCTGTGTATTCACAGTATGTTCATTGTTCTTTTGTAGTTTTTTCCTATATGCAATAGATTTAAATTAAGCATGAAAGGTATATATATATATATATATATATATGTGTGTGTAAATATACATATGTAAAAGTCACTATGTAAAAGCTATTTGATAAATGTATGTGCTGATGTCTCATATATACACTGTAATACCTAAACCTCCATATTCTATTTTTGTCCAAGTCACTATGTAAAAGCTATATTAGATAAATGTATGTGCTGATGTCTCAGCTGTTGGCAACATCCCCCACAAGTCCCCAAACGGATGATATCTATTTACAGTATAACAGTTTCCATAGTTAAACCATATAAGGTCTGAGCTTATGTGTGCATCGGTGTGGCCAGAGGGATTAATGAATTTTAGTCAATATTCTAAGCTTTTATCACTCCTCACATCTGATTGCTTGGTTTTAGACAGAATGTCACAAACAAATGGTCTAACTCCAATCGTTTCCTGCTTTCCCGAATTCCAGATACATGCCACCCCTCAAAAAAAAAAGCACATTAAACATACATTGTCCACAGGCTTGACCCCCTCCTCCTCGGCCATCTCACGATTAACCGCTTCCTCTGTGGCGGCGATATAAAACACAGCCGTGAGTGAGTGGGGCAGCACCGGACGCTTCACCAGTTCTGCATACGCGGGAAGTTCTGGCGTCCTTGAGATCCAACTTTTAAAGCATCAAACGCACAGAAAAGTCATGCTAATTGACAGTGCATCTGATTAAAACGGGTGGCTAATGAGAATCGAGCCGCGAAGAATACGAGAGAATCGGTGTTCGAGCTCAACTTTTAACCTTTCTGTCGGAGGGTGAACCACTTTGATGTTCCTTGGTTCTTTTCATCAGGCCCCGTTTTTTGGTTATGAAAAAGGCATTTTCAAAGTACAAAGGCAAAGCTCACATTTGTAATTTGTCTCCTCTTCAGGAACAAATGGTCATCAGAAACATGCCCCCCCCCTCCTCTTTCTATGAACTATGCACAGGGGGGAACTATAAATAAAACTGCAAAATGAGAGGTGAGGGGGTGGTGGGCTGTGCTGTCAATCCACGAAGTTGATTGGGAGGTTCAGATCCGCAGCCATTCTGCCTGGAGTCTTACACCCAGAGCAACTACACTGTGATCACACCCTTTGCAGACTTAGAGGCTCTCACCTAGTTATGGAGAGGGAGCAGGAATTGGCAAAGGGTGGTAGAGGTTGTACCATGTGGGTGTGTGTGCGTGTCGTGAGGGGTGCGAAGGGGAGTGCAGGCGGAATTTGGATGGAAATAAAGGTCGAAATCCTTGACTGTGAAAACTGTCATAGCAGGGGACATGTGCAGAGCCTGTTTGCCTAATAATCTGGGTCTTGTAAAAATATGAATGTGGAGTCCTCTGGAGCATATAATTTAACACCTTGATGCCAGGGGAGATGAGTGAGAATTGAAGCGAGTACACCTTGACAAAGGCTATTCTCTTGGTTTCACACCAGCAGAGCAGTACCATGCAGGGTGCTGCTACCAAGGCAAAGGGGTGAAACAGCAGCCAGCCAATATGAATCAAAGCTGCACACAAAAGTCACATTCATGCAAAGTCACTCAATTTATACATCTCTTACACTTTTCCTTAACATTGCAAAACATGCTATAGACCGGAGGTGTCAAACTGCCGGCCTGCAGGCCACATCTGGAACACCAGACAATTGAACAAAAAACTTACTGGTAAGTTATTTAATTTAATTTAAAAAATTTTGCAAAATTAGAAAAATTGTCTTCCTTGACCATGAGTCGGGCTATAAAGTTTGTTATGATAAGAACAATGCATACAGTATATTTTACATATACAACATTAATCTGTTTGAAAGAACAAAAGGTCTATTTTCTGTGAAGAACAAAGAATAATTAAGCATTCTTCAGTTTGCCTACACATTTGTCCTTCATAAGATTTTTAAGTCAATTTGAGACTAATATTGAGGTCTTAAAAGCAGTACAGAAACAAAAAAAAAACAAAAAATATTTTTAATAATTGTTTCTACACAATGTCAATACATCGCTGCTAAAATTTAACAATGTAATAATCATTCATTTAAAATATAAATTATGAAAAGAAATCCATGAGTTGTTTTGTTTATATCACACTTATCAAAGAAACGTTTAAATAAAAAAAAATAGATGTTTATTATTTTGAACTGATATTGTCAATTGATTTTGACCTATATCTTATTACTGTACATTGAAATCACAAGAGCCAACGTTTGGCTTTGTCAGTTGAAATTAAATTTTTCTCTTAAAAATCTTTTTTCTTTTCTCTTTTTTTTTTTTTTTTAATTACAAATGCAGATGATAAACCATGAAGAGAAATGCAAATATGAATGAAATGAACAGGCATGTATACTTAATGATTTGGTTCAGTTTAGGTGTTCTTAAAAGTAAAACCAAGGAAAATCAAAGTTTCAATTAAAAACAAATCTATCCTTGTTATTTTTTTCTTTAATTACATATTTAAACCTCAGATACAATGACCTCTAGTGGAGTTTAAGTTTGTAGTAGTGTGTCTGGGCCCTGTATTCATATCCTGACACAATTCACTGCCCTCAACCTTGATGGGCATAATGTATCTTGTGTAAGCGTGTTAGCATGATTTAAGATAAGTTGGTTTAAGTATTTAAGGCCACTTGAAAAGGCAACAGACAAAAGTATGTTCAAAAGGAATGCAATATACAATGTTCAAAAGTAATAAGCAATCCGAGCATGAATATACCCTTAAAGATTCTATAACTTTTCAAGGAGGCAGATCTGTGCGCGTACATGCTCACGCGCTCTCACTCTACGCAATGTGGGAGCGTATAGCGCAGACATAGTAGCACAAGATTCTGGTCCAAATTGACTTATTTACATTGAGCATGCGGCAATAACGCCAGCATTTTCACCTTGGCTCAAGAGGTGTGACTAAAGCGGAAGGTGTGAGTAAGCTAAAAGTAAAGAATAGCTAGATTTAGCTAACACGCTGAGCAGAAATAAAACAACAATACCAATACTCTTTGCTTGATGCAGTTTCTGTGGTGACATTTAAAACCTATTCCAAATAGAAATTGGACAGATTATGCTTGAAAGAAAGTATTACCAGATATTTAAGTCTGTGATGTCATAAAAAATGATTTACTGTAGTGATAAAATGCTAACAAGCAAAGAAGGCTAATAGTTCAAAGCAAAGCTAAACAAAAACAATATATTAGCTTACCAATCCAATAAAAAATAGGCCATGTCTGAGTTATCTCTGATATTTCCTTGGGTTTTACCATTTAACAGTCCCATTGCCATTTGGCCAAGGAGGCCTCAGCCAATACATTTTTTTTCTGTGTGTATTAAGGTGGACTTTTTGCAGGATGTCCGGTAGAAGTGTTTTTAGAAATTTTAATGAAATCTTTATCAGTCTACAATTTCCATTTTCTTTTTTTTTGCCATGGACAGGCAAAACATCGCGGCAAACATCCAGCTCAATAATAGATACTTATAATGTGATTATAATTATATGTGATGAATCAATTTTTGGCTAATATGATTTTTCATATATATATATATATATCAAATCCAGTTAAAATTTACCATAGTGGAAGTAGCGATATTCTCATTTACCCTTAGGAATTTCAAAATAAAATTAGTTTACTGAATTTTTACATAGTTTGATGCAAGAATTACGTAGATGGCTTAAAATCCAAAGCCACCATCTTGTGGTCGATAGACAGCGTTTCAGTGATGGATTCACCTGCTTGGTTCCGCTTCTGTTCAGTATTGCGATGACAAACTACTGACTCTTTCTGGCTACTTTTTAATGGGTTTTCCCACTTCTCTTTCATTTACTGTGGTTATTCCATGCATTTCAATCCAGTGAGCTTTGTGACCGCCGTACCGTAATGGAAGCTGTTGAAAAGCAAATACGGGCAAGCGCTACACAGCCGCATGACCCATTCTTATTCATAGGGACCACTGGACGCACAGCTCTTGACTGGCTCAATCTTAAGTCATTCACTCAGTTCGGTCACAGGGTTTTTTTTTTTTTTTTTTTTTTGGAGGACTTCTGCTTGCTGGGATGGAATAAGAAACAAGCGCGCTGCTTTCTTTTGTCCACCTTTTTTTTTTTTCTTTTCTCCTCCTTCCCTGTACCAGATCCGGCTTCTGTCCCGCATCTGCTGGGCGGATTAGGCCGACAAGAACGGAGGTTGCATTATGTCCTGAGGGGGCTTTACTGTAAGGTTCGCCACCAGTTCTCTCTCCCTCTGTCTCTCCCCACTTAATGTACCGCTTCACTCAAAGGCGGCTAAATCTTTGTTAACAGGGAAACTATGAACTCACAGGGAGTTAATCAGAGTCAGTGCAATGCCGGCTATTTGCATGTGAATCGGCTGTGGCTGTATACCAGGCCTCTTTATGTCATTCACTCCACAGTTGCCTCAGGCTTCAGTCCTCTGAGACATCACACTGCCATCGGTGCACGTTGGGCAGAAATATCTGTACGTCCTTATGTACTGCAGGGAAATCCGCTATAAATCAACTAGAAAAAAAAAGTGATTTTAGCAACACACAAACTTACAGATGTGCGACCAGGTTATTCTGTTTTCTTTATGTAATTGGATACATAATGATTATTCATGTTTCATTGAGAATTTGTGTGCTGGTTGTTGCAAATTGATTATTTTCTTTTATTTAAAAGTGATGCAAATTTGCGTTGTAAGCCAAACTTCCTCTCCTCACTCGTCCAGATTTTTTTTTTTTTTGTATATTGTTCGATTTGGGAAAAAAAAAAAAAGGTTATTGCAAAGGGGGGGGGGGGAGAGGATGTCAAAGGAGAGGAGTAAATCTGATGTGGAAATGTAGACTTAGTAGGATTTATCCATTTGAGAAAAGACCTTTTCACTTGTTTTGTTGGTTTATCCCCTAAACCCCGTCTCACCCCCCTGCCTAAAAGCTTTTGACATCTTCATCTTGTTCACAGTGGGCAGGCTTTGTTTGCTCTGCTTGAAAAAGCGGATGGGGCTCGGCCCTCCCCTCTCCGTGGCACAAGTGTAGGACTTTGCCATGGCAAAGGGGGGATTTCTCTTTCCTCCTGCCCCCTCCTTTTTCACATAACTACAATATGGTCATTGTCTGCCAGTGAATAATGTGGCCACTCGGGCAGCATGGACTGCTCCTTGGGCTTTGACTGTGAACCAGCTCTTTTCTTCAGCGTGAAAGGACTCTAATCCATGTAAATATAAGACTCCGAGTACAGCTTGGGCCACGGTGGGGAGAGCGGGGAGGTGGTGGGGGGGGGGGGGAGAACGGAGGGGAGGGTCAGCAATTTAACCTTTGACCCAACAAATAAGAGGCATGTAAGTTTTAGAATTGCTCTCTAAAGAGGGGCTCCTGTGGCAGAATGAACTCCTTTTGTAATCCTCGCGGTCTGCGGCTGATTGACAGGGGCCGGGATGGGAGCATGGCGCAAAACACAAAAAAAAAAAAAAAGTGAGGGGAAAAAAAAAAAAAGTACTGCAACTCCGCAGCGAGAAAGAAGACAAGCAGAAGATGCTAATTATCGATTACTTGTATCCAAGGATGCAGATGTTGTCGGGGGAAATAAATCATCTTTTCCAATTCAGGGGATTTGATGAAATGATTTTAAGATTACGTGCTCCAGGAATTTATCAGTTTGATAAATACAGTTGTTTTCGAGGAATAAAAGTTAGCCGGAGCGCCCTGTAGCTTCTAAAGGGACGACCAGACGCGCACAGTTTATGAGAAGACAGGTCAGAGGCAGTCGAGGCTTCCCCACTGAGAAACGACTTCTGCTACATCTTTGAACAGGCCTGAAAGAGCTACAGTAACAGAACAGTGTGGAGTCTAATGCACTGATTAAATCTCCCTCCTGGTTTTCTCTCTGTCCATTTTTCAACTCCAACCTTGAGCTCTGTTGTCTTTGAAGATTCCCCCCCCCCTTTCTTTTTTTCCTGTATTTAACGGTTGCCTTTGATGATTTCACACATTCCCATGTTGCGTGCAATTTATGCATGAGTTAAAATAAAGAAATGATACCCTAATTACAATTTAAAAGACAGCCATGTGTCTTTTTGTCATTTCTGAATCTGCTGAATAATAAACTCAAACATGTGTTAGTCTTGTCAAAAGTGTATCAGTAAAGACAGATTTTACATTCTGAATATATATATAGTTGTTTCAGTGGTGAAACAGAAATACATAAAAGTGCTGGATTTGGGTTCAATTTGAAGCTATTTACTTTATTTAAAGTTATACTTTTATACTCTGCTACTTTTGAAGATGAAAGATTATACCTTTTGACTCCACTAGATGTATCTGATATGTGTAGATGCTTATATTTAAAACTCAAAATCTGCATATTTTTTTTTTTTTACAGAACGTATGACACGTTATTGTAGCTACATATCCCAATACTATACGAAATAGCTCAAAATGCATCTAAATAATGTAAAAAATGAAGTGGAATCTGATATATTAATATAACCTTTTACGAAAGACAGTGTTTATTTCACATTCACTTCCACCATTGCAATAATACACTTATATAATAAACTCACCATACTTTTTTTAATATAAGCATTTTTATAAATAAAACAATGAAAAATTTTAATTTTGTGTGTATTTTGTATACATTAAAAAAAGGTCAAAATTGGAGGATTCGTTATTATTATTGAAAGTATTGATGGTTAAAGCAGTTTCAGCCCTAATTGAAAATCAAACATTTGTTAAAGCATAATCCTAATACTATAATAATATAACACTAACACAGCATCTTCTCTGCTCCCTTATTCTCTGATTGGACGTCTGATTCAACATATGTAGGCGCACGCTGTCTGTTCATGTGCTTTAATTTCCTCAAAAATGAATCATCAAAATTATGATTTATGACATTTATTACTTTATATTCATGAGGACGTGGTTGTAATAATGTATGTATGCTTGATATACAGTACATCTAATGTATATAGGATCAATTCCAGCCTATCTCATGCTCCAAATCTGGAACGCTGTCTTTTTCTGTCATGTTCCAAACACTGTGTCAGTCGGAACATACTGTACGCCGTCTCAGTGTCATCAGCAGTGAGTCTTAGAATATGTTAAGATGAAAAGTGAAAAGTGTGTATATATATATATATATATATATATATATATATATATATATATATATATATATATATATATATATATATATATATATATATATATATATATATATAATTTGTGTTTTTCACTGTGTTCACTCTTCTCCTGCCAGGGCTGTGACTACTTGTAATTTTGGACAGGTCATCATTACAGTGGCATTCACTGTCTGCTGTATATATTTTATTATATTATAACCTCCTCCTTCCCTTTGTATCCTACTTACCAGCTGTCCCAACACTGTAGGAAGCTAATGAAGTGTCTTCGACGTATTGTCTGATAAAACACAATAGCAACCTTTCAAAGAGAGGTTTTTGACAAATAAAAAAAGAAGACAGTCTAGTTTCTCTCAAGTGTCACATAGAAATAAAGATACATTTTAATGTATTTTAACATGATTTATGGTGTGTAGTTGTTCCACATGTAATTAACGCATGACACATTATTGTAGATACACATATGATATGGGTTACTTTATATGCCTTATGTAGTATAGTAGTTTTTTGGCCGTATTACAAATTTAAAAGACACAAATGAAGAAAAGGATTAGAATCTCTATGAAAAACTGTAAGATGTATGGTGCAACACCGGGGAGAGAAAAAGATTTCTCAGCCCTCTCCTCTCTCCCTCCACACTCTCACCTCCTCTGGTAACCTAGAGGAGGTGAAAGAGCGGCGTGGTCATACGGCATCTGATTTTAGTCATCTTTAAACGATGAAGAAAGTCATTTAGAATTAGGAGGGAAAAAAAAACATGTAGGAGTTGACTAAGAAAAAGCTGGTTGGTTTGTCCGAGGTGAAAAGTGAAAAGAGATTTGTGCGTTTTCGACTCTATAAGATCCATCTGTTAACCCCCTTGGGGGGTCTTGACCCCCAGGTTGGGAACCAGAGGGGGTTTTTTAAGCGTCATTTCTTTCGCTGAAAACTAATCTGACAGTTACATAAAATGGGATCTGCAACACAGTGTACTCCCATAAGAAAACACCGCTCCTCACATGCTCTACATGGATGAGACTGACATCTGAGAGGCTCAGTTGTGCTTGTCTGAACCACTATGTGTTTACGCTCGTGTGTGTGTGCGTGTGTGAGATTCTGCCGCGGATGGTGCGCGTACAGTGATTAGATGATCCGCTTCCTCCCTTTCATGTGTTTTTAGTCTCCTCTGCTTTGTTCCCTTTCTTAATTACAGCAGAGCTCTCCTCGGAGAGCATGTAACCCACTCTCCACTTCCACAGCAGCAGCAACAGCAGCAGCCTCCCATTAAAGCCACATACCCCAATGCCCCCCCCCCACCCCACCTTTATGCAGAATACAATTAAAAAATGGGAGGGGGGGATCAAAAAGATGCCAGGAGCCTGACGAGGGTGATGTTTTTCTGAGAAATGCAGATTTGTGTTATTGATGGCCGCCCCGGTTTGGAAATCATTATGGGACAGGGAGTAATCAGCAGAGCTGCATCAGCATTTTTAGTCGTCGACAAGCAGCAACACACACCACGCGCACACACGTACACACACACACACAAGAGTGTATGCATTAAAGTGTTTAAGTTAGCTGCTCACACTGTTAGTTTTTATAGTTCCATGTTTATTAAGGACGGTGAACTTTGGGCTTGTTGTTGCATCATTTCTCGTTGCATCATTTACCCCTAAATGAAACGGCTTTAAAGTTAATATATCAGTGGATGTTGCTGCTTGTAAAAGTTGACATAAACCTGTGGGTCTTGTGCAAATTTTGAAGTTTGGGGGCAAATGCAGAATCTGACACCGGCGGAAAATTGAGATGATTTCGTTCCTTCACATCAGTGTTCAGTGTTGACGCTCCGAGTGACCAATAGAATCATCTCTAACGGCAAGTTTTAGTTTGCATGGTCGTGAGGTCACAACTGAGGTCACATCTTCACTGTACCGTATCCCCGGCGGCTTGAGAGATTGACTGTTTTCGCACTTAATGTCTGTAAATATGTCATGCAAACGCATGTCAGCAAATAAAACGGTACAACTCAATAAAATATGAAAAGAAATCTACTATTTGTACAATTTCAGAGTCGTATACTATCAATCTCTGAGGATTGGCACCCCTTCAAATCCTTCTATGGCCCTGATTGCAATATTGTTGTAGTATACAATAGGAGATTTTAGGGGAAATTGGCAAGACTGTGTATTTATAAGTAATGAAATACGCCCAAAATCAAGTGTAGCCTACATCATCAGATTTGAGGAAAAAAAAAACGGTAAAATCTAATATTTCCTTATCATTTTGGAACATGTTACACCTTATATAACAACATTTCCTACTGGATAAATCTACATTGACATTATATGCCCCAAACTCCAGTTTTGAACCTGTAAACCATCACACTTTCCGAATAACGAATACTGAATCCACACTTAAACTACAGTTGTCTTTGATTATTTCAACCAAACTCCATGGAGGAAAGTCACACTTACTGACAGGATTGTGCTAACGATCATTTAATGAAAAAGAAATAACTCCAAATGACTGAAACGCTTTGAAATGGATATGTTCAGCGCCAAATTGACATGTCTAAAGTTTGTATTTGGAGTTTATTTAACTTTACAGGCTGAAATCGTCAATGAGGGTTATAATAGAAGATATATATTTATAATTTCATTTATTTATTTTATGGCTAAAAATGCTTCCCTGACAAACTGCCAATTGCATTGTGTTTTTTTTTTTTAAATCTCCCAGCACTGAAGATGTGAGTCTGCTGCCCCCATGTTAAAAGAAGGGAAATGTGTGTGTGTTAATTAATTAATTATTATTATTATTTTTTACCTGTTTAAGTAAACGTAGGCCTACCATTGATGAATTAAATATTGGACTACTTGAACCAGCGCAGCTCTGTCTTAATTATCATATTGTGACCCCCCCCCCTCTCTCCCTCCCTCCCTCCTTCGCCCGCTCTGGAAACCGTGTGCACACATTGCTGAGGATATTCTAACATATAGCCCCGCAGACCTCGGCCAACATTTGCATAAAATCATCTCTAAATTCAGTGTGAAACGCGGTTCTGAGAAGTGACTTAAATCCCCCCCCCAAAAAAAAGAAAAGAAAAAAAAAAGAAAAAAAATCCTAGAAACAAGCCAAGTCTGGCTCTTCTGATGCAAACACATATAAACTGATATTTTTTTCTTAATCTTACACTACCACCTAATATATTTCACACACGCCCGCAGACATGCCCGCTGCCGCTATGTTTAATGTATAAACCCAGCCTTATAGCAGATAGAAAACGCAGATGATAAATATGCATGTATTCAATTAAGGGTATTACAGAGGGGTGATTTGCATAAGGATTTAGGAGCTTAACATCATATTTGTGCTATAAAACTTCACAATAGCCTAAACGCGAGCTTTTACGCGCGGGGAGGGGGGGGAGGACAGGTATTTTTTTTTTTTAAGAAGAGAGGAGAAGAAAAGGAATTCGAATATATAAGGGGGAAAAAAAACAGCTTCAGATTAACATTCCGGTTGTATTGCAGCGCGTGAATCTACAGCACAAAATATTGCTGCTATAACCAAACATATATATATATAAAAAAGTCAAGAAGGTTGCATTTTATTTAATCATTCTCTATAAGTTCCAACACAACAACAAAAACAAAAAAGCCAAAGCGGTGATGTGATAACGTGTTTTCTTTTCCTTTTACGCACCGCTGTAAACTAACCGTCTTTTGTGCCAAGATCAAACCTTCTCCTCCGGTTGCTCAAGACGCGTCCTCTGATGACAAAGTCCGCCCCCCCCCTCCACCACCTCCACCCCTCCCTCCCATCCCTTTCTCCCCTCCCCAATTAAGAGCAGAGAGCTAATTAGAAAGAGCGGATCCAGGATCGGTTCAGTCCCCGCGTCACGGCGCGGCTCGCCCGCTGCTGTCTCTGCGGCGGGTGCGAGCGCAAAAGGACTGAAAGGAGCCGCTAATGACGGGTTAACGAATGATTCATCGAATCACAGAGAAGACGACGACGAAGAAGAAGAAGTTCAGTAGATTAAACTGGAAGAAGAAGAAGAAGAAGAAAAAAGTGACACCCGAATGGTGCCAAGATTATTCTTTTTTTTTCTGCGCATTTAACGCCAAATTCAACAATTTCCCACTAATGACGTGTTTAAACGCGCTTTTCATCTTTAATCGATACATTTGTCAATTTGTTTATTAACATTATTTATTTATTTATTTATTTTTTTGGAAACTTGATATTCGTTTGACCCCGATTTGATTTCAATATCTCTGGAGAATTGTGACACTCACAGATGACGAGGGCCTTACTTTTTTTTTTTCTAAATAAAGTTTTTTTTTTTTTTTTCATAAGATTCCTGAGTTTAAAAACGAGCATGAACACATCACAACTCCACAAAACACATGGGTCAAATATGAAATAAACACAATAAGAAGCTAAATTAGCATTAAAACCGGGGGGAAGTGGTTTTTTTCTGTGTGTGTGTGTGTGGTTCTTTTTTTATTTGTCGTTTTAAATCACATTAAATGCAAAAAAAAAAAATCCTTTATTTCTAATGGCTTATTCTGAAGACTTGTCAGCAGATTCATGGAGAGGCTGCCTGGTGGCGGCTGCGCGTGGAACCCTCTTCCGTGCGTCACTTGAGCAATGGTCGCGGCAGCAGACCCTGCTCTCACACACGCACGCACGCGCACACACACACACAGCTCCAACACCTCTGCGCCCTGCCACTCTGTCCTGCTCTGACTCCTCTCCCCTTCTCTCCGTCTGACCTTTCAAACCGCGGCTCCGGACGGGCGGATAAAGGGGAGGAGGGCGGGTTGATGGTGCTGGTGGCGAATAACCGAAGCTGCTCCTGCTTGCTGCTTCCAACCCCCCCCCCTCCCCTCTTTCTCCCCTAGACCGGTCGGTAAAAAAGTATAGCCAAAACAGTTTCGGCGTATTACGCGCGGGATCAGCCAATGAACGCGAACGGTGCGTCGTGACGCAACAGGGCCCCGTTGATAAGGAGCGGAGAGTCCAACCGGGGACCTGAGAAGAAGGAGGAACGGCGGGTTTCGGAGGGGGCCAGCGAACACTCGCCTATCACCAAGTCAACCGACGTACGTGAAAAAAAAAGAAAAAAAAAAACGCCAACTCCTCCTTCTTGCCGTTACGCACACATGCATCCACCTTGGCAAAAAAAGACGAACTAAACAAAAACAAGACCGTAAAAAGAAGAGGGGGGGGTGAAGCTTCTCACGAGACGACCGGCGGGATTTTATGAAGAAGAGAGGAAAAAGAATGGTGTTTTTCTGGATTTTTCCCCATTTTTGCTTTTCCCTGCAAAGAAAAGAGTAGTTCGAGCTGCCGCGAGCATCAACTTGGACTGTTAAAATCCTGGAGGAGGAGAAGCGGGTTGTTTTTTTTTTGGCGTTTACTCTCTGACTGTGCGTGTGGGCCGCAGTAGAAAGAAGAAAGCAGCAGCTTTTCTTTCTTTCTTTCTTTTTTTTTGGACAGTGACAGTCAGCAGCAGAGAAACTTGTTGTTCTTGCTGCAGACGAAAAGAAAAAAAAATAAATTGCCAAAACGCTTTGCAGGCTGTCGAAACCCTGAAAAAATATATATATATTAATAAATACTCCCGACGAAAGGAACCCAAACGCACCAGCAGTGTGTGGTGTGTGTGTTTTTTGTTTTTTTTTGTTGGGGGGTGGGGGGTCTTCTCTTCCATAGTTGGGTATGTTTTATCTCACCGTAAATGGAAAAGAAAAAAATAGAAAAACCGATCGGTGTCATCAAGAGAAATAATATCGCTACCTGAGAGGAGAAAGAGGAAAAAAAAACAACAACAACAACGACAGATACCGACCCGGCAAGAGCGAATCTGCGCGCTTTTTTTTTTTATTTATGAATTAATCATAAAGCTTATTAATAATGAGAGCTGCAGAGATTCGGATGACGGTTTCCATTGGCAGATGAGACGTAGTGTGGAGAACACGTGTCCAATTTTTCCCTCATATTTTTTCCTCCCTGATCTGGATTTCTCACTTGTCACGGCGAGAAAGGAAGAAAAAAAAAGAACTCCAAAAGACTGATTTTTTTTTTCCTTTCTTTCCTTTTTTTTATTATTTTTTTTTTGTGAACGGCGTTTTTATCGCGCAGCGGTTTTTTTTTTTGTTTTTTTTTTCTTCCTTTTCGCCTCTGATGGACATCTTGGCTTGCAGATCCGAAGAGAACAGTTATAATATCCTCCCCTCTGCGGCGACGATGCTTTTCCACGGCCTCCCTGGAGGCGACGTGCACGGCGTGGTGGAAGAAATTGACCGGAGAGGAAAGAGCGAGTCAGCAGCCATCAGCTCGGCCATCGATATGGGGGAATCGGAGACGGTAGGAGAGATTTTTTTTTTTCCTCCTCTTTTTTTTTGCCTCCCTCTCTCTCTCTCTATCCCCCCTCCTCTCCTTGTTAGCGCAGAGACGAGCATGGCAGCCTGGAAAAAAAAATGTGACACTAGCGTGGGTTCTTCTCCCCGACACCACTTAATGTTTCAGTTCTGATCACTTTTGTATTTAAAAAAAAGTCACCGAGCCACAGTTCGTTGTTTAGCTGGTTATAAAAAACGCCAAACTTCTCCAAAAAGGCCTGAACGTTGCACCGTTTCTTCCAATGCAGTGAAAAAAAAAAATTAACTTAAATAAACTAGTTCCAGGAACTAGACGGACCCGAGTTGTTAAACGACTATACGCGTTTGTCCTTAAAATAAGAAGAATAAGAAAAATGTTGTTTGTTTTAAACGGTGCCTTCAATGGTGCGTTCAAAACACACGTTAAACACAGGCGCGTATTAAGATGATTCAAAAACTACAATTAAAATGTGTTTTTGCACGATTTAAAGCCGAGAACGTCATTAAGAATCTACATGTTTTACCCTTTTAATCTTTGCTTTTTATAATAAACGTCTCGGAGCCTAAAAATCGCGTCTTTTTTTTTTTGTTAAACAGCATTATTATTCAATACAAGAACAAGCACCTGGGATTATTAGAAAGAGTCCACAGCGAAGGTAATAATCGCTCGCAGCGCTGGAATGAAAAATTAAATAAATGGGAGACGAGTGTGTTAATTTTTGATTGTGCTTCCATCTTTATTTTCAAACGATTTGTGGAGTCTTTCACGTGTGTGTGTGTGTGTGTGTGTGTTTGTATATGTGTGTGTTCGCACGTGTATGTGTGTGTGTATAGGCCTTAAATGACAACCACGGTGTCCTAAACCTTTGTTATTGAACATTCTATCAACATTATTATCCCCTTCTTATGATTATTACTATTATTATTATCATTATAATTTAAGGAATGAATAGTACAGAGCGTCCCCACTTTAAAAAAAAAACGATTTCTACAGCCTAATTACACAGAAGCATGTTAAAGGTCCCTGAATGTATCTGATTAGTTTATTTTTTGTCTAATTTCCCCTCATATGGACACTTTCAGAAATATTATTGCAACTTTTAAAATCCCCATGTATTTTTTTCCCCTATGATGCATAATATTCGTATTTTACACCAGCTCTTATTTAAACGAAAACATTTCACATCTTTTTTTTTTTTTTTTGTAAATTATTATTGGTCTTTTTTCCTGAATTACATTTTTCGACTCAAAATGACGAATTATATTTCCTACTCAAACGCAATTTCGTTTAGTGACGTTTGAAGATACACACAAAAAAACACAGTTATAATAATATTATAACCCATGACTTCGCTTCCCAGGTGATAATATCGCGATGACTTTCTCGTGGGTTTTTTGGTGTGTTGTGCTGTTGTGATCAGTGCCATGTTATCTGGACGCTTTCGTTCGCCCCCTGACGCGTGTCCCCCCCCCCCCCACACACACATATACACATACACACACCCCTCCTCCCCTCACCTCACCCCTTTCTCTGACCCCCCGCAGTCCCTGCCGTGCATGAACAGCGAGCGCGTGGCCCTGTGCGCGGGCTGCGGCAGGAAGATCGCGGACCGCTACTACCTGCTGGCCGTGGACAAGCAGTGGCACATGCGCTGCCTCAAGTGCTGCGAGTGCAAACTCAACCTGGAGTCCGAGCTCACCTGCTTCAGCAAGGACGGCAGCATCTACTGCAAGGAGGACTACTACAGGTATGGAGGGCGGGGGAGGGGGGTTAGGGGGTCCACCTGAGTTTTTTTTTTTTTTTTTAAACAAGCTTAAATATCTGCTCCAAACTACGATCATTATGTTTAATTCTACTAAAAGTCTTAACAGAAACCAAAAAGTGTAATTATGCAAAAACTCAGAATATATATATATATATATATGAGATGAATGTTGACGTTTTCTGCCATAATAATTCGTGTATACTTGTGCTTTCATGACCAATAGTGTCAATGTATAAATGTGTGTTTTGATTTTTTTTTTTTTCCTCTTGAGCAAATCACTGCAAGTAGAGCTGCAGATTAATCGATTCGTTAACTGTTTTTGTTCACCGATTAATGCAAGTAAAAAGAAAATGTCCAAATTCTCTAGTTTCCTGCTTCTCAAATCGGATTATTTTCTGGTTTCCTTTATTCTACTATAATAGTAAACTGATGATGTTTGTGTTGTGGACGAAAAAAAGACATCTTTTTTTTTTTTTTTTTTTTTACATCTGGCTACATTTTACACATTTGCTTTTTTTTTTTTTTTAACTAAACAGCAAATCATTCATAGATGGATTAATCGACTATCAAAATAGTCCTTAATTGCAGCGCTGCTATCCAGGAAGTACGGTGGCCTGCTGGTGATAGAAAGGAAGAATTTCTGAAAGACAGATAATGAAACAGCTACTTTTAGTGTTAGCATCTCGAGGGGGGAGGACGCCCCCCCTCCCCCTCCTCTTCCTCACCCCCCCCCCAAATCTGCAGCGACTCACGGTCCCTTTAAAAACATGTAAAATGCGCTAAAATTGAAAAAAGCCTGATAAATGAACGTTTTACGGTTTTGTTTTCAAACCGATGTTAAATCCAACCAAACCGTATTTCTCGTTAATTCAGAGAAACTTTGTAAGAACATCACAACTTTAATGTCGCGCACGCACACACACACATAGGCTACAAAACACACGCGCGCGCGTGTCCAGCCGCTGATGAGGTTTCTGTGTTGTCCGCAGAAGATTTTCGGTGCAGAGATGCGCTCGGTGCCACCTGGGGATCTCAGCCTCGGAGATGGTCATGCGGGCCCGAGACCTGGTCTACCACCTCAACTGCTTCACGTGCACCACCTGCAGCAAGATGCTGACCACCGGGGACCACTTTGGCATGAAGGACAGTCTGGTGTACTGTCGGCTGCACTTTGAGACTCTCATCCAGGGAGAATATCAGACACATTTTAACCACGCGGACGTTGTGCCGCACAAAGGCCTGGGCCCGGCCAACACGCTCGGACTATCCTACTTCAACGGCGTAGGGACAGTGCAGAAAGGCCGGCCGAGGAAGAGGAAAAGTCCCGGACCGGGGGCCGAACTGGCTGCTTATAACGCAGGTAAGACCCAAAAGAAAAAAAAAAAATTTTTTCACTTATTGGAAAAGAAAGTGTTTTTTTTTTTAGAAAATAAAACATACATAATTCATTTAAAAAAAAACAGACGCAAAATAATTATATTTATCTATTTGGTCTTAAACAGAAGAAAAAAAATACCAGCTAGTAATTGCCCATTGTCACTGCATTGTTTTAATACAGCCGTTTTTTTTAAAACCGTTTGAATAAAGTTTTAGTCCCGTTTCAAAAATGTTCGAATACAGTTTGAATAAAGTTACAATGCCGTGAAAATACAGTTTGAATAAAGTTTCAGTACCATTATAATAAGGTTTGAAAACAGTTTGAATGAAGTTACATTACAGTTTTAATACAGTTTTTTTTATTAAAGTTTTAACAGGCTGCGTTTTAATACAGTTTGAATAAAGTTTTAAAAGCCTCATTTTGAATACAGTTTAAATACATTTTGAATACAGTTTGAATAAAGTTTTAATACAATTCAAGTTTAATTTTAATAACCTATATCTTTAATACATTTTGAATACAGTTTGAATAAGGTTTTAATACAGTTCAAATACAGTTTTAATAGCTTATATTTTCAATACAGTTTTAATGCATTTTGAATAAAGTTTTAATATATTTTCAATACAGTTTGACTAAAGTTCAATACAGTTTTAATACAGTTCAAATACAGCTTTAATAGCTTATATTTTGCATACAGTTTGCATACAGTTTGACTACATTTCAAATATAATTTTAATAGCCTGTATTTTGAATGCATTTTGAATAAAGTTTTAATGAAGTTAAAATACAGTTTTAATTAACTGTATTTTTTAATACAGTTTGAATACATTTTGAATACAGTTTGAATGAAGTTTTAATAAAGTTCAAATACAGTTTTAATAGCCTATTTTTTGAATACATTTTGAATACAGGCCTTGCAGTGTGATCATGAGCTGATGCAGATTGACAGACTTCATTAATGAAACATTCCTAGAGGCTTTTATTGTGTCTGTGCTCATATGACATGGTAATAACTTTATCAAAGAGTACCCCGCAGTGTTATCTGTGGTCATATTTCCACAGTAGGTGTATCACAACCTTATCACAGTGCTACAGTATTATGCATTTAATTTCCCTAAAGGGACTTGTTGCAGCAAATAAATCTTTTATCGAGCTGACTGCATTGTTTTAGGGAGGTCTCAGGTGATGATCAGCAGTTCATTCAGCACTGTTGTGTACTCCCGTGTTGCAATGGGAGCGAGTCTGTTTAGTTTCTGTCAGAAATGGTTGGAGCATATTCATGATGAGGCCAAACACAGAGCATGAATGAGCCTTAACGCTAAGTAATAAACAGCGAGAGAAGCATGCAGGTCAAGTGTCAAGCCAGGAGGGACTAACCCTAACTATATTAGAGAAGAGATGCAGAGAAAGTGTATGTGTGTGTGTGTGTGTGTGTGTGTGTGTGTGTGTATCTGTGTTTATATTTCAAGTCTGTAAAATGGGTTAATTCAGGCCTTTAAAACTTTTACTGTGAACAGCTTGAATATGTCAGTGGATTTTATTTTTTTCATAGAAATTAGTGTGAAATAAGTGAAAGTTCATAATCTGAATGAAAATATGCAACAGAAACTGTGTAAAACTCAAGATTATCCTAAATGATTTAATTACCTTAATAAAATAAAAAGACATATTTTTG
Organism: Lepturacanthus savala; assembly: GCA_030544235.1. Taxonomy (NCBI): domain Eukaryota; kingdom Metazoa; phylum Chordata; class Actinopteri; order Scombriformes; family Trichiuridae; genus Lepturacanthus; species Lepturacanthus savala. The sequence goes on from CM060473.1 coordinate 12,870,364, forward strand.
TTGGCTGTGTAGATTTTAAGTCATGTTTCAGTTTAGTAAAGTCTGTTAGAACAAAAACTAAATCTCCCACATGTCCTCAATGGAGGATAAAAAAAAAAAAAAAAGTTTTTTTTGATGTTCCGGCTTTTGCTTTCACCCTTTTCCACTTGTCAGGCTCCATAGACATCTACAGACCCTAACACCCCCATCCCCTCTTTCCCAACACACACATACACACACACACACACACACACACACTGCTGGAGCCTTTTTGCATTGGGATGGGGCCAAACTGGGCGTGTATACAGAGATCAATGTGATTTGATGAGTTATTCACTGGAAGAGAGAGCAGCAACACAATCACTTTCTTACAGCACAAATCTGGCTGGTATCTATCTTTCTTTTTTTCTTTTTTTAATGCTCTGACTTCAGTTAATTAACCCCGCGATTATTCTCATAAACAACATGTTGATTAAAATCTATTCGTGGATCAGAACCCAGGACACAACAACACATTAATTTTTTTTTTGATTCTCGAATTTCCACAAGACCTTTGAACAGAGTATGTGTAAGCTGCAACTGAAATAATTATATTCTTTTACTTTCTTTGCTTTTCTTTTTTTTTTGCTTTTCTTCCTGGATCCAGCTATTGTTTCTCCAAACAAACAGCATCGCTTTATGTATTTTAAGATGCTGCCATTATTTTATTAAAATAATATTATTTATTCAATCAATTAATGAAAACAAGTCCAAAAATCTCACTTTGTGACATTTTTTTCCCCTTTAAGATAATGCCAATTTATCACTTTAAGAGCAGGGATGAAAGGGGAGATTAATGTCACTCTCAGTCTGGAAGGGGGGAAAAAAAAGAAGCTTTTTTTTGGTCATTGTGGGTATTTAGTTCAAATAAACAGTGTTAACAAAACAGATTTGAAAGCAGAACCGGGAGGAGAGTGAAGAGGCAGTGCGCCCTCTTCTGTTCTCAGTCAGAAACAGCATCAAAGCTTCACCTGAACAAATCACATGAGAACATGTGAACATGTGGCGAACCCTGGAGAGAGCGACGCGGCTTCAGGATGTGATTAGCGCCGCGAATAAGACTCTCTGCAGGAGGAGAGAAGCAGGAAAACCATCTACAGGCTCTGCTGCTTTTTTTTTTTTTTTTTTTTTGGGCTTTTTTTTTTTTTTTTTGGTTAAAAAACACTGCAGCATATGCTTTGGCCAGAAAGCAGCATTTGTTCTGCCTGGTGTGTATGGGCTAATTAAGTGAAGTGTTATTCTGATGGGTTTCACTCACTTCATATTCATCGTTTGCAGCGTTCCTGATATCGAACGCGAACTGTTATGCATGCAGCAACACTTTGGCCGTTGCCAAGAAATTTTGCAGGCTGGGACAAATACATGTGCGTTGTTGTGTATATATATGTGCGCACGTGTGTGTGTCTGTTTGTGTATGTGTGTGTGTTTGATTGTGCTGAAGCCAGGCTAGCACCTCCCCTCCTCCCAGGATAGACAGACAAGACAGAGACGGAGAAGGAGGCAGACGGACTGGATGCGGAGTGCACAAAAAAAAAAAGAAAAAAAGACAGACAGAAAAGAAAAGAAACGACCTGCAGCTGGAAGAAGAAGCAGCTTTCAGGTCAAACTGTGTCAATTTGGATTAGGAATTTGATTCTATGGTAAAAAGGAATCCGGGCTGATGTGAAGACAATTGAATCCAAAATGTTCAAAAACAGGGTGAACGATCAGATTAAAAAAAAAAAAAAGACTCAAAACTAATTTTCAACATGAAGAAGCTTGGAACTTTTATTTTCTCTTCCTTTCTCCTCAAGCTCCACATTTGGTATACAACTAAACGCTTGCATTAACCACCTTTTTAATGTTCCGTATTATAAGCGACATAAGGGTTGAGGTGTCGTGTGTGTGTGTGTGTGTGCAAGGCATGTCTTTGTTTCGCTCAAAATTAACACATTCAATAGGTTTACAATGTAGTATTCCATTTCTCTATGGTGCATTTGCAGCCTCTCCAGACTACTGGAAATCCTAATTAACTACTGGGGTTAAAAGGGAAGCGTTTGAAGTGATGATCGGTTTATCTGATGAACTCCTCTCGTCTTTTCCCCTCCTCGAACCCGATGCAGCGCTGAGCTGCAACGAGAACGACGGCGAGTCCATGGACCGGGACTCCCAGTACAGCTCCAGCCAGAAGACCAAGCGCATGCGGACGTCCTTCAAGCACCACCAGCTGAGGACCATGAAGTCCTACTTCGCCATCAACCACAACCCGGACGCCAAGGACCTTAAGCAGCTCGCCCAGAAGACCGGCCTCACCAAACGGGTCTTGCAGGTAAAAACCGGAGCCGTCCCCTTTTTTCTTTTCCGCCCCCCCCACCCCTCCACTCGGGAGAAAGCGAGACACTAACGGCAACAGAAGGGCTGAAGTCATCCCTCCGCTTTCTTCCAATGCAAATCAGCCTCGCCTTCCAAGGGTAAAATATATGAAGTGAGGTTTTCCCGAGAAATGCCAAATCAGCTGCTTTATTTCTTAGGATATTGTTTTCCAATTCCCACTGAAATTCTTGGAAGGATTTTAGGAAACAGAGCAAAATCATTTTTTTCTCTTTTCTTTTCCACATTTCCGTTTAAGCCCAATCAAGGAATGAACAGAAAGACGTAGAATCCCCTTTAGGCAAAAAATAAACATATAAAACTAAATAACGCGTGTTCGTATCAGAACGCAAAAAAATCTCCTGAAAATGAAAGCGAAGCTGTGGGAAAAAAAAAAAAAAGAAGTAATCTATTTCAGTGGACATTGTGAAGTTATGGCTGTGGGATGAAAAACAAAACACAAAAAAAAAAGAAAAGCTCTGTAGTACACGGGGAAGAGAGAGAGAGAAGCACGGCGGAGCGTTTGATTTCCTACAGAAGATGACAGCAGATTATCTGGGGGACCGAGAAGAAGAAAACGAGACAAAAAGGTTTTTGAATCAAAAAAAAAAAAAAAAAATCATCCCGCTGCTTTAATTAACGCTCGCAAGAAAAACAAAGCAGTCGTTTTGCTTTGATGCATTTGGAGTTTTCGTGCCTGTTATTTCAGCCGAAGCGCCCGTTTCCCATGACGCTCCGTCATGATTCTATCACTAACACGCTCCAACACTCCGGCTTGGCACAGGCCGCCTCGCTCGCTCGCTCACTCACTCCTCATATCTTCATTTCATTATTAGGAAAGAGAGCAAAGATTAAATGGACGAAATTTTTCATGAAAAAAAAAAAAATGAAACAAAGCTACATCGAGGACGTTGAGGGGTACGACGGCGGCGTCGAAACTTGGGTGCTGGGGCCCTCCAGGGGTGTTTAACCCTAGAACTGCTATGGGGGGCGGAGGGGGGTCAATTGACGTTGAGGGTGAAAAGGTTAAACAGCACACGCCGGCAGTTGTAGTGATAAAGCTGTTACCAGGATCGAAATGAGAAGGAAACCGCTCAATTCATAGCCTTTGCAAATAATATAATAGGTTCTTTTATCCCTATACACAGTGTAGGAAGCTGGATGATTACCTTTTCAAGGCACCGATGGAAATAGGGAGCCAGGTGTCTCCGTTTTATCGTGCAAACATAAAAAAAGGCTTTATTATTATCATTTTATTATATAGCTACCACTGCCTTCTTCTTTGTGACTGGCCATAGGAAATAAAGGCTTTGTTTTTAAAGGAGATCCTCACTGGTTGTGCGGTGGTGGTGCTTGTGGCTAATAAGACATCGCTTTTGGAAGACCATGTCGGGATCCTTTTGCAAAGTCCTGTAGAACTACAAACAGCAAAAACACACCGTTACCGCGCCGACCCGCCCTCTCTCTCTCTGCAGGGTTGACGTCGTCGGTCAGTTCCAATAATCGACCCCTTTCTGCGTTCTGGGTCGATTTTGAGCGATTCACAATTTTTATTTCTCCACAGAAAAGGTGTAGTTCATTTCAATCTACTCGTCATAAGGTTCCCTTCATTTTGGTTACTCGGGTAGGAGTATAGATACTAGTGTCTAACTATTCCTCTGCAGAAGTTGGAGTATTAACTCAAGCTTTTTTTTTTCTCAAGTAAAATTGGTTTCAAAGCTACTAAGCAAAAGTAATATAAGGGTGGGAAATGACATTAAGGACAAAAGCTCAGTACAATGCAGATACATTAAAGAACCATATTTAATAATGTTGTTTTTCTTTGCAATATTTGAATTTTTTTTATCTCTTTTTGGGGGAGTTATTAAGAAATAAAGAAATATCATATAAAAATCAAGAAATAAAACTTGAAATAAGCAGTGTCTGCCAATGGAAGAAGATAATTCTACTCATTATTGGATTAATTAACTAGATTATTCACCCGATTAGATTTTATTTTTTGCAGCACGATTCACCTGGATAGAGCATTTTTTTTTATGTAAGGAGTAGAAAGCACAGATAAAGTAGTAGAAAGTATAGATATCCAAAATTTCTCCTTAAGTAAGATAACAAAGCATTTTCACTTCATGACTTGACACCTGTGCCCCAGTAGCTTTCATCTGAGTATTCGTTATAGTGGAAATAATCCACCTACGCTCACAAACCATATGAGCATAGGTCAATGAGGCCTACAGGCCATGAATAGCATATCGAAATTCACAACTTGTAATGTTCACAAGAACTTAAGTTGAGAGATCTAATACAACTTTAATCGATTCATTAGGTGATAATATATATTATTATTGATTTATAATCAGCTATATTGGGGCAGACACATTCATGTAACAGCTACGTTTTTGAGGTTAATTTACGGCTACAGTGTGGGGATCATCAGCCGTAGTGTTGGTTTAAAAGAACTGCTTGGGGGCAGAATTCAGGTGGACTCACGTCTTAAGTCCATATGAAGTTCACATGACACACGCGAGTAAACGATTGGCTGCCCGCTCATCCAGCGGATTTACAGGATCGGTTGTATTCACTCATTGCTCACATCGGGCTGTTTGCGGATGATCAACTTCAGGGCAGGTCGCGTTCACCCGGCTGCAGTTTGAAATAAGGTGGATGGAATGAACAGGGAGACTGAATCGGAAGAAACAGAAAACCAAAACTATTAGCTGAAAGAGGCTGAAACGCTGCATCGTGTTTTAGTTTGGGATTTGAACTTCCGCTGTTTTTTTTTCTTGAGAGAGGGCGGTCCCTATTAACTTGGCGTCAGTTCTCCAACGCAAACCGCAGAGAGATCACTGAAGGTTGTTCGTCTAGGCAGCCTTAAGTCTCCATTCATTTCATCAAGCTATGAAGAAACATCTGCTGACTTAAACAATGCTAAAAAAAAAGTAATTATTAGAGTGAGCATCATGTCTACTGCTGTTTTTTAACTGTTTTTTTTTAACTAAACTAAATAGCTTCGCTATTATTATTCCGAATATTAGTCTAATTATGAAAAAACTGCACTGAATTCTGCTAAATAAAAGCAGGATATGATGCTGAGTGTGATCACTGAGAGTTTCCGCAGCTGCATGGAAAAAAAAAAAATCTAATTCGATGGTGTGTTTAAGCGAATAGCCGAAACTGTTGGAAATTGATTTGTAGACAAAGGATTGAAATGTGCAAAAACAAAAGGTACGATTGTTTAACCAGAAAAGGCTAAAGCAGGTGGAGCAGTGGTACAAATGAATCCTGATGATATATTCTGACTTACTTTTACTGGTATCCAGCTGTGCAGAAAAGAGATTGACCAAACAAGTGCACTACTATAATTAATAGATTGATAATTGATAATAGATTGATAATATAGCACCTGTGTATATTCTGTCCCCTTCATTCCATTACAGTATACACGGCCTGTCCTGTACTTCCTACCAAAGAAAATAGTCTCTTTGTATGAAACACTCAGGGATGTGTTGATACACAGCATTTTTAAAGGCATTCTTCATTTTCTGTCTGCACCAGAGAGATAACTCTAATAGATCAACTATCTGCATCGCTACATATCTATAGAAGTAACTGGTAAAATGTTTTTGCGCACTTTGGATGAACCATATATCCAAATCCATGAATACCACTGCCCCAATTTCTTCAATCCATACATTGACCCTTGACCCTTTATTAACCTGGTAAATAAGCCTACATGAATTGTGTGTGTGTGTTGACGTCTGGCAGAAAGCCTTTATTCAATGTGTGATTTGTTGGTCGCTCGCAGGTCTGGTTCCAAAACGCTCGGGCCAAGTTCAGGAGGAACCTGCTGCGGCAGGAGAGCACCGGCGTGGACAAGGCGTCCGACGGCTCCACGCTGCAGGGCGGGACGCCGTCGGGCCCGGCCTCGGAGATCTCCAACGCATCGATGAGCCCCTCCAGCACCCCCACCACGCTGACGGACTTGACCAACCCCACCATGCCCACAGTCACCTCCGTGCTCACCTCAGTGCCGGGCGGCATGGACGTCCACGAGTGCAGGAGCCCGTCACAGACCACGCTGACCAGCCTCTTCTGATGACCGGCGCCGCACGTCGCAGACCCCCCCCCCCCCCTCCCCGTCCCTCACCCTTCCTCCCCTGCCCCTTCCCCCACCCGCCACCGCCACCACCTCTGCTCCACCTCTGCTGGATCTAAAACTGAGCACAACTGACTCCTTTCGAAACAAACAAACAAAAAAAAAGCAGATTAGAAAAGAGAAGGTAACAGAAACTAGAAAAAAAAAAGATTACATTTTTTTTTTCTTTTGCTCTGAGCCCGGTTAGAGACTATGTGCGTGGTGAGGCGGACGAGCCTCACAGACGGGAAATTTAAAAAAAAAAAAAAAAAAAAGGAAAAAAAAGTTGTTGTTATTTTGATGTTGTCTTGTTGAGAACTGAGGAGACTTGATTTGCATTTTTCAATGTTTACAGGAAGAGACTGTGTGGGGGAGGGGGAGTAGGAGGGGTGGGAGGGGGGGAAACTGCTTAATTTTTTGGGGGGGAAATTAATTTTTTCCAGCACAGTATTTATGTTGTTGTACAAGAGTCACTGTTAGAAGGATTGTAAAAGAAAAAAAAATCTTTTTTTTTTTTTTTTTTTGGAGAAATCTGAGATTAAAAACACAGGTTACAATATCCTCCGACTGCCATGTGCCTTACAGTCCATTTCATCTTAACTGCTGTTCTCAGACATCGACCAAGATCAGACACGAATGATCCGACTCGGAAGAGAGGATTAGGGGTAAATGACCCCTATATGGCTTGTGCACGCGTGTGTGTGTGCATGTGTGAGCGCGCGTGTGTGTGTTTGTTCCTATTTGTGTCTGCACATGTGTTGCACGTACAGTGCTACACATCTCGCAGCGCTTTAATTTAAAAATGTTCGAGAGTCACGTCAAACTAATTATTCTTCCCGGTCATGTGTGTGTTCTCCATTTGACTTTTTAAAACATTTTATTTTATACCTTTCTCACTTTTGATGAGAGCCGGATTCTATTTCGCTAAATTTCGCTGTACAGTAAAAAAATACTGTACACAAAGAGGCAAAGTTGCATTAATACCAGTCGAATGCACTATGACACAGGTCAGATGACATTTGAGAAGAATTCATGTTTTCAACTTAAATGGCAGTTTGCCATATTGAGGAATTTCACAGTAAATCTGAGACTTTTAAGGTGAATTGGTTCTAAAAAAGAAACAATTGAATAATCCTATATGTCATAATCTATAATTGTGGGATAAAACAAACCATGAAGTATTCAGTAATAGCCCTTGAACTGATTTAGACTACAACTATTGACTTGGAATTTACAGATCTTGGAGAGATATTTCCATTTTTATTTATTTTTTTTGCATATCTTATATAAAAATGGATTAGCTATGACAAAGTGATAAATGAAAAAATACAATAAATACTGCTTTAGTTTGAAACATATCACCTTTAGATACTTAAAAGCTTTTGCTTTGTCACTGAAAAACTGATAATGTCCTTTTTTTAAACTACAGACAGAATTCATAATTTTTTTTTTGCAAGTGTGAAATATCGACTGTTAGGGTGCAATAATAATATTTATGTCTCCAGATCGTTTCCGACTGCTATCAAGATTATTTCGCTATGTTCAAAAACCTATTATTAGTAGTTAAAAATACTGTAGGTGGAATCATCTTAACATGAACAGCAGCATTTTCTCGACCTTTTTTTTTTTTTTTTTTTTTTTTTTTTTGACAGAGTGTTGAGTGGAAATGATGAGGTGGATAATTGTGTGTATGATAGAGAAAACACAAGCTGTGAATGGGAGACGAGCCGCTGGCGAGACATACTGATCAGTCCGGAACTGCTGTAATGATTCAGACTGAGCTGCTGTGTGCTCCTGCACATTCTTGTACACGTCCCTGTTGTCTTCAGTTCTGTACGAAATATAAACACTATGAATTATAACACTTTCCTTTTTCCGAGGATAATTTGTGCCTCCAAGTCCGAGTGTTCTTCATGCAGTATTGTATGCACACATATACACACACACACACACGGTGGTGCGTACCTCTGTCTGCAGGATCTTTCACACACTGATGCGTCTGAACCAAATCTATGTGTCACTGCATTGAAGATTTAGGGAGGAATCCGCCCTGAAAATTATCCAAAACATCAGTTTTCCAACCGAAAAATGCTTAAATCTGCCTCCATTTCTTCTTCTTCTCCTTTTGTTTCTGGCAGTGTAGACGCAGACGCATAAATTAAGCATCACAGACATGCAAGCGACCTCACAGAACACTGAATCACATTTTCTTTTAGCTTCTTTTTTTAGGCAATTTGTTTGAAATTCTTACATTTCTATAGAAATCCACTCCAAAAAGTTTGCCACTCAACTGTATCTAAATATTCCGTGTGTCCAACAAGTTCCTTCAGATTCAGACCAGGAACGGGGGGGCTCCTCAGTTGTCATTTTTTGTTGGAAAACCACAAGCCTCAAGAAGAGTTTCATGGCATTTCTGCCTTTATTTAATAGTTGATAAACAGGAGAGTGGGGAGAGAGGGGTAATGCACACTATATATAGAATATAAGAAATAGTGTTTAATAAAATACTGAAGATTAGGTGCAGCTTTCAGTCATCATGGCACTTTAAGGTCATGGAAAACCAGCAAAATGTCTCTAAAAGATGTATTAAATAGAGGGATTAACATATCTGTGCTCAGGGATCAATGGGCCTCATGCAGGAAGCAATATACAAACTATATATATATATATATATATATATATATATATATATATATATATATATATATATATATATATATATATATATATATATATATATATATATATATATATATATCTTGGTATATATATATCTTGGTAAAAATATATATATATATATATATCTAGTTTAATATAAAAATATATATATATATAGTTTTCACAGTCCAGTAATTGTCTATCCAACGCAGGGAAACATAAGTTTAAATTTGAGGAACATAAAAAAATGTGCAAATATTATGGAATCATATTAGATCATTAAATGTCATGGTCCATTGATCTGTTCTAAAGCTATTAAAACCTTCCATAATATACATTTTTTAGGCCTTCATACAGTATAGCTTTTCATGTCAAGCCATTTTCTTTTAAATACAGCCGCACATTTACAGCATCAGTAATGTTTTGCTATGATCGTGTTTTTTTTTAGTTTTTAGATTTTGCTGTAATTGCCATTCTGTACAAGTTCATTTAACAGTTAATCTATTTCACTACTGCTTTTTTTCCCTTCTTTTTTTACTGGCATCTGTCCAATTCCAGGGCATGAGCTACAGGTATTACAATTGCCGAAATGCCTACAATTTATGATGAAGTGGGATTAAGAGCAGATTTGGATGGAAAAAATGTTTGGTTCATCACATGTGGAGTTTGAAGACTTTTTTCTCTTAGAAAATTAAGAGAAGACAAGTGATTGTTGCTGGATGAAGCCTCCCATCTCATAGTCTCTCCGTACACTGGTATGGATTTCTGGGAAACGTAGGAAATCACTACCTATCTAGACAAAGCAGGTGTTAGGACTACAAGTAATCACACAATACATTATTTTTTGTAAGTATTAGAAGATATGATGTAACAAAGTCTGAATTGAAGAAATAAGCACACAACCGAACAGCAGGTTCAGACGATAATGTGAATCTTTTCTTCAGCCCTGACCTGAAGTCGACAGTCAAAGCCACACCTTTTAACACTTTAACATCAGATTGCCTCATTATCGTGCTCATTCCATTCAGTGAGACATTTAAAGCGTGTGCGTGTGTAAGTGAGACCTGCTGTATGTGCATATAATGTTTGATAACCCCGTTTCATAAGGATCGTTACATTAATCCACCTTCACCGTGTGTGTAGCACAAAAAAAAAAAAAAAGACACTTACACAATCACTTTAAATAAGCATCTGCGTCGAGGCTTAGAGTGATAGTAGCTGGCAGATGCAGCCCTCTGGAAAGTGTAATTGTAAAAGAAAGGGGAAAAAAAAAAAGAATCTGTTTTCTTGAGCAGCTTTTCCTCACTTCTGCTGGCACAAAATGTGCTCACTTTTCCTCATGGCACCACCAGCAGCAGCAGCAGCAGCAGGGACATGAGCTATCATGAAGGTAAGAAGATTTTCCACTTAAAAATATGAGTTCACAACCTGCGCCAACGCAGAAGTTTAACAAGGAGGTGGCGGGCGGTGGAGGGAGAGAGGTCTGGACTAAATCTAGCTTATAGCTACCACTTTGTAAGCAAAACATGAATTATGAAAAACAGACCTTAGCTTTCCCTGCAGTAAATAATTAGAAATGGCTTTTTTATATTTATATATATTAAAACAAAAAAATGAAAGAGAGACATTTCTCGCTGCTTACAGGCTGTAAATATCTCTGCACTGGTGTGAGTTTGGGGATGCGATTGCACTCCAAGTGACAAAATCTGCTGATGTTCTGTCCAAAACACTGACCACATCATTACAGGTCTGCCTGTGTCTTAAGTAAATTAAAACCTAAAGAGTATATTTGGAGCCTAAGCTTCCAGGAAATCAATCAGGTCACACAAAACATATGGACGCCTTGGCTGTGACAACATCTCTGTGTGATATAAGTGACAAAAAAATAATTCAGCCTGTAAATTTTGAAGCTTTAGGGGGGAAAAAAAAACATATTTGGCCACCTGCTTCATGTTAATGTGTGATGTGAATTTTGATCCAGTAATTACAGGGGAAATGAAGAGCCTTGGCAAGTGTCACAGAGAAATAACATAACAGGCTCATAACACAGAAATAGACTGTGTGTTAATGGATGCTTGTGTTTTTATTTTCTCAAGAATTTGTTGTTCTAAGGACAATAATGTATTCATTAAGGGTCCTCCAGAGCAGCTGGAGAGGGTTCAATGCTTCAACAAAACCTGCTCCTCATCGACTGTAGTTTCCAAATCAGTCGAATTTACTGTGCATTTACTGCCAACTGCTCGGCTGTCTGTTTATAGGACACTGAATGGCAGCCATCAATCCAAATTTGACCTTTACTATGTAAAAGCAAGGTAGGGACAAAGAAGAAGATAAGATCGGGGTGGGTAGGATTCGGAAGAAAGTGGATTTAGGCTGAAAATTTGAACGAGTACAACTCTCAGTAACAATTAGTCAATTAATTGATGACTTGCCAACTATTACATCAATCGCCAAATATTTTGATAGTTGATTAATCGATTTGAGTCATGTTTAAGAATAAAATGTCTCTGGTTCCAGCTTCTCAATACAGATTATGTTCTGGTTTCTTAAGTCTTCTATAAGAGTAAACTGATGATTTTTAGGTTGTGGACTGTCTGTGCAAAAAAAAAAAAAAGACAGGTTGCATCTTAATCTTTGGGAAACAATGACTGACATTTTTTTTTTACCATTTTGTGAACCAATCAACTAATTTATTAGTCGTTTTGAAAATCAATAGATTAGCCAACCACCGAAATAATTAGTTCCAGCCCTAACACCCAGGTTTCTCCCCCTTCCTGTCTGCTGTGCTCCTGCACACGCAAGCTAGCAACCATGATAACAGAAACTGCCACTTGCTAAATAAGCAGTAAATCAGATATGGCAATATTTAGCTGTGAGAGCACACATAACTACACTTAACTATCAGGGCAAACACCAAACCTTCTGCCTGGCCATTTACCAAAGATTCGTTAGCCTTAGCATTGGAAACAAGATAACATTAGCCCAACTACAACACAAGTGGTACTGTAACCATTACTATCTTATCTTTATAGTTCATTTTTTTTTCCAAAATCAAATCAAACATTACTAAGCTGGGTAGATTACCTGTCAAGCACAAAAATGGTTAACTCTTGGCAATGCAGAGACAGTCAGTTTCCTCGTTTTGGAGGGCTGGTTACACGCCATTGCTACTGATGTTTCCGAAAATTCGGACTGAATTTGAGCTTGACAGAGTGGGGGTGTGCATGACGTGTGATTGACAGTTCATCAGACAAAGCATGCTAACTTTCTTTTTATAAATGGCCACAAAATGATTTAATATTTATCAACCCCTAATTTGGAAAATGGCAAAATAGGGCCCCTTAAATAGAAACGGTGGTTTCCAGAAATTCATAAAAATAATTCTAAACTCTAATAAAATAACTCCACTATGCTTTAAAATATAACGGAACATATCGCCCATGCAAAAATGGCAGTATGGTAAGGAAAAACATCCAGAAGTCTTTAGGACCAACATGCCAACTTAAGAGTTGGGTTATTACACGTGTAACAACACTCGTGACTCATTAGTTTACTGTTGGATTTCGAGAACTGACACTTCTAACTACCTGTCAACAGTCCGCTCTGCTGGATCTGTTATATTCACTACGAAACTTGAGCCACATCCACATTTGCATTTCAGGCATTTAGCTGGCACACTTCTGCGGAGTGACGCGCAACCACTTACAGCTACTTACAGAATAACAGAAGAGGCTTAAATTCCTGAATCGCCAACATTACAAGCAACCAACAGTAAGTAGAGCAAGGGTCAAAGCCGCACACACACACATACGCACGCACACACATGCACACGCACACAAACTCCAGCCTGTCCTGATTCATGGCCTGTTCTCCCAGCACAGCTTTCCCAGAGAGGCGGGTGCCAGGCAGGCTTGATGCCGAGGGCTTTTAGGTCTCATGTTAGGTGTCTGAGCCAGAATCTACAGAGGAGGCCAAATACGCCGGCCAGATGTACCCACACACTTGTATAAAGTGGTGTGATGAAGGCTTTAATAGAAAGAGGCCAGTCTTAAATGCACATGACAGGCATAGAAACACCGTAAAGTTTAATATGCAGGAACGGTGCCAAATTTCAGCATAAGAGCAGCCCTCATCTAAATACTCTGAAGTTCGCTCTTTAAACAGAGGGGGGAAAGGATCCAAATGCTACAGACATGCTTGAAACATGTTATTTATTACAACCAGGCATCCAATTAGCATGTCATATTATATACTGTCAGAGCTTGTGTTGCTCTTTTTTGAATACAGAGTTGGGGAAACTGAGGCGCAGTCATGCCCTTTTGTTAAATTGGATTTAATTAAAAGGTTGGTTAAATTAAATATTGGTTTTCTAAAAGCTAGTGAGAGTGAAACATTTAATATATATATATACCCTGACAGGAACACTAAATATACCAAAAAAATTGCTGGCATTAAAACTATCAAAGATATTTCTCATTACTGTAGCAATTAAAATATTTGGAATGCTGTCCTATTTTTTTTTTTTTTTAATTTCTGCATACCTTTAGCATCCAGCAACCTGATTTAACTTTATTATTGGGAGTTGAGTGCATTTTGCCATATATTTAATTGCCGTAATACAAATAATAAGTTGTATTTTATCATATTACTCCACGGCCTATAAATAGCATGTTTGGGTTCACATAGAGCCCGGTTTTAGATAATAGTTTCACAGACACACAGCAAAATGTTCTATTTCCTGTGAAATCAAGCTCATTGGTTGACAGCTCCTCCATTTTCATTTTGTTCAGGTGAGACTACGCTGTCTTCTTTAGCTACCGCTGCTCTAGCCTTGATTCCTTGGAGAAACTAGATTTATTGGCGTGTGTGCGTGCATGCATATGTGTGTGTGTCTGTGTGTGTGTGTGTGCGGGGTGGGGGGTGTACTTGAATGTAATATGTAATGAAAATGAGCTGGGTTCCTATTCACGTTCCCTTGGTCATTATGTGGCCATTTAGGCCAGCTTTAGCCCCTCGCCTCTCACCCTGAGGGCCTCTCCATCTCAGGGCTAGCAGCTAATTAGCATGAGGAGGCTCAGCTAATGCAGAGACAGCTCTCCCTCTGATCACATTCACTCAATGGCTGAGGACGCATGGAGAGATGAAATTAGAGTGATTAATTAGGCTTTGACACTCCGCCAAAGGTTCTCAATTTAACGCTGTCACATCAATAAAAAAGGCATCTCCTTAGCTGCACGCCGGGGCGACCTAAAGGAAAACGACGTGGGGGTATTACCAACAATTAAGACCAATTAGTCGGAGCAACTATCCTATGGGAAGACATACATAAACACATGACAAGTAATGAAAAGTTATACCAAAGTTGCCTGCGGGGCGACCGTATCCAACCCTTAGCTCGCAATTTCAACAAGTTACTGACATAATTGACTTCTGAGCAGTTTTGTGAAGTATAAACGTTTAAATAAACGTTTCACTTACATTCAGATTATTGTAATTATGAATGATTATGTGTTTAATTGCGTTAATTCAACACTTAAAACTTGAATTAGATGCTAATTAGAGGGATGGTCTTATAGCGATAGAAACAGTCCAAACCAGAAAAAAACTGCATTGGTCACTTGAAATGGCTTAAAGAAAAAAAAAAAAAAAAAAAAAACAATGTTTACATTTTCCTAAATTGCCAATGTTGCAGCTACTGTGACTAAATACAATTAGAGTTAAATGATATTACATCTTTAACGTGAACCTTCATATTGGGGTGGGGACGGCATGCGGTCGTCACTGTTGTACCAGTAAAAGGTGTTTTATAAAGACTTCTTTTTAGCAACATTAGCATGTTTGCAGGACTGCAGAGCCTGTATGCAATAACATTATTACCGATAATGATCGCCAGAACTATAAACTGGAAATATTCTGGAGAGTTATCTTGATTTATTTGGTGCCACTGCTAAACACCAACATCAATGTTGAAAGTAATTCCAGGGCAAAATGACCATGCTTCCATGCTTCCAAGATAGCGCTAAAGTGGTTTTTGTTTTGTTTTTTCAAACTTGTCTGTCAGACTTATTTTTAGCAATGTTAGCACGTTTTCAGGACTGCAGCGCCTTTACCGAGTAGGCAATGGCATCATTACTGGTAGGAATGA
Organism: Lepturacanthus savala; assembly: GCA_030544235.1. Classification (NCBI taxonomy): domain Eukaryota; kingdom Metazoa; phylum Chordata; class Actinopteri; order Scombriformes; family Trichiuridae; genus Lepturacanthus; species Lepturacanthus savala. The sequence goes on from CM060473.1 coordinate 12,885,666, forward strand.
TGGCCAGAAGTACAAACTGGAAATCTTCTGGATTGTTATCTTGATCTATTTGGTGCTATTGCTCAGTGCTAATATCAATCTTAAAAGCAATTGTAGGTCAAGATGACCAAGATTCCACATAGATTTGGCTGATGTGATGTGTTTTTTTTTTCAAGCTCGACTGTCAGACTTATATTTAGCAATGTCAGCATGTTTTCAGGACTGCAGACCCTTTGCCGAGCAGGCAATGTCATTATTATTGATAGGAATGATGGGCAGAACTACAAACCTGAAGTTTTCTGAATTGTTTTCTCTAACTAGTTAGCACTATTGCTAAACGCTAAAAACAATGTTGAAAGTAATTCTAGATCAAGATGACCAAAGCTTCTATTCACATTGAAAAAAAAAATAGTGACATGTGTGCCATTGTTAAGGTTCCATTAAGGATTTTTGTACATTAAACCAAATGTTAAAAAAGCTAAACTTCACCATCGACTAAATTCCACCAGAATTCGCCTATCTATTACCTGCTTCTTTAAGGATTTGAGCTGGCAGTGGCACTGGCTTTGACTAAAACGATATCTATAGCCTCTGCCTTCAGTCAAACGCCTGACTTTTTTTCATTTTGTGCCTTAATCATATTCATTTAATACTCGTGCAGCTTAAAACAAAACCCAAACGTTCCACAGATCTCGCCTTGACAGGCAAGGAGGAGAGCTCATTTAATCCAATCCAGCCATTACCATGTCTACAGGAAAGGACTGCCTCGAACAACCAGGAGTAGAAACGGCGCTTCATTATCCTCCTTCCCAGGTGACAAATCCTCCCTGAATAGAGCAGAATGTAAAAGTTTCCCTGGGACATGCCGGGCTCCTGCTCTATTTAGATATACAGTGAAGTGCTGTCAGGGCAGGAATGTGAGGTGCGCGGCGGTGCGCAGCAGGTTTGGAGATCTGCAGTTAGCAGGGCGTCGCGAGGAAGCTGCCGGGCTCTCTACCCGCGGGTGCCGGTGTAAGTGCAGCACAGGCAGCTGTCAGCAGAGAGTTGGCATTTCCTGGTCTGACGCTGACAGAGGCTGTCTGCAGGCAGCAGGAGCACCGCCAGACTGACACCCTGTTTATTCACAGATGACATCCGGCCCGGGGATGGGTGTCGCTGGCATTTTGATTCACCCTAGCAATATAAAAACCTCCCTGAAACACTGTGTGATGAAGTCTTTGTAGAGTACACATAACCGGAATAATTGAGGGGTATGTGTTTGTGTGTGTGTGTGTGTGTGTGTGCAGTGGGGGCATTATCACCGCCACCCGGCTGTGTGGGGAGCTACCATTGAACTAGCACACACACACACACACACACACACACACACACACATGCACAGCAGACACATTTTTTCACATATAGTTCCACCCACGCACTGAGTGTAAAATCAGTCCCAGATTTGCTGCCCTGCAAAACCAAAATGTTCTCTATAAAAGCTGTAGATATAATGATTGTACCATAACCTGAAAATTAAACACCCACTACACTAATGGCCTGTCTAACACCTGTCAGTGTCAAACAAAATGATCATGGCAGCCAATAAGAATAGGCATTTGATAAACATTGTGAAACAGGTGAAATAATGTTGCTTTTCTTACCTATTCATGCACAGAATATACTATTATATATATATACAGCTCTGCAAAAAAATAAGAGACCACTGCATTTTTTTCTGAAATCAGCATCTCTACATATATTACAGCCGTTCATTCCAGCATCTATTGAATTTCAACACATGCACACCTCATTCTGCTTAAAGAGGTACTGATTAGGTGAGCATCTGAAACAATGAACAATGTGAAAGACTTGTGGAGAGCATGCTAAGACGCATGAAAGCTGGGTTATTGCACCAAATTCTGATTTCTGAACTCTCCTTAAGTGTAAACATTGTAGCATGTTGTTTTAAAATGAATTTGATTTTGTTTCTTTGCATTATTTGAGGTCTGAAAACATTGTATCTTTGTTGTTATTTTGACCATTTGTCATTTTCTGCAAATAAATCTTGTAAAAAATTATATTTTTATTATTTGTTTGGAATTTGGGGGGAATGTAGTTTCAGTAGCAGTAGTAGACTGAAACAAAAATGTTCCTTTTGCCCAAACACATACCTATGTAGTATGTAGTAGTAAAATCAGAAAAAAAAAGATAATTTTGAAGTGGTCTCCTAACCCTAACCTTATTTCAGAGATCTATTAAGATTGACTTGGATTGAATGGGTGGTTTAAAAGGGACCCAGTTACACCTACCAGTAGGTTTAGAAGGCCGATATCACCCATTGTTAATAGAAGCTGCCATCTAGAAGCCATAGAAATTCTAACCCCATGAAAGTCATGTTTTTCAAATCTACATAGAGGCTCATTTTATGGAAGATCTCTTCCTTAGCAGGAGGAGGTCGGGTAGAAAGAGAAGACAGGTAGATGGGTAGTAAGATGGTAAAATGGCGAAAAGTTGGAAAAGCAGCAGGAGACGACTGTCGGAGAACCCTGGTCACTTCCTGTTTAACTGGTCAGATTTTCTCAATTACATTGAGTGTACTAAGCATCCTATCAGTCTTAAACACAGTAATAAGGTGAGAAATGTAGCTCAGCTTTTTAATAAAAGTGAAAAAAGCTTATAGGTTAAGTAGACAAAATTATCATTAATAATATTCTGAATATTCTGACTGAAAAAAAATACAGAAACAATGATTAAAAAATTAAGATTCAAGGACAAATTAAATGGAATGAAATACAATCCTTTTAAATGGTCCAAAAGAAACAAAAGTGAAACACAATTTCTGTCAATCAACACTTGGAGATCAGGAGGCTGTGTCACACTACTGGAGACCTGAGTAAGCCTTTGAGGAAATAGGTGGTGAAAAGGTCAAAGGTCGCCAGGCTCCTTTCGCCGTCTGTTTCATCTGACAAGCATGCAAGTTAATTCCAGTGAAAGAGGAGATGTTTACAGAAACACTATTATTAGATACAATGTGCTACAATGTCCGAGTCAAAGGTTGCAAAGTTGTTTTTTTTTTCATGTGAAAAAAGTGTCACTTGAACATGTCTTAACATGCATTGCTTGCAAGTTTTGTATGAGTTTTTTGATTAAAGTTCAAATTTGGGACATACTGATGACATTTAGCTTAACTTTAAAGTTCATATATTCTGGACATATCACTGAGAAAGTGAGAGTATAATTATTTAAAAAATAAACTACTATTATGGTCATACTTGATTATATATGCATCTTCCACTGACTTACACCTTAATTTGGTGTTTAGTATCATATGAAACCAGAAGACCTAGGATATCGAAGTGGTACCAACCAATGGATGCCCAAAATATTTTTGTCAATCATTTCAGAAATATAATACAGATTTATTACACATAGAGTGAAAAATTTCAAGACTTTTTTTTATATATAATTTTGAGGCTCTTAATTTACTAATTTACTACTACTTTAAACAATAAAATGACACTTATGTTGGGTATGAAACTTTATGCATTTTACTTCATACTTTTTAAAAGTCCGTAGCTGTTCTGTAAAAAGTATTCTACTAAAAAAATATATAAAACATAATTATGATCAACTCATATCCATTCCGGGCTTAAAATACCAACTTCTAGCTAGCCTCACCTTGCCTTTTTTGAATTAAACAACACTCATTTCTAGATTAATTTATTTAGTTTAGTAATTGTATATTTGCTCATCCCTACTGTAAACACTACCAATTGTTGGGCTGGACATCTTTAGCTCGATATTATATTCATAAGTATGTTTGGCAAGCTACCCCTTGTTGCACCTGAATTTGGGCATATTTACATATATTTATTTATATTTTTCAAAGTAGAGAAAACTTAAGTAAGTAGTTCATACAAAGACACGTCTTGCTTGATCTACATAATATTCTGATGCAAAAAGTTGCAATGTTTTTAGTTTTTTAGTAGAGCAAACACAATATTTAAATAGAACAATGACAATATTTTATTGTTTAGTGCTTTGAATTATATGCTGCTACATTGGCCAGATATAAATACATACAAATTTTGCAGGCTGCAAACTGTTCACTTAGCACTTTTTTTTCTGCTTCCAATGCAGAAGTGCCAAAAACAGCACTCGTCAACTTCTTGGAGTGGCTCCAATGGCGAGTCAAGCCCCACAGTTACCTTGCTTTAAGTGACAGGTGGCTGGCCACTAGGGGGCTGCAGCTTGCTGTCTGCTTGGCGCAGCTCCCGCCCTGCCCCACACTTGTCCAAATATGGTCACGCGATGGTCAGACAGGAGAAACACCTCTCACAAGAAAAAAAAAAGAAATGGGCGATGGCCACGTTGTGGCTTCAAAATGCAGGTCTAGATATCAATAGGTAAGGCCATGGAGGCTATGTCTATTATTTATACTAGACCTACACTACCTTTCAGAAGTTTGTGGTCACTTAAAATGTCCTTATTTTTGAACTGTTAACTTTAAACTAATCAGAAATACACTCTATACATTGCTAAATGACTATTCTAGCTGCAATGTTTTTTGGTGCAATATCTACGTAGGTGTATAGAGGCCCATTTCCAGCAACTATCACTCCAGTGTTCTAATGGTACAATGTGTTTGCTCATTGCATCAGAAGGCTAATGTAATGCAATGGTCTATTCATTTTACAACTAATAATGGTAAATAAAAAGCCTGACTTTTCATTGAAAACACAAAAATTGCCTGGGTGACCCAAAACTTTTGAACGGTAGTGTATACTTATTTATACCAGGTAGGTTATCCACTCATCATAGACAGTAGCCTGTTTCATTTATGGTAGATTGTAAGTTCTGATGTTATCTCACCAGCAAGTCTCTGTTTGAGCTCCCACGGTAACTGTAGTAACTACCAAAGTAGTGGAATTGATAAAACAGTGTTTGAATCCCTGCAGTATCTGTTTTATTGCAGTAAGGTGGCTTTTATTACTGTTCTGTGTCTTTCATGGTAAGCTTATTAGACTTCATTTCAGATTTAGTAATTCTTGCTTTAATAATTTGTGTTCTCAATTGAATGGCATGCAATCCTCTCGTCCTGTGTAGACCCTTGCTGGTAATCATCTGGATTTAATACGGTTTTATTTATTTTATTACTTTCATCTTGGACTAAGATATGACATGTGGATCCGCTTTTGGTTTTGGCTTGTAAGCACAACGCTGTCATCTCCGGGATCCCTTAGAGTGGGCGTTTTTGCCATAAAAAAGGGTTTCATGCTCTTATGGCTGGCATCCAAGATCATAAAAAACTCAGCTTGCTAGCAAACCTGAAGTAAATCAAACAGCCTTTACCTGCTTTTCATTCATTCAACGAAAATCAGCACATAAAAAAGTAACTGACATTACATCGGGAATGTTTTCTTCATCGTTTCCTTCAAACTTCAAGCTGAACATTTCTCCTAATCTCTAGAAAAAGGGAACATGCAAAATAGATCAATTGACAACACTGATTGTTTAATCTAGAATTTAATGTTTTTTTTCTCCATTTTCCCTTCGCAATCTATTTATAATAGAAATAAAAACAGCTTTTTCTTAAACTCTACATTTTTCCTGAAGGACCAAAGGTCACTGTTTGCCTCCGCTTGCCTACAATAAAGTAATTGATGATAAGTAATTGTTTAGGTCAAAGGTGCATTTAAAGTGCTCCTATTATGAAAAAAAAACAAAAAAACAACTTCTCAGTTGTTCCAGTTCTAAAAAAGACCACCCACACATTCTGTATAGTGTTTGCTAAAATCTGGCTGAACACAAGCTGTTTAGAAATGGGTCCTGTTGTGATGTCACAATAGGAGTAGAAGCTAAAGGTATCCACTCTTGGATCCATGTAGCCACCCGCCTCTGGAGTACCTCATACCCGACTTCCGTTTCTGTTTCTCTTTCTCCGACAGACCCCACCTCTCTGAGGGGCGTGGCATTTCCTACAACGATAGGCCAATCACAAGGGAAGGGGGAAACAGGGTTTTTCAGAGTGAGTGTGTGAGAAGGCAGACTGCATTGCCCTACAAGTCTAATTTTTACACCATAAAAAAACATGATAATATGAATAAAAATGCCAAAATATGGCTCTTTTAAGCATAGAATAACCAGATTGAAAAGCCCATCTGCGAAAAAACAGTAACTGCTACCCTAACCCTAACTGCATGCACTGCTGGTGAACAGAATCATGCTTCCTTTTTGTTCCTCAAAGATTTGCTTTTGTGACCATTTGAAAAAAAGGAGTTGGTTGAGTCTGTTTTTTGTTTTTTTTTCCTGGATGGAACGCCAGAGAATCCTTGCATGCTCTGAAGTTTTGGTATGTCCATTGCCTGAATGAAGAATCAAACAAACGCTGGAATTTTCGCAAACCGCGGTAACGTACGGCATCTCAATTAGCGCCGCCGAGATTCTCCTCCTCGCTGTGATCATATAAAAATCTTTACTTGTGAAAGCATTCCACTCGACAAAAACCTGCAATATGCTGTGCAAAAAAAAAGGAAAAATGTAATTAAGATTGAACAAATGTGATTCCTCACTTCATAATACAGACACACAGCATGCGCAAAAAGCACACACACACACACACAGGAGGGGCATGGCTATAAATAAAGTCAGCTCATAGAGCCAAGGAGCAGTGGCATATGATTGGAGGGAACGTGCACATGAGGAAAGGTTACAAGCAGCCGGTGGCCCATTTGTCTTGTTTGGATACAAACTACTTGATTCCCCAAATGAGTGGTGAGGAATCCCATGACACCGGCACTAAATCACAGCCTGTTCACCATTATAAATCAGTTGAACTACTGACACCTGAACTTTATTCTGTGCACACTGTAAAGGCCACAGGCGCAGGCTCCACGCTATTAGCAGCCAGCCAATCCATTGTGTGCTCATTCAGGTCAGAAAGCAGGGCAGGGGATACATACCGCATGCATCACCTGGGCAGTCGTGAGCACAGAAACAATAATGTGACGAGAGGAAACGCCATAAAGGACAAATATCAATAGAGAAGGTCCTTTTTTCCTCAGGAAGTAGATTGTAAGAATAACACAAATGTGTCGTCTGCAACCAGCTTCAAGTGGGTGTAGTTGGGTAGACGGTTTGTTGTCTGTCTTTTAGCTCATTAGCTCTTTTCCTGCCAAAGACGAGATATCGATCGATACACTGCGGTCACCGAAGGAAGTAGACGAAGCAGTGTTTCAGCTCGGCTAATGCTGCTTGATGCACCGTGAACCGGCCATACCCAGGAAAATGCCCATCAAAAGGCAAGCCCCCGGCACCGGCGATGGGTCGACGAAAGCAACCTACGTTTAAATGTTTGTAAAAAGAAAAAAAAAAGAAAAGAATAAATGAATCTCTTATTTCAACTGGCAACTTCCCTGTTTATGTATTCATAAAACTGAATATTCTGGGGAGTGTTGAAACATCAGTGAATAAGTAAAAAACACAGGCAAAAAAGGAGTTACCAGCACCGGCATATATTGGACCATTTTATTTGTAATTAAAATGAAATGCAAAGTGTCACAAAGTTGGCGGAGGATTTTTAGAAATACCACAAAAATAAATGCTGATGTTTTTTACTTGTTGTTTTGTTTTTGAGTACTTTTGCATATGCATATTTCGCTGTACTGTTTACATCGTTCAATATTCAACCAAAATATACTGTATATACATATATATATATATACACACACACACACATATTTAGGAATTTAGGTAGGAATATTGTATAAATAACAAAAGAAGGAGCTTAGGCTTGTAATTTTCAATACAGCTTCATTTTTTGAGATACCTCTATTTTGTCACTGGTTTGACTGAATTCACCTAGAGTAAATAGTAAATAATAAATTGACTGATTTTTTTAACTGATTTTTTGAAGATTTCTCTCCTGCGGAGCCTGGGCCTGTTGACTCTGTCCTGGATCTGCCACCCCATCCTCCCTGTATATTATAAATCCTTATAAATCCCTAAAATTATGATATCCTGAGATCCATCCTGTTACTCTTCCTGAACTTTCTTTTTTTGTTTTCTTTTCCCCTGTTCAAAGTATTTTTAGGGAGTTTTTCTTTATTTAATTTGAGGCTCTGAAGACAGAAGATCCTGCATTGCTGTACAGACTGTTGTGAATCTGTGATTTTGGGCTAAACAATAAACCTGACATTGTTTAAATTCTGTTTTAAGATAACAGCTAGGTGCCCATATACCCACATTAACCTGGCTTCTGTTGTGTGAATTATTTCTACTGCTATTCTTGGCATTTGACACTTGTACCAGTGGAACCTAGCAATTTCCATTTTTGCACCATCTTATGGATGCAATGCGAGAGGGGTTTTTAAAATGTTGAAGTTAAAGTGTGAACTCAGGATGGCCACACTTTATCAACCTATAGAATTACACCTATTGCATAGCTTCAGGTTTCATTTCATGCATTGTGCTCTTGCCTGGCTCAATAATCATTTCTTTGGTCGTTTGACAGGCGTCATTTCAACATGGTTGCACAAAAAGAGGATGGACCACATGAACCCCACCTGATTGGATGAAAGTGAACGTGTGTGTGTGTTTCTTCGCAGTATAAGAGTGTTCAAAACAGCTATTGTGCATACAGTGTTCCTGAAGAAGAAAAGTGATGAATCACCATTATATGGAGACAGACAGTCAAAGGAATAATGGGTTGAATTCCACATAGGACGCAAGATCATTATCGCCAAACATATAAATTCATGATATTGACCGTGTATACATGTGTAAACGATAGCATGTCAAAGTTAATGTTTGGACTTGCTTGACTGAACATGTGGAGATTGTGTGTGTGTGTATGTGTGTGAGTGTACGTGCATCTTTGTCTAATTTATGTGAAGAGCATCACACCACGTCTCTTGACGCATCAATGACATGGTCAGTGAGTGTGTTCGCGCTGCAGCAGCTTGTTGGGATGAGTTGTAAAGCCTTGTCCCGGCTCGCCCTGCCTTTATGTGGCCCAGACAATAGGCAGACCTCCCAGCAATGCAGCTGGTCCTGACCCTCCATACAACAGCACTCGTCCAAACACTGTAAAAATCCGGCCAAATTTACTCATCAGCTGCTCTGTTTTTGTTTTGGTCCCCAACCAATGTACAATAATCTAATAAAAAAAGGAGTTATGTTGTTCCATTCAAGATGAAAATGAGGATCAGCTGTTGTGTTTCAGTAGGTCCTCTTGGAGACACGGCTATTGTCTGAAATCACATATTTCTGTTCGTAACCTTGTTACATAGACTGCATACATGCATTTAGTGCATTGATAATGCAAAAGACTTTGGGTAATTTCTTGCAAACTATAAGCAGTAAGAACGTTATTGAATTGTGACTCAAAGTAGCATATAAAGCAGTCTTATATAGTATATAAACTATATAATTATATATAGTTAACATTATCCTGTTAAATGAATAATGTTGCAGTAACGTTACAACATCACAATAACTTAACTGTGCCACAACAATGCTGACTTGTCATAATGTTAACAAATAACCTAGCCACATATATTGTAGACTATTCTTTCTGTAATCACTTATTTTTCCCCCCAAAAATTACATATTTCTTCCAGGAGTGCAGTAAGTAGGTTGATGGTAGCACCAATGGCTAATGGCTTAGCATCAATAAAATAAGAAGTTTGACTCCCGTATTTTTACAGTCCTTATATCATCAGCTGGTTAGCTTAGCTTAACCTGTCTGAACGTAGCAAAATCTGCCTATTTAACCTCTAAAGGTGCCTAATTAACATGTATTATATTGTTTGTTTAATAGAAAACACATTGTGTAACAACTTAAAATTTGTATTTGACAGGGGTTTCATGCTCGCTAACATGTTAATTGGTGACCTTAAGTCACTCATTTTGATGGAGCCAAGCTAGCCGTTTCCACTGGTTATGCTATGTTAGTCTAACAGGCACCATTATGGCTTTAATGCTCCACTTTATAGATAACTTCGTACATAACCTTTCTCCATCTCTTGAATTCAGTGGTGATAGTAAAAGTAGTTGTTATCTAATGGTCTTCTCAACAATCAGTGCAAAAGGATTTTGCAGAAATATTTTTACAGTGCATTCACCCTGGCTCCTGTACTTGGGAAAAGTTCTCGGTGATTCAACTGTCACTCATGGGCGGCCAAAAGCCCGGTGAAAGGCTCTGTGCCGGCTGAGTGGTGAGCATTTCTGAGGCCCAAGCGGGTGGGGAAGAAAGGCCTTTGTTCAGGGCTTCCCACTCCACCGGCCTGCTTTTGGGTTCTCTGGAAATGGGGCCACAGTAAACAAACAATACGTCCCGATGAATGGATAATGATGCACATGTTTACCAAGCGCGATCTCTGCAGCGCATTCTCTGTTCACTCGGTGGAGAAAAAAAAGATGTGCGCAGATAAAGGGGCGTTTCAATTCATATGGCCAATCTTTTATTTGGACGACACAGAAGAGAGAGAGAAACAAAAGAGGGAGTCTCAATTATCAGCAGTCTCAGTTTAGTGAAAGTTTAACTCATGCTTGATCCTTTTGGCAAACCACACACCAATTATCTAACCTTTCTACAACACAAAAATGCCAAATTAAGAGCTTTTACTCAGCCGAGATGATCAAAAGTCAAAGATACCAGCCCGGACTAAAACCAATGCTGCCAAAACTGGTTCATTATTTAATTCCAGTTTTTTTCTAATCATGCTCAAAAGGAGGATTTGATTTGCATTCATGCTTTTTTTTCCTCTTTGAAGAGCTTGTAGCTTTTTTGACCTCTGCAGCAATAGGCCTGACAACACTGATTGACTCCTAGAGCACTCAATCCCACTTTTATTGTCCCAGGATTCATGCCTGTTGGGAATAAAGGTGTTTCCCAGTTTATCAGGAGGGATTAAAACATCAGGGAGACAACATCAACAGATTGGAGGGGACCGCAGAACATTTTCCTTTTGTCCCCGGTCAGACTGGGGTAACTGGGTTGCATTGTTCTGTGTGCTACACATCAGGAGGCTCTGGGTCTTTGGCACACCGGAAGAGAGTCCGGAACAATAGGCCGCACACAAATCCCTCTCTTCACCTCATAAGGGCCTCCGCCTTACATTCCCATGCCAGAGAAGCATCAGGCTCAGGGGGCAGCCCATCAAAGTCACTTGACTCAGAAGAGCTCCTCACACAGAGGTAGGGGGCAATATCCTCTCTGGGGCCATTAAACACAAGCACCACATAGGGTACTTGTTCCAGGTCTGAAGGACTCCGCCTGCTCGTTAAATCCGGGCTCGCTCATGATTCTTCTCAGGTAATCATCGGAGACATTATTATAGAGAGAGGTGTCTCCGCTGCTACTCTAGACAAGAGAAAGTCTTACATTCGCTGTTCCACGTACTTGGTATCGGGTCCAGGACCGGCGATGAAATGCACGTACGTCAACCAGAGCGTTATTCAAAAGAGAATAAAAGTCTGTTTTCTGTGTTTTCAACTAAATACAAGCATGTATGGCGATCTCAAGTTGGTCTTGGTAGTCGATTAATCGTTTATTAAAAATTATTCATCAATGAGTTGTTTGGTTCATAAAATGGTGTGAAGTCTAAATCAGAGAATCCCAAAGTCAAAGAAGCAAGCTAATTTTTTTTTTTTTTTTAAAGATCACCGGTTTACTTTTATAGAAGACTTTGAGAGGCAGTAATCAGAGAATTTGGACATTTTCTTTTTAAAATCAACTCAAAATGATTGATCAAAAAAGTTGGCGATTACTGTAATAGTTCGGTACTAATTAACTAATTGACTATTCGTTGTTAGTAGGTTTCTAATATTGGGAAATTTTACTGGCCTTTTTTTAAACATAGGGACATTCTTATCAGACATATTATTGTAACATTGGGGTATTTTTACTGTAACAGTTACTGCAACATTACATTTAACCACGTTTGAAGTTATCACCTTATTTTACATGATTATACTCTAGCGGCTCAGTTGACCCTTTTTTCTTAGCCCCACCCTCTAATGAAGACTGTCCTATCGTAGCGTAGTATCGACTAGTGCCAACTATTAGGACTGCGTACCACAGCCTCTAATGTAATCATTTCAGATTATTATTATTATTTCAGATTTTTTGTGGATTTCAAACTTGTAAAATGTGGCACCTGTGTTAATTTGCAAAATCATGCAAAAGCACCTGGGACACTTTTCTTTTTGGAACATGAACAAGTGTTTTTTTTGGGCCTAAATAACATTGTTGCATAAAAAAACATTTTTAACTAGCTCCTTTATGCTACACTAACTGAATAGATGCACATATTTTTGCTTTGTGTAATAAAATAAAGATTGGAACAGTGTTATCCCTCAAACATGTTTTCACTACTGAGTCATTTTGGCACCCTGAATATCTTCTTCTAGCACAGTTTTCCAGATAGTGGCAGTGTGGGCACCATACTAGCTCAGAGAGTGTCTAATAAGAAGAGGGAGAGTCTTAACAAAGGGTCAATCTTTTTCACACATATTGTATGTTTTATTCAAATAAAATCCAACTTGGAAGCTAAAATTAGGCAGCTTCAAAATTCACTGTGTAACTTATATTGCCTATAGTTTATATTTCAAAACACATGAAACACATGAAATACAAATGGATAAATCACAGGGTTCCTTGTATCAGAAATGCTGATTTATTTCTGGATATTTGGAAAGTGAACTGTAGTTTTGTTCACTAAAGAACGGGACAAATTGGTTAAAAAAATGATGATCTTTGGGCCTTCAAAGACCAAATACATTTCCGCAAATTGTACTCACAAAGCTGGAAACAGCTGTTCTTCTTAGTTCCTGAAAGGCTGACAGCTCGGGAACCATGTTTTCCAATCCATAAGGGATAACAGAGATATTCTAATAGAATCAGAAAGCTAATAAATTCATCTCCTATCACAGCTTGACTTGTTTAATGATAATCCTTATCACGTGAAATTAATTGTTATTTAGGAACATGTCTTGTTTTATTGTTTTCACTGTTACATTGTGTTTGCTCAATGCAATTTTGTTACATGTTACACTGACAAAGAAAACACGAAGGCAGATAGAGAAAAACACACAAACATACTCTCTCTGTCTCTTAGTCTCTGCCTCTCTCTCTTTCACACATACACACACACACGCACACACACATGAACCTCCTGTGCAAACATCAAAAGGTGCTTTGATCAGAAATCTGGCACCCGGCTCTCTTGGATTCTCTTTTCAGAGGTGTATTATGTCTTTTTACGTCTTTCTCTTCTGTTGGCTTATAGAGCATCATATCCACAGAGCTGTGTGGCCGTATTGTTGTATTTTAAGGCTTTGCCACATGTCAGTCGCCCGCCATCCTTTAGGTGTACAGCGAGGATCACAATCATGTTAGAAGGATGGAGACGGAGCGTTTTTTTTTTTTTTTTTGCTGTAGGATTCAACACATAGAACCTGACGGTGTTTCAACATGCAGGTACTGATCATAGAGATAAACACATACGACACTGAAATAAACATGAGTTACATAAAGGAGATAAAATTTAAAATATATATAAAAATAGCACAATCACAAGGTCATTATTTTACTGCCTGGATATGATGAGGTGAACAGAGCTCTGCTAATGCAGCATATTGCTGTACGATTGGGGTATTACACCTATACACTTCATATACCCACGAGTCTAATCATCTGCAATATGTTATGTGTCCCTTTATTGTCCAATAATGTCCAGATCAAGCCATTAGCTAAGGGAGGGAAATGCAAGGCGCAGGAACGGGGTGGAGGGTTGTGGGGTATATTATTCACAGAAACGACTTAATCTACCTGAGCTTCTCCCTAGAGGTATGAATTATAAAGGCATTTATGGGCGCCCTCATATATAGCCGTGTTTATTCTCAATTTATGGCTGACAGAAGCGGGGAGCAGGAAAGCCACTTTGAAACCCTTAAAAAACAGTGTTTTATTGCGCCACCGCCGCACCACACGGTTACAGTAGGACCCACAAATGACTCCCCGTGGACCTGCCTCCGCAGCCATCCTTACATTCTTAATTTCTGAGGCATAATTCTTCTCAGAAAGTCTCTCCTCTGCCGGAGAGGTGATGAATTACCCTCATAAAGGTAGTTTTTTTTTCCTCATCAAAGCCAGAGGGTTGAAAATCCAGCCCAAGGTTTAAAATAAAGAGGGAACCCCTGGGAGGCGGGGAGGTGTGATGATGATCCGCCGGACAGGAGGTGAAATATTTTGGGATGGGATATAGTAAGAGAAAAGAAAATGCAAGCGGCTGCTTGGACTAAAGGGAAATAATAGCATGCGCATAGGGGAATCATGCATCACTTTTTTTTAACAGTTTTTATAAAATAAATATATATGTTGATTGTTTGGGTCCCGGCTCTTATAAATCCACAGAAATGAAAACATTTGATATATAACACAGAGTATATGAATATAGAGCAGAAAAGAGCGGATGCATTAATGTACCTGAATAATTTCAGACACAAACTATGACATTTAAAGCTGCACTAATCAGTGTTTTATATTAACAATAGATCAAATGACTGAATTATTACCTTCAACTCAGTTTGTTTTTTTTAGTGCCTTTCAGCTCAAAGTTTTCCTTTCATGACTCACAGTTTTATTGTTTTGGTTGAGTCTCAATGCTCTTATCAACCTTGTTTTCTTTTTCCAGCAGAGGCAGGCAGCTGCTTTCAGTGAAAAATCTCTGATGAATCCACTCTACACCTGCCCAGAATACTGGACTTCCGTCGATCAGGTGACAAGAAATGCAACTGTAAAGAATGCTAATGTTGTTCCATGTCTGCTGTATAGGTAAATAAATAGCTGTTAAAATTATAGGGTGATATCAGGTAAAATGGGTCATTTAAGGTTTGGGGGTCCCAGCCCCTCTGGAAATTAAAGCCAATGACTACAGAGAATTTTAAACTGTATATTAACATATTGAAAAGGTGATGTTTATCTTGGTGGCCCAATTTACCTTAACTCCCTGACATGATTGTCATTTGAAATTACTACTCAATGGAGTGCACTATTTTTGCTGTGTTTGTGTAACTTAGCCTGTTACAGATGACTGGGTGCTAGCTTTTGTGTATTTTGTGATTTGAATCATACTTAAAGAACAGAGACTAGTTTGTGTCCATAGGTAACTACACATCTGAACATACGGACATAACATGTGGGGTTCTCCAAGGTTCAATTCTGGGGCCTCTACTAATCAAAATTTACATGCTCCCACTAACTAGGATTATGGTAGAAAACAAAATAAAAGACCATAATTATGCTGATGAAATATTTACATCGGCATATCACCAGGAGATTATAATCATATACAAAAACTAAGAAGAATGATTAAAAGTTACCACTCAGCTTCAAGTCAATCAGTGACATTAAAACCCACAAATGAAGCCAGAAATCTGGGTGTAGTTATAGATTCAGACTTAATTTTCAACAGCCCCATTAAAACCATCACAAAGTCAGCATACTACCACCTTAAGAATATACAAAGGATGAAAGGCCTTGTGTCTAAGCAAGACTTGACTACTGTAGTAGAGTCTTTACAGGCCTTTCTAAAAAGTCAATCAGACAGCTCAAAATGCTCAAAATGCTGCCACTGGAGTCTTCAGTGAGACTAAAAAAAGGTCCTATCACTCCAATTCTGAGATCCTTGCACTGGCTTCCTGTCTGCCAAAGATTTAACTTTAAAATACTTTCACTGGTTTATAAAGCACTGAATGGTCTAGGGCCTAAGTACATCTCTGATCTGCTGATCCCTTATGAACCATCCAGACCTCTTAGATGGTCTGGGATAGGTCTGCTCTCTGTTCCCAGAGTCAGAACTAAACATGGAGAAGCAGTGTTCAGTTTCTTTGATAGCTTACAACACATACACTGCATAACTGATCTGTTATTATGGATCAGGTCCATTTGAGACTGGCATCCTGAGAGAGGGGTGAGGTAAGAGCAGTACCTTGGCTGGATGAGGTAATAAGAACATGGGCTTAATAAAGGCCTCCCCCCCTCCCAAAGCCTCATCCATGGCAGCATACCACTGCCAGGATACTGCTGTTGCCTCACCATTGCACAATTCCTACAGAGTAATAAAAATATATAAGCAAAACAGTACAATATGCTTGTCATGTGTCATCACTATATATACATGTCTTCATTTGTATGTGTGTTTTTTAACCTAGGCAAATGTTTTGCAAGTAGAGAGAAAATACAACAATTATTAAACAAATATTGCAATTATATTTGGAAGTCGGGGTGCACCACAGTCACATTTCTAGTATAGAAACACTTCATATGACCATGCCCAGTCTATTATTCTACTTCAAAGCATTTATTATTGCACATACTCAAACCCCTTGATGGAAGCGTTTCTCTTCCCTGTAAAGAGCTCCTCATGCTCACATCTACATTTTATGAGGAGTTTAGTGTCCTCATCAGTCCCTACAACACATAAGTTAAACGGAATGTCGAATCATAACTTGTATAGAGCCAAGCAGAAAGTCTGTGATACATACCATGGTTGAATTAGTTTGATAATGGATATTCAACACATATTCGACAGATTCAAAAACACTCATTTGTGTGGGACATTGCAAGATTCAATACTGCAGTTCAAGCAGTTTAACAGTAGAGACGCTAGTGAAATTAAAACAAAAAGAGTTAATGAACAATCCTATACACTATTTGTCTATAACCTGAACAAATCACATTTCTTAATGATAGACACAAGGCCTGTAATATAGTTGAACTTCAAAAAATAACCGGAGCCATTGAGTGTTCGCTTGTCTCTGCCATCTTGTCACTGTTTTTTACTGTAGGCAGGGAAAAGTTCTACTTCTACAGTTACTGTACCTACCTCCTGGTGACTTCTGGGATATCATAGTGTGGTTTGCTACACTGTAAAATATGACCCGATGTAGTAAACCATCAGGGTACCATTTGCATACATGTTGAAACCCTACTAAGGCATTCTAGATAGTGGATTTCTCATTTGTAAATTGGTAAATTGGCAGTTTCAGACACAGGGTAGAGTGGTATGACCAGGCTAGCTTCTGGGGGCTAACCAATCAAAAAAGACTGTAGGATCTCTAACGATTTAGGGGTAGCGCACAGGGTCAGTAGGAGTAATATGTTCGCATTCCAAGTACCAGACCAAATTACCTTACGCTGATACATAGTTCAGACTGCTTTCCACATATTGTGATGTGTTAAGGCTCAAGTTAAACCTGGATTTAATTTTAATATTAAGGATTAATACCTCAAGTAATACCAGTTGACCTACCATGCAACGTTCTGGTAGGTCGACTTATTCCTCATTTTATTTAGGACACCCTTGAGATCCTCAATCCACATGTTGGGACAATAGTCCATGTAGTTGATTGTAGTTGACTATTGTGTTTATTGCAAGGCTATATTGTAATTTATAGTGTGGCTCTTTCTAATCCAAATGTCTTATTAGTGCTATCACTTTGGAAGATAATATTAAGAATAATTAAGAGGTAAAATAGAAGTACAGATCTTCACACTTTGCTGATGACAGCTCAATTAGTACATCAGCAATGATTTTAAAATCATGAAGCCTGAAGCACTCAAAGTTGTGAAATTAAACTGACAATTAATCTTCCACGGGAATTTGTCATTATCACATAAGGTATTTCTGACTATATGTGACTTTGCACGTCAGGTGGAGTCACTGCGGATGCCGTATATCACACGGCGATACATTTTTCATTACCTGCGTTCCTCAGCGAAGCAGCAAAGTGACTGGTGGAGTATCCATCTCCGCACCCTGGGGAGCACTGTTTTGCTCTGCAATTCACTCACTTTCATAGATGACTTGGCTCGGTCCTCCTGGGGAATAGGAGCACAGAGACACCCTTTGGAGAAAATCCCTGCTTCCTCCCTGTGATTTAAGGGAGTTGTGTGAAGATCAAAGCCTCGGTCCCAGTCCCCGTAGTCTCCACTGTTTAGTGGGGGGAAAGTCAGGGGTGCTGGGAAATGGATGACCCCGGGGGGATCCACCAAACAAGTGAACAGAAGCTCTCAAATAACATAACGTAAGGTAACAGCACGTCTGTGTAGTCCTGACTCCTGTCATATTGTGTCTGTGGGTGTGTTGTTGGCGTACAGGGGAACTTGCGCCAGTTTTATATGATATACCCTAAAAGCGTGTTAGAATGTATTCGCTCTATTTTACGTTTACGTGTGTGCGTGTGCAAATGTGTGCTCGGGGCAAGGTGTAGAAAGGTCAGTAAAGGATAACAAGTATTAGGAAGCTTTGCTTTGTTTTTTCTTCCACTTCATATAGAAGTTGATCATTAGTTGAAAACTGGAATTCATCAACCTCCAGCATGTCCCCAGTGAGGAAGCCTGTGAAGTTCATCTTAATGAACGCTACACCCCCCCACACGCCCCCCCCCACCCGCATCATATTGTACGGCCGTTCGCGGAGACGGAGAGCAGGAGGCACACATCATGCTTGGCAGGAAGCGATTCACTGTCGGTTATTGATTCCGCGTTGCTTAACAATTCCAGGAGTAGCCCTGAGTGCTGATCCCTCTTACCTTCATAGGTGTGCTAATACCATCTGCATGGTGGGTAACCCCTACCGCCTGTGTGGAGCTAGCGCGCGGCTCACCCACCCCCTCCCTTCCCTCCCAGGGAGCGCTGAGGGGGAGGACCATCCTTGCTAATTAATAATTCACCCCGGGCCAGACTTCCTCCCTTGTGGCTCCACGTGATTACAGCAAGCAGCCAGGAGTCAAGGTTAGTGGTAATGATAGAACGGCGCACCAACAATAACTAGCCCAGGATTGGCCTTCCCACTGGTGGATTGGAAGGAGTCAAAGACGAGCGGAGAATGAAGCCTTCAGAGGAGCATAGAGAGAGAGGGGGAGGTTTAAGGGGGGTGAGGGGGTGGGGTCTGGGCAGGGGGATTGTTAGGGGTGCTGCATAAGACCCTTTGCAGGGTTTTTTTTTTTTTTTTTTTTTTTTTTAGATGGGCCCTCTTAGAAGTATGGTGTAAAATTAATGCAGAGGTCTTGGAGAGTAAATATTGAATAAGTGCAGCTCAATGGATTTGAAAAATCAAAAGCACCTCCTCGGGAGCTTTTGGCCTCTGAAAAGCGTGGACTGGTTAGCTGACCTCTGTGCCGCACGGAAAAAAATGACAGAAGCGTAAATAGTTTCTGAATCCAGGCAGTGTGCATTTCTCCATCCCCCCCCCCCTTTATTTATTTTTTTACTTATATTTTATATAAGTCTATATCTAGAGTTAAGAAAAAAACTACTATTTGTTGCTATTTGCATATAGGACCTTTAAACTTTTTTGACATTTCTTAATTTATTTATTTCCGTGTCCTTATGTCAATAAATTATGAGGGCCTGTACTACTGCTGCTTTGTCTTGTCTGTAGCCATCAAAGCTCCGTCTGAAGCAGCAGATGAGTCGAGTTGAGTTCTTGCTTTTTGTTAACTCACTCTGTTGTCAGTTAACCTATGTTCGCTAGCTAACTTTAATCTACAGTGAAGTTCACAGCCTGGTAGGGCAGCACTTATTTATTTTTGTAGTCAATATTTAGTTGAGTTACTCACAACAAATAAACCACAGAATTGAATTTTATGTAAATAGTAAAATTATCAGCCAGCCATACTTCTTGAAATAATCAAACTACTGACTCAGCACGTTTACATGCACATGTAACTCGACTAGGCCTTCTACTCAGACTCTTTTCCTCATCAGTATATGTGCGGGAAGCTTAGCTTGTTAATATTGTACCCTTACCAGTTGACCTTTCTTGACAACAGAAGTAAAAAAAAAAAAAAAAAAAAAAACTATAAACGTACAAGTTAGCAACCCAGGTTTAAACTGGCAAGACGGACAATTATCCAAATATGCGCAATACATACTTTGTGTTGGCTCTATTTTCTTCAGGAGCTTCTTCTGGTTTAAGTTACTCTGTATTACATTTACATTTAACATACTGTTTGGCCTTGCATACTTAGTTAGACTCTTGCAAGTTTGATTTCACTCAAGCTAACAGGTCAGGCTAACACAATTCTTAGGTGTCATGTAAACCTACCAACCTTTTTTTTGGTAGGTTTACCGTTTTCTTCTATTTTGGCTTCACTTTGCTGTGGTAGGACATGTGGTCCATCTGTGTGTACTACCATGTTTCATGTGGATTTAATAGTATTCATTCGCTTCTGTCTGCTTCGCCCAGCTGACCAATCCTCCTGTAGAATGATGTAAGGACCACCCATTTAATTAACATACAGACACAGAAAAACATAAACAGTTACAAATACTGTATTGTTACTGTGGAGGCATTATGTGTGCAGTCCAATAGATAGATAAATCAATATATTTAGAGATTCTTTTTTTTTACTATCCTAATTTTCTTAAATTTAGGATAGAGACATGTACTTAATAGAACAAGTTGCATGGAAATGGGTTAATCATTTCAAGACATTCATTGAATTATATATTTCTTCAATTGTGTATTTAGTTATGCTTGTGTCATTTGCTGTGATCCATAGACCTTTGCATTAGCATTATTTGAAGAGAGGAGATGGGAGGTATGGCTCTGCCAGATCCTCGCCATTCACTCTGAAAGAACAGGAGGAGGAGGAGGGGTTACTAGCGGCCAGCAGCCATCAGGAGTGCCAAGTCCTGAGGCCCTCCTGACTAGCAGACTCACTGAGTACAACCTTGACTCGAACACAGCCCACACTCTGGATGGGAGACCTGACCCAAGACAGATTTTTGGCATAGCGTTGGTTTCAGATGAAGAGCACTTGGCCAACTCTTAACCCTGGACATGTAGCTTTCAACGTTGGATACCAGACTGTTAAAGATCTCAAAGAGCATGTTGTTCTTGCTCACATTTCGCAACGTCTGTCATGATCGATTACTGAACAAGTGCTAAAACACATATGTCCAGGAGGCGTATTCTGCCTACAAATGGTGCACTCTCATTCGGAGGTTTTAAGTTTACGACTTCCCTGCAGTGTGGTCACATTTGGTACACAAGAGAGGCGCAGCTTCAGATTCAGGAGTTGCTCTTACGTTTCCAGAGGTTCTTTTTTTTTGTTTTAAAGTAGAAGCGATTCTTGCGGAGTTTGTGCTCAGGGAGCAGTGAGGAGATGGTCTAATATTACAGGCTGCCATTTTATTCAAACCAAACAACCCAATCAATCCAAACAAAGGGAATTTAAATGTAGCAAATCTAGCAAAACAAGAAATACAGAAATCAAAAACGAAAAAATACAATACCTTTGATCATTGAATTTAACTAGTTGGGTTGGAAATCCAACTTTAAGACATTGAAATGTAGAAGCATTCATCAAGAGAAATATGTGTTGCTGTTGGAAGTTCCCAACAAGAACATACAGTAAGTTCTAATGAAGGAAGCTTAGAGTAGTGACTAGGCCTTGAACAATAGAGTTGACGCACGGCGGATATAAGCTATTATGCAAATGGTTGTGCTATCACTGACATTTTTTGGAATCACACTGCAACATAAGCAGTCATTTGTTCAAGTTTTTATACATTCAAGTTGCATTTCACATATTCCTTAGCCTGGTCATACCACTCTCCTACAACAATTTATTCGTAAAGAGTATTACTTGTTTTAAAATGATCAAACAGGACAGGATAAAACACAAAAATGATCAGACATTGTTTTTGTTGAACTTTACTCAAATTGCTGCTTGATTTATTATGAATAAAATTGGGTTCCAGGTAGAATTTGCTTTATTTTAAAGGGTCCTAAGCCAGAATGTTTGGGAACTACCATGTTTGAGTTATACAACAATGAGCTCTGGACCACTCTCCACAGAACAAGATTCAAAAAAGTTGATGGATGCAAAAACTTTTCTTAAATCACTTACACAGTAATTTAAGAAACAAATCTGTGAGTGTCCATTGGTGTCATTAGGATCTCATCATCTCAAAAAATCCTGTGACGTTTCATTTAGGAAGGCAATTACAAATGTCATATTTGTTATTGAAGGGGCCTTGTTATGAAAAAAAAACAATATTCAGAGCTTGTGTGTAATTATTTAGGTCTCTGTTTTTTCTACTAACACATAAACATTCTCATTCTCAATCTGACTGAACACGTGCCATTTAGAAATGGTTCCTGTTGTGAGGTCAGAACAGGAGTGGAAGCTATTCGTTACCACCCATGGATCCACATAGTCATCCCCTCCTTGTACTTGAGTTACGTTTCATAGGGTTTCATAGTAAGTGTGTGAGAAGGCAGACTGCAGTGCTGCTACAGGTCTAACTAACTGCTTTTAAACCAAAAAAAACATGCTAATGTTTATGAATAGACCATGAAAATTAAATTATTAGACTGGGAAAATGGCAAAATAGGCCTCCTTTAAATTATGAGGACTGAAAGTAGAACTTAATAGCTTCAACTTGAATGTACAAGTCTCAATTAGTACCCTTGTTATAATTCATTCAAACTAAATCCTGTTTCAGTAAAACCTGTGCAAAATAACCTCTACCAAACTATTCCAAATAGAGTTTCTTCCTCTCTCGCACTGCCGGAACCGTCAGGAAGAGCATGCAGACTGGTTGTCCTATTAGTGGTCATAGGAAGTATACTGATCATGTCTCAACATCCTTTCTCCTAAAAGGGAAGACTGTCAAGCAAATCATTTCAATTATCAGAGCGCCTGTGGATTTGCACTATAAAGAGCAGCATGTACAGCGTGGCTATGAGTTTCATCAACATGGAGGGTGGTCCTTAACCGGTGCCGGTCGTTTAACTCGCGCTCAGTGGCAGCCATGTTTTAATCCACCAAAGAAGGGTAGTTTCTTTAAAACAGATGAAAGACGAGATATGCAGGAGTGTTTAAAATTTCATGTCAGATTTATAGACTTAGGCCTTTTCTTTCATGTATTAATAAGACCAGTGAACATCTGAGCTGAGAGATTATGGACTGAAATCAGCCTAAATATGAATAAGTCAGCTCGTGTTAATGTGATTTGGATCTCTGCTTTTCATCTTCCCAAGTGTCAGAGCAGGAGAGAGGGAGTCATTACGGTTACCGGGTGATGAGGCACTTGCTATTTCAAACAAACCTCCTTACTGGCTTCTGCATTCAGGGCCCTGACATTCAGATACATGGCACTGGATAGAATTTTTGTTTTGTTTTGTTTTCTGCAGTGATCCTTTTGATTACATGCAGTGGTTCGGCAGGGGGGTTAAGTGGGAAAGTTCAGAGCAGCTGTAGTGAGAACAGGGAAGGTCAAAAGTACAGTTGATTTAGTCTTTATTTACTAAGGGAAGGAGGCTTTTTGATAAATATGCAGCATTCTTTTTGTTTCTCAAGCAATTTTTAAACAGAGATACCACAATAATAGCACAAAGAAGACACCTCATTATACCGCCTTTTTACACTGAAACCAACAGGCCGGATAAAGCCCACAGCAAAATACACAGGGTATACTCACTGGCTTAACCTAAAATATACCCGGAGTATGGAATAGCCCAGACTGTTTTATAAGCCATGGCTTGTTTTAACCGCCATTTTCCACCAGATGCAATCAGCCATCATCTGACACTATCAAACTAGGTTTTGGAGACCATGAGATCATGTGCAAATCGGTGTACATACTACTTTTTTTTACCTGTCTTACTCGTTTTGATCTCTTGTTGGTGACTTCTTAATTTTTCCTTGATTCCCAGACCTTATATCAATATATTTGATATTTGGTCTGGGAACCATCTATTCATTTGTTTGTATAGGAGGCGTCATTGGGTACTTGGTGTCCAGACTAAATTTCAGCAAAGTGAATTCACATGCAATGAAGGATGAGTATACCCAGGCTAGTAATATGCTACTGCTTAAAAAAAGTGCAAGCGTTGCAAAGACGTTCTAGTTCTATCCACCTATAATTTCTGTGAAGTCTGTCAAAGAGGATCAAAACAGTTAAAACGTTGTTTTGGACTTTTACAATACATACAATACATGTGATCCTTTCTGGTTTCTAAAGAACATTGAACGCAACATGCATTCTGATGACCTTCGCCTTATGAGTTCTCTATGATTCGGTTTGTGGGAAGTTCCAAGTTTAGGGGTCATTGAGGTCTGGTAATGGTCCAGTAGTCAACCTGGGAGCTGCCCAGTAAGTCTGGAAGGCCGGGTCTTTCTCACCATGCACTCATAAAGAACAGGAGAAGGAGGAGTTACTCGTCAAAATAGGAGCCACCCAGTAACCCTGCAGTTCTGCACTTTTGGCCATTGGAAGCTAACCAGTACGGTATGTAACAAATGGGAATCGTTGTCCACACGGACTGTTTTGTGTGTTACACCAGTGACTGAGCAAGAGTAGTCACGATCCATATAACTCCAGTTAGGAGATAAATAAATCTATAGTTCTGTTGGGCTAGAAAGATATATTCTGTAGTCCGTTTAAGTAAGTGAAAGACAGAATATAACAAAGTACAGCCTATACACTCCTTTCATAAAGACAATCCATGTTAACAAGCATTAGGTCATTGGCTATTTAGCAAATCAGCTCTTTGTTTGTCTTTGTCTTAACAAACTGAAATGAGTTCAAGATCCCAGAAAAGTAGGACAGGGACTTTTTAGCTCCACCCAACCTGGACTGCAGCCTCAAATGTGGATGCAGAATTCCTGGATGATGGGCGATGGACTGATTAATCTTGTGTCTAATTGGTGAGAATGGTGGGTGGCTGGCTGTTGGATAGTGTGCGTGTTTGTGTGTGTGTTATCAGACTGCCCCATCAGTGCCTGGAGCACCCCAGCCCAACCCCAGCATATCCCATCTCTCCGATACCCCCACCGAGTCCCACAGGGAGGCTTCTGCTGGTGGAAATCAGCGGAGATGGAGCTTTCAGGGGGACACAATGCGAACTGCAGAGCTCCTGTGGTTTTAAATAGAGGGAGTGCCCCCGGCTCAATTACTGTCTCATGAAAAGTGCAGGAGCCATAATTGAATGTGACACAGGCAAGCTGTGTGCACTTGGCTGTGGCAGCGCCTCTTGCAGTCGGAACGCAGCCCTGACAGTGATCTGCCGCAATGTGCACACACCAACAGCATGAAGGCGCAACCGAACTGGTGGAGACACCTTTGTGCGGCAAGTGGCACCGAGCAGGATTTCGGCATGGAAACACACCTGTCTTATCAACCAAAGTGAAACAGCGGAGAGGAGAAGCATTACATCGTTGCAGACTTATTGTGTTCATTTATTTTATTCACTCTATCAGCATCACATGTGTCTGATCCTTCCCAAACCAATATTTAATACAGTTTATGATGTATTAACACTATGTCAAAGTTAAAGTTTAGATAAAAGTCCAAACAAACTGTATGCTTATGTGTAGGTTTTGTGAGTGAATTTGTTGCTACAGTATAGCAGGGCAGGGCTTTAACTTGTAACAGAGTTTTTTCAAAAGGGTGTTATTATAGGCCTCTTTTTACCTTAAATGTACATTCAAAGTATACTTTAACTTGGCTCCGCCATCCTACATACTTCCTCTTAATTTTCATTTCCCTTCAGTACTCTGGGTTTTTTGTGGGTTTTAGAGAGACAAATATCTAGCTGTCTAATCAGGGAACAGAGGGCGAGGCTGACAACAATTATGTTGAGGTCGTGCACTGGTTTGAGTTGTAGTCGGCCTATGCTTGTAGTTCAGTAATGGCAGCGGAGGGCGATGCGAACAAAGCCATTCTGTCCATTATGGAATGTTAAGCTTTGCAGAATATCCAGAAGTTAAATATAAACTCAAAGCTAAATACATTAACATCTGACAATTATCTGCAGTGGTGGGGGTCTGACATTACTACATGTAGTAGGAAGACAGAGTAAAATATGTATGGTAATATAAACACATCATATAACATTATAACATATATTTCATTAAAAACAGAGAAATAAAAAACAGTTTTAAAATGCTGATCCTTTCAAATATGTAAGCAGAAAATCCAATTAACTTGCAAATGAGTTAATACACAAAGTATTTTTACACACTTTGTATATCGCCCAACATCAATCAGAAATCCACTCATGGAAATGTTGTGATTGTGAAAGCATCATAAAACTATTGCATGAGAAGAACTGGTGGGTGTAAGAATGGGTTAAAGAGTATGTGTAAGTAGACAGGTGTGTGTGTGTGTCTATGTTCGTGTGTGTGTGTGACTGCTCTCACTGCGGCAGGTGTCTGTCTGACAGCCGTGTGATGAGTTGAGCCTTGCATTGAGCCCATCTAAGCCCAGTGACTGGGCTCTCTCTCTATCCCAATAAGCTGCCCTGGGTCTACTGG
Source organism: Lepturacanthus savala (assembly GCA_030544235.1). Lineage (NCBI taxonomy): Eukaryota > Metazoa > Chordata > Actinopteri > Scombriformes > Trichiuridae > Lepturacanthus > Lepturacanthus savala. The sequence goes on from CM060473.1 coordinate 12,911,964, forward strand.
GCTGATTCTGAGTCCCCCCCCCAACCCTCCACCTTTGACTGCACCAGTCGCTTGAATACCAATGACTAAATGTCCCTCACTTCTCACTGCTCCCTGCCATCTATGCATATTTGATGCTCAGTCCCCTGATCTGAATTGCACTGGTGTTTTTTAAAATGCCCTCTGTAACCTGTATAGAATACAGCTTTCCTTTAGAGTTGAACCAGGACTGGGTTTTTGAAGGCAGCGTATAATAAAGGGGGATGCTTATTTATTTATTTTTGTTTCAGTTTGGCTGTTATTCCTATTGGTAAAGTTAACACTGTACATTCACCTATTTAAACATGTTTGATTTGTACAATGATGGTGGTGGCTCCAATACTAGGTGCCTATTGCTCATCAAGAGGAGCTAACCACCTTCACAGACTGATGGAACAGCCATCAGGTGCAATTTACGGTTAAGTATTTAAAGGATACATCAAGAAACAGAATGGAGGAGCCGGGAATTGAGTGGTCCTCTGACTGGTGGACCTAACCCTCCTAACTGGCTGATTTCACCTGCTTTAGATGTTAGAGTAGAGTAACTTTATTGATCCCCAGAGGGACAAACATACAGGCACAACAGGCATCAACACATACATAATACATTGTATATCCTGAGTTAAGGTAGACAAGATAATAACATGACAAAGAAGCAATGAGTGTAGACAGATAAGTCATGATGTAATATTGATAAGACTAGTCAATAAAGAACAAAGATCCTGGAAGACACAAAAAATCCCAAAATGGCTGCAGTTGGCAATCCGCCACGTAATCACATTGTCATTTCAGAAGCCTGGGCTATGGGTACCGTCTGTGAAGCAATTTACATGTTAATACTACAGGAATGTTGGGTTCATCCTGAAAAGCATGAGTGAACTAGTAAATGTCCTTAGGGGTCAGAAGTAAACACCGGAAAGAATTATGGACACAAATTATAATATTCATTCTCTATGATTATTATTGAATCTCTGGATATATTGCCATCCTAAATTGCATATAATGTGTGTTACCATTTGATTTAATGTTCATTTGTCCCTGCCTTCCTGCATTCTGACGATTTGTCTCTGACACAACAGGCCTATGGTGGCTTGTTGGCATTACTGTGGGGCCGACCAAGGCCCCTCTCTGTTAATGACATATGTATTAAACACAGGAAGATGTAAATCATGTTTGCCTGTTCAATGTAGATGAGAAAAACATGTGGGCGAGTGTGGTACACAGCCTGGGGCTCGATCCGTGTTGATCGGCTGTTTGGTGCAGTGGGCGATGCCAAAATCAGCAAGAGAAAGCAGAGGAGACCCAGAGGAGTGCCCAGAGAATGAACTGCCGTTTCTCAATTGTGCCTCCATATTTTATTCCCCTGTTTTTTGAGTTTCTGGTCTGTGCATTGGCCATATTCTTCTGCAGGATCGATCGCGGTGCCTCATCTATTAAGGTTGTTGTCACTCGAAGTGCATTTTAATGTGAGCCGTGCACACTCAGGATGCATGTTAATACCATATGTACTCACAGCACCAATGTAGTTGTTGCTGTTGTCATGGAATGGATCTGTATCCCTGAAAGGTTGCCTGTGCGCTTCGGTGTGGTATTTAGTGGTGTTGAGCCCCCGTAGGCTCATTTGCTCTGAGCTTGGTGACATCAGCTAAAATATTGCATTCTTAACTTAGGCCTGTGACAATAGTAATGTGTACAATTGCTCTTCTCACTCACTTTCACACACGTTCTCTCTCTTTCTTTTTCACACTCTGTGTTTGTGACTATGGAATAGAATAGAATAGAATACAGGTTAAGAACAAGTTTAACCAAGTACATTGGAATTCTTGTGCATATCCCTGAGTCATTTGTAACAAAAAAAAATCTTAACTTACTAAACTTGGAAAGCAGCTTTGTTTGTTCATGTGTTTAATAAAACACCACCGTAGAGTAATGCAGTTTTCGTCTAATGTAGCTTATCGAAAGTGGTAGGTGCCCCACCATTTTTTTTAACGTATAAAAACGCTACTTTCATATTCCTCACGTACAACCGGCAACGGGGGCCTAGCGATGAACCTAAAGAAAAGGTGGTTTGTGTATCCAAGAAGAGGCTCATCTCCTGGGATTTTTATGCACAACAGTCTCTAGAGTTTATGGAGACCGGTGCCAAAATCAAAATATAGCCGGAGAGAGGCGGTTAATGAGAGAGCTTGTTAATGAGAGAGGTCATAGGAGAATGCCAGAGTGGTTCAAACTGACAGGAATGCAAAGGTAACTCTACATGTTTCAACAGCGCTATGCAACGAAGGATCCCTGAATCTTGGAGTGGATGGGCTACAACAGCGAGAGACCTCAGCGGGGGGTTCCACTCCTCTCAGCTAAGAACAGGATACTGAGGCTCCAGTTGGCACAGGCTCAGAAGATGTGAAAAAAAAAAAAAAAAAAAAAAAAAAAAAACATTGCCCGGTCTCATGAATCTTCATTTATGCTGCCACATGCAGATGGTCGGGTCAGAATTTGGTGTGAACAACATGAATCCACGGATCCATCCTACCTTGTGTCAAAGGTTCAGGCTTGTTGAATCCATGCCACAAATAATTCAGGCTGTTCTGGGAGCAGGGGGGGGAGGGAGGGAGAGGGGGGCACTCAAATTACTGGATTTCGGGATGTATCACTCATTTAGGTTGGCATGAATCCTCAACACATCACAGGTGTGTAATGTTACAGTCTACCAAACTGGTAAAATTTAATTAGTGTAGGTTTCAGTGGAGCGTCGGAGTGTCTTTTAAGAGAGGCGGTTGCTGTTTTTTTTTTTCCGAGAGATTGGAAACTTAGAGATGCCCACGAATGATCGTTTCACTAAGAGTATTGGTATTTTGTTCAAAAAAAAAAGAAGAAGAAGAGAAGAGACTGGCTTTTAACCCAGATTTTATTTGCAACTGCAAGACAACATGTGCTGACTGCTCATGTTTCCATTAATAGAAAGTGAAGACAGAAATGGAGAGGAAACACAAATGAGCTGCTGATTATGCGTTATAAAAACCACAAAGCTCAAAATATCTTCTTTTTTTTAAATTCAAATTTCACCCAGATTTTTTTATACTGTTCATTTCTCTTTTTTTTTTATCCGAAAAAGGAAATCATGAAATAATTAGCTCTACAGACAACATAAAGTGTCATTATAGTCATGTGATAATGCATTATAGACAAACCAGTCACCAATCACAACAGTGTTACCTACTGTAACTGTTTAGGAGCCGAAAGATCTGTTTGAGAGCCATTCAGAACCTGAAAAAGCTAGCTAGCTGATAACGTTGTTGTCGGTTTATGGTATTGTTCGGTAATGGCGATGGAGAAAGATTCAAACAAAGCCGTTCAGTCCATTGTGAAATATTAAGCAAATATCAAGCATTGAGTAGCAGCGATCAGCTCTGACGGTCTTACGTTACACTTAGATCACATGTCCTATGGAATCAAGTCCTAAGAGTCAGCGTTTCCATTGTGTTATAGTTGAACCATGCAAGTTTATTCTTGTCTGACCCCATTTGTCTCTTAGATTTGTGTCTCGCTGACCTCAAGCTGACTTCTTGACTCAATTGATTTTGCAGCACATCTGGTCTCAACCAATAACTTTGGAAAAAAGTAGTATTTAGTGTCAAAAACTAAAGTATGGGTGTATTAATGGGTGCATGGGTTATTTTATTAGTTGTATTGCTTCAAAATGTCCTTTTTCTTATAGTTTTGCCGTCAAAGTCCCATATTGTACACTTTCCCATTTTTTTATTCCTTTTTTTTTTGGAAGTTTTGACATCTTCAAACAACATATATTGGTGGTTTTAAATAGACCAAAAATCAATAGTTTAACATCTCCTCCCTCCACCTCCACTGTTGAGGTTGAGAAACTGTTGTTTTGTGTGTATCTCATTTATATTAATCAGCCTTTGAGTGGCTGTGAATGGGGGTGTGGGCGGTGGCTGTACAGTTGTGACATCACAACTTCTGAATACGGCTGCGAGAGTGAGCGATTTGGAACATTGGATGACATTTATATAACACTTAGACCTTCCTTATAATCAAAAAGTGGTTGAAGTCTCAGTTTCTATGATATGGGACCTTTAATTCCCAAACAGAAGATTGATACAAATCTTCTACGCATCTGTCTCACACTCGTCCTTCAAACAGGAAGGGAAGCCTCCTACAGCATCAATATAATTTAATCAGGAATAAAACATCATCCCCGTGTCACTCAGACTTCTTGTAAAGCAAGTGTTGAAGCCGGCTTCCTTCACAGAATATATTAACCCGCCCCCAGCACCCTGTGGTTCACAGCTTGCATGCACGGCGCAGCATATCTGTCGGCCTGGTCTAACAATACGAAAATGCTGCATTCACAACAATATGAACAATAGCAGGGAACAGTGAGCCCGCGAAATGTTTATTCAGCACATTAAAGAGTAATGAGTAGCCTCCTCCAATGACTGAGACCACATTACTAACATGCTCTGTTAAAGCAGACTCTCTCCCAGGTTTAATGGGTTACTTGGGTAAACATAAACAACACCATAATGAGCTAAGATCCATATTTTCCTAATTTTTTTTTCTTTTTTTTTGTGTTGATAAGCAAAAATGGTTCTGGTAAGCAAAATTAGCCCCACGCATCTTTAGGCAAAAAAGATGCGCACACACACAGCACGACGCTCGCTCACACACACACACACACACACACGCGCGGAAGCTGCTTTTTTTCAGCATGTACAATTAGCACCTTTACAGAGCTCATTTGCACTGTAACTCACACACAGGTTGTCATTCCTTTTCTCCACTTCGACTTCCAGGCCTGTTGTTCCTCCAGCGCTGCAAATGGTGCAGAGGGGAGGAGGTGGCGGCAGCAGCGGTGGTGGTGGTGGAGCACTTTTTTTTTTATTTCTTTTTTCATCCTTAACCAACACAGCTGGCGATGCTCTCGTAGTGGCTTGTTTTTTTTTTTTCTTTTTTTTCCCACCGCTTTATCAAAAAAAAAAAGAAAAAAAAAAGGATCACAACTTTGTTGGCGAAAGACAAGCTTGCACTGTCATCATATTTACTGCCATGCAAGTGGAGTTTTTCTCTTTTTTTTCCCCTTATTTTTGTTTAACGCAATCTACATTTTGCTTAGGTAGCCAAAAAAAAAAAAAAAAAAAAAAAAAAAAAAAAAAAAAAAAAAAAAAAAAGCAGCTACTTCTTCTCCTGGGCAGCGGGCTACATTAAGAGAACGGGAGGTGAAATCCCTCACCTATTAACGGTGAGCATGGTGTGGAATCGAGGAGGGAGAGAGGATTCTGTGGCGTCCAGTCAGCGCTCATTTTGGAAGTTTTTTTTTTTTTTTTTCTTTCCCCCGTGTGTGTGTGTGTGTGTGACAAGCTGTATCTTTAGCTCGGATAGCTCGCAGCCATTACCGCCATGTGCTCAAGATGAATGTATCCAGATTACATAATTGGGCTCCCCTCCATGTGCGGCGGTGGCTGAATCTTTACCTGCATGAAGTGGATGATTAGTTTTGCGCTGCACGGGGACAGTCGGCGACTCGACTCACAGCCAGAGCCTGATTGAAGAGGCTCAGACCCAGAATCAGTAGCAGCGGGAGAAAAGGCCTTGAGCTAATAGAGCATCACTGGAGCCACTTCAGATGCTCAACCAATTTACCATATTAAGTCGCTTAGTCACATCCACTTCCCCCGTAATTCATTCACTGCTAATGCCCCGATGCTGTTTGGGAATTAAGGTTAATCATCTCCTTATTCATCAAAGCCACGAGGGCAATTACTGCGTGGAGTGCAGGGGTGGCTCTGGCTGGAGAGCCACAGCTTAGTTTTTTTTTTTTTTTTTTGTCATCGCACACTGCGGACGTTGTAATTACATCATAATAAAGTGCAATTAGTTAATGAATGGGAGCATATGCTGCTAATGACAAGCAGTAATCTAGCTTTTTTGCCCCAGCGCATGTTCCACCCCCTCCTTTTTTTGCACCGACGACACTCACGCTCTGAGCTGCAGATCTGCACATGTGATCTTTGTGCTATTCAGCAGGTGCTGAAGCTGTTACTACCACAGGTCCCCCCCCCCAGTGTATAATATATAAGTGTCAATCAATCAGCGGATGATATCGGCACTAACAAGTGCAAGTTGTTACAAAAAAAAGGTTATATTGACTCAGTGAAAACACAGTTATTCCCGGCTAACCCAGCTAAATGCATGTGTTCCAGTACTAGAATATAATAATTCTAACCATGTTTTCTCTATACAGTAGGGCTGGGTGATAATTAAAAGAAAGAAAATAATAAACAATTCAATAAAAGTGTGTTTATGTGTTTATATTGATAACTATTCATGATTTTCTTTTGGTTTTTGGGAGCATTTTATCCTCAGTGACCTACTTTTAAGACACAAATGTAGGGGCAGCAGATATAACGAGAACAAATGTTAATATATACACATACTGATATTTCATATCAGTGGATAATGATGATTATTGATCATTTTTAATGGTCTACTTTTAATAATGATCAGGAGAAAAAAAGGCTGATTGTACCCACTTTATATTTAACTTGATTTGGTGTTTGTCTGTTACATGACTGGCTAACTGATTCAATGATTTCATCCATTTTTAAGGGAAATCTGATGATTATGATGATCATTTTCTGTGTCTTAGGTCATTTAAGCATGTTTTTATATAACAATCAATACCAAAACATTAGGAGTGACTAACAATATAATGATGCTTGTTTGTGAAGTTTAACCCAACCTGGGAAAAACAATAAACACATGGGAAGCTCAAGGCTTCAAATCAGATTTGAAAAGTTAGTTTATCCAAATTACAAAATTATTGCAGAAATGGTAAAAAATTTAACACAATGTCTAAGTTTTTTTTTTTTCTTTTTTTTCTGCAAGTTGTTTGATGGTGAACTAACAATAATGGTTAGGATAGAAATCTCTGAGACAAATATCTAAAAAACTATTGTGCAAGATATTATCTATTATCATAAGTTTGAAATATTGTTTTATTTTATTTATTTCCCTCCTATTTTATTTGGGTGAAGTAGCCCATTGGAGATCTCCCACATCAACTCTTAAATGAAGATCGGCAATGATTGCTTTAATTAACAGTTCTCCAAACTTTACCTATGTCGCTGCCGTTGTCAAGCCAGTGAGCAATCAGAGGTTGCCGTGGTCACGGTGGACAAGCGTTGCTTTAACCGAGCCGCTCTAATCAGTGTTGATGGAGTGTGAGGAGGGATGCTAATCTGGGTCATTGCATATGTAAATGCACAGCTGGGATCTTCGCAGTGCCAAAACACATCAGCCAGGGTGTCTGAGTGTCACCCGACATTAGCTCCAACACGCCAAGTGGACAGCAGCGATAAACACACTCGGCGGTGGGCTGCGGGGGGATTAGTGCAATCATCAGTGGTGTCAATATCAAACTTCCCATCAGTCTCGGCGGTCTCAGGTCCCAGCGTGAAATGCAACCACACACGCAAAATGCCATCAAAAACCAAAAGCACTTACCTTCCAGAGGTAGCTCTCTGTCTTCACCCCAGTGCAATGGAGGTGAATGGAATTTTGATTCAGATGTCAACGGTATTTGAAATAATAATAATGATGCTCTAGATTTACATTTTGGCTCATTGGCACTACTTCATACCAAAGACATACCAGAAAACTAGCTTCAGATTTTAAAAACAAATGACCCTTCATGTCAAACTGAACTATTCAATGCAAAATTGTATAATGGTATAATTAGTTCAATATTGAGATTAATTATTTTCTTCCATTGGCAGCTAATTTTTCTGAATTGTTTGAATTTTTTTTTCTTGCTTTTGTTAATCTTGTTTTAAAATTGTTAATCTTCTTTTCCTAAAACAAGATTTAATTGACTGATTCTATTTAATATTGGACTTATTGTACCAAATACAAGATATTTTCACCTGGCAAGGTTTTATTTTTGCAGTGTTGTTGTTATCTCATGATTGTTAGCTGTGATGCTACCTCGATATTGCTATTAATACAGTGTTCGACAATGTCACTATAGCTCCACTTCATGCATTTAATGCCATCATTTGCATTGATGATATATTGTAATATTAATGCTCATTTTAGCTCTGTTTTATTCTGGTTTTACTCAAGTAGTAGCGTACTTAAGTACAATTTTGAGGTACCTGTATTTTACTTGAGTATTCTCTGGTAATGTTACTTTATACTTTCACTCCACTGCATTTATTTGAGAGTAGGTTGGTACAAAGGTGTTTCTAGCCCTTTTTTTACTATATGCCCTTTTTTTACAAGCTAGAAAAGTGATTTTTACAACTAGAACTGATTTACTCTAAAGGAGACTTTTTTGATGGTTTAATTGTAGACTTTCCCAAAATGTGATGTTTTTTTTTCTCAAATATAGGAATGGATTTCCTTCAAAGGGGTCTTATGCTAATAAGAGTAAAAGAAAAAAATGGTTCTGTGTGTAGCATCACCACTAACCTGCCAGAAAACCAGAAAACATTAACAACGGCAAAAAACGGCCACAATGTTGACGGCAACCCGCTCTTCAGACCGGACAGCTGTTGCCTCCAGCAGTGTAAAAACAGCTGTCCTTCGGCTGTTAGGGTGTTAATGATTAATTATGAAAGATTATTCTCCCAGGGGATTGTTTCTGTCAGCAGGCAGGAGTGTCAGTCATTTGAAAAGGTGATGCAGCTTATGCTAATCGCTACTAGCTTTCAGTCGAGCAAACAATTCCCAGCAGGCAGAGCGAAACTTCTCCTCGTCAGCCAGGCCTAGTATCTGATGTCGCCTCGACTTCCACAGGAAGCACAATGTGACCTCTCTACAAACCCCAGCTCCCATACAACACAATAACTGAGCCCAACAAGCTACCGCTACCTTATTGGCACTTTCACACCACTAGTTTGATTATTTAGTCTGCACCAGGCAATAAAAAGTTAACCGTGTAGCATATAGACTCAAGCATGGTCCGCTTTCACACCTGCAAAGGAACCAAAGTTGGCCTGATTGACATTTCATAATATCTCTTTCCATGCATCTCGAATAGTTCATTTGGACCGCACCCCTCAGACTGCCGATAGATGTAACTGTAAGTGTAGTTTAGTTGCTGTGGACAGTATAACAAGTTTGTAAAATGCACTAAAAAACACATTGTTAATTTGGTGGTACCAAACCAATTAAAAGTTAAATTCTCACATGGTTTCATTCCAATAATTATTCTTTTCTTTCCCATTAATCATCTCACGACCCCTCCGAAAAAAAGAGCTCAACCTTTAGGTTGTAAACCACTGGACTAAACTGGTTAACTGTATATAATATGTTTGAAACTAGCTCCAAGTTCAGCAGCTACAACAGCAACATGCTTCTTATGCACTAATGCTTATAATAATAATTTACCGATTATACCGATTATAAGAGTTTTAGTGATCCACTACATTAAATGTAATGATTTTACTACATCAAAAATAATTATAGATATGTTCTTTTACGGTCATGTTTTACTGTGTCAAGCAGGACTTTTTCTGATAATGATGTATTTTAACATTGTCGTCATGTTACTTTTAAGTTAAGGATTGTAATACAGGATGGACTGAAAAAATAAAACTTACAAAAATGCTCTTCACTCTACTTTTCAGATTAGACTGAAGGGATATTTTGACACAGCACATACAGCTGTTGCGGGAATCAGACCCACGAAGCGTCTGTTACAGCACCATCTATCTAACCACTCTGACATTGGAGTGAATGGTAGAGGGGTTCTGATGAGGGCCAGCGCTCCCTCATCAGAACCTCTTCTTGCAGCTCAAGTGCAGCCATCAGTGGGTACTTGAGCTGCAGCAGGCTGTCTCTCTTCGCTCCCCCCTGCATTGTACAGAGCAGCGCCTTTATACCGAAGCAGCACTAATTACCTCAAGTTTCTAACACTGCCAGGGCTCTACCACAGTGTTAGCAGCCCCAAGTATCACATCTTGTTTTTTATCCTTGGTCAAACTCCCACTGAAACACAGATCCAAAATTAGATGTGTAGATGGACAGCTGATGTGAATATTTGTCTATTGAGGTCATTCATTTCAAAACAAACAGCATTAAAATGAGTAATGTCTACTCAGAATGAATGATAAATAGTAATTTTATGGCCTGCTTGAGTGAAGGTCTATGGAGATGGTGATGGTCTAAAAAAAGTGCAAGAAAACCTCAAAACATAGAATTAACAACAATTAGCAATTAGCAACATTGTACACTTACATTGTGGCACAAATTACACTGAAAAAAGGAAATAGTTGAACCAACTTGTTTGTTTCAATTGTTTCAATTGATAAATTCATTAGTTTCAATGAACGTATTTCATTTCATTGAAACAATTCAATTAAGTTGATTCAACTATTTCCTTTTTTTAGTGTAATGTGGATGTGGTGTATGTGGTCAAATGAACATCTCCTTCATTGCATTCATCAAAAATAAATAGATACAATTTAGATAAAATTCAAACAATTAAATCTTATTTTGAGGAAACAAAACTAAATTGACCAAAATCAAGAAAAAAAAAAAAAACCTTGGATGAATCTCCCATTTTACATAGGGACTGGTATTATAGTTCATTTTTATAATCATGAAAAAACATCAAATAATATACATATAGTCAATATTTTGCGACATCTATACATTTTTTTATTCATCATAAATCCATAAATAAATTATCTGTGCTATAGACAAATTAATAATATTGATGTAAATTCACATCAGCATTTAATTTAGTATCAACTTAAAACACATTTTTTTATATAATTGGAAATTAATTTAAGTGTCAAGGGAATATGACTGTATAGCTTGTAAACAAAAGTTAAAAACTGCATAAATATTCAGTGAATATCTTTAGTCTGTGTGATATTTATTGGCACTGTATACTAATCTGGCCCAAGGTAGCATATATTATACCAGAAAAGGTCAGCCACTCATTCATAAAAAAAAAATGCTGTTGGCTCCATCAGTAGACAGTAAATTTGACAGCGATAGCACGTGAACTGCCTTGTCCGATATTTAACTTGTATCCCTCACAGTCACCTGCAATTTCTCTCTTCCCCGCCCCACAGTTTACTCTCCTCTCATCCCACGCTCCGCTGACTTGGTCGAGAGCGTGTTTCGGTGTCAGATCTGACTCTGTCCGGTTGATGTTGGCATGAGGGTGGGGAGGTGCTGAAACGGGGGGGGAAGGGGGGGCAGAATGATGATCAGAGCCGCTGGTGCCCTTTTCTTCTGATCACACATTACTGTGCAACAGACTCGTGTCAGAACAGCAGCAGCGCTGAGATGTGCACAAAGGCCAGCGTCAATCAAGAGGGCTATTCATCTGTCTGGGGCCATAACCCCCCGCACCTCATCTGTTCCTCCTACCTGTTTGTCTGACAGCTGGACGTACAGGCTGAGCTGGAGCTGAGGAGCTGCCAACCATGCTGCAACCGAGATGAATGAAGAGTTTCACGCACGTTTTAAAAACGCCGCTCATAAATAAGTAATAAAGAAAAAAAGCATTGCAAAATTATGTCAAGTCACTTCAAGCAGGTCAGCATCTGTACATTATCAATGTGAAATCATCATGTATACATACGTATATGCACAATGTTGCGTCTTATGAATGTGATATAGCTATTGTGTCAGGTGAACAGTTGCCTATTTAACATCCAGCAGACAAGGAGCAATGGTTGTTATGTCATGTGTCTGGTCACGAGAAAAGAAAAAAAAAAAAACTATCAATCATACACAACAACTTAGGAGTCAAGTTAAGAGATGCCTCACCATACTGTTTGATTTTCCCTGTTATATCCCCAGTGTAACGCTGGCTGTATCACGGATTCTATATCTGGTGTAATCTGTGTTAGTGTGCTCTTATTTTGAAAGTAGATGTCATGGGATAGGAAGTAGTTCGGGTGGATATGTTTTGATCTAGAGAGAGAGGTTCATTAGCATGACTACGAGATTGTTGTTACAGGATCAAGGCTTGTGAAGTAACTGCTAATGCAACTTGCTGCTACTGGAATCAATTAAACACGCACTATAAATCAGCTAATTGAGTTTAACTTTGAGCTTGGAATTTGCCATACAGATATAGTAGAAGGCAGAGGTTGTTCTTAAGTTGAGCATTCTCTGTATTTACCATTTGTTTTAGACTCCACCAACTCCCGAGTGACATATCTGGATCTGGAAGTAACTGAATGCTTCACTATGTTCATTATTACATTTCACTGTGATCACACAGTGATAGCATGTGATGAATAAAGATTGACTGATAGTTCACCAACTGGACTGTACTACTGTTTGTGTGCCGTTTGCCAGGTTGTGTACAGTGGATTTAAAGGTGATTTTTCACTATAAAGCCTGCTACTGCTGGAAATAACTTAAATAAATGGGGGAAAAATCTGTTTACCTGGTTTATTTTTTATTAAAGATTCACATTAGTCTTTACCTCAATGGGGTAAGACTATTTTACTGGGGTCTAGCCATAAAAAACAAACACCACATACCTATAAACACAATAGAATCAAAGTAAATATTAAAATCCCCAAAATATAACAAATAAAAAAAAGAAATGTACAGTAAAACTTAATTTATAGACTTGACAATAACAATTCTGAAAATAACAACCGTAACTCAACATAACTTCTTTATGAATCTCCATTTTTTGCCTCTTACTTATATGTGGGACCCTATTCCAAAACAGAAATGAATATAAGTGGTAAGTATGATGAGGTCCTAAAGTGTTCAGAGTACTTCAAAGTGAGAAATTCACACCATATATAGTCTGGTTCTGAAATTACTCCACAGTCTAATGGTCTTGTTGGCGGTATAGGGAATGTGAAGATATGTTACTGCCATAGGGACAGGGACGCCATTTCTATCACAATATAGAGCAACAGCATTTGAACAAACTGAGCATCATAAAACAACATACTCTGGGTGCAGGCTTTTGTTCCAACCAAGCAGTTACACACCTGATTTGACTTATGAAGGTCAAGTTTGCTGGCCAATTAAGAACAGGAATACCATAGTCCTTCAACCAGGTACTGGTAGCTTGGTACTGGTGCGGAGCAAAGTCCTGTTGAAAACGAAACCTGCGTCACCATGAAGTTGTTCAGCATCAGAAAGAATAAGGTGCTCTAAAACTTCCTGCTAGATAGCAGTGTTGACCTTGGACTTAAGAAAACAGTAAAACCAACACCAGCAGATGACATGGCACCCCAAACCATCACTTGACTGGAAATGTTACACTTAAGCAAGGTGGTTTTCTGTGCCTTTCCTCTCTCCCTCCAGACTCTGGAATCTTGATTTCCAAAGGACATGCAAAATCTATTTTTTCATGAGAACACTGGACCACTCAGTAGCAATCTAGTCCTTTTTTGTCATTAGCCCAGGAGAGACGCTTCTGACGTGGTCTCTTGTTCAAGAGTGGCTTGTAACTTGCATACGTCTGTGTGTGGTGGTTCTTGGAACACTGACTCCAGCTGCAGTCCACTCTTTGTGAATATCCCCCGCGTTTTTGAATGCATTTTGTTTCACAATCCTCTCCAGGGTGTGGTTATCCCTATTGCTTGTACACTTCTTTCTACAACATCTTTTCCTTCCCTTTGTTTCTCTGTGCTTGGACACAGAGCTCTGTGAACAGCCAGCCTCTTTAACAATGACCTTTTGTGTCTTGCCCTCCTTGTGCAAGGTGTCAATAGTCACGTTTTGATCAACTGTCAGGTTAGCAGTCTTCCCCATGATTGTGTAGCCTACAGAACTAGACTGAGAGGCCGTTTAAAGGTATTTGCAGGTGTTTTGAGTTAATTAATTGATTAGAGTGTGGCACCAGGTGTCTTCAATATTGAACCTTGCCACAATATTCTAATTATCTGAGATACTCAATTTAGTGTTTTCATTAATTGTCAGATATAATCATAGATATTAAAAGAAATAAACTTGAAATATGTCAGTCTGTATGAAATGAATGTATACATTTTACAGGGTTCATTTTTGGAGTGGAATTACTGGATTTAATCAACTTTTTCATGCTATTCTAAATACATGACCAGCACCTGTACACCAATCTTGCCAAATGAATCTAAACCCAACAGGTTTGTATGAACATCTGCGGCCTGCGATGGGTTAAGCCTCCCTTGCTTTGTGAGGAAATTAATGCATGGTGCTGGTACACCTGCAGGCAAGGTCACTGTCAGAAAATAGAACTCCCATTTCTGATAGTGCGGTGATCTAAGTGATAGACAGGATGCAATGTGATGTAAAGGTACAGTTTTTCCACTGCTGCTGCTTCACTGCTACCTAATAAAGCTATTTAAAACAAATGACATCTAAACATCCACCTGTACAGTGTGCAGGTAAACTGTTGTCAAATCAGGGGGTGCACATTACTGGTCACATGTCCAATATTACCTAAGGAAGATATATTGTATGAATATCGCAGTCATACTTAAATCTGATCTAAATCCAAATCAATCAAAAATCTGTGAAATCTGAATGAAAGAATACTTTTCCATTTCTATGCATATTCTGAGCCGTATGAGGACAAACAACAACTTTTGAAAGGCTTGGGCGATAACATATATGTACCGTATTTTCTGGACTATAAGTCGCTCCAGAGTACAAGTCGTACCAGCCATAAAATGCATAATAAAGAAGGAAAAAACTGAACGGTGCTGACGTTACATAACACAACTGAGAACATGCCTGGTATGTTAACCTAACATAATAAGAGTTATTCCGATAACTACAGCATCAATAACATGCTAAGAAGTTTACCAAAACCATCCGTGTCACTCCAAATACACAGTAACTAAAATCCAATGAAATCTTCATCCTCTGTGTCACTTTTCATCAACTCCTCTAACTCCGGAGGTAGAAGACGCGGTGCTTCCTCTTCTACGTCGCTGACGTCATATTTTACTACTTGCAGGTTGTAATCTGCAGAATATGATTTTCTTTTCGGTGCCGTTTTTGTTAAGCTCTTCTCAGTTGTTTTTAAAAGTTACCGCTAACGTTGAAATTATCAACACAAGTGTAGAGCGCCCTCTGGCGGTTTAGTGTGAAAATAACATGTGAAATGATATACTGGTAATAATGTGTTAATAATTTCACACATAAGTCGCTCCAGAGTATAAGTCGCACCAAACTATGAAAAAAAACGTGACTTATAGTCCAGAAAATACAGTAATATATGTTAAAATTTAAAGCAATGAGCTGTAGGGGAGACCGGGGTAAGTTGTTGCATAGCAAATATCTTCACAACAAGAGGGTGCAACTAAAGAATGGAATACTAGTTGTTTTTTGTTTTTTTTCCTTTACATGGTCGTGTCCCATCTAAGAAGAGAGTAGCATATTGTGAACTGAGGTGAGTACGAATTAACCAAGGCATCTTGTCATACCCGAGTCATTGTCCTGTTTTAAGCTAACTTTAAGCTAGAGCTACCTTTAGCAAAGATAGTAGCTTGGGGAAACACGCCTCGGTCATTTTAGGGGTTAGTTGTCACTTGTCAGTGCTTTTTTTGTATTTCAATTCAATCTGGAATTTTAAGCTTAAGAAAGGTAAAACAGATATTTGAGGCCTCAAATAGCTGCAGCTGTTCCAAAGAACTTCAATCCAGTGCATATTGTTTTATTAGTTGTGTCAGTGCCTATAACTCTGCACTGACATAAGATATGAAAATGGCATGAATACAACATATAGAAATGATACTTTAGTCTTTCATCTGGTACACATTTTTATATATGATGAATTGATTCGAGGAAATAAGAAAAAATAAAATAAAAAGTGTCACTACAAGCCCCGGTCTCCCCTATTACTGTAGCTGAACCAGTCAAAGAAAGGAAAAGAGGGAAATTACAGGGAGAAAATGAAAGTAGTGGAAGGAAGTGGAGGGAGAGCAACAGATGAAATAAATTAGAGCGGAAAGGAAGGAAGGATGTATAAAAAAATTGAGTGAAAAAGTTAGTAATAAAGATATAGATGCAGAGAGTGGTGAGGAAAAGTTAGGGGAAGAGAAATTTAAAAAAAAAAAGAAGTGAAATGGAAAAAAAAATAGCAAGGAAGACGGAGAGCGAGAGGGGTGAAAGGAGACGAGCGAGAGAGGTTAAGACAGAAGTAGAGCGAGGCAAAGAGAGTGAGGTGTCAAAGATCGGAGGCAGAGAGGTGGAAGCAGAAAGTGAGAAGAAAGAGAGAACGGACGAGATCGGGGAAGAGAGTGAGAGAGGGCAACGTATATAGGGAAAGCATGCAAGACAGTGATGGAGTGAGAGAAGAGGAGAGAGGGAGAAGGAGAGAGAGAAAAAGAGAGAGCCCCAGCTGTTGTCAGTGTTATGCTCCTGACGGCCTCCTCCTGCCTCCTCCTGCCTCCGCTCCTCTGTAATAACTTGTCAGATCGATGGCTCCCCAGACAGCCTGGCTTTTTACTGCCACGCAACTGAAGTGTGTGACATTTCTGCCACTTTCACAGGTCACCGCCGCACACTCCTCCTACACTTACACATTTTAAAGCCAACAACCCGAGGACGGGGAGAAGTCAGTCCCATCTGCTGGGGAGTGCTGTACGGTGCAGTACCGAGGGACCCGCCAGTGAATTACACCACCGCTGGAAGCGCTATGATAGGAGCTGAAATAAACATCTCTGTTTGAACCTAAAGGACCCCGGCGGTGCTGCTTCTTCATTTGCTTTATATACACTTTACATTACAGCTGACCATTTTTCAAAAGCATGCCGTAGACTTTGAGATCAGCTTTCAAGCAACTTTTGGTGTGAATTCCAAATTTCAGTAGTCTGAATTTCCAAATTTTCCCATCATAAAAATCTGTTCAGGATCCTTATATTTGCTCTTTTTACAAGGGAGGCCTGGCTAAGAAAATACACTGATAACTCAAGAAAGTTTCATACCTCTTGGAAGTTGTTTTTATTTTGTATATTCTAGTGAAACCAAATGCTATTGCAGCGCAAAACAGGAAAATATAGTGTTTTTAGTACAACTAGTCCAATACTGAGTAGAATTATTTTTGAATGATCTTATTTCGTTCGATTAGATTTAAAAGATATAAAATAAAAAGACACAAGTGTGAGTTAAAAAGTAAAAAAAGAAATGAGTGAAACATAACATTATGATAAAAGCACATAAATATGAGATAAAGAAAAGAAAAAATATTAGATAAAAATCCAAAATATCCCCAAAAAAATGTAAAGGACATTATGATGAAAAGTCAAACAATTAAATCACATTTTCTTAATTTTGATTCTAACATTAACCAAAATCAAGAAAAAAATCTTGAAATAAGCAACATTATCTGCCAATTAAATATGATATTTCAAGATAAATTGACTCATAATTGAAATAGGTGTATTAATACAAGATATTTCCACCCGATAAGATTTAAAATTTTGCAGTGTGACCTTTAGGACATCTAATTTAACCTCTAATGACATTAAAATGTATTGCTATCAAATTTGGGGTCTGCCTACGTGACCCAGTACCAGACCGTGATCTTGACGTGATCTTTTGCTCTAGAGATAAAGTTAAAATTATGAACTTAATATTATTTTCTTAACCCCATAACCCCAGCTATGCACAATGCACAATGTTAAATACACATACGGTTACAGACAGGGCCTTTCGTCCATATTCTGCGTTCATTTCATCCATTTTTCGTCCATTTTCACATTGCTTACGGCTACGGACCAGACGGAGCAGTACCGCCTGATACTGTGGGTCAGTGTTGCTGTCACTATAAGTAGTTTAGACCCAGTTTGAGACAGAAGAAGACGATTCCTGTAGGGAGAAAGTGCAAGATGACAGCTAGCCACTCCGCCACACACAGGAACGCTGTGTGAATTTTTTGGATGTGAGGCGCCACCCGGTGCAGCAAGTCATCAAATACCACAGCTGTAATATCTGGAAAAATTCGAAATGGTACTTATTGTCAATAGATCGCATAGGAAGGACGAGAGAAAAACAAACAACCACCACCTCCTGGTGGTGAAAGTATGTGGGCAGTGACGGAAACAACGTTTGAAATGGATGCTTACAATTTTGTCTATACATGGAGCATAAATGAGGCTTTAGACCTCTTTGACAGCTCTTGTAACATCGCATTACACAAAATTGAGCAGACTAATTTAACTTCAGAACCAGGAGCTGTTCAGGTTCTAATGCCATGATCACAGATTTCATTGAAAAGTGAAATAATATTAGATATTAAATGTACAATAAGTTAGTTTAACGTATTAAGTTGATTATTTTTTTTTATACTTTACCCCAATAAACGTAACGGACCTCTGCTATTGTGCTTATCTAATGCTTGCGACTAAACCATCGCCACATTACTCCGGCACCAATGATGCCCACCATGCCAGCGAGGTGCTGGGTGGGGTGCGGGAGATGGGTGCCACTGCTGCTGTTGAAGGGCAGACGGGAGCAGAAGAGGAAAGAGGTTTTGGCGGGGAGGGAAGTAGTACAGGAGGTACTACAGGAGCAGGCTGGGGGGTGAAGAGTGGGGCTTGCGGGGGGAGGGGGGGGGCTTTTTGCTGCATCTCTGTGCAGCAACTGTCAAAGATGATTTTCCCTTGCCTCCCACCGTACTACTGAGATGGAGGAAGCAGCGGTATGATCCATGAACCTGCATGAAAATCAATGTGAGCAGCCCAAACATGAAATCGATGCGGCCGGCTAGCTAGGCAGAAGTGGGAGCCGGAGAGGGGGGTGGGGGGGACGGGAGGGGAGGGAGGTGGGGCGGAGGAGTTCACTGAAGTCCACTGGAGTGGGACGCTCTCCTCCTGAGCTGGGCCATGCGGGGGAGTAGAGGTCGGGGAAATGTGGGAGGGGTGAAGTGGTAATGGAGAGGTGCTACAGAGAGATCCGCCAATTGGGAGTTTGAAGACTTGGGTAGGTTTGGATTAAAGCTACTGGTAAATAATCATTTCAGCTGCATTTAGAGCCCACTTCAGTGGTTTCCCTGAGATTTTGACTCTTTAAAAAAAAAAAAAAAAAAAAAAAAAACAGCATTAACTGGCCTTTTGGGGGTAGTGGAAACAAGTAGTGAACGCAACAAAACACATCAACCCACTTTTAAATTAATACGTTGAACATGTTAGCAAACGTTTGCTTACATTCAGCAGTTCCTAATAGGGTTGTCAAAATGACCTAGGCAAGAAAACGCAATGTCAATATATATTGTCCATCTCCACATCATCAGTAACACTGTAAGAATATAGTTCAATATAATATTGATAATATTGATTGACCCAAGGTTTGCAAAAAAAATTAAAAATCATGGATAATTCTTCCAAAATATTCAAAATAAAAACATAAATAATTTTCAATATAGATCAATATAAACACATTTTTAACAATGAGCTTCTTAAAATATCATTCAGCCCGAAGAAGACACATTTTTGATTAAGTAATTGTAAAAAAAATAACAAATCAAAATAATTACCAGGTCTCTTCTGTGGCTCCAGAACACTAGCGTTGTGGCTAGTTAGCTAGCTAGTAAATTCTCTGTCATGGCATTGTTCTTACCATGGCTGTCTGGTTCCTCCCTTCCTTCACTTTCATGTCTCACCCAGACCCCTATGAACACCCCTTAGCCATTGAAACATAATGCATTAGTGCCTAAACCATGGATTTACATACCTGGTGTTCCTCAAGTGACGCTACTGGGCCCAGAAAGATATTTTCCATGTAACGACTATCCACTAAAACGGTGGATCCTTTTTTTTTTCCTCCATTCAGTATTATAGCATCTGGACAGTCTAGAAGAGCTGCATGATTAAATTATTTTAACCCCATTCAAGTTAGCTGGAAGGCTAAAGTGGAAGTAGCCAGCAGAGTTCTCTGTTGTACATGCTCCATGAGGCCCATGGTGCATGCATAGTATGTATTAATCCAGGCATTTCTCTACAGTGTGAACTTTCCAGTTTGACTTTATGCAACACTAAGTAGGGGATTCAATATATAGTCGGGTATATGTCAACTCTCAAATTAGTATTGGACTATCAATACAGTTTTTTCAGTGATTATAAAAGCCTACAATAAAATACATGTACTGCCAGATATACAGCAGAGGGCATTGTGGCCTAGCTGCAATACTATTTTGCTGGTAGGTTTGCAACATTTGTTGACAAGTCCTTAGTGGAAAAGCACAGGTATTGAGTGACAGGCAAGAACTTGACAGAAATATGGAGGAACACCCATGGATCTGCACCCATGGCAGAATGATACAGAGAAAAGTGTCTCCTTGTGCTTGTGTGTATGCACACAAATGTCAAAACTTACGAAATCTGTCATTTATAAATGTACTTTTTTGAGGTAATAAATTTGAACGGATGCTCTATGTTGTTTCTGGTGGTTGACTTCCTGTCCTGGTACGATCTGCTCTGTTCAGCTTGGTGAATTCACTTTCAAAATAATGTCTCCATTGGTGCATTCTGTCACTGTTGCCTTTGTCATCCGAGTTTGGTGGCAGCACCAAAATGTTCAGTTTAGTATAAAACTTGCTATGACCTTCAATTTGCAAAAAGGTGCGGTGCAGATTTGTTAGGCTTTTGATAATTAATTTTGTTAAGGGGGGGGGGCATATTTTGAGTGACTATTTGAGAGTTTAATACTTTATAGCAGCAGTTGTCAACTATTAAAATATTATATATCTTCATGAAAACTACTTCTATCAGTGTAAAAAGTGACGCCTTCATCAAACGTGAGATAAGGTTGCATTGGACCTTTTAAGTTGAGTCAACTGTTTGTTTGTTTTTTTAGTAGAATGAGCACATATTAATTAACATGACCTTGAAATCAAGTTGAGTTCACCAATACTACTGATATTATTTAGTTAGATTCACTCAATTTTCTTTGTAAAGAAAACTCAATTGCAACAGAAATTTAGCTTGGTTAAAGTAAGCAAAGGTTACATTTAGCAACAGATAAAAACAATTATTAACTTATTTTTATTAGAAAAATAAACCTAAACATACATGTGAATGAACTTCATTAAATTTAAACCTCTGGTGAATAAATTATACTAGATTCATTTCTGTCCTACATGGGCATTCAATAATCACTTCAATCATGATGTAAATTCACAATATGGTAATCTTCTTATATTAAAAAAATGCTATTATAATTAGTAAACAATATTTATTTGTATTATATCTCTACAAACATATTCCATTCCTTGTACTGTCAAATATGATAGCTAGGTGGAACTGTCCTGCTCGCATGTATTTTGCAATATTATTCAAACACAACAGGATAAAATTAACATACTACATAGTATACTTCAAGATCTCTCAGAGCTCTTGCTGCAATTATGCTTCTTTAAAACTATGGTCAAATTTTTTATATAATAGGCTTGCAGCCTATTAGATAAAAATGCAATGCAGCTATATATATAGCTGCATTGAATCCATCATATATGGGGTTTGGATCGTATCTGACAGTGATATCAGCTGCACACATCAGAAACAAAAGAATCAGCACATCGTCACCCTGCTGGTCAAGTCCAAGACTGCCACACAGTTGCAGAACAGGCCAGCAGAGCAGCTGCACTCACACACGGCACATTTACATGCTCACTGCAGTATAGGCCAAATGGATAAAAATCTGAATCGGCTTTATTGGCCAAGTTTGTGCACGCCAAACAGAGAATTGCACTGTGGTTTATCTCAGCTCTCTGTACATTGGTATAAACAAATAATTAACAAATACAAAAGGTGTACTACGTGTTAAATAGACAAAAACATGCACATTTTAGTTTACACATATATACAAAGCAAAATGGAGAAAAGTAAAAGAATGAAAGGTGCAACAGTATGTACATAAAAAAAAACATTTATTTCCGATTTCGAGAAAAGGTTATGATAAATCAACAAATGAGTCTTTACATCAACACACATTAAAAAAAAGGAACAGGTACATGTACCAAATAGTGTTCCATTGCAAAGAGTAACATTTCCGTGTGTATTTTTTTTCCTTCTAAATTTTTCTTCTAAATGTGCAAAAAGTCATGTTTGGATGGGTGAATATTATTTATAAAGCATCAATATTACAGTGCGGATATGTGGATGTCAAGGTTGGGGTTGGGGGGGGTGTGTGTGAAGATCTCGACTTTATTCGTATGCTTTGGGATTACGGCCCTTCCTGCTCACTTGCTCAGGATGGAAAACTGTGTTTGTCCATGCACACGACCTTCTTTGGCGATTTAAACCCGTTAGAAGTCTATTAAATACGCTCAAAACTGCAAATGAGACTGTTCTCAGTTTTAAGTTTGACATTTGTCTGGTCGATCCCGGCGTTTAAATCCTCTCTATAGCTGCCTTTACTGTAAAGTCAAGCTTGTCAATAGCGCCGGCTCTGGCTGGGAGTTGAGTTGAGTCGGGCCAGACAGCAAGCGGGTGATTGATTCTTTATACAAGTCAGCATGGTCGAAAGGTCTCCGGAGCCGTGTGGCATTTTCAGGAAGTGCCAAGCCCACGGGTCAGGGGGTCTCCCGGCTGCTCCCGGGAGGGGGGCTGGGGCAGGAGTGAAGGGAGGGGGGGGTGTGTGTGGGGGGGGGTGCACGTCACAGCCGAGCTGAGCGCTCATACTCAGGGTCTTGTTAAAAGAGCCCAGTACCGGGTTAATAATGGGACTAGTCAGGCACAGACACCTGGGTACAGGCCTGTCACTGCCATTCCCCATCCGCCTCAACCCCAGTGACTGACATGTGATGAGCAGCCGCTCAGCATGTCGATACAAGGAAGCGGCTTGTATCCTATCATTCAGACCATTGGGAAAGGAGGTAAACCGCCACCAGGCACCAGCTAGC
Source organism: Lepturacanthus savala (assembly GCA_030544235.1). Lineage (NCBI taxonomy): Eukaryota > Metazoa > Chordata > Actinopteri > Scombriformes > Trichiuridae > Lepturacanthus > Lepturacanthus savala. Next base: position 12,934,825 of record CM060473.1, read on the forward strand.
GAAATTTAAACTGTTCTTAGGGATAAGCGTGTCTTTTTCTGCAGGTATTCCAGTGTCTTGCCTTGCATTAAAATCATCCAGTTGGAAAAAAAAAACAAAAAAAAAACCTGTACAACCATTCACTCCTGTTTTGTTTTCCGCTGCTGTTGTGGCGCGGCTTCCCAAGAAGCCGGCAGCTGGTTGGTATTCAGCGCGGCTCCTCCTTGCCCACTGTGTCTGCGGCACGCTGCAGCCGGGGCATCCTCCAGGTCAGAGCGGGGGTAAAGGGGGTTTGCCAGAAGCGTTGCCCCCAGCAGACTGAGCCCTCACTGGGCACAGCTCTTTGATCTGCCCCCCCCCACACACCTCCTCCCTCCTCCCCGTGCCAGAGACAATACCGGATTATTGATATCGCTGAAAATGCGGTCTAGCTTGCTTTCCCACTTTCACTTTTATATCACATTTTTGATGTTGTTTTGGCCTAAGTTTCCAGAAACGTCTAAGCGTGTTATTCTTCGCCTTTATTTATTTATTTTTTTTTTCGCTGGTCTGTCTCAAGGCAGATAGAAAAAAAAAATGGGAACACAGGGTAAGGGGGGCGAGAGGAAAGGAGACTGGGCGCCTGCAGTTGTGTCCTTCAGGGTGATGGAGGACAGTGTTTGAGCTTTGATCATGGTCAAGCCACGTCCATCTGGGTGCCCTGATGCCAGGGGCACTTTGCCAGCCTACTTAGTACCTCGGATGTCAAATCCTCCACCGGGGACATGTCAGCCAGACTTGAAACATGGACTCAATTGGGGTAGAGTACCCTTCAACTCTTTTGGCTTATGCATATCTGGACCCTCTACCAAGAATCAAATTATCCCAAGATGTCCATAAAGGACATCCCGTAATGATGCCATAACAATTACAGCGTGAATCAGGCCTGGCAGCTCATTTCTCCTCCAGCCCAAATGAAGGCCTTTATTAGGAGAGTCAGGGTCCTCCTTTGCATACAGCTCCATGGTGCCGAGGAGTAAAAGGGATGTGCGGAGGAGCCATTCTGCCCTTTACTACCATGAAATGAGAGGCCTAATGAAGGCCACGAGCAGCACAGCTATATATAGCCATAATGACCACAGTCCCTACTGTTGGGTATGTAGTAAAGAGAACCGGTGATCCGGTCTTATTTGTGTTTTCTCCGCTTGGCTGTAGCCTTTATTGCAAGGATAATTGTTCTTTAGAGAAGGCACAATTTTTCATCTGGTGTATTGGTGGAGGCATAATACAGCAACATGGTGATCAGGAAGCTAAGGTCAGGCCCACAATACTCTGTTGAAACTGTGCCAGTGCTGCCATTTTTAAAATTATGGCTTTATCCCATAGGCAATGTAAGCATAACGTATGCATAAGTGTATTGTATGCATAATGTATGTGTAACATAAGTGTTAAATAAGTGTTACATAGCCGACCAACGCTGCTATTCTAGTCAATGCTTATCTTTCCATTAGACACTATGTAGAGACTTGCCCAATTTACCAATGGTAGAACAGGTAACGGTGTAGCAATTCACCATCCCAATAGCAACACAACACTCTGCCGAGTCTGTTTTCTGACGAAGCAGCACGTAAGCGTAGCCATGAGACCATCATCACCGCTCTAGTCGATGCTTAGCTTTCCGAGTCTATTTCTGACAGTCACATTAAAGTTGTGTCAATCTTGTTCAGAACAGAAGGGGCCAGGCAGGAAAAGTGCAAATCTACTGGTCTATTTTCAAAATAAAACACTATATGCAGACTTAGGCCTACTTACCCATGGTAGAAGAACAAAAAAACAGCAAAGTGGTGCATTTCAGCATCCAAAATGCAACACTCTGCTGAGTCTATTTTTTGACGGAGTCGCAGAATGGGCCGGACAGGAAAAGCGCATATCAAGCGGTCAATTTTCAAAATAAAACACTATGTTTTATTATCTTCTGCCTTCTTCTACCCACAGTAGAATAAAAGACAGGGACATGTGACCAAGGCAACAGCATTTAAACACCGGAACAGGTGAAGCAACCTTTTGTGCCCTTGTTGTCTTTGTACATCCGTTGGTTGTAACAAAGATTATCGCAGGTGGCCCCAGTGATTGCTCGCGTCTGAAACCCAAAAAACGCTCGCACGGTGGAGGACTGAGCAAAACCGTGTTGATTATGTTTGCTCATCGCTTATGTGCAAGGCAACGTGCATGCATTGGGGCTTTTTATTCATCCCGCTGTGAAGATTCAATATGATATTGAGTCAATATATAGATATATGGTCCTTGATCTGCTTCCTTTGTTCCTGACAAATTTGAGCTTGAAACATTCTTAACACAGCAAAAACACAAGGAATAACATTGTTGTAGAATCCATCTGATCTGATACAAAAAAAAAAAATGTTATAGGCAAATTTGTAACAATAGGGTACACTTTATACAAAGATAAAAACATTGACTCCCCCAGGTAAGAAAAGTGAAACTTAAGCGTTATTTTGCCTGTACGATGTCACCTTGTCTGAAACGATATTCAACATATTTGCGGGTTTGCAGAAACATAAATGATCAACATTTCCCTCTAGAGACTGGGCTGATATATCTGGCATAAGTAGGAAGCTCGGAAGCAGGAAAGGGGTTGACACTGGAGACACACACACACACATTTAATGGCAGAGGCACTTGGGCAAAGAAAGATTGGCTTGTGACAGCCATATTGATTTTTTTTTTGACAAATATCACACTGTGGTTGTGTACACATGTAGCCTCATAACTTTCTTTATACGTTTCAGCTCATTATTACACACCTCATGTATGTGGAAGAAACATACTGTAACGGTGTAGTACGTGGATTACATGCTGACTGTACAACCACACACACACACACATACACACTTGCGGTAATGCTGAGCAGCCATGCCAGCCAGCCAGCTCTCTTCCTGCTGTTGCGCCCGACACACACAACCCACGCACACACACACACACACCCATACACACACACACACAGCAGGCATGTGCATGCACATTATCATGCGGGGCGGTGTCTCTGGCCTGCTGCATTATGCATGGAGCTCAGGGGAGCCAGGCCAGTGGAGTGTGAGAGAGAGAGGCCCAGGAGCGAGCCACGCTGTCGGACACATGTCAGCGCAGTCACACCACCTCTCCGTGGACCTCAAACATACACACAGACGCTCTCTCATGCGCGCGCATACTCGCACGCATCGCTCAGTAGCCTGACAAATCTGTACACACACTCACTCACCCGCAGCCTGTCAGACAAAAGTCAATGTGATCTGTTCCGTGTCTGGATTTCCACAGTTTGCGAATCAGTTACGTTAATGCAATGCGATACGCGGGCTCTCCGACAACCTGATGCGATCAGTTTCACGGGGAAGCCAAGTGTCGCGCCGTAGCTTAATGCCATTTGTGTTAATTACGTGGAACATTCGCATGCTGTTGAGCCTCATTACGCCACAGGTACTAATTGGCCTCTAAAGGTGGAAAGGGAGCGGATTAAAATTCCCCCACAAAAAAATAAATAAATAAATAAATAAAAATGAATAATTCTTTTGATGTAGAACAGCATTCCACGGCTGTTGTGCAAAAGTCAATAAAAAAAAAAGTGCCAGCGAGCGCGTAGCTGGGATGAGAGCGGGTGTACCTACAGATCAGCGCGCCCACACGAGGGAAGAAGCACCGTAAATGTATGTGTCTCACTGTCACACGCTGTTGTTATGCTGCTGGATGCTGTTGAGGTGTAGCAGACAGACAGCATGCTGGCCCTGTGAGAGCCATATGGAAATTTTTTTTTTTTTTTTTTTTAATGCGCTGTTTGTTTACACTGCCTTGAAGCACCTTGCCTGCTCTCCGGGCTGGCTAATGCACACAGGTAGGAGCCGGCCTTCCCTCAGCCTCATCGTCCAGCTCCTGCCACGGCTTTGCCCCGCAGGCCTGCTCGCTTGCACCTCCAACCCTGTGGACAACAGGATGGGTCCGACTGTCAGCAGCCTAAGGTGAGAGCAGGTCAATGAATATGAAACAGAGGCAAGTACTGTACAATCAACAGGCAGCAGCAGAAGGACATCAATTACTCTGCTGCTACTGTATGTTTAATGGATAAAGGTTCGTCTGTCCTCACAGGTGAGTCTCAACTTTTTTTTTGTTGTTGTTTGATGCTTTCAAACAACAGTCAAAGTTTTCTTTGAGAATATTCTCGACAAGGTTTCATTTGTTGAAGGTTATTATAATTTTAAGATGATAACATAGGGCTTTAGCATTTGATATTGTGGATTAAATTTAGTAGAATTGAACTTTTTTCATGCCGTAGCCTACTTTTTAGAATTATGCCGTTTGAAACCAATTGAAATCACTACAGCAGTCGCATTTATCCGGGCTAAAGGTCTCCGTGTTTCCGAGCTAGAGAGGCCTGATCCGGATCAGAACGGGGCCAAAGAATATTCCGTTGAATCTAGTGTTTCAATGGGATTAAAGATTTATTGATTCTGTTAAGTGTAAAAACAAACGTGTCGTTTGAGCAGGTCTGTCCAGAACAGGGTCCTATTATCCTCAGGTCTATTTAGATCCGATGTGACTATCGTCTGTTGTACTTTGGAGTCCTTTTTTGGAAAAATTGACTTTATGCACGTCCGGTTTGGGGTAGGGTTTCCACGGGTCTGTTTCAAATCTGGTCCTGATTTTCAGATCTGCCGTTCACTTTGAGTCCGAGTGTGTTTCTGGTGTTACGGCCTACATTTATTTAACGTGAAATAAACTCATAAATCACTATAACTTCAATAGAATGTGATTTACTATTCCTGGAAAATAGTGAATCATTAATCATGACCTCATGCTGCGCTAGTAAATGTGAACATAAAATCTAATCAGTTAAACCATCACAACGTTTTAGGAAATTGCACTTTTCTGTCCCTGCTGTCAAATTCAAGTAAGTACGCTACTTTAACCGATAACAGGGCTGTTTGATGCTAATTACCTTTCATCATTAGAATACAACAACATAATGATTAGTCAGTGATCTTTTCTCTTCTTTTTACGCCATCACTAGTGCTAATTATCTCATTCTCAAAGTTTTGTTACACTTAGCAACCTTTCTTCAACATCTGGTCCTACATCTGTCTCAACTACAATTCTTTTTTTAACATTCACTTTCCAAGTAACCATGCTCAGTTTGCATAGTAATAATGTACACTGTATCACCATGTATCATTTGGACATATGTCACACAATTGTCTCACAATTGAAAAACATGTAAAACCTGCTTTCATTTAATGTATGGTGAACAGCTCAAAGCTTGTAACAAGTGTTACTTGCTTAATTCAAAATGGGTTAAATGACATTGTAGCATCTCTCTCCAATAGAAGGTGTGGGGGACTCCCTTGTAGACTTAGTTAACCTAATACCACATGCATACTACCTTTGGTAACACTGATTTAGTTTGTTGTCTTCTAAACAAGGGCCATGTGACACAGGCATGAAGAATCAGTAAAAGCTGTGTGTTTCTGTGCATGGTTCGGCCTTTCATTCACACGTAACCGTAGTTAGGGACTCCTGAAACCAGTGTTTTTTGTAACCAGAGTCCAAGGTGAACTTTTTCTAAAAGTCTGGTTTCAGCAGTCATGTGGATGGAAAAAAAAACGCATTTACTTCTTCTTCATTGGGGTTTAAGGGCAGCCGATATCCAAAAAGTTGCATTGCTGCCATCTGCAGGACTGGTACTTTATTGTACAAAATCCTACTACAAAATCCAAAAGAAACAGGTTTTCCCCTCTCACTTGACCCTATTTCTAAATTGCTTTTCAGAGATACTTCTTCCAAGCCAATCTTTTGCAACTGTCTGATCGACTCTTGCCTTTGGCAGACATAATTTCCGCAAAATAAGTAAAACATGTACTACAATTTCTTGTCTATTGCTGTTGTTTGACGTCACACTGTGTGAAGGTAAACAGGAAGTTGACTTGTGGAGTGCTCTAGCCTTGTGATTGGCTAAAATAGCCTTCCTGTTAGGGGTATTACCACCACCTACTGCTTTGACATGTTCATGACATTATTTGAGGTAGATTTTGTGGTTCTATCACCCTGGTGGTGTGAATAGGATTATTTTTTTATTATTTTTTTTTTTAAATGAAACCACAGTAATGTGGATTTAAGCTTCTCTACAAAACAAATTAATTGATTTAAACAGGTAAAAATTCTTTATTATACTTTATAATATTCAATTTGCACCACTTTATACTTTATTACAATTGTGTCTTTATATCTAATTTTTCATATTTAAAAAAAAATATGTTTCTTTTTTATCTCATACTTTTGTCTTTTTATGATTGATGTCTTTTCATCTCGTATTTTGGAGTTTTTGTCACATATTTGTGTCTTTTTATTTAATATTTTTCAATTTGTCTTTTTAAAAAAATATTTTTTGAGAAAACATTTGTTTTAAAAACACAAGATCATATTCATCATTGTAAAAAAATGAAATAAATAAAATTATCTGCCAATGAAATAAAGATAATTCCACTCAATATTGGATTAATTGTACCAAAAACATGGGGAAACATACTATACAAACCTGATGTGTTATTTTTTAATATTAGTCAATATTATTCAATAAAGTTACACATTGGGGACTTAAACCTATTAGAAACCAGATATGAACAGACAGGCTTGACACATACAGGATATACAGTATTGTGAAAATATAGGTTCTCTGGTTGATCTTATGATAAATTATAGTTTATTTAAGGATGTAAACCAAGACAGGTCTCCTTAAAGAGGTTATTAAAACTTTGTCATTTTTTGTTTTTTTTTATAGCTGCCATTTCCATTCATCTTATGTAAGTCAACCACATCATAGTAACTTTAAAAAAAACTTGCAAATGAAATTTGAGACATTGTTATCTGCATGTGTCACACAAGTTTTGCTTTTTTCAGCCAGTGGGTGCTTTGTGGTCTTTTCTATTCTCTCGCTCTCTTTCTCATTCTTCTTTTCTTGTCGTGTGTTTGTGTGTGTGTGTTAGACAGAGACAGACAGAGCGAGAGAGAGAGAGGGAGAGAGAGAGAGAGAGAGCAGGCTGGTGGATGAGGTCTCAGGGGGCTGGATTACCCCTCTGCATGCCCCAGGCCAAGCAGCTCTTGGGGGGATTACTGTGAGACCTGCACCCTGGCTGGATTAGAGCGCTGGACCTCATTTCCATCTCCTTATTTACCTCGGCCCACCAGAGGAAACGCTCAACTGCACAAAAACATGCTAATTGATGCTGGGAAAGCCACAGAGAGGTGCAACACTCACTCTGTAAGCTTGTTTTTTGGGAGGGTTAAAGGTTTAAAGATGAGTTGTTGGAAAATACTTTTTTCAGTCATTCCCCAAATACTGTCAGGCTATTAAAGATACGCGTGTGTGTGTGTGTGTGTGTGTATGTGTGCGTTTGTCGCGAGGCTGCATTTTGTATGTGTGCATACATGCATTTTTGCATGCTTATTAACACCGTTTGGTTTGGTTCTATTGTATTTGTGAGTACATTCTATGATGAAATTGGTGCATGTATTTGTGCAGAGCAGCAACGTTACTTCGTCTCTGAAAGCGTGTGTGTGTGATCGTTGGTTTGTATGTTGTTGTGTTTCTGCGTATTTTAATGCTTCTTTTCCTATGTCTCTGTACGTGTGTGTGTGTGCACGCGTGTTCCTGGGCGTCATGGCGGAGGTCCTCATTACTTGGCGGGGTCGCATACAGACATGGCCACAGCATGATGAGGACAGTTGGCGGACCTATTCCTATTCCCGCAGCTCTTTAACGAGCTAGTGATGGGGAGAACAGCCCAGTTGCCCTGGCAACCGGGCTGAACTCCGACCTCGGAGGTTGGCAACCTGTATATATTAGGATCACAGGCAGTATGCAAATGGCCCGCCGGTCCTTTTCTCCCCTTTCTTTTCTTCTGCCAGAATGTCCTTCTTGTTCCATCCTGGACTTGACATGTGTGCTAACAGTGCCCTTGCTCTGAAGGGCGGGGGGAGGCTGGGAGGGAGGGGGAGGGGGGGGGGTCGCCGGGACTTCCATTAGTGATGGGCTGGGGTGACAGGAGCTCACACTCCGGCTCACACGACGCCGACGTGTGACCCTCCACCCTGCAGAACTGCAGGCTGCGGCCCAACTATCGGGGAAAGCAAATCATTAGAGACAGTGTTGTGAGCTCCAGTATGTTCTCAGTGATTAGAGACTTCCTCTGCCTGCAGTTTTCCGTTTCTTTGTTTTTTGTCTTATTTTTTTTCCCCCCCCTTTCTGTCCATAAGTCTTCAAAATGTTAAGCTGCTGTTATTAAATTTCTTCACTGAAGGTATCATCAATACAGTGTCATTAGATTAAATTACAACTTTACTTGTGGGAACATGTACTAATACTATATAATACATCTCAGAATATAATAAACAGGTAAACAGGTATTTTCCTCTGCATTTAATTCATTTAAGTCCAATTTTATTTTCTTATATATAGGTTGACATTATCACATGTCTTATTTCAATTAATTAAGTATTTTATTAACTATTTACAATGTGATAGGATATGTTAAATATTTTGTGTGTACTGTGTTAATGAGAAGTTCAGTCAAGAATTAAATCCCTGCGAAGAAGACAAACCTCTGATGAGATCACATGACTTCTGTTTCAGCACATCCTATGAAAAAAATACACGAAGAAGATCAACTTACGGCGGGAAGGTTGCATGACCTTCAGTGGGGAGATGATGTGTGGCGCCATCTTGCTGCACCCAGGTCCCTCTCCTTCATCCCGCTGTATGTGCTGCTAATCAACTACTGGTGGATGTATTCTGAGTTCTACACTTTTTAATGTATGACTCATAACATTCCCAATTTGGGGAGGCGGTGGCCTAAAGGTTGGAGAAGCGAGCTTGTGACCGGAGGACCGTCGGTTCAAGCCACGGACCGGCAGGATGAATCTGGTTGGGGAAAGTGAAAACCGGTACTCGCACCTCCCTCATTACTGCCACTGAGGTGCCCTTGAGCAAGGCCCTTAATCCCAACAGCTGCGGTGGAGCTGTCGGATCAGACCGTGGCTGGACAGAGTAGCTTCGGGTGTGAATGAGTAACCGGGTGAAAAAAGAGGCTTCCTATCAGGGAACTACTCCCTGAATAAATAAAGGTTTAAAAAAAAACATCTGGAATGAAACACAGTGGAATATACAGTGGTGTAATTAGACTTCAAATGCAGCACAATCGCAGTCTATTATCTTTTTACCACTGCAGGACCCTATAGGAACCTTTTGAGAAACTCAGAGTTTAAACAATAAAGTCTATTTACAGGCATGATTTAACATAAATAAATATATTGCTCTACCAGATAGATAAAAGACACAAGATGCACCATGCAGAGGTACCTTTTGGCCTTTGAACATCAATGTTGTTTTTAAATATCTCAATCATTCTACTCAGAATCACAAAAAATCTGATTAATTAAAAAAATCACTTTCAAATGCAGGTTATGTAATTTTCTGTTATTAGGATCAATACAAAAAAAAAATTAAAAAAACTAAAGATGAATTTCACAATGCCATAAAGTAATGTAGGATCATGGGAGTTGTTTTCTCCAGTGTCTCCACCTATATAACATAGGTTTACTCGTAATCTGACATTTTTGCTGAGAAAAAAAGTTTGGTGGAAGTTACATATCCCTTTAATGCACTGAGACAGTTCCATCTACTCATATTAGAGAAGTATGTGTGTATATATGTAAATATATATACACAAACCACTCTCTCCTGTTTTTGTTTTTTGTATTTTAGTATAATTACAACTGGTAGTTAATGGTGGAATATTGTGCTGTTTTGGTAGTACAACCTGTACATAAGTGCACATAAATGCACTTGGATGCACTTTGGTTCACCCGACAGCGTTACATGTACACGTTCTGTTTGTGGATTTTTGCATTGCGTTGAACATCTTGTAAGCTTTAAGAGCTTTATTTTTTATGCTTATATCAGATGTGATTATCTTTGTGTGAAAGGATTATTATGCAGTGGAGCTTGGTGCATTGTACATGAATCCAAGGCCACAGGAATTGGGATCCTACAATTAGCCGTATCTGATCTGCTTTTCCCCTTCTTTTATCTCCTTTAAAATAGTATGACCAAAAGAAGAAGAAACATAAATCCCTTTTTAATTGGCAGTCAAATGCTAATCATATTCAATAATAAAAGAGTCTTGTATTCGCTGCTGTTGTTGAAAAACCTTTAAATATCTCACTATATGTCTGTTTCTTACATGTATACATGATTAACATTTCATACATGTTTTCAGGTTAAAGAACTGGGACAAACGGAACAAATAAACAAGGAAACAACTAAGTAAAGTTGAAAAAAAAAAAAAATTTTAATTGATGCCACAAGAGCATACAAAAGAGAAAAAAGGCAGGACAAAATAAAGTATTACCTAAAAAACACAGTCAATTGTCCAAGGTCATGTTCCTCTTTTCTTTTTTTCTTTTTCTCCTGTTTGTGTTCCACTTTAGCTATTATTTCTTTCTAAAAGTCTATTTCCTTCATCTAGATGTGCTCCGATACACAGACTCTTTTGAGCCCCAAAGCTTTTTTTGGAACAAGGACAGATGCAAGGAAAAATAACTTTATTTTTACTTTAACATGTTTATCCACCTTGGTAAAGTCCAGGAGAAAATTGAGTCTTTATTTGGAGAAGCACTAACAATAGTAATGTATTATCAAGAAAGTTGCCCACAATTATCTTAAAGTAGATAGGTTTCAACACTATATATTGTTTATTGTAGAATCTTTTACAAATAATGTTGTATTCTTTAATTGGCTATATAAAATTTAGTTTTTACATGTTAAAATGTGACGCAAAAACAACAGAAATTGTTAAAATATTGTTACTTAATTAACATAATGAAAATAAATGAAAGCCATAACTCATAGTGGCACAGCACTGGAACTTGAACATATATTATTGTTGCTAATATATTAGTTAAATGGTGTATATTATTTTATACAGTTTATGCAGTTGTCAGGAGATAATTTAATGTTGAAATTTAAAAATAATTTGTCTTCAAAGTTAATAAGTATTGCTAAATAGTATTTGAATTTAAAATATAGTTAATTTGTGTTCATTATACATTAATTCAATGATTTTACATTTAAATGCATTATTATGAGCCAACTAATTTCTGAACATTTTTTAATTACTTAATGTTCTTCCAGCCTAAAATAAAACAGATTTTTCAAGCAAAACATATTGTATGTATGTATGTTTTCAGACAGCCGGGTTTCCACCCTCTTCTATACAGACACCCTGGCCAACCTGTAGGAGTCTCTGGTGCAAAGACATGGACATGATCCTTCACTGTCTTCCTACCTAAACACTCTGCATTATGATGGATGGAGCGCCTCGCCAAGCCAGGAGCACTGCTGCAGGGAACTGAACTGTAAATTGGTCTCTGGGGTGGCGGACATGCTTTTTCACACATTTGGCCAAATTTCACACATTTTTTAAATGTGCGGTGTTGATGGACACTGTATTGTCCTACAGTACAATGAGCAGCAGAGGTGAAGAATCCATTCTGCCGCCCAAAGCACTCATGGTTCCGGATAGCGGCTGTTCTTTTTTGTCCACAGTTCCTGATACTTTAGCCATCATGCGTTTTTGCCTCCCCTAGATGTATGTAACAAACATCACACAGTCACCTTTCAACACACTGCATTACTCAGTGAAATAAGTGCAACTGCACTTTCCCCTGTTGATTGGAGACATTTTATTGTAGCATTAATAATTGTCCAGGGTTGTGAAATCATACAATCCGTAGTTGGGCTGTAAAAAAAAACAATTTTGGTAGTCGATTAAGCTGTGAATTATTGAAACAATGAGTCAATTAGTTGTTAAAATGATGTACAATGTTTCTCAAAACCGAAGATCAGCGTGGGAAAAATTGATTTGTGAAATTTTGAGGGGAGGTTGCATCTTTAAAACATTGTCAAAATGCTGTGTTTTCCTATACATACAATTTTTTGTAGGCATAATCATGGCTCATGTCTAAAATTATGCTATTTTTAATGTATTTGCATTGATTGATCACTATCTCTAATAAAAATGGGTGGTCCATAGTTTAGTTTGCACACTGCTGAAGATGACACATAAAATATATTTTTTGTCTAGGCCAATAGTCCACAATCCAAAGACCCTAGTTAACTATTGTAGAAGACTAAGAAACTAGAAAATAATTTGATTTGCGAAGATGGAAGAAGAGCAGTTTAAACATTTTCTTCTCAAAAATGACTCAAATTGATGAATTATACTAGTTGGTGATTAATATGACTTTTGGCAACTAATTTATTAATCAGCTAATCGGCTAATCGGCTGTTTCTGTTCCTTGATTTTAAAAATAATAGGAACATTTTCTATAAGATCTTAGAAAATATAATTAGACAACTGTTACATTCCACTTTACGTAAGTCTGTGAAGTTGAATGTCTTGTTTTGCAGACGATACAAAACAAAAATCACAGTGGGACAAACAAAAGTAGAAATTCCTCACGATGGAGCAACAAAGCTGGAACCTTTGTTTTTTTGGTAGTTTTGCTTGAGAAATGACTAAAACAATTCAATTAAATATCAAAATAGCTGCTATTTCTTGCTGATAACACTAACCCTAACCCTTAAAACTCATAATTTCTGCATACATCACCAGGCTATTGCTTGCGTGATGGTCCGACAGCTTTTGAAACCCAAAGCTACAACATGCTGCACTAAAATAAACGTTTTCAGCATAACCCAGCCTTAAGGCATTGACCGTGATCCATAGTGTCACGTTTGCTGCAGGCCGTTCCCTTAACTTCCCCTGTCACTCGCTTAATAAAGACATCACATTCCCCAAAAATAATCCACAAAAACTCAGCTTCTGGTATATACCTGGTATATACCAACACACCAAATTAGGACTTGGCTATCTCTATCTGTTCTTTCCTTATATCCTCACCCATTTAGTTAAGCAAATCCACTACCAGCTCCTTGGACTTTGCATCCCCTTCACAAAGTTCTGTGTCAATTCACATATTGAGTGTTAGATCGTGTTGTATCGTTCCCAAGAAGTACAAAATGGTAGAATCCATTCTTCATCCATTCTTTACACTGTGTATAGTATATAATCCAGATCTGGACACTTTCTAGTTGAAAGTTGCTGTCTAGTTGTTGTCCGTCTCTTTTCAAACAGATAAATGCTATCTCATTTTAAGGCAAAGTCTGCACCCTGACAGTGAGCAGCGTTGGATTTGCTGTCGGGGCCTTGTTTCGCGGCTCTGCGCCGCCTCTCTGGAAGCTGGACTAAGTAAGAGTTTAATTCTGTTAACAGACCGCTCTCCACACACCTGGCAAGCCGGGCTCATTGGGGCCTGATTTATGTGCTGAGGCTTGGTGTGTTTTGTGTGTATTGGAAGACATATCACTGCTGGAAGCTAAATAAAAAATCAATGAGAGTGAGGCTGGTTGGTTAGGGAGAGCGTCCGCTCGGCTGGAGTTTAACAGCGTTTTAACTCTCCGCTGACTGAGGCTGGGGGAACGGCCATCGATTTTACACCCCCACCCCACCCACCACCACTGCCAGCTCTCTTTTAATAAATCAGTTTCGTGTGTGTGTGTGTGTGTGTGTGGTACACTTCCATTTCCTTCTATGTCAAACACTAGAATGTAATGGAGGGTAGATATACCTTAAACATCTTTAACCATTTCGCCTTCTGTCGATTTGACCTTAAAATTTTAGGTTGCACTAACTCTTTAATACTGAACTCAAACCAGCTGCGAACCCACGGATCCTTATTAATAATACATGTAACAGAAAGTTATGGACCAAGACAAGGAATTGTATTACAGAATTCATTACTCAATTAAACAACAATTAACCACCTGACAGCTGTCAATAATGATGCCAAATCCTTTTTTATATATATTCAAATAACTAATAATAATTTTTAAAAAAGAGAGACAAAAAAAACCTCTGGCTCCCAGAAAAGGGATTTGTTGGCTTTAGCTTTGCACAGAAAGTGGAGATGCATTGCCCATTTTTATATGTAGCTCATGGCAAAAAATAGATAAGTCAGCAATGTTTACGAGTTCAGTTTCAAATTCATAGGTAAAGCTTATGTTTGAGAAATATGCTGTTTTGTTTTGTGTAGGAAAGCCTCTTTTTAACATGGGCATTAAATAATGACTCACTACTTCACTGGTATCCTGTAGTTTGTGTTAGATTGTATTGGAAAGAATGATTAAGGCCTCTCTAGAGTACTGTACATTGCTATAAGTGGATACTTCAATGATGTCTATGTACCACCGTGTGTCTTTGTGCCTTTAGAAACAGTACATTGCTGATTGTCACGTGTTAGACCACAGAAAAGGATTATGGGTCCTTACGTTCACCGCCATTCCAACTGAAACATCTTCAGCTTTTCCACAGACCACACTCCTCCGCTGTGTTTAACATTCACTGATGTGTATTGGAGCATACGGAGGTTTTGTTCCTTGTTGAGCAGTGTTAGATATCAGCAGATGGAGCCCAGTCACACAGTTGCCTCTGCCAAATAGATCGGTTCGCTGTAGACCGCCGCTCATCCCAGCGCAGGATTTAGGCACGCACACACCGCTAAGGCATTTGGTCAGGGTCAGACAAGGTGACAAGAGGGGACCAGAGGTGATGTACTCCTGCCATCCTCGCTCTGTGGTTTCTTTGTTTATTTACTATGTTTGTGTAACATGAGAGTCTGCCCAAATAAATGATGCTTGCGTGATGCACAAGGCTAGTTATCTGTTAACTAACCCTGCTGGAAAAGAAGCTGCTAACTCAACTTCAACTTCAATAGTATTGTATTAGTACTTGTGGACAGCTTTTAGACCGCTGTGCAAGCAGCAATTAATGGATGACAATAGAGTAACAAAGGACGACAGTAAATTGAGGACAGACAATGAAAGATTAATGATGGATTACAATGGACAGATGGATAGGTAGATGTTTCATCGCATGGTGGCCAACCAAAGACACTAAACAGACATGATCAATGGGCAATCGTTGGATGGTTTGCTAAAATTACACCTATTACGAATAGATGGATGAGCAGAAAGATAGATAGAAAGACAGATAGCGAGATAGCAGTTTTGTGTCTCAGCAGCCTCCAAAACAGTCCAAAAGATAGTAAAATGCACTAACCCTTTGTAAATCTAGAGAGAGACGATGAAAGATGGAAATAAATGGAGCACAATAGAATGCAACACAGGCATAAAGAAACAATTTAAATAAATCATTTTCATTTGTTGATAGACAGGATGATATATGGATATGATTTTGATGATAGAGCAGTGGAGAGATGGATAAAAAAGTTTTGTGGCACGGCAACCACCAACAAACAGGCTTATAAAAAGTAAATGAATGTTATTAACCTTTTTTTTAAGATCGGATAACAATTGACAGATAGAGGCAGGCCATGGAGAAATGGATGATTGGATAGATACATGTCTTACTCTAATGTGATAAAATGAAATGAATGGGAATGGGGAGAGATAGACAGAACGTCAGATGGAGGGATGGATTGCTGGATAAATAAATATGTAGGTTTTGCAGCACAGCGATCACCAGCAACAAGAAACTCCAATAGAAAGTAAAATGTCACTCACCCTTTGTAGCTCTGGAGACAGATGGATGGGCGGACTACTGATATGGATGAAGGATAAACAGACAGACAGACAGACAAAGACAACATTAATGACAATTATACAAACACATATACATACATTATACAAAAAAGTGTGTGTATACAGAGAGTAAAACAGAAAATCATATATAAACCAATGCTAGATGGAAATTGTTTGACAGATAAATATATAGACAGATATAAATACAGACACAGGCCTATGGTGTTTCAAGCCCAGCCATGTGGTCACTATTCCATATGCATGAAATTAATGCAAATCTTTTTTTTCTAAAGCCCAATTATTGCGCATTGGCATGGTGGTCAACAGAACATAAACGTGTATGGCCAAAGCTACACACAGGTAGTTAAAATTATAGCATCCAACAAGGACAGGCCAAACAACACAGCATATAAACTTCTAACTAATAAATAAAATGCAAAGATTTAGTGCCTAGTGTTCGTAGTTAGTTGAAGAAAGCTCCATGCACCAGTGTTCATGTTCTCTTGTTGTAGTCCCGGTTCTCAGCCTGCAGCTCCACCAGAGATTTGAAAGCCAATATTCTGTTCTCAGTTTGAGGTTTTGTCAGCTTTAAGTTCAGTTCTGTCACACTGTTGAGCTGAAAACTTAGATCAGCAGCTTTCCTTGTTCCTCTTATTCTTCAACATCCAGAGTAGAAAAATTGATAGTGTTTGGTTCTGAGCACAGTCCCTTGTTCAGGGTATCTGTGTTACCCTGTAAGTATTACCTTCATTATCAACACGTTAAAGCTCAGAGAAAGCAAACTACAGTTGGACATAAACTGTTTTAAAGAGGGTTAAAGATTCCATGAAATGGGAACTCCAACTTCATTGGGAAAACCTGACTTCCTGTGTGGCAGGCGGGACCTAAATCATCTGTGTTTCTTACTTCCACCTGTTGGGTCAGAGTGGTAAATAAAACATAAGAATAAACACAAATGATTAAAACAAAACCAAATCAACCGCTGGACATTCAATTATTTTGGTCCAGTTTCTATCACATAAGGAATAATGAATGACTTTGTCAAACATCCCTTTTCCTGAAATTAGAGCTGCACGTCTTTTGGGATATGTCTCTACCAGTTTTGCGAATATAGAGACTGCAATTTTTACCTATTTTTCTTTGCAAAATAGCTCTTTGAACATAACATCTATGAACAGCAGATTTTAACTTTTGCCATAGATTCTGGACCCTAAGTGGGCCATTCTAGCACATGAATATTCTTTGTGTTTTTCAATCTTTTTTGAACCAAGGCACATTGAAAAACATCAGGAGGCACACCACGAGCAGAAACTCTTTAGCCTATATTAATATAAAGTCATTCTCCCAGTGGATACATAGTTCGGAGTTAGCATCTCTCCTTTTAAAAAACTTCTCCATCACGCTTGCACAGTGCCACTGTCAAAGCCACCTGACGCATCCACGCATCACTAATTCTCTTGTCTGAAAGTACAAAGCCATTAGCTACCTGCTGCCACCTACTGATATGGAAGAGGGTTACATGGTTAATCTGCCAATCACTAGACAGGAGAGACACTCGACAACATTACATTATTTATGGATAGTCATTAATCTAAAAAATGTTTTTAGACCAAT
The DNA here is from genome assembly GCA_030544235.1 of Lepturacanthus savala. Classification (NCBI taxonomy): domain Eukaryota; kingdom Metazoa; phylum Chordata; class Actinopteri; order Scombriformes; family Trichiuridae; genus Lepturacanthus; species Lepturacanthus savala. Next base: position 12,952,118 of record CM060473.1, read on the forward strand.
TAGGCGAAATTGGATAATTTCTCACCCCACACCAGACAATATCTCATATCTCTCACCTAGTGTGCTGCAGCTCAGTGGCTGAAAAACACTGATCTAAACAAATAAAAACAATCTTCCAGGATTGCCCTGTATTTGTTTCCATAAATCTTTCCATCAACCTGACCAGCTACCTTATCCCTGCTAAAGAAATGCATCTCCAGAGTATGATGCTGCCACCACCATATTTCATAGTGGGCATGGTGTGTTCAGGTTGATGTGGGGTTTATATATGTTAGGGTTTGTACCATACATATCTTTTTGTAAAAAGTTCCATTTTCATCTCATCTGACCACCTTCTTCCACATTTTTGCTGTGTCCCCTACATGGCTTGACTAGGAAACTGCTAACAGGACTTTTTTTCTTTCTTTCTTTCAACAATGGCTTTCTCCTTGCAACTCTTCCATAAAAGACAGCTTTGTGGAGTGTCCTGTGGACACATTCTCCCTCCAGAATTACTTTGGGCCTCTTGGCTGCTTCTCTGATTGATGCTCTCCTTGCCCGGCCTGACAGTGTAGGTGGACGGCCATGTCTTGGTATGTTTCCAGTTGTACCATACGCTTTCCATTTCTATGATAAATTGAACAGTGGTCCATGAGATGTTCAAAGCATGGGGTATGTTGTTATGAGTCACCGACTCTCTAGTCCAAGACGAGTCTCAAGTCCTCAGTGTTTGCCCAAGACTGAGTCGAAGACACCAAAGAAGAGCCGAGTCCAAGTCGAGTCATCATTGCCCGAGTCCGAGACCGGTTGAGTTTGAGTCGAGTTCCAAGATTGCCTTGTGTGTTCTATTCTGTTACCTTCAAGGAGGTGATATATTTAATAAAAATGACACATCTCTCCATTTCAAAGGGAATATATTGACAAACAAAATAAATACAGTCCTGAACAAACATAGTATTTAAAATACATACAGTACTACATACAGGCGACATGGTGGCGCAGGAGTTAGCGCTGTTCCCTCACAGGAAGAAGGTCGCAGGTTCAAGACCTCCTTGGTCCTGGGTCTGGGACCTTTCTGTGTGGAGTTTGCATGTTCTCCCCGTGTCTGTGTGGGTTTTCACCGGGTACTCTGGCTTCCTCCCACTGTCCAAAAACATACTGAGGTTAATTGGCGACTCCAAATTGCCCGTAGGTGTGAGTGTGTGAGTGAATGGTGTGTGTGCCCCACGATTGGCTGGCGACTATCTGGGGTGTATCCCTGCCTCTCGCCACTGGGATAGGCTCTAGCAGACCCCTGCGACCCTAATGAGGAATAAGCAGGTATAGAAAATGACTGACTGACTGACTGACTGACAGTACTACATACAAAATTTAAGTGCATACATATGTGTAATAATCAGCTAGACATCCTGTCAGCCTTGAGGTATGTGTCCAAGCAGGACACAAAACTAGCAGCAGTAGTTTTGAAAACTGTCAGGGGTGGTATAGAACCATTTTGCCATGCCCATACCCAAAACTAGCATAGTTTAGTGAATTTTGGGGTATGCTCTCATTCAAAAGGCATTTCATTTATGAAAAGAAAAAGAAGAAGAAGAATTCTTAGAAATACAATAGAACTCTTGCACAATCAGTCCCTGGAGATTAATAAAAGAGTAGAAAAACTGTTTTACTAGCACTTTAATTTCAAAAAGAACTGTGCATCACCTTTGCATTAAAATTATTAAAAATATAGCAAATTATCACATTATTATAATCTATCAAGCCATTATCTGCATAAAATTTAACTAAAACGATTTATCAATAAATATAATCAAATTTTGATTCCTTATAAAAGTAAAGGCTGACATTCACTCTTGTGGAACTAAAATCGCCAATATGAAATCTAAACTAAATGGCACTCCTAACTACATACGATTTGGGAACCTATTCAACAAGAGTAGTTATTTCTACTCATTTGGACTCAAATATTGGGCCTGGTAATGCTGGGCTAACAAATATTTAAGAATCATTGTCTTCCATCTAGAGCAAATATCAAAAGTCCTCAAGACAATATTGAGGACTTTTTATTTAGGAATGAAGCCCCAGAGAAGGAAAGCATCAAAGATGCTGAAAATCTAAACTAAAGGTTGACTTTACACTGTATTATTATTTCACAGAAAAAAAAGATGAAGCAAGACTCTTGATAAGCTTTGTGACCCAGCTGATTCCTCAACTTCTCTGCGTGAAATACTTTTCCACCACTCTGGCCTACCAGGACCAGCTCCCATTCCAGCCAATTTTATACATTTTCAGGAAAAAGTGAAGATTTTTTGATTTGCCATGTCTGCTCTAATGTGATATAATAACTGTGATGCATTATGAGAGATTACATTTTTGGTTCCATGATCGTACTAATAAATACACTAATAAATAATCACGCCGATACCATTTGCAAACTACTGCAATTGACTCACCTCAATGCTGATGACAGCTTCTCAGAGAGAAGACATTTGCAGCATTGCCCACATTGCAAACTGGCATCTCCAAAAATTTTGTCACCACCTCCAGATTTTCCTCATCATAGATATGTGCCAGAATGACAAATTCGTTGGCAGAATTTCTTTTGGATGTATCGCAAAGGAGGGAGAATGGCTGTGGCAGATTCTCATAATTTGGTCATCCAATTCTATGCAATAGGACTTAGAACACATGAGGTAAACTAAAGTAAACTTAATAGGCTATAACAACAATTGACTATCTAATAATATTGAGCAATATTTGTATGGGACTCAAAATTGCCCATAGGTATGAGTGTATGGTGTATGCGCTACATCGTGGATTGGGGTGTATCCCGAAGTATGCCGGGATTGGCTCCAGGAGACCCCCATGACCCTAGTGAGGCAAAATGGATATAAAAAATGGATGTATAAATGTTTGTATGGCTTAGCCATGTTAACTTTGCTATTTGAACCTTACCTTTAACAAGATGCCTGGCTTTTATTTATCTACAGCTGTAGGATAAAGTGTTCTTACCTACCACCATCACCAGCTTCACTTCTGCTTGTAATACCGGCTCATTTGAGTGAGTGTAATGTTATAACAGGGGTTTGATGGTTTATGAAATTGTAAAAATAAATGAATAAATAATTTAAAAAAAAATCCATCTATTGCAAGGTTAAAACTGGACCCAGGAAAAACTGCTGCCATCCCATAATGTAACGACAGTATGCCATGCCTCATCTAATTGCTCTATCTGTTGTTGTTTTCATCTTACATCAAGTGCGGCAGGTACAAAAATGTAAATAGACTAATGTAGCAACACATTATGATCTACCAAGCCCTGAATACAGTTTTTCTGGTAGAGACTTTGTCTGAATTGAATATGTTTCAAAGGAAGGTGCAAACGGCTGCACGTAATGCGCATAATTAATATGTAAAGCAGGAAAGGCATTAAATCAGTCTGCACTGATCTGAGTAGAGCACAGTGCTGTTATGCACAGCAGTTCAACGTGTTAACCTTCATTGAATCAATTGAAACCACACACACTTCTACACAGATTAGACTGATCGGTTATAGCTTCATATTCTGCTTTTTTATGAGGGAAACGTTGGGTTATCAGCATGAATCACAGCCTTATTTCCAACTACCTTTTTAACAAAATTAGCATATCATCCTTGAAATGCTGAATTGAAATGCTGTTGTGTAACATTAATTATTAAAAATTAGGGATGGTACTTGATTAACAAAAATCATCTAATTATTACAGTTTTTTTATTTAATTAATCAAAATCAATTGCAATTAATCACATAAGAATATTTGCCCCAAAATCAGCTTTTATTTTATGCAAATAAAATTTTGTTACCATCTGTAGCAAGTTTTCCAAACCCTTGTCCTTAACTACTGACAGTAGTCCTCAGTCCATATATATATATATATATATATATATATGTGTGTGTGTGTGTGTGTGTGTGTGTGTGTGTTTCAAATAAACGCAGAGTGTATTTAATTTAAAAAATAATAAATCAAGGTAGAATCATAAAAGTAATGTCTCACCCCTAAAATATGTGACCATGTACAAGTTGAGATACCTTATAAATATGAATGCTTTGGTCCAATATATTATATGATAAAAAGCTATATATCTATATATCAAATGAATTATTTATATCATTATCATAGTAACTACTAGATGAAAACAACTCTATCCTTTGTCTGGAGATTTTTGGTAATCCATTGAGAAATGTGATCAATTTTGCCAATGAATTTTTTTTGAAAATGTATATCTGCCAAAATAATTTTCTCTTTCTATAAAGAGCCTGACTCAGAATCCAGTCCCCTTTTCAGTATAATGCAATTTTATAAAATCTTACTGTTCGCCCTGTAACACACTGTTGCAGGCTTGAAGTTCTCCAATTGTATCTCTGATTGTATTCAACCTGGTTCTTAAAAACGGTGCTTCCTTAGTCGGTCCTGATATTGTAAATACAAACTGCTCTTTATCTTATGGGATTTTCCCATATTATTTTAAACATGCTATTGTTTTTCCTCTTTTAAGGAAGCCTTCACTCGACCCAGATGTTCTAAATCATTTTAGATCTATCTCCAAACTGCCTTTTTTATTGAAGATTTTAGAAAAAAACTGTGGCCTCCCAGCTAATTTCATTCATGAATGAGAATTGAGTCTTTGAAATATTTCAATGTGGGTTCCGCAGACTTCACAGCACTGAGACCGCTCTAGTCAAGGTTGCTAATGACCTCCCGCTGGCTGCTGATTCTGTTTTTTATTACGTTTTAATCCTCCCTGAACACAGCATGGAATTCGATATGGATGACCTCAGTGTCACTGATGTGGCACTTGACTGGTTCACTTCATGCCTGTCCAATAGATCCTTTTTGGTTAGACTCTGTAACATCTGCCCTCTTTAGTGGAGTGCCCCAGGGGTCCATTTTGGGTCCCCTCTACTTTATATGTTAAGGGGAAATATTTTACTCAAGCACAATTTTTCATTTCCACTGTTATGCTGATGATACTCTGCTTTATATACCACCTAAACCTGGTAGCAGTGGTGGTTCATCTACAGTAGTCTGTCATGATTACAAGAACTCAAAAACTGGATGTCCAAAATTTCCTCTAAATCAAAAGTGACTATTGGTCTATTTTTTTCATTTCTGATTCCACTTTATCTTTTTCTGTGCAGGTAACCAAGGCTGCACAATTATGTTTTACCATATTGAGATATCTTACAAAAATATGTACTTTTCTCTCCCCTATGCTTTTCAAAACTGGCATTTATGCATTTACTCTTCAAGACTCAACTATTGTAATACACTCTATTTTTGTATCAGCAAATGTAACCTTCATAAATTCCAACTAATCTAGAGTGCTACCACCAGACTCTTAACACACTCTCTTAACGCCCTTCACTGCCTACCTGTGATTACTTGTTTTTAAAGCATTACATGGCCTGGCTCCTCCCAATTAAGCAGAGTTAACACTTCAGGAAACTGGCCACAGTCTGAGGTCTCTGGCAGGGCCCTTTCGGATGTCTGAATCTGCCATTTGCCATCCCTCTTTAAAACTTATTTTACCAATGGCCTTTACTTAATTGCCGTCTTTGCCGTCCTTTATTAATTGTTACTATATTTCATATGGATCCTTTTGTGGTATATTGCAATCTCATATATTGCTTGTAGGTCACATCTGTTTTAATTATTTTACTTTCATTGAGAAGCACTAAATATCAATGTGTGCATGCAAAGACATAACTGCTGCCTGTCCAAACTCTCTGTGGAAACCATTAGAACATGCAAAACTCTCATTTAAATCTGCCGTCTATGCCACATTTGCACCTGTAATTATTCTTAGTAAATCACCCACAAAACATCCATCAACCACCCACACAAATTAGTACTGTTAATTTGGGATCTTCTATTCTCAATAAAGGCAAAAAAAAAAAAAAAAAAAACATTTCAAGAAGTGGGACTTTTTGGGGAATTTTTATGTTATTTATTTCTTCTCAAATTGTGGTGCTTCTTGTGGTATCATTAAGAACTAAATGAACTAAACTACAGTTGACACTAAATTAGCTGGAGCTCATACTGTTGGCATAACATCTATTTAACTTGATAAGTGAGAAAGAATAGAGACATCGATGAATAAAGATATATATGATAATCATTTGCTAATGAAAAGGCAAAATCAGAATATGCATTAGATTTCCATTTTCAGGCAAATAAAATCCCAGTGCAACAATTTCTTTACATCATTATGGTTGCAGGACAAGAAAAGGGAGCCGATCATAATGAAATATTTCCATGACACTCATCCTTAGATAAATAAGTGTGCTATCTTGTGCCCTCTCACCTCAGCTGCAGCCCTCTGTGACTGGCACTCCCTGATCACCCTAATGAGGCTTGGGCACAAACCGGGGCGAGAGGGCACCACCATTATCTGGTGTCTCCCCCATTAAAATCACCTCCAACAGCCGTGACCGTCACCAACACACTGCCGTCCTCCGCTACAATTAGTGAGAAAAAAAAAATTATGCAAATATAAACTAGTGGAGCCACTGCGAGGAAACGGAACACAGAGGCTTGTAAGGGCGGGGAGGTGATATGAAGGAGAACTGGGGAGGCATGTTGTCCAGAGGGCAGCGAGTGATTAGTGGCATCAACCTATCCATTGTCACGGCAATGATGTTGTTTGGGCATGGATGATGGGGTGACAGAGTGACAGGGGTAATTACTTAGGAGAGGTCACCCTGGGGTGACGGGGGGGTGACAACCCTGCTGGAGACCCGCCACCCCCCCATGTCTCTGACAGTGACCTACTGAACTCTGCAATGCCGTGGTACAGCGAGGTCACTGTACATACAATATATTACACAACAATAAGCACAGATACATAGGTATGTGTACATTACAAGTAAATCTGACTTACCTCTGACACACACACACACACATGCGCACACACACACACATACACATGTTTTTTAAATTTTTTAAAGTTTTCTATATCTGCTGTCGACATCCATTGATTCCACTAAGATTAAACCCTCACATATTTTGTGTTGTATGCTTGTACACAGATAAATGTTATTTGTAATTAATGTAAAACTTAAATATCATCATACATCCCAAAACCAGACATCAACCCTCCCCCATCTTTGAGCAGAAAGTAACTTTAAAGTTTGATTAAATATTACAAAAAGTGAACAAGAATTGTCTCATCTGTTGACATTTTCAGTGGTTAATCAAATTACAATGCGCACCTTCTACGTTTCAACTTTTATAAATGACCGTAGATCCTTGCCAAATAAGTTAATAAGCGACATTCCTGCTGGCCAAATGAATGAGAATTTGTGTTAGCCCTCTGCTAACTTGAATTTGGATGAAATTGTTTAAGTGTGTGTCTGTAGACCAAATGGATCAAATTCCGATCTTGGAAAAAAAAGTAGTTTACTGGGGGTTATCTACCATTTTACATAATAAATCCACCATTTTACAGCCACAACAGTAACGACAGAGAAGACCACAGCAGAACCTGATGATGTTAGCATGTGTCTACTGTGTTTTTGTAATTGCTCCCCCTATTGGAAAGTGGAAACAAAAGTTCTGCACTATACCTTTAACCAGTTACTTTGAATGTCTTTTCTTAATTATATAAATATTCAGCACACTTTAATTGCCATGACAATGTTTGAATGAATCTGATTGCTAATGATGCAAGGATCGCAGTTATATACAGAAACAGTGATCCCCACTAAGAGAGACTCATACTTAGATTGTGAGCCAGTCTGACACAGTACATTTGGTTTATAATTAGTATAATTTTACTGAAAAAATAGATGTAATGATGTCTTAAATTCACACCATATTTTTATCAAACAAAAATACTTAGCTGAAATGTGTCTGGTGAGAGTTTAGCCTCTCAAAATAATTTTGTGGATGAAGCGCGAGTGAAACTGTAAACTGTTGAAATGGTGCAAAGGATTTAATACACTAATATATGCTTACAGCAAATTTCCTATTATTAAATATAACATTATGTGGTCAGCTGTAGGAAACTACAAATCTGCTGTTCACAAATAGGGTTGTATCATTTGATTGAGTTGTGTCGGCTGTGGCTCGGAGGTAGAGCGGTCATCCACTGGGTGGAGGATCAACAGTTCAATTCCATGATGATGTGTCCTTGGGCAAGATACTTAACCCCAATTTGCCCCCGATGTCTGTAGCACCGGCGTGAGAACGATTAGCCTCCTGATGTGGGGTCGGCACCTTGTATGGTAGCCACCGTCATCAGTGTACGAATGAGTGAATGAACACTTTTAGTGTAAAGTGCTTTGAGTGGTCCAAAAGACTTCAAAAGCACTCTTCAAATGCAGTCCATTTGCCATTTGTTAGGTCAATTCGGATGAATCAGACAAATCGGTTGAAAATTGACGATTGTAGAGCAGCATAACATACAAACTGGAAAAATAAAATCACGCACTCATGTTGTGGTCTGTCGTAGCTGCCCCCTCCTTCTGAAGTGCTTTTACTTGAATTCTAATCCTCAGATGGATCCAAATACTCAGAGTTTTTCTGAGTGTTTCTGATAACTCAAGGCCATTTGCAGCAGAGTGGGCGTTTCGATAGGGAGGGGAGTGGGTTTCGTCCAGGTGGTAAATGCCAAATATTGAGCCCCTTTAAATCAATTTATTTAAACATATTACCAGATCAATTACTGGCAAACATTCCTATATGGCCATGACACACATGACGCATCAATGTGGCCAGATGCAAGTGTCATTAAATGAAACTTTTAGGCAGCACAAAATAGAATCAGCCTATCTATACAGCATGAAACAGCCTTGAGATGCATGTGTGTATAAGCTGTGTTGCAGAACTCATTGAGAGGAAAGCTACGCTGATAAGAATATATTGCTTGAAGGAAGAAATGGACGCCTTCTTTACCTGGAAACCCTCTCAAGAAGAATCAAGGATCACTCTAACCCCAAAAAGAGGAAAGTAAGTGCTTTATTTGTGACCTCTTCCTCTTTTTACCTGAAATATTGTGATCTGCAGGCTATGGGAGCCCAAAGCTGCCAAAAATATTGACTGAAATATTGAACTGGAGCTGATGACTGAGTGGAGCACCACAAAGGCTCCAGACAGAAAAGCCTAACCAAAGTGCTGAGGTAAAAAATAGCTTGTTTAACCTCGTCTGATTTAATTGTGACCCACCTACACAGAGCTGTTTTAACCTCTTCTATGTCGTCAAAGAGCTGCATCACAAAATGTGGTCACGTACTGGTACAAACACATGAAATTCTATATTCGGACAAATAAAGTAATTACAATTTGCCGCAGTAGGTAGCACTGTTGCCTCACAGCAAGAGGGTCGCAGGTTCACGTCCTTGGTCTGGGGTGGAGTTGTGTGTGGAGTTTGCATGTCTCCCCGTGTCTGTGTGAGTTTTCAGGTTGTCTGACATCCTCCCACCGTCCAAAAAACATGATTAGGTCAATTGGAGACTCTAAATTGCCTGTAGGTGTGAGTGAATGGTGTATGTGCCCCATGATAGGCTGGTGACCGTATCCCTGCCTCTTGCCTGAAGTATGCAGGGATTGGCTCCAGCAGACCCTAGAGAGGAATAAGCGGGTATAGAAAGTGACCGACTGACTGTTTCTGTTTCTGTGTGCTCAGGTAAATTGAATTATTTAGATTTATTTATTCATCTATTCAAGTAAAGTGCCTTGAGGTAAAAACAAGACTATGTGAAACCTAATAGCCTATATGGCTGAGGATTTTACACGATTTGTGAAAGTGTAGCAAGTTTGTTACAAGGGCAGTTAGTTAGTGTGTGTAGCCTATCATGAAAATTTAAGATTTATATAGGCCTGGGCAATAAAGTAATATGAATATAAAATCATCAATATCTACATCATCAATATAAGAAGAAAATATGTTTTCCATTTAAATGGTAATGTAGGGTTGGTGCTGCAAAAATAGTCAATCAGACAGGGTCTGTATTTTTCAATTTTTATTGTCACCTACTTTCATTTTTATTACTACTATATTTTATGTTTTAATTGTTAATATATATTGCATATATTTAAAAATATCTTTACTGTAAATTACTGCACCTTTGCATTTTAACATCCTATTTCTACAACAACACATGTTTTAAATGTTAACGTATATTGCACTTTAACATCAAAGTGTTTCTGCTGTACTTTTGTTTTTAATATTGCATTTAATTTAATGTAGTTGTTTATTTTATCAAGTTTTGTGACATGTGCTGCTGACCTCTTCACCAGGTCACCTTTGTAAAAGAGATCTTGTTCTCAATGGGTTTATGACCTGGTTAAATAAAGGTTTATTCAAAAAATATTGATCAATACAGCACATCTTTATTTATAGGCTTTCCCCAGCCTGGTTTTCCATTAATCTGCAATTGTCTGTTGAAGTTCCAGTGATTGATGATGAAATGTACATATAGAGTTGCATATTACATGATATGACACGTCTGAACGTTACTGCAGACAGTGTAAAGATTAGGAAACTGGAATTATAAAGGAATTGAAAATGTCAGTTATCTGTGATAGTGTTATTTATTTGCCGCCTAGACCATCACTTTGGAATTATTTATTTATATGAAGTGTAGTTAATGTCCAACTGAGTGAGCGGCTGTGACTGTCTGCAGCAGCGGGACGGCGAGACTCTTTGTGAAGGAGAAGGGAGGGGAGGGGCTGTGTGAAACTCCGGGACTGACAAATTGACCAGTGGGTAAACTCGACTATCCAACTATGCTCTCAACTAATGTTGGCGACAATCTACGCTTACAGGCTGGACCAAAAAATTAATTACGCTGCTGCGGTTTAGCTGCTGATTCATGCCTTTTTTATGTTTACTTCTATCCTCAAATATTCATCCTGTTCCAGAACTAGCCGGTGAATCCTTGAAAAATTCAGCAGCAGCCAAAACATCCTCGTTCCAAAAGTTTTAATGCCGTAGTTCTCAGAAGGATAAGACACACAAGAACACACGGGCACGCACGCACACACACACACACAAAGAGACGAAGCCTGAGGGGAAGTGACAGAGCCACCAGGAAGCGTTGCAGAGCCTGCTGTGAGTAGAGGAGTGGAGCTCTAGCTCTCTTCACAGATCAGCTCCACAAAGGAGTTTCTCTGTCAGTGGTTTACATACGCCTTGTCACCACGCTCTTCCTCTTTAGTGCTTCTCTCACTTAGATGAAGCCATGTTAGCGTGAGGGTGGAAGCGAGGTGCTCTAATGCATTCAGAGGAGATTGGTTGTGAAGTCTGGCTCCCCTCTATGCTCTTCCTCCGAGGCTGGCCTATTGATTGTTGTGTGTGCTGCTGCTTCCTGAGATCCCCGTCAAGCCTTGTTATGGCAGCGGCGTTCCTCTGCCTGGCTTTGGCAGGTAACTACAGCGGTGCAGTCTGGGATTTTAACAGCTCCAGAGCATCATCAGATACATTTTGTCTTATTTCTGTTTTTTTTTTCCACTCTCGTTGTTACTAAATGATCTTTGCTTTGGAGTTTCCGCCCTACACTTTCCAGAAATCACTTGTCGATCGAATCCTAACCTACACTGAAAAAATGGAAGATGGAGGGTTGTTCAATTTACAAATATGCAACTCGTATACATTTCATAATTGATTCATATTTCTCTTCGATACATGATTAAATCTTGTAAAACCATTTAAATCTTGAGGGATTTAAAATCTGCATGTCTCAGTCATGTAAAGAGGAAAGAAAATAGTTATGTTTCATCAGCCAGAAATGGGAAATCCCGCCTCCTGTAGGCGGGGTCAAGGACAGAAAAACTGTTGAAGTGGACTTTTCAGCACCGCCATCTTTTCCCTCCTTGCGGATGATTGACTGTGAATTTGGACAGCTTTCCACACGGTAAAGGTAATTAAAATCTATCAAATATCTATCAGCGTTAGAGGTAGAGTGTTTACATGCATTGTTTATGCAAAGTTTAGGTTTTTATTTGCAGGTAATATCAAGCAAAACCGAGGCAATCTTAATGCTAACGTTTTCTACCATTCGATGGCTATGCTAATGATAGCCCTTAAATATCTTCATATGTGTTTTTGTCTAACGTAATGTGTTTGGACATGAAAATTCACAGAACATAGGTCCACTCATATTTTCTAAACTGCAATTAAAGTATAGTGGGTTAAAACGTCGCCGCTCGCACCCACGAACTGGAAAATAGGCCCCTACACACAGAACGCGGCACGCGCAGGCGGCAAACCCATTCATTGTGTATGTGTTACCGCCGCGCAAACGCGGCTCCGCGGTGCACGGAGCAGGGCGGCGCGCAAAGGGGACGCCTGCTGCGGTTTGCGCGGCGGCTACCGCGCTTCCCTGTGTGTAGGGGCCTATACACCATTTAGTTAGCTAACTAACAGCCGCCGCCGAAACTCGCCTGGGTGCGCTAATGAAATGCAGCGTCTCCCCGTTGGGCGGAGTTCGTCGCTAACACGAAAGCCAGCTCAACATGCGCTACTAGTGAGTACCAGCGTCTCCCCGTCGGGCGGAGTTTGTCGCTAACAGGAAAGCTGGAGCGCGTCTCTTTGGTTGCAGTAAGATAATACAGTGAAAATAGACATAAAACTACAACAACAGCAGTAGGACAAGGGGGGTTAAGGAGGGAGACAAACAATGACAACGAATGACAATATGTGTGTGCGTGCGCGCGCGTGCAGTCAGGACTCCTGACTCGGGTTTGTAATGTTGGAATGAGCCTGGTGGTGACAGCGATGGCAGATCCCATATGGTAGCATATTGATGATACTGATGATTGAAAATGAGTAAATAATAAAAACAGAAGCAAATACACAACCTCCCAAGGTCGTTCCCTGTGTTTTTTTTTCAATTTTACTTTGAAAACAACATTTCATTTTGTTACTGTACAGGTATCTGGTGTTGGGCATTTGCTCTGAGTGCTGTTTCAAAGGCTCTGCAGTAGTGGTGAGTATTTTTATTCAAATGCTATTGTTGGTTTACTTGATGTTTGATCAAGAAGGAATGAATTCCTCAGCATGATGATGATGTTAATTTCAAAAATATTGTGAGCTAAAATAATTGCAGTAAGTCCTACTTTCTTTTAGGTTCTAATGTTCATTAAATAAATGCTTTAAATAAATTTTTAAACAGTCATGTTGGTTTAACAAATGATAATGTATATAATGTTAATGAATGCCTTTCCAAATTGCTGCCATATAGCATGTTGATGTCTGTAATGATTCTCGTTGTCAGATAAATGCTGAATTCAAGTGCATCACCACAATGCCCCTGCAGTCCAGATTTCTCTCGCAGTTGGATGTGCACCCCGAGAAACTGATCAAGCTGTTTAAAAACAGAGGAGGACAAATAGGCAGATGCCCAGAGAACATCATGGCACCCATGGCTGAAGTAAGTATACTTTCAGGGGGGAATAAAACTTTGTTGATGTTACATTTGATTGAAGGAAAAGGAGCTCTAACAAAACTTGTTCTACTTATCCCCCTTGACTAGGATGGTGATGTTGATTTGGGCCGGGAATGCGTCATCAAGGCACTCTGCGTGTACCTCAGTGAGGACCCAGAAAATCTTGTGAGAGAGTATGTGGTGAGTATGATTGCTGAGGTTCAGTGTGTCTGGATTTTATCTTTCATATTTTGTATAAGCTCCAAAACCTCTACTTATTGAAATTCCATTAGTAGCCAACTAGTTGGACATCAATATGGTAGTGATCTTATTAATATCATAAGGGTGATATCAAAATGGGTTGGCGTGCGAATAACCAATTTTAGACTTAAAAGGCAACTAGATTAGAATTATTTATTTACGATTGAAAAGTACACTGTGGTAGAGCTGTAACAATTGTTACGTCATTAGAATTAATTGTTTCAGACATTTTTACAAGTAAAAATACCAAATGTTGGCTATTTTCAGCTTTTCAAATGAAGAAGGATGACTTCCTTTGTCATATATGATGATTATTTGAATATCTTTGAGTTTTGGACTGTTGGTCGTATAAAACAAGCAATTTGGTTACTTGGGAAATTATAATAGCCATCTATGTTCTGACATTTTATAGGTCATACTGTTAACCGAAAAAATAATCATCAGATTAAGCATTAATGGAAAGTGATTCATTTTCAGCCATACATTATGATATGCCATTTAAAAGACATACAACATATCAATATTCAAATTCATAAACATTCAATGACAGAAATCTTATACAAAATATAAAAACATTTTGCAGGTTGGAAATTGTTTTTAATGCCATTCAGCTTTCAAACATGTTTCTTCCCAATGTTGCTATTTTTAGGAAAAATCATTAAGCAATTTATGTTTGAGTAGCAGACACTAAAAATATCAGGTCAGAGATTTTTCATCATAACCTGCTTATATCTCACTATATAACTCTTCACTTATCTGTATTTTAAAAACTATGCTGAAATATTAGCATGTGAAAAACTACAACCTGTGTTTTTTAGAAATATTGTATTGATAGTGGTCCAAAATTATGTGGACATGCATAGGTTTTAGTCACATTAAAATTTTCTTGGAGGACACTCGGCACCCCTCACCCCACCACCACAGCGCCTAAGCCCTCCAGAAAACTAGAGAAAACAAACCTAACCTGTGGTAACAGTCATCTGAGAGTTTTTGTTGAGCTACTCCTGGTACTTGTTGGCTTTATCTTGACCTTTGAACTGTCTCTTATTTTAGATTGCTCGCCTCAGAACCTATCCTTTTTTTTATTCTACAACTTCACATTTCTCACCATATCTGATGAAATTACTCAATGCAGATATTCAGTATTCCTTATACACATACGACATGTAGTGTTTGTGTAATCTCACTTTGTTTCATTTTGTGAATATACATTCTGCAGGCAGCAGATGAAGCCCTCATCCAAGGTTCCATTGAGGAGACCACAGTTGGAATATACATCGTCAAACGAAGAGATGCCAGTGATAAACCAGACGACATCAGGATTGTCCTCGAGGGCCGAGGGCAGATTGTGTTGCAGGAGTTGGATAATGTTGCATTAGCTGCTGCCATGTTGTTTGGCCTAATGTATGCTTTGAACCTAAACTACCCTCCTGAACTCAAGTACACTTTCAAAGTGCTTCAGAAGGTGGTCATGAAGCTGGAAGGCAACACACTCTCCAAGAAAGCCCAAGTCCTTAAAAACAGACTTTATCAGTGAACTGTCGTGTTTTGGAGTGAATCACTGAATAGAGGGTAGCTTGATGCTCCTGACTCTGGTGAAATTCCTCTTCCCTCTGTTTCATCAGTGATGTTCAGCATTTGTTCAAAAGGCTATCCAACTTCATTCCTTGTCAGACTGTATGCATTTGTTCACCTCTACCTCTTCTACTTTGACTTTTTGGGGGGCGGGGTTTGTGAATATGTTTAACCCTTGCATCCAAGTGCCTTCTTAGATATAGTTTTTTTTTTTTTATGGAAATGAAACTGATTTTCTGCCCTTGTAAGGTTTAGGGTGTGATTTTCTTTATTGCGAATACATAAGACTGGAAGCAAACCATTATTATTTACAGAGCACTTGCACAGATTATGGAGCATTAACACATTTTCAACACTGCACTTTATTTTATCTTTTGATTTTTTCCAACAACTAAACATGTTCTTTTCAGATAATATCTGTAGTTCATCTATGTCATACTTATTTTAAGAGACATTTATAAAAGCATTTGCTCTCCAGTGATATGATAGGAAGTGCATAAGAACTATTTGCACTACATGACTCTTGATTTAACCTGTTGATTTCATTTTTTTGTCATTAAAAACAGATGTTTTAAGGACCTGGAGTGTTACATTATGTTCCAGCAGTTATGGATGTTTATTATGCACTGTCTTGATAACATATCTTAAAGTGTATCTTTATGTGGTAATCTTAATGTTTAGTTTAAAAAGGAAAAAAAAGTCTGGTAATTTTATATTAACATTAAAGCGGTACAACTGATGATAATTTAATATTAACATTAAAGAAAAGCATTAATGTAATATAAAAAAAATCATGTTACTTTAGCATATGACAATTGAACAGACTTAACATTAAATAAATGCTTTAAATTAATATAAAAAAGTCATGTTGGTTTAACATAAAAAAGTCATGTTGGTTTAACATAAAAAAGTCATGTTGGTTTAACATAAAAAAGTCATGTTGGTTTAACATGAAAAAATCATGTTACTTTAGCATAAGACAATTGAACAGACTTAACATTAAATAAATGCTATAAATAAATATAAAAAAGTCATGTTGGTTTAACAAATAATAATGTAATATGTAGCACATGAATATATCATTTTGAGTAAACATAACTTTAATATGTGGAACCGATGTACATATTTTTTTCATGTAAATCCAACGGACTTTTTTTTTCAGTGTATTCTAAAGTTCCAGCTTTTATATGTTGCGCCCTTTGCTGTGTCTGTTGACTTTTTTTTTTTTTTTTTTTTACTGTTATAATGCCAATCTGTTCTCTGTATGCCTCCTCATTTCCTCATTAGAAGCTCAGGAAAATCAGCACATAATCAATTGTATAGCTATATGGTGATGTATCGCCTACCTGTTATTGGCTGCACTCTCAAAGGTCAGTCCATGGTGAGTTCAGAGTTCAACTAATATGAATATTGCTTAAGCCCATGCAAAATAATGTGCTTATCCTGATGTTCCCCACGTCTTATGTCCTCCGGTTTGGTATGGTTATGTCTTGGGAGTTAACTGTTCAATATTCCTTTAATAAGCCTTGAAGCTCATCATTTAATTTCTGCATCACCAGACTAGTGCTTGTGTGATGGTCCAACAACTTTGGAAAGCCAAAGCTACAACTTCCAAGTTGTGCACTTACCTGTCTATAGTCGATATCTAGTTCCCTGTGTATTTAAGGTATCTGTTCAGTCTCACGCATTAACTGCCTGTTCACCTCACCTGCCTCTTCAGTTTGTACCAGCTTGCCTTTTGTCTTATAATTAAATACACTGCATTGGATCTAATCTGCCTGCTCTCTCCTGCAGATATGTTTCGCAAGACTCGGTGGAGAAAAAACTTCACGAGCATTGAACAGGTGGACAAAAATCCAAACTGAAGCTGCAAGCGGCATTGGAAGGCCTTCGCCTCCACATGGACGCCGAAACAGTTGCCCCGGATTGGCCGCACGTCATTGGTGGAGAACACTTGACAGCAGCATGTTGCATCACTGCAAGTCAAGTGTGGACCCGCAGCTTTTCAGATGAGTAGTGACTCATTTCAACCCATAAAAAGGCTGATTTTTAATAATTAATTCAATCCGAGAGGGGAATAGGAAAATTGTGTAAGAATTTGATGACATCAAAAATATTGTGCATGCTGTACACAAACTTGGCATCCCTGATATACGGTATCTGATTTGGTAGCATTTCAGGCAAAAATTATGGATTCATGTATATTTTATGATTTTTTTTCTAAAAAATATAGAGTGACAGACTTCTGAAGTGACTATAGGTCACAGCACAGGGAAGTTTTCTCATAATTTGGTGGAGGTTTTCCAGGTTGCAGGTTTTATCATGTGAATTAGATTAAATGTGACGTATGTTTTTCCACATAAGTGACTCGAGGTGGTGCTATGCTTGAGAGTCACTATTGGACTGCCTGTGTCTTTGGAGCAAGACTCTTATTGTACATTTGAAGTTTGGGATCGGTCTGACCCTGTGGAGTAACAGCAGATTCTTTTTTCATGGCAATTCATCAAAATTTCATTGAAACAACCTCACAGCAACGTCGGTACCTAAAAACACAAAGTGCATGATACCTTTTGATCATAAAGGTCTTTAGATGACCCTGAGCAAGTTTGAAGTCAGTGGACTGAAATCTGTTTTCACTTTTTCGCTAATCTTAGATTTTTGGTGAAATGTTGATCCATTTGAACAATTATTTCATTGAAACCAGATGGGAAAATATGCTGTTTGGTGGAGCTATTAGCAACAGCTCATAGATGTCTAAAATATGACCCCGACTACACGCTGCTTTTTTCTTCAGAGATGCCAAAAGACAAAATGGTTGGAAACCACTGGTTTCATCATTAACAATGAGTTGTATTATTTTTTTTGTAATATTATCCATTATGTCAAATCTGCCACTGAAAAGTAACTAAAGCTGTCAAATAAATGTAGTGGAGCAAGTGGAGCAAAAAGTCCAAATAATATGCTCAGGAGTGGAAGTATGAAGTTGCATTAAGCAGAAGTACTTCAAAATTGTACAGTACTTAAGTAAATATACATAAGCACCAGTATTAAAAGACTTGACATGCTGTAAGAGAATGTTTTGCATATAAATATATATTTCTGTGATAGGCAAACATAACCTCGAAGGTCTAAATTCTCACATCTTGTTTTTTCATCAGAAAGGGGAACTGGCTCTGTATTCATGTAATATTCAAACCTATGAGTTACAGTTACATTTCTAACAGACCATGAGTGAAGACCATGATGAATCTTGAGTTGGGATTTTGTCACAATTTAAGAGCAAAGTATTAAAATTTTGAAGATGGTGATAGCTAAATGACCCAAATCCATCAAAATGGGTCCAATGATCCCTTAGCTCTACCTTTCTGTCCCATTAGCCTCTCTATCTAATTGAGATCTGATGAAAAATATATCAGAAGGCTGTGATTTCTGAATGCTCTGCAACCCCTAATGTGCATGTCAAGCAACTCAAAGCAGTGTCCAGACAAATTTAATAAAGTCAGCAGTGTCAGTGATCTGTATTTAATCATTTTGTTGATATTCAGCCTGCATTTATTCGATTTCATACAAACCCAGCCCCCGGATGATGAGGGAACAAAGTTCTGAGTTTGTCATTAGAGCTCCGGCTTAATGCTCTATTCCCACGGTGCGCTTGGAAAGCCTCGATTCTTAGCAGGGAGCTTGTGAAGAGTTAATCTCGGTAAATATTTTATGCGTGGCATTTTCGTGTTTGATTATCCCACTTACTCCCGTCCACATGCGGCCCTCCCCGGCCCGGCCTGGAAGAACAAGGAGGACGAACTCCAGCCCTCCCTTTTTACCGCTCGACGCATTCATCCATGCAGCCTCCCTCCTTCGCTCTCTCACCCCGTCGCTCTCCGCTCTGCCCATTAACTTCAATTAATGTGATGGTTCATCAGTGGTGGAGGACTCTGTCATAGGGCCGTACCCCACTACTTATCTGATTACTCTTAATGGGAGAAAATACGATAAACAAATTCAATTATCCCTGACCTATTTCCAATGGTGGAGACACAGGATTATTATTCATGTCATCTCTGAAGTATGAATATGAAGAGATCTAATTACCTTGGTGTCACGTTATGGATGGACAGGGTATGTAAATATATTCCATATTCATGGTGATGAACTGCTTTGCATTGTAAAGGCCAGAGAGGGAGTGAGTGATACTGGAGACGAACACCCCCTGTTGTGTCCTCTGTGGCCATCAATTCTTCACCAAGAGTGGCCTTCATCCGCCTGTATTGATGATGGGAGTGCCTGCGCTGTAGTTTCCTCCAGCAACCCCACAAATGATGAAGACGGATGGATATAGATTTAATTAAATCCTGACCTGACTATATGAAGATTGAGGGAGGTAATTGAAGATGAATGCACGCTATGGCTGCTAATTCAACCCTTGTTGCAAGAATTTCACAGAAGTGCACCAAAACAAATTAAGACACGTCGGCTAATTCTTTGTGGAGGCTCTTTGTGGAGGCATTGTTTGCCATCATGTAGAAAAAGGATTTGAATAGATTTTATTTTTAATATTGTAATATTTCTTCTTCTGTTGACAATTAATCATATGATTAAGTGTAATGTGAAAGAAAGAGTCACTTATGAGAAAACCTCAGACGCTAACCCCATGTCTACTTTCACGCAGAAAAATAAAGTTTCGATGAACACCGCCTAGGCTATCACAGAATGTGAGTGGCTTGCTAGCTGCTTGCTGATGCAATCTCCAAGCGAGCTGATGCAACCTGCTTTTACAATCGGTTGGGATTTTAAAACCCCTGTAGTCTGAACCTAGCTTTAACTGTGGTCAAAATATTCGGCTATTTAGCTGTTGTGAGTGGTTAGCTAGCTGTGAGCCACTCGCAGTTAGCTTCTTCGGCTACTTAGCTGTTGTCAGTGGCTAGCTAGTCTGTTGTTTTAAAATCCTAACCGGTTGTAAAAGCGGGTTCCATCACACGTTAGAGGATTGTAACAGTTATTCTCCTAATTTATTTCAAAAATTCGCACACTACAAGATTTACATACTTTACAGTGAGAATTTACAAAAGCAGAGGGCTAAACAAGTCTGGTTAAGGAAGACAGTCAACTCTTCTCTGTAGTTTAGCGAGAACTGGATGTGAGATTTAACAGTAGCCAATGTTAGGTACAGGACTAGCTCTCATTCTCCTTAATCTTCTTATAGACTTGAATCAATCATTGACTATTGTAGTCCAGCTCAGAAAGTAATAATGTAATTATCCATATTTTAAACGCTAAATATCAAACATATTTGAAATTATTGGGGCGGCAACAATGAGGCTGCGAGCTGTTTGGGAGGTTTAACAAAATCTCCTGTAGTCTGAGTCCAGCTTAAGACCACAACAGTGCTAAAAGGAGAGTGAATATTAGATCTGGATTCATCAGGTGGGCTCAAATACTTAATATGAATGATAAGATTGTGTATAGGCACTTGTTCACATTCTATTGCTACTGATGCACTAGCAAGACCATTTGTGGATCTTTCTCAAGAATTTATTTAACTGAAGCAGCTTTAATATTTAAATATTGTCACTAAAATTATAAATAATAAATACATGCAGCTCACTTTTTTGTATCTATTAGGTCAATTTAGTTTCGTAGCCTGAAAATGAACTCTCATATGCCTCAGATTCAACAGAAAAAAAGGTACTGTTGTACTAAAGCAGCAAACAGAACAGAGACAAAGTTAGTGATTAACTGGTGATCATAACACTGGATGTGTAAATAGGAATCTGTTTGCTAACGCATTAGCCTTAACAACTCTATGGCGGATCATATGCCCGATGGTGTGTTTTTAGCTTTTTCCGATCCTCCCCAAGTGGCCAAAAAAAAAAATCAATTAATGCAGCTGTAAGTGGCATTATAAGTCATTATAATCATAAGTGTTAAAAGCTAAGTAGCTTTCATTATGTTCTCGATTGCTCGGTGTAAATCGTGTAAACCAAGTAAAGCCGCACTACCCGCAGCATGTTTAACAGCTGCTCAATATTAAGAGAATTTTGAGACTCTGTGCTGCATGGAATGACTTGTTCAGATGAGTGTGTGGCTCTCGTCGCTGGGCTTCATGTCTGCAGAACAACATGGGCTCCCTCTGTCGGCCGCCGGCCAGCTGGCCCGTGCTCTCCCTGTAAAAGAGGGGAATGTGGAGCCAGTGCGACTGTCACAGGAGATAAATGGGGGTCCAGGAGTGTTAGGGCCACTGTTCCTGCTCTGTTCCAAAGAAGAAAAAAAGAAACATCTTCAGAGATGAAGAAATTCACTTGATACAACCTCCGCTGAGAACCAGTGACTGCTATTCTAAGGCCGTGTGCTTCCTTATATTGAGCTGCTGACTGCTGGTGTTTAAACCCTCGTGTGCCTGCCTTTCTTTCTCTTTTCCCTTCCTCTTTTACACACCCTCCCCTCTCTGGCTTTCTGTTTGTGTGTACGCGTATGTGTGTGTGTGTGTAAGTGTGCGAGTGTGTACATTTCTTTCTCTGTCTCTGAATACGCCGGCGCTTGTGTCTCGGAGAGTTCACTGACTCTAAAGGATCGATGAAGGGAGGAGATTCAGAGCCAATTATTTTCAGCTTAATGGTCCCTAGGGTGCAGGGGTGAGCAACAACAAAACGCCTTCAAGAGACATCAATTCTGGACAAGCCAGCTCCTCCATCTCTGCACTGCCACAGTGTGGGCATCAACTCCCAGCTCTCTGGAGGAGAATGAAGCGCACGCCACAACACGCGCGCACACACACATGCTATAGGACACACATGTGGTTATGGACACACACTGGAGTCACAGCAGCTGGGAAGCGTAGACTTGGTGCGTCAGTGCACTATGCTGACAGAGGATGCTTCACATAACTATCAGCACTGAACCAGGAAAGCTGCTTGATGGCAAACAGATGCTGTGACGCAATCCACTCAAACATACAGGAAAGGAGAAAAGAAGTAGAGTCAATGGACTATTACCATGTTTTATGTTCAAGCAGTTCCTGGCCGGTTTCCATTCACGTCACAGTGGCATGAAATGAACTTGAAACACGATTGAGATAAGTAACGCATAATTTTTTTTCAACATCGCATGACGTAACGTGAAAGCACAAAGTACTATGTGTCACGTTGATCTACTTCTATCATTATTATATATTGCTCAGTAATATTCTGTGCTTAGAAGTGTATGAACCAAATTTTCCTGTTTCCATACATTACTAATGATGTTAGCGGGATTTTGGTAAATATGTAGGAAAATGAGCTGACGTGACAGATTTTTTTCTCCTTTTTTTTTTACTTCTGGCAAATGTAGGATGTCACTAACTGAAACAGTTGAGGCAGGCTGAAGGAAATATATTTTCGCCAAAAAGTAGACGTACTGTCACATTATATATTGAAGCACGCTGATGGTGTTTGAGATCGTAACAGGATCAGAGGCGAATTTTTCCTTCAAACAGCTTTTCTCAGAGTCTCCCCGCACACATCCCATTCATCTTTACTTTACCTTTATCGTTTGAACGGAATAAAAACACAGTTGTCTCTTCTGATAATTACCTCAAAAGATTGGGAAGGTGAGGAACCTGCTGGGCTCGGAACCATCTCCTTCCCCTGGTTGCCGAGCAGCAGGACGCCAGGTTGTTTAAAGCAGTCCCACTGGGCATCTCAGAGGCGGCGTTCAATGAGGCGCCGCCGGCGACACTTTCCCCCAACAGCTTAGTGCTCATCAACTATTTAGATATGCACTTAACGCTCCTGGGGAAGCTAACGTCTATCTGCCGGTGGGTGGAGGGAGAGAGGAGCGCTCGTCAACATAATGGTGAGGACATAAGAAAAGGGGAAATTATTTGCAGGACTATGCATATCGAGAACCAGGCCCGATTAAAACACCTTCCTTGGATGTTATCGTCCGATTTAATGGCCAATGAGTTGTCAAAGTGAGCGTTGATATGAGTTAGTATGGCCCTACTCTAGCTCCTAATTGGCTCAGCATCACCTATCGGTAAGCCGGGTCACTGCATTATCTATCCATGTTTGCTGTTTAGTTTGTCACCTATTACATAGAGTCTTTATGGTCTCACTGGGTTGCTATGGTGGGTTTTGCTATGGACGGTGGTATGGCTGAAAATTATTTGGATGCTATTTTAATCTTTGCATTGCATAGTTCTATGAGCTATAATTTTTGTGCCAGTTTATTATCTTAATACCTTTAACTCAACACTTCAATGTCCCTTGATAATTCAGCAGTATGACAGGTTAATGCTAAGTAATGCTGCGACTATTTTGATAGTCCATTAATCTCTCAATTATTGAAACAATTAATTGATTAGTTCAGTCCACAGCACAAAGATCATTTCACTCTCATAGAAAACTAAAGAAATCAGAAATGAATCAGATTTGAGAAGCTAAAACCAGAGAATTTGGACGTTTTCTTCTTAGAAATGACTCAAATTGATTATCAGAATAATTGGTAATTTATGTAACAGTTGGCAATAATTGATTAACCATTGCAGCTCTAATGTTAAGACCACTTTGGGTTATGCTACAAAACTTTAATTTACTATTATATTTACTTGTGACTGAATTTATTCCAAACTGATTAAGACTACAGATTCATTGGGGGGGGGAGTCTTTTCCTAACTTTCACAGACACATGGCTAACCCCAATCTTTACATATAACCATCAATAAACCTGAACTATAAACCAAGTCATCACCCTGAAATGAATATTACATTACATTAATGGGTACTTTCTTTTTGTCCCCAATGACATGACTGTGTAAACAGAGTTATATCCCCACAACATGGGGAATACCTAGACAGCACATGCTGTACACACACAACCACATTGGATTACGCAGCTCACAGAAGGACATTGTGTCGTGGGTGGACTTGGTTTTGGCAAAACTATCTGAAATAAACCAACATTTTGGAAGAAGACCAATGTAGCTATTACACATTTGGATGTGAGACTGCGTTGTCCTGGCATTATCTAACTGACCAATAGATGTTAATGTCCTGCTGACCTTACTACGAGGTAGAGTAAGGACATGGTACCTCATATCTGTGCCCTCAATAACAACCCATTACAGCCATTTAATCCGCTGATGAAATTCGAATTGGGTTATTAAAAACCTATATGGTGGTGGCTGGTTTAGTTTCTTCTGCAGGAGTGTGGGGGGGTGGTCTGATCCCATGGGTGACCCCCCCCCCACCGTCTCTATTCTGCCTCCAAGTCAGTCTCCAGGCACAGATGAGGTTTCTTCCTCTTGTCTGAGACCCCTCAGTCTGTCTGCTCTTACTTCCCACTCTCTCTCACACAGGACCCAGGCTCTCAGATCCCACCCCCCTAAAAAAAAAAAAAAAAAAATACCACCTCCACACACCTCCACCACTAACACACCTCCTCTTCCTCCTCAGTCCTTCCATCTCCATCGCGTTCCCAGACTCCCACAAGCAACTCCATGAGGGGTCGCATGATGAATGAGCAGACACTCAGCAGGACCTCTGTGTGTGTGTATATGTTTGTGTGTGTGTATGTGTGTGTGTGTGTCTGTCTGTGTGTGTGTGTATGTGTGTGTAGGGGGAATACGCACACGCACTTATCTGTATGTGTGTGTGTGTGTGTGTGCACATTGGTCAGAGAGTGATGACCACAACTGCCAGAGTGATCACAGTGGGATTCATTACAGCAACAGACAGGGCCGCCTCTAAAACACTGACCGTGTGTGTGTGTGTGTTTGTGTGTGCGCACGCATGTCTTGACAGGCCCTCCACTAAAATGGCGTCTGAGGATTACACACTGACTGGGATGGAATAAACAGTGCTGTGCGTTTGTGTGTGTGTGTGCGTGTGTGTGTATGTGTGTGTGTAGTTTGATAAATTATTTACATCATTGAGAAAGCAGCGTCGACACTGTTTATGCCCACACCTGCTCTTCTCAGTGCTTAAAAGATGATTTATGTGTTATGGTCACATCGGATTTCAGCAACTATTGGTCCAGGCGTCTTTTGGGACCTGGAGTGGTGGTTACAAAGTGCCGTTGGCTCGTTTGGGAGGCGGCGCAGTGAGAGAAGAGTAGCATCATATAACTGAACCAGGCAAACTCCTGTCCAGAGAGCTGTTACAGCAGTTTGTTTGCTCTTACACTCAAATGAGTTATGGACACACTAAGGGGGGGGGAACAGTTGCAGCGTAAGAAACTCTCATCAGGATAGGTTGACACACACTGCTGGAAGTTAAAGCCCTCCGCTAATGCTCAACTTAGCAAAAGAGGAAATCAGGCCATTCTGTGCACCGCATCTCAAAATATACATGAATCAGACACTACACATGTAAATGTAGCTGTTGTAGTAATTTTGTAGGAAATGCAAATGAAAAGTTAAATTATTATATATTAAATTATTATAAGCAATTATTTGCACTTTTGCTCAAGTCATTACATTGAGAGGATGTGTTGCTACAGCCTTACTTGGTCTGATATGACCAGTAGCTTATGGTGGCTAATGTAAAGTAATGTTAAGATAGTGTTGTTTGACTGACATTATGTCTCTACTTGTGCTACATGTAAATATTTTAAAGGTTTTATCACAAAAGCAAAAAAAAAAAAAATAATAATGCAGTGCTTCCCAAACATAAAAAAACATATTTTGAACACAAAACTGCGATTCTTCTTCTACTTTTGCTTTATTTCTTATGGATTTGTCTATTCTACCTCCTCAAGTTTCCAAAAGTCAAATCAAGTTCAAATAAAGTAAAATAAAAGTCTTCTTTCTAAATTTGCAAGGTCAGCCGATTGGTTGATTGAAAGATTAATCAGCAACTATTTTGATAACTCAATAACTGTTTGTGGGATTGTAATATAATCTAAAACGTGATTATTTATTTCTTTTCTCAGTGAAACAGAATTAAAAACAAGTTAGTGAGTTAGTCAGACGCAACCATACCTTTGAAGATGTATCTTTGGACTGTAGAGCATCTTAGCATGTTTTTTTCAAAGTGGATAGAAGTGGACCTAGAAGTGGATATTGAAAGAAATTCAAATGCTACACACAGGCTGTAAGATACTGCTGTACCAAAAATAATGTTTGCACATTTAACATGCGTATATTTTTAGGTCAAAGTGTATTGTTTTCCCCATTTGTGACAAGTTTTCAACCGCCATAGCCACACCCCACCCTTCTCTTTCAGAAAGTGTGAGTGAGCGACTGGCTAGAGCTGATTGGTGGCTAGCTGAGTTAGCTTCTAAGTAACTAGCAACTTTTAGCGACTAGTGATTAAGTCGCAAATAAAAGGTGACAGATAAGAGTGTTTGGATGGAATTAACATCTACACTGTGAAGGTTATGTTAGCCAGGTTAGCTGCTGAGCTAACATAACTTGACTGAGGAATTTAGTGAAAGGGTCGCTAAAAGAAGGTAACAGCTAAAGGTGCTTGAATGGAGGGTTGCCACCTGTCTTGTAAAATACTGAACTGTCCGTTTTTGATGCTTATATCTTGTGTCCTATCACACGATTTGTTCCGTATTTTCGTACGTTAGTACTCTACCCTGAAAACACTATGTTGCGACATGTTTGGATTGACATTAGTAAGAAATTCAGTGGGGTGTTGCATGAAAATGGCAGTGAATAGTCAGAGACAAAGATATGCCTATGTGTAATAAATATATATGGGTTTTACAAAAAATATTTGACAATTTGAAAAAAAAATATTGAATATATTCACAATATTCTAATTATTTTATGTGCATGTGTAAAGTATTTATGTAGTAAATGTTATGTTACACTGCAAAAAATGAAATTAACAAGTGAAAATGTCTTGTAATTGGTACAATTAGTCCAATATTTAACAGAAATACCTTATTTCATTGGCAGATAATTTACCTTATTTCAACATATAACATTCTCTTAAAACAAAAAAGATCAAATTAAAAAAAAAAAAACTTGAAATAAGCTAATATCTGCCAATGGAATACAATATTTTTTTTTACCACATATATTGTATTTTCAACAAATAAAAATATCAGTCATCCAACACAGTCTTTGTGATCTATTCACTTTCTATTGCTGACTTTATCATTGGGCTCTTACTTCTTGTTGCTCGTCTCTGATCCGATGTTTTAATTCTTTATATAATGGATGCTTTACTCTAATCTCATGTTGAGAATATTGTCCACAACCTGGGTCAGTCAAGACTCCAATCTCTCTCATTTCAGTCTCACATCAAATCCATCACCAAATCTGCTTTCTTTAACCTCAAGAAGATCTCCGGATTCCGGCCATTACTGTCCATTCTTGGTTGCTAGCTAGCAAAGCTCTGGATAGGCTCCAGTATGTCCAAAACTCAGCTGCTAAAGTTCTAACCTGCTCAAAATCCTGCCAGTACATTACCCCAATTTTCATCCACTATCATTGGCTCCCCATTGGTGGGATTCTACTTACTGTTGCCCTCTTTGCCCTTTTGTTTGATTGTTTTTGACAACATCAAAACTTCCCACACCCAGTATATAGGAACAACCTGCTGGTGGTTTAAATCAATCTATTTTTGAAAGATAATTTCTTAATTATAGAATATTTAAAATTCCCACTGTTACGTAATTCCAAATGAAAGATACAACAGCTGAATTTGCAAAAAAAATTCACTGCAAAAAAATGTAATCTTATCACAGGAAAATATCTTTCATTGAGTAGAATTATCTTGGATTATCTTATACCATTGTTACATAATTTTGCTTATTTCAAGTTCTTTTTTTTTAATTATGAGATTAAAAAATACAAAATATGAGATAAAAATACATTAAAATAAAAATTCAAACAGTGTAATCACATTTTAAGAAAACAAGACTAAATTGACCAAATCGAGAAAGTAAGTAAAATTATCTGCTAATAGAATATAATATTTAAAAATAATTCTACTTAATACTGGATTACTTGCACCAAAAATAAGATATTTCAAGATTTTGTAGTGCTTTTACTTTTCAAATTCATATACAACCATGTTTTGTCCTCACAACTTCAACCACTTGAACTCCAACCCAAACCGATCCACGTTGCCCCGTGACGCTCACATGAATTTCCCTCCGAAAGTTGCACAAGCATTGCTCTGCTTGTACCGAGCAGAAGTGAAACACAACTTGTCTGGTGCATCTTAGCTTCAGATTGCATCATTTTCCCCGTAGTATCCCCCAACATGTCCCAGATATCAGTCTCCTGCTGCAGACAGGGGTGTCACAGCCGGATTTACATACAGCCCCAGCAACGCAGACACCCAGCGGTACCGCAACGCCTCACACCAGCTCAATATTTCATAGCCGTATGAAATATGCCTGAATGTGTGCACGGCATCTGCCATCTTTGGGGCTTTGCAGCCCCCAGGAGGCCCGTTTGATCTGTAATTGGGAAGTGTGCTGAATTAATCAGCAGTTTATCCGCTTTTTAATTGAAATAACACTTTCAAAAAAAAAAAAAAAAAAAACACGGATAACACAGAGAACAGCACCACTGATCCTTCCTGTATTGTCTTACGCTATTGTCAATTTTCGTCTGGGTGTTCACTAATGGCCCGCTGAGATTCTGGGAGAAAATTACAATAGTGACGGGAAATCAGAAAGCTAATAGAGAGAGAAATATCTTTAGTGTGCAGTCGAAACATTGTCTGACTGCTCCGTGGAGGATTCATGTGATGTTTTTGATTAGATCTTTTTTTTTTTTTTTTTCAGTCTTTCATTTTTGTTTTGGGGTCTTTTGTCGATTTCTCATCACATTTCCGCGCAGTTTAAAAGGGCAAATACTCCACAACAGTGAAATTATATGGATTATATAATCCATAAAGTCTATTTTGCATGTCTGCTTAGCGATGCCTGAGGCAGCAGTGAGCTCCTGGCAGCACTGCCACCCACAGACCTTGCTTTATAACCCTGTTGCCGCATCCAAGTCCTAACTCTACATACACTGTAAAAGAGAAGTAAAACCCTTACCCTGATTAAAGCAGCAGTAAAATGTATCTTCTTGCTATGTAATGTAATAATTTCATTTAAATGCTACAGCACCCATCGAGAAAGAGTTTAAAGCTGCACTATCCAATATCTTTTATATTAAGAATGGATTTCATCCTAAAGATAGCAAATATAGTGGAGCGTTTAGCAAATAAATAGCAAGACGATCGTCTCAGGTGTTGGTAAAGACTAAACCAGAGATAAAAAGAGAGTGTTACTATTAATGGATGATTAAAGCAGAATGGAATTGAGAAAACAATATTTTGGACACCATTTCTATGATTTTTGCCATATTTTATGCCCTCAAGCCTCATGTTATTCAGATAAAACTAAACAAGTCCTCTGGTTTCAGTCATTTTTAAGCAAAAATGTAAGAAAATCAGGACTTTTCTACAGTCAGACACAACCAGAAGAGATTTTGAATGCAGCTTTGGACTGTGGGGAACTTAACATCTGTTTTTCATTATTTTCTGACTTTCTATGTTCAAAACAATAACTGATTCAAAATCAAATCAAAGCAATGATCAGTAACTTAAAGTTGTAGTGCAGGACTTTAGGGTCCTCTACACTACAATAGTTGATATGGTGAACTTATTCTCAAACAGTTGCTTATTTTACAAATTTTACAAATCTGGGGCTATTTCTGGGCATTCTGAGCCTTTTATGTCTGTTTTTGGTCTCCACCAACTTCTGAGGGAAATGTCTGGCTAGCTAGCTGCTAAATGTTGTGATGTTGCTCACAGCAACTTGTCTCTGTTTACCATTTACCAGGTAGTGTAATGGAGGCTTTGCTAGTTTTGAGAGTGTTCCAACACAGTAAAGTTGTAGATGGATAGCTGAACATTAAGCTGGAGCTCTGTGAAGTGTGTGATAATTCTCTGGAAAAAAAAAACAGTGATCATAGCAGCTACTTAAAGCTGCACCAAGAGTGTTTCCCTCCCTTCCTTTTAGCCTCTCACACTTAATTGTTCTGGTTTTCCACTCTCAGACTTGTTTCAGCGACAAAGAAAGTGTTAACTATCCCACTTTACACTACCTGCCTGGCACCAAACAACAAATAGACAATGTTAGCAGCTAAATAATGCAGAAACTGTAGCTAGCATACATAACATAGCTAGTGGCTAAAGAGCCTAAGGATATAATGAGAGTGGATATTGGTCTTTAAACTAGGTGGCTAGAAAGATGACTGAATGATGAGGTAGGTTTCTCTCTGCTCTCCCGCAGGTGAAACCTGACTATGATAACATGTCATCAATGACAACTTTATAAGGTGACTTTTACCTTTCGGTCTGGGGTCAGAGTGCTACATAAACATGCAGCAGGCAGAGAGGCAAATGGGAACACAATCACAGGACATGGCCGCACTGCCATAGATACTCCGTCAACAATCAATCCTCAGCATGAATGGAGAAATCAGGACTTTATGTAGGGGGCCCCGCCTCCAGCTCAGCCAATCCACAGCAGCCATGCAACAGGATGCCTGACAATCTGCTCCAGAGCCAGGATCTATCAATGGACACAGATGATACAGAAAAAAAATGGAGAACTCTTACTTTCCACCAAATTAATGAACAGAACAGAACAATTAACACAGAGAAAATACAACTGTCTGTAAAAGTGGCAATATGCCATGTTGTGTTTCCAGCTTAATTTGCTACATAATGCATCCAAAAATCAATCAATCAAACAATGTAATTGCTAATAATCTTACTACAACATTCAAATGTGTATCTGTCAATGGATCTGAAAACATAACTACATTATTCTACATGGTGGTGGAACCTGGGTCCAAAATGTCTACATTTACATTTTGGTTGGCCTATAACTAAACACACAATGCTAACAACATGCTAGCCTAGCAATTCCATGATGGTATTCTGTTGCCAAATGGCAATGTACACATTTGAACAGTTTTCCATTATTAAATGATCAAATACAATGCAAGCAATTACATAATAATTAACATAATGCACATATTCTTCTTTCCCAGTTGAAACATTTCAAAAATACTTTTTTGGGTGATATTTGAGGAGCAAAATGTCGAGGCCCTTCCCTGTTAAGAGTTCTGTGGGAAAGGCCTTCACAATTTTTAACAAAATGAAAAACACATTTAAACACTGATATTAGTTCTCTAAAGGTCCCACTTCTTTTGAATACATTATATAATTTATAATTGGCGATGTACTCTGTGTGTGCAGTAGGCATAAAATGGGTTTGTTGCCATGTGGCAACAACTAACCTTCACTCACTGTAAAATATACATCACTTAAATGTTAAAAAGCTTATATTATTGCATATCATTACAGTTTTGTGCAACCAGAACAGTACACTGTCACTGCTGCAAAGGCTCAGAGGTATGCTTAAATAAAGTACAAATTATCCATATGTCGTAAATACAGCATCTCGATGGTTGCTCTCTGATATTGCTATATTTATAGTGATTGAACAAAGAATGGAGGTCTCTCCCACCTTCCCCCATGACGGTAGTCATAGCAGAGGTGATATAATAAATTGTTGCGGTGGAGATCAATGTCTGTGGGAGGAAGGGAGCGAGTCTCATTGTTCCTGCTCTCTGTGTTTCAGCTCTTTAAGGCACATCCCGGCTGCCTGCATGACGGATGGCGTCCATTCTGGAGTGGCCGTTTGGTACTTGGCATCACGGTGGACTGGGAGTCCAGGGCCGTCAGGTCTGAGATGGTGGCTGTCCCTAGCGCTCTCCAGGACGGGGCCCCAGGGGGCCTCCGCTCTGCCTAGATGGAAAGGAGGCACCATAAATCAGCCTGTCTGGGGGGCTATGCTCTGCCTTCACCATCCATCTCAGCCTCTGGTCCCTGATGGGAAAGATGGGGCAAGAGAGGTTGTGAGGCAGAGGGTGGAAGGGGTTCACATACCTGGGGAGAGGGAGGAGAAGCTGCTGGAGACAGGGCAGGGTAGGGGTCTCTATCTGCCCAATGATCCAGTAACCAAGGGGCCAGGAGAAGCTGTGAAGAAGAACCACCAGAGTGGCCCCACCAAGAGTGAATCAGGAGCAGATAGAGTATTGTAGTGGAGTGGGCCATTATTTCTGTGTTTTAGCCTCTTTTCTGTGTTCCTGTGATCCTGTAGAAGCAGGAACGTCACTGAAAACTCATCCACTGAGACAAGAAGCACAATCACATACAAAGTTAATACAAAGTTGAAAATTGAATATAGCGCAATAGACTCAACGTGAATGGCACGTATGATGCAAAGTTTTCCCTAGTTCAAAAACTTCAACTACAGGAACAGATCTTGAAGTATCACAAAGCTGGAACTTACTTTAATAATTTTTGGGATTAGGGCTGGGCAGAATATATCGTGCAGAGGTAGAAATATGACCACGTGTCAAGATTAGTCAATATCATTTCAACTTCCCAAAAGAAAATCCCCCCAAAAAGGTACCTTGTCTATGAAATTCTGGCTGCAAATTCCCTTTTGGCCCCTTCATTTCAATGTTTAGCCATTTCTTATACATACGTATATGAGTGAGTTCCTCATATACGTATGTATATATACGCACAACACATACAAATCCTACTGTTTTTTTGGTAGATTCCAAAGTATTAATTTGTATAATGCTGTGAATTTTATATTGCACATTGTAGTTATTGTTCTCATTTATGTACCTAAATCCTATTGTTTTGAGTCTCTTTTTTAACTTAAAAGTTGTTGTTTTTCTTATGGAGCTTCCAGATATCCACCCTCCCTCCATTTTCAACTGGTAATGTGGGGTCAGGTGGCAACAGGCTAAGCAAGCCCCCCCCCTCAGCCTCCCCTCTCCCCAGCAACACCTTCCAGCTCCTACTGGGGAATCCTACGGCGTTTCCAGGCCAGACGAGATATAGAGTATAATCCCTCCAGCAGGTTCTGGGTCTCGGAGGGAACTCGGAGCAGAGCTCTACTCTGAGTTCCCTCCGGATGTCTGAGCTCTTCACCGTATCTCTAGAGCTGAGCCCAGCCACCCTAGATGGACCAGTAAATTGAGAGCTTTGCCTTCCGGCTCAGTTCCCTCGTCACCTTCCGACTCAGTTCCCTCTTCACAATGGAGTGGTACAGTGCCCGCTTTATGCAGATCGCAACAATCCGCCTGTCCATCTCCCGCTCCATTTTACTCACACTTGTGAACAAAAGCCCAAACTCCTCCAGGTCCAAAAAGAGAAGAAAAAAATGTTATAAAATATGGTATGATTATTTAAAACCATTTATTCAATTTACATGATACTAATAAACACAGGGTCTCAACCCACAACCAGTCATTGAGGAATTTGGCTGTTTGCTCTGGTTGTACTTTAGTATGAACCAGTTTTTTTTTCTTAAAAACAAAACTTTTTCCACATTTGCACTTCCACACTCCTTTGTTTTGGAGTCTCTTTTGACAATTTTACAGCAAACGCACGGACACATCACATACACAAACACACGTACACCAGGTCATACAGAGAGGGAGAGGAGAGAGAAGCTCCTGTCCCCTCACCTCGCAAAGAAATCGCTGGTCTTACCTTTTATCATTGCTGTTCTTCCTCCATTTCTGCATCCAACCAAGCACAGAGCAGACAATCTGCTTCCTGTTTACACTGGCACACACATACCCAGAGTATGTGAATGGTCATGTGATGTGTTTTCGGGCGTGCCAGCGTGGATGGATGTAAATTATGAAATAAGCTAAAACGCTTGTGTAGCCAGCTCTCGTTTTCATTAATGTAACAACAAATGTAAAAGTCTACTAGTAGAATCGGTGTGAGCAGCCTCAAATGTTCTTTACCCTATGATCAGATGATAGAAAAATCATTCCCTAGTCTTATCTTAAGTGTGACTGCTTTATAGCTACTTGTGCTGCTTGTTACTGAGGTCTGAGAGGATGGAAGTCGGAGCATGAGCTCATATCAAAGGGTAACAAGAAGAAGCGGAGACTGATTTTGATTGTGAGAGCAGTGAGTTGTGTGTGTGTGTGTGCCCGCATGTGTGCGTTTGCGTGCGTGTGCGCCTGTGGCAGTAGCAGGGGTCGAGCAGAGAAGGCTTTCGCTCCGTATCTTCAAACAGGCGGCATGGCTCTATGCAGCAGGACCCTGCAGACGGTGGCAGCGCCGGGGGCTGCCGGGGTGGCTGAGAGGAGTCACACCTCTTCAAAGAAACAAGACACAACTGCAGGGCAGAGCATCTGATCCAAGCACGCGCCTCCATCCTTCAATCACCGCAACGAGGAGAAGAAGAGGGAGGAGAGGGTGACTCCTCTATTCGCCACCGCCTAACTCTCTCTCTCCAGTGCAAACAAGAGAGGAGAAGAAGTGAAGGAGCTACCATTACAGCCTGTCATGCAGCTTAAACACCCTGCTCCATCTCCCTCCATCTAACCTCCTGGGAGAGGAGAACCAGAAAATGTGCCAAAAGCTACAGAATAAACTAGAAAAAGACACATTTTCTTTAAAATAAAATACAAAAAAAAGTCTTCACACAGCATGAATAACAAGTTCACATGCAGTGGTGTCAAGTTGAAAACTTTGAAGTATTGTAGTAGTAGTATTTGAAGAAGTAGTAGTGGTAGCAGTACTTCTAGCTGAGGTTGTAATATCGGGAGATGCAGCAGAAGCTGAAGTAGTTGCACTACTAAGCAAAAGTAGCAGTTGCAGTATACTAAATGTTGTTGTATGTTGGCAATGCTAGCAGTTAGAGTAAAAGTACCATAAATAGTAGTAGCAGTGGTAGTAGTAAAAGTAACAGTAGCAGAGGTAGTAGACATGGTAGACACATGAGCTCCTAAATACTGTAGAGATTTCTGAAACCCATATTAGATCAAAACTACCGGGGTTTGTTGGATATACACCAGACCACTGCAAAATTATCAGTTTTTATAGTCATAATAGTCAAAATAACAAAAATGATACAATGTACTCAGACCTCACAACATCATCAAATTAATTTTAAAACAACATAATACTACTGTTTACACGTAAGAGTTCAGAAATCAATATTTGGTGCAATGACCCTTATTTTTAATGGAATTTGTTATTTTTATGGAATGGGCTGTAATACATGTAGAGATGCTGATTACAGAAAAAAATGCAGTGGTCTCTTATTTTTTTCCAGAGATGTATGCTGGGAACCAGCGTCACCGTCAGCGATAAAAAAAAAAAAAAAGTTTCAAATAATGAAAAATTATTAAATAAAAGATACAAACGGAGAAATCACCTTACAGGAAATGGCAGTGAATATTTTCTGCACCGCAAGTGAGAATACAGCGTCTAAGGGATGTATTTCTATGCAGTAGCATTGGTAATAGTCACAGGGAGTTCCACTGGCACTGGGAGGAGTCCGTTGCTTCAAAGAAAAGGAGTGAAAACTGTTGGGGGCGCGCGCCTCCACGGCGAGGAGCGGAGACTACCAACTTTCGTCGCTCCCGAACTCTCTCCAGTGCAAACACGAAAAGAAAGAGTGCAAAAGTTACCATTATACCATGTCACACATCTTAAACACCCTGCTCCATCTCCCTCCGTCTCTCCTCCTGGGAGTAGAGAACCAGAAAATGTGCCAAAAGCTACAGAATAAATAAGAGAGCTGGAAAGGGCGGCTGGGGTGGGGTGGGGGACACACGACTCTCTTCAAATGAATGCTAATTCTACTAACACCCCGCCGCCGCCACCACCTCCACCACTGCACCCCACCACCAACAACTTTGTTCACATATTGATGCCGTTCTTGCAATCAACTTCAATGGCACGAGCCATCTTGTGGGGAAGAGAGGGGCAGATCGAGCCAGGAAACGCTAGAAAGAAAGAGAGAGAATGTCAGGAAAAATAGGGGGAAAAGTGAAAACGGGGTGGGGGGGGGGGGTTCCCGATTATTTCTTCGCTCGGGCCCGACCGCTGCTTTCATTAGCCCCCCCCATTAATTAGCCTCCTTGAGCTCATTTGCAAGTCAATGGCTGTGGCTGTAGGACCGGCGGCTTTGAGCCACAGCGCCCCTGTGATCTCTGGGTCCTCCAGCCCCTCCACCCCTCACACTCTGGATGCAAGCCTTCCTGACAATTAGTACAAAAGAGATTCATGCTCCGTATAGCCGATACATTATTCATATTTTCTCCTCACTTAAATAAATCATAATGTTCTTGAGGGTTTTACTTAAACAACATGCTTTCTCTCCCTCTCTCTCTCTCTCTCTCTCTCTCTCTCTCTCCCATCTCCTGGCCCTCTTCGCTAACATGAAAAAAAAATGAAATCAGTTTGCACTGACCTTGCCCCATATTTGGGTCACTTTCCTCTACAGTGCGAGACAAGCAAACCCCCCCACCCCACCCCCGTTAAGATGATGGGTCTGAGAAAAGAGGACAGTTTGTCCACCAGCGGAGGCTCTCTTTCTTAAAGCCCAGATCAGACCCTTTAACTTCTAAGAATCACACAGTTTTCTGATTTATCAAAACGGCGTCCCACTTTTATTATGCAGAATCGTCATTTTTTTTTCTTTTTCTTCTTCTTCTTCTTCTTCAGACACCCCGGGTTGAAAGTCCTCCCTGAGTTCTCTTGACTGCTCCCCCAGAAAGGCAAACTGCAGCTCTGTCTGGAGGATTGCGGGGGCCTCGACGCCTCTTATGTCCTCCGCATTGATCTGTTAGCAGTGTTGTGCTGGACTAGCGCGGTCTGGACAGAGCAGAGCAGCTGTCTCAATGATTTAGCAGCCCTTTGTACTATTATTCATCTGACTGGAGGGAGTCCGTGTCCAGCTGAGGGCTTGCATCTTTCATGACCACTTGCAGTCCATTCAGACAAAGGTACTTCCATGGAATACTTTCGGGACTCGCAGTGCATGTATATTGATGTATATGGCTGCATATTGATTTTGTACATCTTTATTTCATTGTGAAAAAGGAGGAGACTCGCTTATGCTAAAATACGAATCCTGTGGTTTACCTTTCCAACCGCCTCCCTCTCTTTTTGACGCTGATATCTTCGGACGGACGCCATCATATATCCCGGCTTGCGTATCGTGTCGGTTAATCCGTCAATGCGTGCCGACAGCTGTCTCTTTTCAGCGAAAACTTTGCCACTCATTTGGAAAGTTGCGCGGTCTGCGGCTTCAAGGTGCATAATCCTCCACTTTCTCCCTCTCAGAAGTTCCTCAGCCTCACTTTAGCTGTTGTATATTTGAGTGTTTTACTCCGGGTCCAGGAGATCTGAGGCTTCAACGGTAGACACAGCTAGCCTGTCACTTGAGACTGGGGAGAAACAGATAGTGCAATTAGCCGGCAGTGAACATGTTTATCTGTCAGCCCAAAGACAGGATGGGATGGCTTTGAGGAGAAATAGGAGAAGGGTGGTGGGGGGGGGGGGGATCCTACTGCACCTTTTAACTGTGTACAGGCTATTAGACTATTTCACAGAACTCATTTTCAGATACAAAAAGGGGAATGCCGGTGCTCCCCCTCACCCAATTAGGAGAAGAATCCCCCTTCTTCAGCATTTATTACACCTATTCAGTATTCTGGATGCTGCTATCAGTTTTCCATAACTAGGCTGCACAAAGAGCAAACGCTCCATTTGGTGTGATTTGTTGCCCCGCTTGACCACTTCTTTGTCTCGGCCGGGCTGGCTAAGCGCTGCGGAATGGGGTAACCCCCGCTGTTTTTATCAAGTCTGCTGAATCCGTAATGAAATAAGTGAGGGTGACAGTGACAGCGGAGGGAGGGGATAGAAAAAAAGATAGCAGAGGTAAGAGCAACAGACCGCCTTATTTGAATCATTTAAGCAAGATGCAATTACGGCTGCGCCCAGCACGAGAGGCAACAGCCCATTTTTAAAGGCAACACAAATCAATGAGCGCAGCGATGGTGATGTGTTTGACAGAAGTGCCTGTTAGTGGTATACGGCTGCTCTCGAGGATCATTACACACCCTGTAGATAATACATTATCACCAAAAGGGAGGAATGAAAACAAAGAGCAGTGGGAGGCGAGGTGGGGCCAGTGGACCATCTGTATTATGGCTCTGGATTGCCATTCGAGAATTGAAAATGACACTCAAAGTCTCTCATATTATTTCTGGCACTTTTGCACAGTTTATATATAGTTATATCCTTAAAAGTGATGCATATATGTTTTTTTTAAACTAATTTGTGACAACCATAATGAAGTTAAAGCAAGAGATCTAAGTTTAGATACATTTCAAATATATGCACAGTTTAGCATTGAATGTTTTCCACACTGGGCTCAAATGTGCATTTGCAACTGTATTTAAAATTTAACAAAGTATCTAACAGTAATAACTATCCTTTATATTAACTATCCGTTAAAAATAATTATTAGATTATTCGTAAACCTGTTAATTAATGAGTTAATAATGACTTGTTAAGTGTTAAAGGATTTATAATGATGCCTAATAGATAGTTTATCGTTTATTAATTAGTTATAAATGGTAAATAACAGATAAAAGTTTATACATGTTACTGGGATGTTATTCTAAAGTTGCAACTATTCCTCATTTACTTACAGTTAACTGATTGTTTATGATCTATTACTAATATATAATGTATAGTATAAATCGTTAACATATAGTTAACAAGTCATTTATAACTCGTTAACAGCTTGGAAATTATCTATTGGCTATCTATAAGGCACAATTATAAATCCTTAAACTGTTAACTGTCATAACTAATTAACAGTTTATCAATGATCTATTAATTATCTATAAGGAATTGTTATAAATCCCTAACAACCTGTTAACAAACATTTAAGTGATTAATAACTCATTCAGTAACAGTTTACTAATAATCTAATAGGTATAACGGATAGTTATTACAAAGTGTTACCTACATATATTAGCCCATAGTTGCCAAAGGTGGCTCCATTTTTTTTTAACTTGTCTACTATCTTAAAGTTAATTGGCAGGTGTAATTGTATGATTGCTCTTATCAATTAAGACCATTCATATTTCTGAAAGCCTTTAGGGGGATCGGTAAATGTCTGAACTCAAACCAAGCTCCTAAAGCCCCTCAGTTAAAATGACGCACACTCTTCTAGTCTGGTAGTGTCAAATGCAACTGAGAGGCTGTTTTTCAACAGTCTATTTGTACTTATTGATGATAGTTATGCAAATGTTCTACATCAGCACATTGATGAGGGAATACGCTGGGAATACGATACAGCCAGCGAAAACAGTTGCATAGCGACTAAAGTGGTTCTGAAGGAATTATCTGCAGCCTGATACAGTAGTAACATTGATGATGCAATCAGGATTATTTCATCTTGGGCTTTTTATTACTACTGGACTACTTGTTACCAGAAGGTCTGCATTTTAAACTGGAGATGTACAATTTGATTGAAGTGGATTACTGTTTGAAAAAAAAAATGTTAGGCACATTTTCCTCCAAATTTGTTTTTTTGTTCCTACAAATTTAGAAAGTAGCTAGGCTACATTGAACCCGTATCATTTACTAGTATGGAGAGCTGTGACAGTGACTGATTTTTTAGTTCAAAAGTAGATTTAGAAGTAGATTATTAGATTTAGATTTTTTTTTTTTTTTGAATGAAGTTCGATGTTTGAACAAAAAACAACAGTCAACATGTCAGATCAGCTAACAAAATATGCTATAAAGTTGCATGAGGGAAAATGAAATGTGCTGTTTCTGCAGTGTTGCCAAATGGGAAATATTCAAGTACAAGAGGCTTAAATTAGCATGCTTTGAGGAAAATGATTGTACATGAGTCATAACCTACATGTAAATGTACACTTAAAACATGTATTTATTGAAAGAAATTTGTGATATTGCCTATAAATGTAGCCACATTGTTTAAAAAAAATGCTTAAGTAGTGATATGCATAGATATATATTGGACACTAATGACTCATCCAACATTTCTGTACACCGAGTGTCCACACGACAGCCATCTTGGGCCCACTCGCTCCCTTAGAGCATTATGTCTATGGCTGAAAAACTATTAAAATAACCATAACTTACAGTTTGGTTTGTTATAAACATCATTATTGTTGTTACGACACTACATACTCAAACTTCTGAATAGTTAGAATCATGAACTTAGAAGAACCTTCACATAAGTAAAAGCTGAAATAATATAAAGTAAAAACACATTAAGACTGCTATGACAATTAAATGAACAGCTTCAATTTCACAATATCCAATCAAATAACTTGTGTAACAAACCAAACCATTTGGAAATTGGTCAGAATGTCAGTGAGTTATGAGTATTTCTGTTATTTTTGATTGTTTTTGTGCAGATCTCTCACTCTATTGCAATTAGAGAAGCAGATTACAGCCGGAGCTGGACCTTCACAATATGGCCGCCATTGAGGGATGTCAGTACGTAGCCTGATCGATCCTCCTGGTTATATGATGTGTGGAAGGTGGGTAGCCTTTTGGAACTCGCTGAAACAAAAATGTCCCTGTATGTACTTGTTGGCTGCTTCAGTAAT
Source organism: Lepturacanthus savala (assembly GCA_030544235.1). Classification (NCBI taxonomy): domain Eukaryota; kingdom Metazoa; phylum Chordata; class Actinopteri; order Scombriformes; family Trichiuridae; genus Lepturacanthus; species Lepturacanthus savala. Next base: position 12,992,776 of record CM060473.1, read on the forward strand.
GACTCTTTTCGCCTCTCTCCTGTCCTCACCTTTCTATTGAGCACTCATTTTCTTTTACTCTTTTTTTCCCCACATGGATGCAACCGTAAGCTGCCTCTCCTGCAGACTCTTAAACGAGTGAGCCAGTCAATCACGCTTGGTGCATTGACACATGTAGAAAGACGTCATGCGAGAAGACATAAACGCAGATGTAGATTCCATATTTTACTATCGCGATCCTGTCGGGAAATTAATTCAAATGAAACAGCCTTGGTATAATACATGTCGGAAACCTATATCATACGATATGGGACTTTTATCATTATTGGTCATATATTGTAGTGCAAAATTATTGTAGAGAGTGACCCGTGCTGGGGAATAAAAGTCATATTATTTTACCTCTGATGCACTAATTCTGTATTATTTCCATTTTTATTCTTATCTCACAAGTCCCCCCAACGTCATGCAGTGAGTGCAATGCCAACCTATTTAAAATGTTGGATATTCTTTTAAAGGGAGTCATTTTTTTGGCAGATTTCAGGACAGGAACGTAATGAGATAGAAGGCGCATGGAATAAGGTCAGCGACTGTGTCAGTTTTGTGGGATTTTTTTTGGCCTTTTTCCTATTAGTAAGTCTTTACATTAGATGAGCTCCAGTAGCAGGCAGGCCCTGTGTTGGATATAACTTTGACTGAAGCCAGCACCTCTGGGACACGTCAAGCACCAGTGCTTTCCATCTCTCCCGTTCCCTCTTTGTGTTTCCCTCTCTCGCCCGCTCTCTCTCTGCCTGAGAACGAGGCCATCTGGTCTATGTTGGTGAAGCCAGGCATGCTGACTGGAGTCGGCGCGGGCCAGGGCAGCCTGCGTACTGGAACACAACTCACTTTGTATATTGCCTTGTTTTGGCCACGGAGCCTCGTTGATCCCCCCACCCACCCCCCACCACCCTTCAGCAGAACATTTTACATTTGGAACACTCCTCATTTACACTTGTACAGACGAGCCGGCACAGCGGCCGAGGAGTGGCATCATGAATAAAATTATCATATCAAAATATCAGCGGAGAAATTATCCTTTTCTTGCGCACAACGGCCTCCTTCTTTTTCAACGAGGAGAGGGAGGAGGAGGAGGAGGAGGAGGAGGAGGAGGTAGGCGCTGGGGATTGAGAAGCAACTGTGAGAACTTGTCAGAGGAAATTAGAGGGGGTTTCTGGACCATGCACTCACTGGCTAGAAAACAGGAATCAAGAGGAGGGACCCCCAGACTTGAGACCAGCCGTGTGTAAAAGGAAAAGAATCTCTCTCTCTCTCTCTCTCTCTCGCTCTCTCTCTCTTCCTACATCAGCTTTTTTAGGCGTTTGGTTTTTCTTCTCCTCCCCCTCCCAGTGATCTCCAGTCCAGCTCTCCTGCTTGAAACTGTCAAGTCAACATCTGCTTGTGGTAGAGTTCGGCGTATGCGTGGTTGGAAGTTAACCCCTTTATCCTGGCGGTTTCCAGGGCAAGGCTCCCCTGTACCTGGCGTGCCCCGCCACCATGGTTCTCTATGGAGGATCGTGGCTAGCCATTGGAGCTCCATGCAGGTCCACCCCTCATCTATCAGTGACAGTACCGGCTGACAGAGCACTTATTCACGCTTACTCATGAATATTCAATTCACTCCTACTTCAAGGGTACAAAAGACATATCTATACACAGGAGAGAGGAGCGGCATCTTTCTCTTTCTGTTCACTCTCTTGTATCTTCCCCCTCTTTTCCCTCTTTCCACCTCTTTATACATGTACAACCTAAACATCGGTGGCGACGTGCGGGCCTTAATTTCATGCGCATGTTTCATTAGATGTGTCGACCAGGAGACTTTTTTTTTTTTTTTGCCTGACACTTTGAGCAAGCCAACACAATCCTGCACCGTTTGCGCGAAGGAAAAATCCCATTTGTCCTTTGTCAGCACAAACACTTTAATTTGAGGCTTTCACTCCTGAGTAAGCAGCAGATCTCCTCAGAAGCCCGGAGAGACACAGGAAACGTATGTGGGTCCTTCAATCTCTCTCCCTCATCAGCAGAGGCACACCTCATTCCGCATGGCCTCCATGTTTTATCAGTCAGCAGGGGCATGCATAAGTCAAAAGGAGAGGGGAAAGAGCAGGTGTGTCAGCTTATAAATAGCTGGCGAGACCGGCAGGTCACACTGTTGTTGTGAAGATTTAAAGCCCCGGAAAATAGAGCTTGAAATAGTAAAAACGGGTACGTGATGTCGAAGTTGAGTCTCATGAAGCGTCCACAATCATTACGTTCATTACTAAATTATAAGAAATCAGGTAAAAACTACTTAAAAACAGCTCTTTTAACTGTGGATGTCAATCTGGGGGGAAATCAGGTTTCGTTGGGGGGTCCTCAGCAAATGAATGGAAAATGACACAAATTCAGCGTAATGTAGTATTATCAGATCTGTTAATGCATATAATAGTCATATAATCGAATCATATCCTTCCACATCAAATCAATCAACCACATCCACATCAATTTTGCCATGCCCGTCTTCCTCATTGCCTACTAGTCAAAATGCTGTTACATTCATTGTCATTGTTGACCTGCTAATTGTAGCTTGCTAGCATCAAGCTAGCTAGCATCTAGCTAACTAGATGCTAGTAATAATTCATGACAATGAACATGTTTTTAAAAAAGGAGAAGGCCAGATCACCAGCAACCTGAAGAGAAAAAAACACAGCTACTATTAGTTAAAACTCACAAGTATGACTGAAGTGATGTAGGAGCCACTAACCCCCTTAGACTAGGGTTGTAGCTACAGTGACTTCTCTCTCTGTCTCTGTCTCTTTCATTTAAATGACAGGAGAAACCATGAAAATTATTCCATTTCATGCATTTTAATTGTTTTTTGTTGCTTGTGCTTGCTAAAAATGACACTCTTTATAATGCGGGACAGAAATATTAAATATACAGGAAGAGACTTCAGATGTTATAATTATCACAATGTTGTCAAACTAAACAGAAATAATGGAAACAGATATATTCAATGTAAGTAAGAAAATTAATGCAATAAGTTGTATAGATGTGATTTTTGACATTTTCAAAAGTATTGACAATGGGCGACCAGAGGCTAATGCTATTTGAAGAACTGTTGCATGGGAAAGTTTGGGAACCCATGAGTTAGACTATTACTGTGTTTAAAATAACATACTGTACCTGTACTGCCTAATAAATGAATGAACAAACAATTATTAAGCCATCATTTTAACGGTTCATTAGACAATGCTTTGCTGTCTTCAGTTTCACAAATTATATCTCTTGGAAGCAGCATTGGGGCACGTCAGGTAATATAACAGTTCATGAGAGACAAAAGACCTTACTGAAAACTCACAAGTCAGTATGTACTATAAAAGGTATATTGTTATTGGGCAGTCGTCAACCTATTGTCAATCCACATGGAGCTCAGAATTAAAACCCAGCAAAAAAGTTGAACAGTGTTAAACTTTTGCTGCATGCAACCCGACATCATCCAGCAATGACTTGATAACTCTAACATAATGCATTTTATATAGCCCTAATCTAACCTGATCCTTGTGTCTAAACATAAAGGATTTGCCATTGTGATAGCTTCCTAGAGTTATTACAAATGCTAATAATTAATTACATTCAGTACTTAAAAAGGTACTTTTTCAGGGTTTTATTTGAAGTTCTGCACAGGTCGTTTTTCACATAAATATTGATATCACTCACTTCTGATTGGCTGAATTTGGCTTGGAAGACCAAAAAAGTAAGGGCCAGATAGGTGTGACAGTGGGGGCAGGTGGGCCATGCTGGGAACCTCTATAGCCAGAGGGAGCCAAAGTCAAGGTATGAGTTGGAAAACTGCATGGTTTGCAGGCTGTGTGCATTTCTGCATCTTTCCTGAATGTTTGATGCATGGGGCAGTTTTTTTTATACAAACCCTAGACCTTAGACTCAATAAATACAAAACAAAAAAAATGAAAGCGAAAGCAGCTATTTGCACGATATGGGATCTATAATGTGGAATTCTGGAACTTCCTGGATCATATTTCATTGTCTCCCTGGTACTTCAATCAACATATCCACCACCAGAAGCTGCAGTCTCTGTGGTACCATTTTTATGGTCTAATGATAATGATCAGTGCCAATCAGGAAGTAGTGTGCTCTTCAGCAAAGCAGAAGCTGTGGATGTGAAGGAAGAGCTGTAATACAGAGTTGGGAGTTGTCTAGGCCACTCACAGGCCATACTGTACGTCACAAGACGACGAACTTAGTATTGAACAGGATTTAGGAATCTGTAGACCTGTATCATCAAATAGTGTTGATGATAGTTGATGATAGATAGTGTTGGACTCAACAAGCCCTTGACCTTGCACAATGTGAACTAATGGGATATGATGGACTATGGGTTGTCGACTGTTGGTCTGCGCAAAAACAAGACATCAAATTAAGTTGCATCTTCAGCTTTGGGAAACAGTGATCAGCATTTTACCCCATTTTATGAATCAAACAACTCATCGATTAACCGGTTCTCAAAATAGTCAGTTGCAGCCCTACTTCATCCTAAAATACCAAACTCATAACATGCCATCACCATATTTTGGACTGAGTATATGGTTTTCTCAAAATCCATCCGTGTAAAATGAAAGGTGATGTTTGGCCCTGCTAAAGCATGTCAGGATGAGCAGAGGATTTGACTCTGAGTTGTGTTTTGTGATGATCAGTGCTTGTAGCTCTCTAGGTGCGATGAGGACTTAATTAGCTGTTTGTGGACCTGGCGGCTGTGGGTTGCACTGCGGATTGCATGCGACGATGCTGGGGCAATGAGCGGGCTAAGTGCAAACCTCTGTTCTCATAATTGCACATCTGTTTCCCATTGCTTGCTTCCTGTAATTGCCTCCTCCTCAGTCATCTCTACGGAGACCCGGTGCAGGTGACGGCAGGTAAAACGGGACGAGAAAAACCCGTCTACTCTCTGATCTGCAGAGACACACGGGGACAACTGGGATGGATGTTTTGACAGCTTCTCCAAGGCACACACACACGTGCACACACACGCGCACGCACACACACACATACACACACACAAGAGTATGTAGAATATGTAGGCATATCTAATACAATGTCAAGTCTTACACCAGAGCACCACCCAGTGGTTAAACATTGACATGCAGTTTAGAATAAAGTGCTACAAAGAACAAAAGTGTGATTTCTTCCTCTAACACGCTTTTTTTGATTTTACCTACTTTTCTCAAAAGCACTTACACTGACAATTAAGTGCGGTTATATATGCGTGTGTGTGCGCATGCATGTGATAGTGAGTACAAATGTGCTCTCTGATACACACCTAGATGATTATATAAGTGATTATCTTGTATGATAAGCAAGTGGTTTTCCTCATAAAGTTGTTCTTAAAATAGTAAGTCAACTTCTACTTTTGAGAAGTGTATGGCCAATTCAAAACAGCAATTGCAGCTATTTGATTCATAAACATTGAAATCAGAGGGAGGAACACAATACAACACGGAGTTGAAAGAAAACGCACTGAATAATATCTCTTTTATGAAATTATCAACATTTTCTAAGGCTCCAGATTTGAATTATTCAGTCAGTAGGGCTGCAATGAATAATCAATTCATTGATTGGTTGCCAACTATTACATTAATCAGTATAAGTCATTTTTAAGAAGAAAATGTTGAAATTCTCTGGATTCTTTAGTCTTCTATAACAGTAAACTGGTGATCTTTGTGTTGTGGACTGTTGATCTGGACAAAAAAAGAATTCAATAATTGATATCTTAATCGACTATCAAAATAATCATTAGATGGAGCCCTACTTCATCTTATCAGATGTATAATTCCTCCCCAAATCGTCATTAAAATATATATATATATTTAATTTATAACCCTCTTAAGCAACCATGACTGTTATGAAAAAGGATCTTCTAAAAGGTATGAGGTGAAAATCATGATCATAATAGATGAAATGAATGTATACGGGTTTATGTAAATGTAATTTTTGGACGTTTATGTCCAAGCAGATTAGCAGGTGTGTAATAAAAATTTGAACATTAATTAATTAATTTTTGATTTGATTAATTTCTTAATGATTCAGTTTAACTGCTGTTAGCATAATGGTGCAAACCTTTGTTGAAAACCTGATGGATTGAAGTTTAGACCTCAGAAAGAGAAGAAACAGGGTAAGCAAAGTCGCATACCTTACAAAGAAATATGCAGCGATTGAAGTGTGAAGAATGGAACAATGTCATAATGCAATAAACAATACGTGTATGACATATTGGGTGTATTAAAGTGTGAGCTGTTCTGTTAGGCTACTGAGTGCAATGAGAACAGGTTAGAAGGATATGAGGCAAAACTGTGCAGCATTTTGCCACATGGTGTCAGTGTGCTAAAGTAAAGCTTTAACCACACAGTCATGTGAGGACTGAGCCCATGTACCTTGATTGCACTAATACACTGGAGTTATAGAGAAAAACAGACAACTTTAACAACTAGTTAAAGAGTGAATCTACAATTAGCTCACATTTGTTTTGCTTTTATTGCATTTTCTATTCCAAAATCCATTATACAGACAGAATCATTAGAATATTAAGGAAATGGTAATTTATAATAAATAAATGATCATTACATGACAGGAGAATAATTTAAAACCCCACCCATTTGTGTTTTTAAGTAAAATAAACATAAAAAAAAAAATTAATATACAGCTCTGGCAAAAATAGAAGACTACCGCATTTCTTTTTCTGAAATCAGCATCTCTACATGTATTCCAGCCATTCCATTCCAGCATTTGTTGAACTCCAGCACATGCACACCCCATTCTGCTTAAAGGGTATCAGGAGTGGAATAAAGTCACCCAAGAACAATGATTAAGACTTGTGGAGAGCATGATGCAGATGCAGGAAAGCATGATTATAAATTAGGGTTATTAAATATTGATTTGTGAACTCTTCTTAAGTGCAAGTATTAGTACTATGCTGTTTTAAAATGAATTTGATATTTTGTGTTATTTGACCATTTGTCATTTTCTGCAAATAAATGCTCTAAACGATCATATTTTTATTCAGAATTTGGGGGAAATGTCAGTAGTTTATAGACTCAAACAAAAATGTTCCTTTTGCCCAAACACATACCTATAAGTAGCAAAATCAGAAAAACTGATCATTTTGCAGTGGCCTTTTTTTCCAGAGCTGTAGTTTTACAGTGCTCTATCAAGTCCTTGATTCTCTTTAATATTCATGAGTAACAGATGGCTGAGGCCCCTAAAGTGATATGGGCAAAAACTGTTAAATTAATCAACAACTATTTTGATAATCAAATAACCGTTTTGACTAACAAAACAGTATCAAAATTGGTACAAAATGTTCAGATTCTATGGTTTCAGTAACTCATTGATTAATCATTTCTATAGATTAATCAACTAAATTGATCAAAACAGACCTATTTTACTTACATAATTACTTAACTTGCTTAAGACAATTCCTTAATTCCTTAATGCTGTCTGGCCCTATCCTTTACGATACACTTTATATGACTATATCTAACAGAATATTTTTGCTCCCTGTTCTATTTTCCACTTCAGTCCCTCAAAGTAGCTTTACAAGTACTTCTAAAACTAGAGGAAATACATCATAATAATAATAATCCATCAAGCTATTCTTCAAAGCTATATATTTATTGTAGTGTCTCCATCTTTTTCTTTCCTTCTGTCCACTATGTTACATACTCATTTGAGCTTATTGGCAATCATTAACTTAAATCATTAGCTTAACCAGCATGCTAATAAAAAGACAAAGAGGCTGACTTTCGACAAAGCAGGAGAAATATCACTTATCATGTTACTAGCTTGTAGTTGTTGAACAAGTGGTGTGATAAATGACTTGCTGACTTTTACTTGCCGAGGTTTTATCGGTGCGGTCGGTTTCCTCACAGTCTGATGATGTGCCGTTAGGCTGGCGGACTGTTAACACAGAGTTGCTAGCCCTGCCCATTGGAAACAGCATGTGGAGCAAGCAACTTTGTGGAATAGGGGAATCATAATTTTTCACACTTAAATAACTAATTGTTCACATCCCACAGCTTTAACAGAGCAAACACTTCCTGGATGCACCTGATTGGACAAATGATTTCACTTGCTGGATTGCATGTGGATTTCAAAACAGTGTTTCTGAAAACATTTTAGGCAAGAAATAAGCCATGCAGTTGCTGAAACTGTTGTTAAATCAGATTCTTAGTTTGAAGGCCACAATCCAGAGGCAATGATATGGATGCTTCTGATTTACATAATGTAGACTAGACCCCAGATGTGAAAAGCACCTTGCTGCTACCAGTATGCAAGATACATAGACAATAAATAGGGACACATCAACACAGTTTTGTTGTGGTAGACAGGGCTCCATTTTTATATATGACTATGCATTTCCTGCCATCCGTCCATCCATCCATTTTCTATACCCGCTTATTCCTCACTAGGGTCACAGGGATCTGCTGGAGCCAATCCCAGCATACTTCGGGCAAGAAGCAGGGATACAGCCGAGGTACATCACCAGTCTACCATGAGGCACACACACCATTCACTCACACACTCATGCCTACGGGCAATTTAGAGTCTCCAATTAACCTTTGCAATTAACCACGGACACTCCACACTAAAAGGTCCCAGCTCAAGTCCTTGAACCTGCGACATTCTTGTTGTGAGGCATATTTCATGTCAAAACATTTTCTGCATCATCATAGTAACCAAGAATAAAACATGAAGATGATTGTTAGCAAATTTGAAGTCTGTGTTAGAATATCCCTGGGACTCGTTCGTTCAAATATTATGGCAATGGTGAAAAATCAATCATTTGATTTAGGATGGACCACTTCCTATTGGTGTAAGTGTATTGGTTACAATTTTTCACTAGGCATGGCTTGTGTGCAAAATTTAGTGACTTTTGGGGCCATGTTTAGGGGCGGCAAAAAAGTAAGTAGGGCCATCATTTTGATCGAGAAACCAAATCAACCTTCCCAAAACATACCTATGCCCTTCCATATAAAGTAGCATAAAATGGAAATATTCAAGTCAAGCACAAGCACTTCAAATTGTACTTATTTAAAGTCCTTGTATAAATAGTCTAATTAATTTAAACCACCTTTTGGAAGCTTGTTTAATTGAAAATATAGTTAATAGCTATCCACAAAATACAAAGATATTAATCTAGATAAGCCATTAATAGGAAACCTGTCATCATACAGTATACTCTAGGTAACGGTGATTGTAAAATCCCCATCACATCAATTCATCATAGCCTCACAGGACAGAATAGGTTTACGGTTTACATTCTCCCATATTCCCTTTACAGCTGCCTTTTTACATTTCCAGGTTTCCCCTCTTCATGGAATTGTCTATTGTCAGCCATTCTCCTTTGAGGGTTCACTATAAAAGAGACTTACACTAGCTCATATAATATAAACAGAAAGATATAATAGCTCATCCCCTATAAACAGAAAGGTCACAAAAACAGAAGCAGATGATTGAATCTCAGTTATTTGTCTCATATCTTTAAGGTTAGGGATCTGCAATATTCTAAAAAAATGACATGACGTCTGGAATTGTTGATGGGATATATAGCTGTTATCGCTAAGCTCAGCAGGGAGGGAATGTAAAATGGCTCTAGACTGCACTGTAGTAACTGAAATATTTTAGTTTATGTTATGCTACTAATAACATTGTCCCTAATGCTGTGTTGCAGGCCTTTGTCCCTCTGCTGGAGGGATATCTCATTTATTGATACCATTTCAATTGTGCCATGAATTACATTTATGATGTTCATCAATTTATATCACTACAAAAAGTTCCCTATATATATTATATATGAAAATACTGATGTTCTTAGTAGTTTTTTGTCAAACAACTCTGTGAACCACTTCTCTTATACCGCACAATATACAAGGTCTAGGTCCTGTTCCACATTTTATTCTGGGACTGGGAAGTATTCAGAAAAAGATTCAGAGGTAAGGTTAGGGTTAGGAATAAGGGAAGGGGTTAAGGTTAAGGGTTAGGGTTGGGGTTAGTGTTGGGGTCAGGTTTAGAGGTAGGTTTAGGCATAAGGTTAGGTGTAATGTTCGTGGGTGGGTTTAGGAGTAAGAGTTAGGTTTAGGGTTAGGGGTTAGGGTCAGTAAGACAAATAAAGTGAAACATAGGACCTTTTTTCCTGAAAAAGGGTCCTATATTCCCTGGTCACAGAACAAAGCAGGGAACATGGGACCTGAGGAACATAAGTATGCTCCCAAAAAAAAAGCTAACAAGTAGCTTTGAAGTCTTTCTAAATACGAAAATGTAAGTTCACAATCTTATACTTAAACAGTTACGTTACTTTGCTACCAATCAGAGGTTGGTAGCACAGTAACGTAACTAATAAAGATCTGTAACTACTACAGAGTCATTTGACTTCGGAATGAATGCTATTTGTACTATTTCTCATTGAAAGCAAAAGCCAAATGTTAGTTGGTCTTAGTGGGTATTTTGTACAGTGAAAAAGGGGATTAAATTAATCAAACATTTTCTTGCTTTCATTCAAAAACACTACAGTGTATTCCTTGTTCCTAGGATTGTAGGACTGTGTAGAATTTTCAGTTTAATATTAATTTCATGTCATTCTACAAAAAGGCCAGTATTAATATCATTCACTATGTAATCAAATGCTGATACCATCAAACCCGTGAACCAATGTTGCACTGGATGAACTCAGAGGGGTTGACTCAGGCTGGAGCCCAGTCCTGTCCAAAGAGGACACAACTAACACTGAACTGGCCCATCCCTCTCTCTCTCTCTCCCTCTTGTCTTTTTCTTTCTCTTTGTTTCATGCCAACACTCTATATCGTTTATATGGCCGCTTTTAAAAGCGGTCTCCCTGGCGACGGCGTGACCCCTGCTGCCGTCGGCTGGGCCCTTGGTAGCGGGCCTGATTGATGGCTATGGGGCGGCCATAAAGACTATCTGCCGCTGCCAGATTAGGCCAGACAAACATGGCCCCCCGATTGCTGACCAGTCAGGAATGTTTGTTTACAAGGGAGCATTCCGCCATTTTCTGCCTCCAGATTTACAGACGTGTCCTGTAAGCCTTTAAAAAATATACACTATACACTTGGAAATGTGCTGTAGTGACTTGTGCTGTGTCAACAGAAGACTGAACGTACAGCTATTTACTGTTTATCATTGTGTAAATTGGGATGCAAGCTTGAGTGTCTACTGACTATATTAATAAAATTCCTATTTTATAAGGCATATGCAGAAATCCGTCCCAAAAGTATTTAGAAAATAGTGTTTTCCCCACCACACCTGTTCCATTTTCATGTCATGTTACAGCTCGGCGAGATTCCCATGAAACATGCTACAAGAGTAAACTTCATTTCTGGGCTATTCTGCAAGCAGCTGGGCGAGACAAAAAAAGCAGGTGGGGAGGGAGAGGGGTGCGGGCTGGGGGGGGGGGGTTGTCACTGTGTATCTGTCCTGTCGTCCAATGCTCTGTTGGGCCTGTTCTTCTGGGAAAAGCCTTCATCCTCGCTCCGCATGTAGGTCACTGGCCTTTTGTGTGCGACGATGCGAGCCCACCAAGTGTTTGACGTTTCCATACCGTCTTTACAATCCCCGGGTTGCCATGGAAATGCACTGGGTGGCGGTGGAAGCGGAGTTACAGTGGAGGGAAGGGGCGAAGTGAAAAAAAAAAATAAAAAAGGAGGAGGTCAATTAGCCCGGCCTCTTTTGTGAGCGCTGGCTCGCCGTGGCCAACTCCGTTGATTAACAGAGCTATGACCAAAGGCATTTGTTGACTTCGGGCAGAAAGCAGGAAAGATTACTCAAATAACCAGGGAAAAACCCAGAGCGCCATTTATCACGCGGCAGCCTCGTTAAGGACGGCAACACTTGAATAAGGTCAAAACACGTGTGTCAAAGATGTTAGATTTATGTGGCTTTACTGAGTATGTTGAACAGTCCCCAGAAAACCTGAATGGTCCTCTGCTGGATGCTCAGCCAGTTGCTCATCTACTGAAGTGAAGTGTGCAGTGTGTACTGTTGACTTGAGGCCAGTAAAAGAGCTCTGAACAACAGTTTGCACACTGAGCTAAGGGCTGATCCTGTAAAGAAACACTTTGTATGCATGCCCACACACAGAACTACCTCACATCACAGCTTCCAGATATGTTTCTATTATGTCTGTACATATATCAGAAAGCAGGCATTTATGAATCTCAGTGTTAAGTGTGCATGTGGGTGCAGGCACGTGGTGGATTTAAACTTTCACCTCATATATTTTCACAAGAGAAATCTTCCAAATGTTGAATGTACTTAAGTAGGTCAGGGTCATGTGGTGAACTTGTTGCTCTGGGATGCACAGAGAAAATGCTTTAGCATCTCCTGCTCTGTATTTCTGTTGACTGCCACTGCTTTTATGACCCAGTTCATTTGATTGTACAGTAGTTGACCAACTCTGGGACCTCCCCCATTTTCGCCAGCTGGTGGGTTTACAAGGACTTTGCTACCCTAACCCTAACCCTGACTAAAATTAAGAAAGAATTTATAATACATCCTGCCAATAGAACACAATAATTCCAGATAATTCTACACAATATTGGACTAATTGTACTAAATACAAGATATTTTGAGCATAATGGGACCCTTTGCATAACCTATATGACATATTCAGACAAAAAAGTGAAATTATGTAAGTAAATGCATATCTGGAAGGGCCCAGTTCAAACACAGAAAGAAATACATGGTTGCATGCAGTTGTTCAAATTAATTTTACTTTACATACCTAAAAGGAGCAGTCATATGCTTTTGGAAAGTCATTTTGTACATGGAAAGCCTTGTTCAAAAACCTTAATGTCTTTTAGGCCTGGACCTGATTTTTTATGGTTTTGATCTAGGCCTCTTAGATCCAATGAAAAGAAACTTTAATGGTACAACGTAGTCACTCATGAGTCATTCCACTCACCCAACACAATAGTGCTCTTCCAACTTTGTGGCAACAATTTGCCTTCAGCTCTTTCATGTTTGAACATGACAATGCCCCAGTTCACAAAAACAGCTTCATAAATAAATGGACCCCACATGTTCTAGTGACTGAATGGGAGTTAATGCCTGCAGCCACGTTCCAAGATCTGGTGAAAAGCCTGAAATCAGAAGATTGCAGCATGTTATGTACTACCTGTATACATGCATCTTTATGTGTGTGTATTATGTACACTGATTGTGCAATTTTATATGTAATGCTATGTATTTTTCTTTATTTGTTGTTCCCATCCCACATATTTGATATTTCATCTTAGAAAACAGTCAAATGTGAAGATCTTTAGCCTGATAGATCACATCAGCTTTCAAAGCTAACCATATGCAATGTAATACCAATGAATAGATAGGTTCTTTAATCATACAAAACACATTCATGTTTGTGAGTGATTCTTCCATAGGCCTGGCATTTACCACATGCTGAAAAGCAGTGGGAGACTATTTTATGTTTGAAGAAACTTAATAAAAGATGAAGGACGGCCACCGAGTATGCAAATAGTAGCAACGTGTGACAAAGACAATCATTAAATCATCTGACCAAAATGGCAACAATAGGCGGCTTGAATGTGGGCGTTCTTGGGGGTGACAACGAGGGAAATAGGATATGGGTGGTCCAGGCTTGCTGTAGGCCTGACTCATGCAAGCCAGGGGTGAAGCCAAAGCTGCTTCTGAGAAGGCTGCTTCCGAGAATTTTCAGTCAAACTCAGGCCCCCATGTCCTGGCAAAGTTGAGACGAGTTGTAACTGAGCTTGAATTTGTTGTTCAGGAACTTTGTTGTCATAAAGTATGCAGTCATACAGGACTGGTCCCAGGTTGCACATCGCAGTGGGACCGGCTCTGTAGGTCCAACATTTATACCATTCCGGCATGATGTGTGCCAAGGCACCATAGAATATCCTGTAGGATGAGAATTAGATGAAGTCCTAGTGGAAGATGTTTTTGGACCAAAGCTCCCCGGTTACTTCTACCAGCTGCTTGAGAAGAACTCTAGCCTCCTCCTCCTTCTGCAGGGACCCTCCTGTGACTTTGATGAAGATTAAATGAGGGGACAGGATGTTCCAGGACCAGGATGAACTCTTGTTCCAGATAATAGTTAATCCAGTTGAGAAATCTTAGCAGATTTCCCTACTTACCCTGCTGCTCTACTTGGTCATCTTTAACATAAAAACTTTTTAAATTGTCAAAGCCTAAACAGATTGTACTTTACATGAATGTTGTAGTGGTAGAGACATGTTTCTTTCCCAGTACTTTGAATGCCTTTTTGAAAAGCGACTCACTTGGTTTGAGGGTTGTTGTACCTGTGAGCGACAACCTGAAGAAAATAAGTCAATTTTTTTTAAAAAACCATAGTGTAAAAACATTGGGGGAGCACTTTTAAGTCAGAGATGCCCTGATTTGCCTGAAATTATGCAGGTTGAATTTAGCATTTTTTTTTTCACATGACTCTTGAAGGAGAGTGTTGAATCCAGTGAGATTCCAAGGTACTGAAACTCACAAGCTCATAAGCCCCTCCCCTCTGTGATAGATTTTTTAGGACATCGACCTCTTTGGGAACATCCTGCACACAGTTTTTTTAGCATTAAAGAAGAGACATAATTTCTTGGATGTAAGTCATGGCTGAAGTTATATGTAACCACGTATTTGGGTTAGAGAGGGCAAAAGATCAGAAAAGATCCGAAAAAAAAATACGAGACAATAATTCTTTCATGTAAGGAGGTATTTCAGGATAGACAGAAATAAGTAATGAATGACAGTTTTAAAAATCCTTTCATGAAAATAACTAAATAAACTGAAATCAGCTGAGTAATGTAAATGTTATAATGCTTATGTTCAAGGGACAGTCTAGCTCCCATTTATCAGTGTTTGTTTACAGGGCCCCTCCCAAGATGGAGGCCGTATTGACGTATCATAGCAACGAACAAACCCTGGGAATGCAGCATCTACATGTATATTTATGCACTTCTCCTCCTACCCACAGACTCCACAATCCACACCACCACCAGTCAGTGCATTTACATGCATAACATATGCTATGCTCAAATTTCGGTTTCGGCATCTAATCGGATGGATCTTAAGTCCTTGTTCCAGTTTACGTGCAACAGAGAAAACTGAAATACTGACGGGAACGCATCCTCCCCTTCAACACTAGGGAGGTGATATGTGTCCTTTCAACAGTTTAATTGGCGTAACGTGTTATCGTGCACTTCTGTTGTCAAGTTATACTCAAATTTTAAGGAAAGTGGAGTGTAACAATTAACAGACTGATATATTCTTTAAAAGTGTGCATTTGCAGATATTCCTTAAAAAAACATACATTTTTTGTCAGAAATAATTAAAGACCCCCTCCAGACATGTTTTAAAATGTATGTAAAATACTCTACTTTGAATAGTAATTTGAGTCTTATATGTTTTTTTTCCCACAATATAAGGTTATATTATCTTAGTTAAAATCCTTAAAACTACATTTCTTTCTTCTCCTTCATTAAAAATTACAAAGTCTATAAATATGCAAATATTTTTCATCTCAAAAGTTTAACTGCTGGACACAAGATATCTCCTACTTCAATGTAAGGGAGGTTTCACGTTTCCATCTCACACTTGTGAATGTTGAATATAGGATTGGCTTCAAATGTATTTGTGATGTCACAAATCATCCTCATGAGCCCTGTCCTTAGAGGGCTTAGAGAAACTTTCTACAAATTATTTTCAATAGATAAATGTGAAATCAGGAGGGGAACTTCTTCGTCATAATCTGTCTTTGATATAATTTTGTCAGTATCTTGGACCCATTATTGTGATTTTTATTGTGAGTTGAGTGTATTGTTACATACTCCTTTAATTTACAGGAACATGACCATTCATGCCTCTTTATAATGCTACTGCACTAATAGTTATTAGTTAATGAATAAGGCTAGTGATTTCCTATATTGCTCTTGCCAACAAATCCCCTATGCAGAACTAAACCAATAATGAAGTCCTCCTGCTGTTAAGTATTGTGTGTATCCCAAATCTGATCTTATTCCTCTGCGTCAAAGACCTCTAGTTGTTACCCATAAAATATACACATACATTGAGTGGCTGCAGCTTCACTTCTTTAGAAAAGATAAAACGCTTTCTGTGTGAAGGTATGTGGGATGAGCAGTATCAGAAATGATACTGTTTTATTTCTCACATTCTAAGGCTCTTGCTCGCTCGCACACTGCTGCTTTCTCTCTCTCTATTTTTGTGATTGGCTACCGCAGCCTGACGTCAGCTTCTGTTTCTGTAAATGATGATCCTGCTACAACTTCTTGCCAGAGGGCCACTGTGTCTTTTTCAGCACCCTATGTGGTCCCCGCTCCCAGAGCCGAATGTATTACTCCCATTCAAATGAGTAGGGGGACTGTTGTTTTCCCTACAATGCCTGATCCTGTGAATGTAGCCTAAAAAACTCTTTTCAGGCGGAGAGCGATTGACGTGCTGAGTACTTCATTTTCAATGGGAGGCGACAAGCGCCTGCTGCTGAGTTGACTTGTCTTGGACTTCTTTCTATGCAATGTTTAGTGCAAATCGTCGGAAGAGAGACAGATTGTTGCTCTTAGGTGGTTACAGGGCTCTGGCGTTGCAGAGTATCATTGCAAGACATAAATTATTTATAGTTTTCCTTATTGTAACTAAAGAGTTGTGAATCACAAGAATATGAAGCCTTAGGAGTACAACTGTGGAATTTTTTAAATCAGTTAACTAATGGCTCCAAAAACAGAGTAGATGTGATTCCAAGTGCCCATGTACAGTATGTGCTTCAGTAATTTACACGCAGTGCTGTACAATCAGCAGTGATTTTAAGCACAAACACCTTATGAAAAATTGCTCTAAAATTCACAATTTTACATATAATGTCATTTGAATTGCTAGTGGTAATAAATAAACATTGCCTAATTGCAATATGCAAACCAAGTGAATCTTATGAATAACTAACTGAAAAACTAACTTAGAAAGCAGATGATATGGGCTAGATAGAAATCGTTCAGGCCTTTTTCAGGCAGAAAACATCCATGGGAGAAAGCAATCATCAGCAGACCTTCAAAAATAAAACTGCTAGAACATTTCAACAAAGGAGGTCCTCTGCCATGATGAACAAAGGTTTTACATTATTTGACATTGGCTTTTGACACAGCTGTCTCATCACCAAAAAAAAAAAAAAACGTGGTGTGAACTTGAGAGTTTGAACTCTCAAACTGTCAGTTTGAACTTTTCAGTGTAAAATAAAGACTAAACAGTGGTGTGTGTGTGTGTGTGTGTGTGTGTGTGTGTGTGTGTGTGTGTGTGTGTGTGTGTGTGTGTGTGTGTGTGTGTGCGTGTGTGTGTGTTTTATGGGGAATAACTTTAATGGTCAAGTCATGGCAGAAGGAATTTGTTTGCATCACTGGTGTGGTCTGGAACATGAAGACACACAACAGAACAACATGGACCCAGCACGAGGGAACCACAACAATATGCAGTACACTGTGAACATTGTCCTGCTAGATATATACCGGGATAACATCCTTCTCAGCGACCTTCCACAACTATATATTTTGTTCTTTCATTGTAAAAAGACCAGGTGGCAGCTTTTAATGTGGTGGTAAAGTTTTATATATTAGCCTCTAATGGGGTTTTACTGTGGTGACACAGCAAGGTGGCACCTGGCTTGGTGCTATGTCAAGCTGAGTTGGACATTTACGGATTTATTTTGTCGCGCTAAAATAAATGAGTAGCATTATGGTAAAATGCCTTTATACACGGAATTATATATTATATATACAGTATATAGTTTAGGTTTGTTGCTAGATCGTTACCATGAATTTCTTAACCCATTTATGCCCAATTTTCAAAGTTTTCATATTTAAATAATTTGAGTCACTAACAATCATGATATGTAGCAAATTTTTTTTTTGTTTTTTTTTAGTTTTGAAGAATATTTTAATGACTAGCAACTACACTTGCTGCTTGCACAAATGTGTCCATAAACTTTTCTGTGTTCTCAAGTGGAAGGGCAGGAAGTCAATGACGTCATATGGCAGGAAGCACTTGGAAATTTTATTGTTTTGCCTCAAACCTTTGTCTAAGTTGTTGAGTATCATGCCATTGAAAAAAATATATGAGTAACATTTGGGTTTTTTATTATGAGTAGAAAATGGCAGTCATAGACTTCAGCACATTTAGTCACAAGCTTAAATGGATTAATCCTAACTTGCTCATATGAGCAGAAATCACTCATATGAGTTATCTCTGAAGGGAATATCAAGCAACACAATAACAACAATTTCCATTTAGGTTGGAGGACATGTTGATTATACCACAAAGCCCAAATGCTGACATAGTAAACGTAATTCATAGTTGTAAGACTGTGACTTAAATACTGTCACTAATGGTGAAGGAATTTACAGCATCAATCCATTGTAATTCCAAACTACTTCAGTATGTTCTGTGGACTGGGAAACTGCCTTGGAAATGGATGTTGCTGTTGAACATTTACCTGCATTGCATTGGGGTTGAGGCACAGATCTCTGAGATTCTGACAAAACACCTGCTGGGCTGGTTACTGTTAGAGGAAAGTGTGAAAATTTATTGTTTTGTAATTCTGGATAACACCCCTTTTATTTAGGCTACACAAAAAGGCAAATTGTACAGGGTTTGTACAGACAGGGGCCAGTCAAATTCAAGGACTTCTAATTGCTTTTTCAAGAAGAGGATCTAAGACTATGATCAGTCTCAATGCTACAGTTGTGAAGACACTATTATTGCATGTTGGCATCATTGTAATCCTGATCTTGGATAATCTTAAAGTAATAGGAAGAAACAACCTGGTAACCCTTCCCTTTACAGTCCCCTAATTACTAGGTATTTAACCGGTAAATATATGGTAATAATAGTATATTTATTTAATTACTACTGGCAATAAATAGGTAAATGCAGTAAAACAATAGCTATAATACTAGGTATTTAACTGGCAAATATATGCAATCCTTGGATAATTATGATTGGTATTGCATAGGTAAATGATTATAATCTATAGCAGAGATATGAGGTATTTACTCGCTAAATATATAATAATTACAACATATTGTTGGAAAATGCCACTCATAATAAGTAGCATAGGTAAATACAGGCAAATGGTGTCAATGTACCATTGGGATTTAGTAGATACTGTAAATACAGAAACACAAATAGTAGATTTACCCAGTAAAAAAATGTTAATGGATTATTCCCTTTCCGACATAATCAACACATACCTGCCTCATGACGGTTCTGAATTATTATGTAATAAAATATGACAACCTACAAAATAAGTAAGCTGAAACTGTACTGTAAAAGGAAGCCATGTTTGTTTCCCCAGTATTACCATATACTTACCACACATGTCGTTTCATTGTATTTACCTGCTTATTGCCTGTGGTAATTACCAAATAACTTACTATTATTACTATATGTTTACTGGTTAAATAGCTTATAATTAGGGGACTGTAAAAGGAGGGGTTACCAACAACCTCTTGTTTTTTTTGTGATAACAGATTGTATTATCTCTTATTATTAGTCGTTAATTGCAAGCATGGCCAAACAAATAAGAGGCCACCTTTCTTTTTTTTCCTTCCTCATGACTCCTGACCTATACCTTATGAGTCTTTTCAGTGCCCTCCAGAGGATAGATTGGAACAAGGATGACCCATCAGACTACATGTCAACATTGACCCATTCACACACTGATGGCTGTAGCTACCATGCAGGGTGCTGACCTGCTCATGATCTAATAATCTAATAATTCATTCACACACATTCATTTGAGCCAAAGCAGCCATCAATCAATAGTGATGTTTTATGGTGTGACAAACTTGGTTAGGTTCAGTAATGCAATTTCCCCAATGTGGGGAAAATAAAAGATTATCTTATCTTATCTTATATTAAAAAAAAAATCATGGATTGGTTTAAAATGCAGTAATTGCGTGCAACATGGCTGATTTTCAGGGTGTTATACTACTATTGCCAAATTCAAGCATTTTATGCATCTTGCATGAACCCTGCTATGTGTGACAATGTAACACATAGCAGGATCTGTACTTTGATGAATCCCTTCAGGATATTATGTTCCTGACCTATTTTATTGATAAGCAAATGTGAGAGGGTTCTACAACCAAGCCCTGGTGTGATTGAAAGAGAAAGTTGTTGTTCAGTTAGATGAATGGATGAGTGAGTTGGGCAAGATGGAGAGTGATATCTAGGAGTTTCAGCCTGAAGCAGAGTTTGTGCCTGTGGGCTCGTGTCCAGTTCTTCACACTTGTGAGTAGGTACCTAGATGGAATACTAATATATGGCTTTGTCTCAATCAGTTTTTGTCTGGATTACTTGATTGTGGTCATTGAGCTTATTAAGACTTTTTATCCAGCAGTTTTATTTTAAGCACACCAATCTCTGTCTCTATCTTTTGTAAATGGGGAAACTCAAGATATTACTATGACTATGAAGCCAGAAATATTAGGCTACTTTGGTAGTATCATTGCTATTTAGCTAGGTTATTATGTAAGTGTTATAAGTTAAAGTGGAATTTACAACATCAAAATCTTACAAACATGCTGTTCTTTTCACTATTTTTGGCAAAGCAGGACACCTAACACATATCTGTGAGAATTGGTAAGGTAATGTTTTCTGTAAGAATTTAAATATTAGCTTGCACTGTCGTTGGTGTTCGTCAGAGAGTTAACCAACCTATGCTAGCAGTTTCAACCTCTAGCACTACCGTAAGTTTTAGGTATCACTGTCAGTCTCAAAAGTTGCCTGTCGAATCATTCCTCAAAGATGAGGACCAACATAGTGACACATCTCATCAGTTGTCTTAATGTCATGTGTCTTATCTTTCTTCATTTTGATTCATGTTTACTGTTTTATTGTGACACTTACCTCCCCTCTCATTTCAGACCACATCACTTCCTGTCCCTTGTTTTTCCCTCCAGTTTGATTGCTTGCCTCGTCCTCATTGGATTCACCTGTGTCTCGTTACCTCTTGTGTATTTGGTCTGTGTTTTCCCTTCTGTCTGTGCCAGTTCTTTTTGTACCCATGCCTTACGTCCCAGCCTTTGTTTGGAGTCTCTTGGTTTTTTGGGGATTTTGTCTGTCTTCTGCCTTTGCCTATTCCTTTTTGGATTTGTTTGCCTTTTCTGCCTGATTACCATGTACCAAGCCTCCTGTCTGACAAGTAAACTGAGTCGTCTAAACCTTGAACTGTTTTTGAGTCATGCTTTTGAGTCAAACCTTCTGTGGTGCACCAGCCTTAACACATAATTAATTTCAGGAAGGCTAACTGCTAGTTTACCTCCAAATGAACTTCGGGGGGGGGGGCGCAATGTAGCTAAATGAGCTAACTGTATGTTTGTTTACGTTATGTATTGTAGTGCTCCTTTCTTGCCCCGCCAAGCTTTTTTCTTTTAGCAAAATACCAAAAAGAAATTCAAATAAACTGTAGTTTCCCTTTAACAAATCAAATCAGCTCTTCAGAACAAATCCACCAATTAAGTCACACTATTTCTAAATTGAAGAGCCATGTCCGCAAGAGTGATTTGCCTTAGACATGGTGTTCAACCTGATTCACTGAGGCATGATGGTATCTTCTTGTCACGCTTTAACTTCCTTTTGTTGCCTTAATTTGAATTTTCAGGTCCACTGCTTATGTTACATGTAATTATTTACTCATCAATCTGTTAATCCTCAAATGTCCATGAAAACCAGAATGTCTGTTGTTATAACTCTTCTGAATAGAGGAATTGATGTCAAAATGCATAACAAAGCTTTGGAAGCATACAAAATCAGATGAAACCAAATTAGACAAACTTGTCAGTTTATCATGCAGTGATTGCATGAGTAGTAGTAATCTTTTATTGACTATGAAGTACAGCAATAAAACAGGTGTTCCAATTAACTTTACAGAGTCCTATAGAAAGTGTAAATAAGGGCTATGTGGTAAAAATGTCTGCCACCCTGCTGCTCTTGATGTACTCTCTCTGCCAAAAGCTTGACACTGCTTGCGTAAGTAGGGTTCTTTTAAAAAAAATGACCGTATTTGCATGACAAAAGAAGACGGCTTCAGGGTGTGAAGGAGGGAGGGGTTGGGGGGGGTCTGAACGGAGGCAGGAGGCAGGAGACTGGGTTTCTTGCACAGACGCACTGGGATCGCTGGCTCTCCCAGTCTGGAGATCTAGACTCTACTGGATATGCTGGACGTTGAGGCTGGTGCACTGGATGACGCGTCTGGACTGGATTTAGCTGATTGTCCCATACATGTGGAGCCAGGCCACTCAACGTGTGACTTTCCGCTGTTGTGGAGAACGAAACCAGGATTCTGCTACTGGTTTTTCAGCAAAAATGACTTGGGAC
This sequence comes from Lepturacanthus savala, assembly GCA_030544235.1. Taxonomy (NCBI): domain Eukaryota; kingdom Metazoa; phylum Chordata; class Actinopteri; order Scombriformes; family Trichiuridae; genus Lepturacanthus; species Lepturacanthus savala. Next base: position 13,015,219 of record CM060473.1, read on the forward strand.
TTACACTCTCCTGAATTTTGGAAAATACCTGTTGTAGTGTGATGCACTAAAATGCAACTTCTTCAGCATTGCCATGTTACATTCAAACCTTCATTTGAAATACAGTGATTATTTTATTCACTTTGTCACTTGACATAGATAAAAGACCTTTTTTTTCCATGAAGTGACGCATGTCTGGACCCAGAGGAATCATTATTTTCTACAAAAGCTCATAAAGTGTTTTATTTCAACTTGAGACCAAACTGACTTAGAGATGAGTGCCCTGCATGCTGGATTCATACTCGTCTCTATTGTGGTAATAACCTTCTCCTTATATGTCACATGCAAAAGGATTTATTTTTGTTCCTTTTATAGTATTTATTAAGGGACTATTAATTGAGACTATTTGAATAGTGGTGACCATGTTCTCAAACTGTATAATATTTATCACCTGCCTAATCTATGCTTAACAGTAACCTAGCCACCTACCATCAATATTTTTCATTTGCCAGATATTTTATATCAATTATAGGGCATGCTACATAAAGGTTATTGAAATGACATGTTAACTTTATTTTTCCATGATATGTTGGTGCTATATCCCTGCCTCTTGCCCAAAGTGTACTAGGATTGACTCCAATAGACCCCCTGACCCTAGTGAGGAATAAGGGGGTATAGAAAATGACTAACTTTATTTTTTAATGTAGGTGATATGTGAGAGTGAACCAACACAAGCTGGGCCAGACAAAGAGAGGGATTCACATGGTGAGACATTTAATCAGTTTTAGTGGCCAGCAGTTACAATTCTCTGTCCTCCATCCATCCATCCATCCATCCATCCATTCATCCATCCATCATCCATCCAATCCCTGCCTTTTTAACCTCTCAAAAGGAGATTTAATCCAGACATTTGTTGATTCTTTTTGTCCTGCTTTGGTTTCCATTGCTTTCTGTCTGACTCCCTAGGACTGTCCAGACTGGTCCACCTAACGTCACACTGGGCCTTCCAGCTGGTCAACGACTCACTGACCTTCTCCAGGGCCAACAGTTTCTGCAGAGGTCAATTCAGTTTCCTCACCACCATGGAGCAGTCAGAGGAACGGGAGGGAGCCCTGGAGCTACTTCGCCAGAGTGACTTCCACTCACCTATCTGGATCGTTGATCCTGGCAAAGCAGCTTCCAAGCCCCTGGCCCTCTCCAAGCAGTGTGAGTGGGATCAGTGGATTTAAACATTCCATTTCATCACTGAGAAAGTTAGTAACAGACCAAACAATGTACAAATCACCTAAAGAGCTCTTCTTCTTTTATTGCTGTTTGTTGTAGATGTACAGTTCTCAGCTCTAAACTTCCCAAAGGAATCGAGCGAAGGCTTTGCTCGTGTAAACATGTCCTTCCCCGCCTTATCGTCCATCAGCGTGTGCGTTCGCGTTCAGTGGGATCAAACGTGGAACGAGGTGTCCACCATCTTCTCCTACGCCGCTCCTGTCTTCACCAATGAGTTCCAGCTACGAGGCCAAGTGGACACGCAAGGACGCATCCTCATGGCACTCATTATCCACGGGAAGCACCTTCCATATAAGGCGTCATTCCCCAATGATGGGGCATGGCATCACGTCTGTGTCACATGGCACCACAGCAGCAGCAGCAGTCAGTGGGCTATCTATGTGGATGGCGACAGGAAAGACAAGGGCTCGGACAAAGATGTATCCAGGGATATCCATGCCAATGGGATACTCATCCTGGGTCAGGACCAAGACTCCTTTGGGGGGAATTTCACAGAGCCCTTTTGTGGGAATATCACTGATTTGAATGTTTGGAGTATGTCACTGGAAATGAGGCATGTCCGTGCCCTCAATGCGTGTTCACCCATGACCCAAGACGTGCTTTTCAGCTGGAGCCTTGACCGCCTGAGGATACACCAAGTGGTCAAAGAGGTGCATGCCCTTCTGTTTTGCCCAGGTAAGGCTTCTTTCTATACACACAGCTGATTTCTGTTTTCATATGTGATTTCTGAGGCTGCCTCTTTTGGAGTGGTTTATGTTGGGTTGCCAAGGCCACTTATTGTGACAGATAAATACAATCTTGCTGTATCTTAATTTTGTAGGGACAATTTGTGTTTCTGTATGGTTAAGGGGCAGAATATCATAAAGAGATGAACTCTCAATTCACAACTCACAATTCCATTTTTTAACAAACAAACTTAGAAGATGAAAATGGAACACTTGATTATCACTCAAACAATTTAAAGACCCACTTTGACCTACTGTACTAACAGGAGGGGTGTTGAGACAGATTCTCTGTACAATGAGTGATTATTAGCAACATTTCAGCTCACTTTAAGATTGACCTCTGAATCAATTGTTTTATATATATATATATATATATATATATATATATATATATATATATATATATATATATATATATATATAGTCGTGAGACTCGTTAGACTTGTTGATGATGCTGCAGATCCTTGACTGTAAGTTCAATAATTACAAATAACCACAAATTTTTTTTCTCACCTTTTAAGAAAACTGCAGTGCAACTGGTTAACAAGATCTTTAGTTTGCTTTAAAAGCCAGTTCCTGATGACTGTCGCATATTTAGGATTTTCTTTGGTAGATATGGTGTCAATTTTAGTGGCATTAAATAGTGAACTATGCTTACCCAAACTACAAAATTGCAAACCTGGGTGAAGAAAATGATACCAAAACAAATGAAAAGAAGAAAAGGTGAGAGTTTTGACATTTGGTTTATTCATTACGTGTGTAGTGAGGCAAACCAAATAAAAACACCTCCTGTTTGATGCTGGCAAAATCTAGGGCCTCTGTGTTTAAAGTAAAAATACCTGATCTCTACCTCTCCCATTTCTGCCTGTAAATCCTTAACAATGTACAATCAGATCCTTTCTGCATGTAGTATCATAATGTACACTGTCAGGTCTATCATGACTAGAGGTGCAATTCTGAATGTGCTATTGTACATTTTGTACCTTTATTTTGACTATCTGTGTTTCATTTTATAGGAAGTATTATTTAGGTGGGTCTTAAAACAACAGTCAGGTGACCAGATGAACATTGAAAAAGACTGTAAGACTGTAGACAAAGACTGTAACTTTGAAACTTCGAAATTTTGAATTTCATGTAAATTTTTAATAACCTTTTAAATGCATTTTTGCACAGAAGGACAACTGTGGATGTTGTCCTCCATCACTCCATCATTTTAAGCGCATTATGAAGGGATTGTCTAATGGTCAGTATAAATGATGAAACAGCAAGAAAAAACATGTCAATGCTTCTTTTTGGAACCTGACTCTTAGGTTAAGACAGATTTAAGGCCATCATATTTTTACAGTGTGTGTCTATCCAGTTACCAAGTTTCATTCATACTTTCTGTGGGGCTTCCATTCCATCAACTTCCATTCATTTCTTGCTTTATTTTCTTACTGTTCATGTTTTCCATGGTCATGTTTGATGTCAGATCAACCACATGCCTTAGTGAACAGTCTTAGAGATACTTCCCGAAAGACATGTCTCACTAAATGGAGGGCAATGGTAGTGTGAGATGCAGGGAGGGAGGGAGGGAGGGAGAGAGGGGGGGATGGATGGATGGATGGATGGATGGATGGAGGGGATTCCCACAGCTCCAGCAGTGTGGGGGCGGCAGCTTGGGAAATAACAGAGCTCTATGCAGTGGTAACAGTCACTCCCCCGCTGGGCCGCTGCCTGAGTTTCATTTCCTCATGAGACATCTATGAAGCCTTTTATTTTCACTAGAATGGAATGGAACTTGAACAGTTTTCAGTTGTTTTATGTCCGTATTGCAATGGCAACGTCACTCGATGCTTCACAGAATAATTCATTTAAAACAGATACTTGATTCATCAAATTCGTTACCCCTTGCTGTTCCTGAAAACCATTGTTCTTTAAAATAAATCTCATCTTTATTTCATTGTTTCTCACAAGTGAAGGCCTTTTTCGAAATTCTCCAGCTGACTCTTGTCTTGTTGCATCTCGCTGTGTGTGTGAATGTGTGATGATGTGAGCAGCAGTGCACCAGCAGATGGAGCTGCAGGGCTGCAGGACACTGCAGAGCTGGTCAGATCCCAACCCATTGTTCAGCATGACAGACTGCTCTGAATCACTGCCTTTCATCTGCAGAAGCAGCAGAGGTGAGTCTGACCTTGTCACAACAACAGGGATGTTTTCTCTCTTTTTTTTTGCAATTTTCCATTCAAACAACAACTTGACAAACCAAACCACGATTGAAGTCAGCCAGGCTGCCATGCTGTGTTGTATTTTGGGAACATCACACCACAACTACATAATGACAAGAGAGAAACTGTCTTGTTACGAGAGAGAAACTGTCGTGCTGCCATGCTGCATTGGATTTTGGAAAGTCATTACAAGATATGTTTGTGACTTGCTTGGACAAACACATATATTGATGGAATTGATGGGACAAAAAAACTGTACAGTACAGTATGATCTAACCATGTATAGAAATAATGTCTCTTGGTATTGAAGTGGATTTATTTCAATAAGGTCATTTTATGATTTTTTAAAGCCAGGATTTATAACTAAGTTAGTATAACTAGTACTAACTTAATAAATGCCTAAATGAAGGGTTACATGTAGAGTATTGATTCATATACATAAACATATTTTTCTTTTATTTATTCAAATAAACTAATCAGTATTTCTGTATTTGTTTCCCTATATAAAGGTATAGTTGCAAACTTTAGATTTTTTTCTTTACCGTTTTCATTGGACAAAAGGTATTTCAAAAATATGTTGAGTCTAAAATTACTTAAAATTAGCTGGTAAAATAAGCATGATGTGGAATTTTTGTGACAGAAAGTAAAGTGAAAGCACTGTGTCCGAGTCCATGAGATGATTAGATACTTGATATTGTGTATTTTGCATTTCATTTTGAAGGGAAACGTGTTACAGTGCTTACATCTAAAGTAGGAAAAACAATCATATGTAGATGGTTAATTGTTGAAAAATGATTGAAAACATATTAATGGCATGTTTAACTGACTGACAAAGGCCTGAGAACAAATGTATAAAATATTTCCCCACTGTAATTATAGTATAACATCTGAGCTTTGAGAGGGTAAAGTCCTCCCTGTAGACAGGGAGGTCAGAGGTCAGCTCCTGCTGGGAGTTCAGCAATGTTTTGTACCATAAGACGCTTCAGCAGGTTTGGGTCTGAGTCCCGACTCCTCCACCTGAAGGATGAGCTCCCTGAGCAGCAGCGCATCCTGCCATTACATCACTCACACTGATGTCACGTTGTTTTTTGGCACAGAGCGTTATCTGAAGATGAAGCAGATGAGCGATGGCCAGAGCTCTCAGCCCTCTGCCTTCATGAACCATCTGATGCAGCTTTCCAACAAAAGCCAGGTAGATGTCTATTTAGTATGACACTCACTTCTTTTCCAACTTCTTTTTAGTCATCCATTATAAAAATGTTTTTTTATTGATATACTGCAATGTTTGAGCTTCATTGTGCAGATTGATGTGTGCAAAGTTTGTTAAAAGAAGGCGTGTTTCACATCTGTTTGCTGGAAGTGTAATGTTTGTCTGTATGAATCTCGGGTATATAGATAGGATATGTAATATTATTTATATATGTAGAGTACAGATAGATATGTATAGATAGTTATAAGTTAAATATTGATATAAGTTAAAGCTTATATAGGCAACTTTGAAAATCAGGCATGAAAAGCAACTCCTTTCTATGTTTCTCCTCCTCCCCACCCCTCCATGCTACTGCTCTGACTGCAGTCCACTTGCAAGCTAGCAAGCCCCTAAAAGAGAGAGCTACAGGTCACTGTTTTCATAAACGTAGCAATACGTTTTCAGAAGCAATTTAAAAGATCAGGTCATAAAAGGTCATACTCAGAGATTCAAGGCTAAGGGACAATGACTGCAATGTCATTTTAGTCTTGCTAGATCTTAGGGCAGTAGCTAGCTTACAAGCTAATGTCTGTGTTAGGGGGCAGTTATTAAACAGTATAACTCTAAGGGCCAGCCCCTGAAGTTCTTTAATTTTTTTAAAAATGTTTCCTTAAATGTAAATAGCAAAACCTTATACCCCAAAACTGTGTATCACAAGATTGATCTGATCTTGGCACTTTGAATTTGTTAAAAGCTGATCTGCTGTTTTGTTGTTGTTGTTTTTTTTTTTTTTTTTACCATTTGAAGGTGTGAGATTGCTTTTACTCTGAATATAGAAGTAACTCAGTGTTTATCATTACCCATACCTCTTTGTAATCCAGTGTCCCCGTCTCCACTCAGGTGGTGTTTAGGCAGCAGCCATCAGAGCTGAGGACCATGGCTGAGGTGTCGGCCCTGCTGGATGTCTCTGTCCAGGCCCTGGAGGACACACAGCCGGAGAGTCTGCAGCCAGCGGACATGGTGTCCCTCATCCAGCTGCTGTCTCTGGCTGCTGATGTCCCTGCACAGCCAAGTACTGACACCGCCAACCGCAGTCTGGACGGCGTCCACGAGCTGAGCCAGCGCTTCATTAGTGTGGCCGACACCATCATCAGCCAGGACAATGCCTTCAAGTGGCAGGCCATCAAGGAGGTAGCACATATTGCACTTCACACTCTCACTTTTGATTTAGTCCTGCTGCACACTCTTCTGTTTGGCACTTTATAAACTGTAGGTACATATAGATTCAGAAAATCTGTGCAGTCTGTGATTATCTTATCAGCAGTACATCTGATCAGATCTGTCAAATGAACTGAGTATCATTCTACAGTTTATATGTGGTTCATATATGAACTCTATCCTCTCTGTATGCTTTTTACATACATGTAGGGCTGCAACTAATTACTGTTTTGCTAGTCTATTGATTATGATTATTGAGATGTTAGTTGTTTGGTTCATAAGTGGTATAAAATGTCAATCGTTTCTCAAAGCAACCTAAAATGTCTTTATTTTTGTCAATACTAGTACACAGCCCAAAGATCATCATCATTTACTATTATAGAAGACCAAAATGACCAGGAAATAATCAGATTTGAGAAGCTGGAACCAGAGAATATGGACTTTTTCTTATTGAACGTGACTCAATTCGGACTCCAATACAGACTCCTCCATTTCTCCATGGTCTAACCGCATCTACAGTGAGGGATCTTTTTTTATTATTATTTCTAGAGTCATAAATGCTCATAAATAACTTGTTTTGTCAAAAACTAAACATCAGGCCTATTTTGTCTTTTGACTTCCTCCAGTCACAAAAACTAATGCATAACAGATAGCTGGAACAACACTATACAGATGGTTATAGAGACTGCTGTGGCTTCATCTTTACACCACTAGAGGGCAGTATGCTTCTGTAGATGCATTCCTGGTAGGGCTCTTCAGCAGTTGTGGCAGAACAGCAAATGCCACATCAGCCTCCAACTGTCTTGATGAAGACACAGCACTACCTAAATCATCCATTGAAAGGTTTATTTCCACATAATTTCTGCTGAACTTCGTCACGCTCTAACCCACTGGCCACATTGCATCTTTTTTTTTCTTTTTCTTTTTTTCTTTTTTTTTTTGTCACTTGTGCCTCTGCACTATTGATGCTGGAGTGTATGGATCTGTATGGAGGCTGCCATCATGACAAGTGTTTCATTTCTATCAGCGCTCGTCTCCCTTCCCCCCAGGCCTCTCTCAGAGCTCCAAGGCCACCTCAGCCCAGACTCAATGGATGAGCAGCACTCAGAGAAAAAAAAAAAAAAAAAAGCTGTGCTCATCCACCACCAACCCGCCTCACTCTGCCGCCAGCTCTGTCTCCAAGGCTCACGCTCTCGGATGGGCATATTGAATTCAGAATGAGAGGGGTTTCAAAATAGACAAGGGCAAAATCCACGACAGCACCCTGGCATTATATGGATACCTATTGAACTGTGTTTGCCCTCGTCAGTCCAACTGTACCCCGACTCAAACTGTTTGTTGCACCAAATAGCAATTTTCTTATTGTGGGGCATTTTGACAGATTTTCGGTTTTATTTTTGAAATGTACCTATTTAAGTGGTTGAAATGTTGTTGATTGAGGGTCCGGTGCTCCGTGTTTCAGGTTGTGAACAGCCCCATGGATGTGGTCAAGAGTATTGACCGGATGGTTACCAGCCTGAGCCCTCGCTTGATGGCAGAGAGTGATCACCTGACCATTCATAGCCCCAACATCAGTGAGTTTCACACAAACACACATACACACGTATGTCGACACATACAAAACAACTACAGTAAAGGAGTCTTTGAGGAGTGACACATTGGAGGTGGTGTCTAAATCCATCATGGAGGTTCTCTAGAAAGCCTGCACTGGTGAAAAAACGATATTATGTAACTAACATCTGACCTTTAGGAAAACAGGTTCTATTTACTGATAGTGATAGAATATTCACATGATAAAAGAATTGCACAAAAGGTTGGTTCTACTAGTCTAAGCCACTATGTTGCCATAAGTGATCTTAAAACTGTTTTTTTTTTCAGGGGTGGTACAATCAGATGTAGCGAGTAGACACAAGTGATCTTTTGAAAACCCTCAAAAATCTGCGGAACTGCTATATGATCACTGAAATGGACTTGAATTTGACTTAAATGCTCTGTTCTTGCTATTGAGCGAAAGCTTCTATAGACTGGTGATCTTTCGAGGCAGGTTGGGCAGGCGGTAAGAGCGGAGTGCTTTGGAGAATACACTTGTTTACCAAGAGTTCAGTGAGGAAGTTAATATCAAGGTTTAACTTTGGGCTGAGTAGATTTGTAATAGGTCAATGTAGGTTAATGCACATATACATGTAAACATCTGAGATTTTCGCCGTAGCTCATTTCCAACTATAGTCCCATTGGCAGGTTGGCGCTGTACACAATATTCACATTACTAATAAACACACAATATAATCATGTAGAAAAATAGGTTAGATGTCGCAGGGCTGATTAAAGTGCAGACTGCTAAAATGCTGAGTGCGTAATTGTATTTTAACTTTTCCTATTGCACAATAAACATTAAGTGCTATTGTAATTTCACAAAACACTAATTAAATACCAACAATGGTAATTTATGATACTGGGAGTACCTAGTTGTATAGAAATATAAAGTGCTTGCTACATTGCACATTGACCGACCACCTAATAATAGTTGATAGTATAATTGGACACTACTGGATTACATTTTACATTAATTAAATACCAATAATGGTAGTTTTATGATACTGAGAGTACCCAATGTTGCATTGCACAATGCCTTAGTACCTACAAAAAATAATTGATATAACAGTGAAAATGTTATTGAGGAAGACGAAAGTAATAATTATAATAAAGCAGTGAGATGCATATATATGCGCAACGGTTTACTAGAATTTAGGATTTATTTTCTAAACTCCGTCAGATCATCCGTTCATCAATTACCCTATATGCCCAATAGGGTGAAATTACAACCCAAACTCTCTTTTAAAAGGGGGGGGGATCCATCCTTCTACAGTCTGACTGATTGCATGGTTCAACTTCTTGCTGTGTTATTAGTGACAGTTCAGGTATCCGTGCTGTTTGACCAAATAAAGTTATTGCTAATCTGGCAAAACTGTAACTGGCAAAATTGTACAAACAACTGTCACTGAGATTTAAGCAATACTTTGGTACTGTGAGCCCAAAAATTAAAAATGAAAGTTGTAATAAACTGTATTTCTTCTCTAGTACAGTGGTTTATGGATTTCCTCCTTTTTAATATTACCCTGTTTAACACAAATATATTTACAGGACAAGTTAAGGAGTATTACAACATAGTGGAGGTTGTGATATAAAATGATAAATGATAAAAAAAAAAAGCACAATGAGTAAGTAGCAAACAAACTTCAAAAGAGGGTCCTTCCATTGCAAGAGTGTAAATGACATTTACCTTGAATAATAATAGGATTTACCATATATGACATTTTTACATCCAGGTTATCCATAAATATGTCAAAGTCTGTGACATATGTGTGTACATAGGTATGTGATTCATTTTTAGTAATAGCCATCACTGATATCAGACCAAAGAAATTTGCATGACAACAGTTTGAATAAAAGGAAATAGATGTTCAATGGTTTCAGCATCTGAAAAACAGAAAATGCAGGGCTCTATCTAAGTGTGAAAAACAATCACTAGCAGAGTATATTGCTGATGCAATTTTAAAAATGTCATTTTAAGAGCAATTGGATATTACAAATAAAAGGAAAGTGTATATCACCTTAAAGCCATACGTATATTATTCTGTACAGAGCATGCCTTAAAGGCCCCCAGTGGGTAACCATGTCGTGGTTGGAGAAAATTGCATGGTATTTTACCATTCAGCAATATTCTAAGTAAAGGAAATGCGATTGCATTGCAGATGTTGGCACAGCTGTTTTAAAAAATAATCATTTATATTAGTCAGTCAGTCAGTCATTTTCTATACCTGCTTATTCCTCATTAGGGTCGCAGGGGTCTGCTGGAGCCTATCCCAGCGCATTACGGCGAGAGGCAGGGATACACCCCAGATGGTCGCCAGCCAATCGTGGGGCACACACACCATTCACTCACACACTCACACCTATGGGCAATTTAGAGTTGCCAATTAACCTGAGCATGTTTTTGGACTGTGGGAGGAAGCCGGAGTACCCGGTGAAAACCCACGCAGACACGGGGAGAACATGCAAACTCCACACAGAAAGGTCCCAGACCCCGGACCAAGGAGGTCTTGAACCTGCGACCTTCTTGCTGTGAGGCTCATTTATATAAAAAAAACGAATATATTTCCTGTTAAGGAATAGCAAGCGACTGGGGGACCCTGTCCCAAAATGACTGACTGTTCCTTTACAGTCCACCCTAGTCATATTTTTCAGTTATTTACAGTTATTTAATGTTACTTACTTCTACTTTTAAATACTCCAATCAAATTCCTCCCAACATGTTGTCCCACTTGTATATACTCTTTATACCAAGATAATGATAGGACGTTAGATAGTCTCAAAATTCCAATTTGGTTCAATTTGATTTGAGTCTCAACATTGTAGCTGTTAGGACACAGGTACTGTACATTATGCAACCGAGGACACTCAAAACTGAATGACCCTGTTATTCAAACAGTTACACTTTATTAGGTGCACCTTCACAAAAATTTCTAATGTTCGTCATTTGTTGAGAGTGAGCGGAGGAGGAGTTGATTAAATTCCGTGTTCTCTAATGTTTCATTCTGTGTTGTGGGCAGCAGAAGTTGAGAAAAACATTCAATATAATAGAACATCCAATTCCAATAAATTTCTCCTTAAACATCGGTTTCCTCCACTGGTTTTCTTTTTAGATGTCCATTTTTTTTACTTACCTTGGTACTGTACTAAAGAGTGTTGCAAGAAAAGAAAATATCTAGTCGAATGCTGAGATAAAATAAAATAAAAAACAAAAATACAGAGCTCTTACAATCTACCAGAAATATGCTAAAGTTACCATGGTAACACTGCTCCTGCTCAGGTTAATCAATCTTAACTATAATCCAAACCATCTCTGTTGTTTTGATAGTGAGGTTATTCAACATGGTGATAGGGAACAGAAACAGGATACGTGGCTTCACTTCACACTATATATATATATATATATATATATATATATATATATATATATATATATATATATATATATATATATATATATATATATATATATATATATATATATATATATATATATATATACATTTATATTACAAAAGATGCTTTTGCAAAATCGGCATATTTAAAATATTTGTTACTCCCTCAAAATCAATTTGGTGGCAAAATATGTTTTGTTTAATCATGCATTTACTTTGTAATAACTCACTAAACCTGCTTTTTTGCTCCATTGTCATTTGCAGAACTGGAGGTGCAGCAGCAGAGGCTGCAGGAAGGATCCAGGGGATCCAGCTTCTGTGGGCCCGACACAGACAAACACACCAAACTGGACTGTATCTCAGTCCCACAGCAGAAGATACAAGATCTCCATAACAACGGTAGGGAAAAAAACGCTACAAGAACTAATCATCTTCCTCTGCATGGACACATACATCAATCACTTATTTATGACAGTGCCGAGTGTTTGCAAAGAAAGAACACATTTTATTAACTTAGTCCTCGGGGGAGTGAATGCAGTGGAAAACAGACTAACGACAGACTTGTGAATCTGTAGCATGCATTCACTTACTTATGCTCCCAAGGTCTTGCAGTAAAATGCAGATAGAGGCATATTGTTGGCTTTTTACAACAACCATATATCTTGAACTATTACTGATCCTAACTGAAACACATTTCTTAGTACCATTTCTTTTTTTTTCCCTCTCTCACGAGCTGAAGAATTTAATCTGGCCGTTGTGTGAAATGTGCAGGCTTCCATAAACTCACGTTGATCAACACATGGTACGGCTCCCTGCGGCCTCTTTTCAACCCTGAGGAGAACATCACCATGGTTCCTACTGTCACTGACGGCAGCCAGAGGTAACATAAAAGCATAAGATAGGCTGGAAATGCACTGTTTTAGTTTTTTATAGATTAGATTTTGCTACTGAACCATCATCATACATCACGTTATTTAGTGTATTTTTTTTTTTTACATCAGATGCTGTGATGCAGCGTATTGAGAAACATGAGTGCATTGACTTTCTGAGATTTAATCTACCAATTCTTACCTATTGCATCACGGATGTCACCGTGCCAGTATGCAATTCTAAGGGGCTGCAGCAGCATGAATGACATGTACGCCATAATTTACCCATTTTAGCCCACTGGTAACTATAGTTGCTGAAGACTATGACTGTCATTTTTTACTCAAAGTAAAAAAATCTAAACATTACTCAGACAGTTTTTTCAATGGCATGCTAGTAGACAACTTAGACAAAGGTTTTAAGCAAAATGTAATGTTTTCATGGGTCGTCAAATGTCTTCCTGCCCCTTACTCCCAATAACATGCAGAAGACCTCTGAAAAAGAGATAATTTTATTACTACGGTATTATTACTATGATCTTTACCTATGACATGCATAGTATAGATATGTCTCTAGAATACCCCCCAAAAAAGAATTTTTGTATCTGGGATAAATACTTTTTGAGTACAAAGCGGAAAAAAACATATATAACATGATTGTCAGCGATTCAACTAATAGGTACATGAACAAAATTGAGCCTAAAGAGGGTAATTGTATTAGTTCCACCTCAGATTTTATTTTTTTATTTGCCAGATGTATCATAATGGACATGCAGGAATGTTATTTGACATATCTGCATGACATAAAAAGCTTCAAAAAGATATCACAAAAGACAAGGACGAGAAATAAACAAAAAACACATGCTGCTAAAAATAGATGCAAAAAAGTACACATGCATTGTCATGTTGAAAAAAAAAAGTCTAAATGTCCACAACAGCATTTACCAGTCCAATCAAAAAATAGAACCAAGTAGAGATGTTAAAAATCAAAGCGTAAAACAGTCACAATAAAGTGTCTGGTCAGTCTAAATATTTACAATAGAATCATAAGTGTTGTCTGATTCAAGTCAGAATACAATTAGAGTGCCAATTGTAACATTACCACTGGGAAGCATTTTAACAGAGGATAGATTCTGTTTTTCTTCATAATATGAATGCATCATGAATGGAGCTGCAAAGATTAATTGCCAACTATTAAAGTAATTGACATCTACTTTGATAATTGATTAATTGATTTGCACCAAATGTCAAAATTTTTTGATTCCAGTTCCTCAAATCTGATTATTTTCTTATTTCTTTAGTCTTCTATAATAGTAAACTGATGATCTTTGGGTTGTGGACTGTTGGTCTGGACAAAAAAAAGACATTTTATGTTGAATCTTCAGCTTTGGGAAACTGTAATCAGCATTTTACACCACGCTTAAGCAAAAAGGTTGATTCCGTTTTAATTTTAAATCCAAACCAATCAGATTTGTGGATTTGTGTTCATCACCAGGTATTTGGGCACCGTCGTGGGCTCTTCTGTCATATCCACCACAGTCCTGGGTGACGACCAACCAGTCAGCACGCCGGTTCACTTCCAGCTTCGGCACAGAGCGGGGGTCAGTGAAATCTCTCACAACTGTCTGAAATTCGATCGATATCTCCACCGCCTATGCTTAAATGCTGTATGTATTTTCACAGAATCCCACCGGTGCCGTGTATGATCCAGTGTGTGCCTTCTGGGACTTTAATCTCACGTAAGTTCCAGTGAACGTTTTTTGAAAGTGTCGGGAAAATTGGAGGTCTTAGATTCCTCCTGTAATACCACGGTTATCTTGCGCATTTCATCAAGAAAATGCGACTGCAAGACTTTTTAGATAGCAGCATATTTTCATTCCTGGCGTTCCTGTGTGTATATGGAGATATGTAAATATGTGCTGTTTGTGTCTGACTAGTCCGGAGGCCGGTGGGTGGTGGAATACCAAAGGGTGTGAGGTAGTGTCCAAACAATATGGATACACCGTCTGCTACTGCAATCACACCACCAACTTTGCATTGCTGCTGCAGGTCTATGAAGCCCAGGTAACATTCCTCTCTCCAGTTATCACTCTGTAGTGTGTATAAGCTTTCATACTCAGTTTACAGCTTACACTGTGTATGTGTGTGTGTGTGTGTGTGTGTGTGTGTGTGTGTGTGTGTGTGTGTGTGTGTGTGTGTGTGTGTGTGTGTGTGTGTGTGTGTGTGTGTGTGTGTGTGTGTCAGAGGAGCCCAGAAAACGAAAAAGCTCTGCAGGTGCTGACGTTCATCGGCTGTGGAGTGTCTCTGTGTGGCCTCCTCTTCACCTTTATCCTCTTCATCGCTGTGGGGTCAGTCACAAACGTCATAGAGTGCACACTAAAGCGCCGAAAAAAAAATGAAAAGCATTTTATGAAAACCTTTCACATTCACACGGATAAATGGGAACGGCAGAGAGAAAAAAAAACAGAACATTGTGCTCTGTAGATTTGTGATCAGCACCACTGTAAAATATATTTGTGGGATCTTCTCTCACATATTTCATGCTGTGTGTGTGTGTGTGTGTTGTGTTTCCTGTGCAGGGTCCCTAAATCGGACCGTACCACCGTTCATAAGAACCTGATTGTTGCTCTGGGTGTCGCTGAGCTGCTCTTGATGTGCAGTAACTGGGCATCTGCTAATGAGGTGAAGCGATCAACTACTGCTCCATATAGTGGGGGGGAAGGCTTCACGAAAGGTTAACCAGGTTAAAAGAACAGACTTTGTGTCTGCAGGTTTAAGATTGAGAAATATGTTATTTTAAAGCTCAAATCACGAATATCAGTTCACTCCTTAAACTGCAAAAATAGCTGTTAGTAGTGATGAGCCCACAAAAATCACTAATTCAACTTGGTTGAAAGGGTTTAGCCTCTTTCAACTCATTATTTTATAGGCCACACACTCTTAGAAATGCTATTTGGGTAGTTTTCTAACCCAATGCTGAGTAAATAGTGGACAGGACACATGTTGGGCGAGAGAGAGGCAGCGTGCAGCTAGCCCCAATGGATGCCATACCAGACCGATAAAACGCCACTGCAAAACAAGCGACACAAAAGCGTCTGAGAGGGAGAGGAGCCACCTCTGGCTAACAGTGCTCTGGCTCTGAGGGATTTAGAGCTGCAACGATTAGTCTATTAATCGATTATTCCCTGGTTTCTCTAATAGAAAACTGATGATCTTTGGGTTGTGGACTGTTAGTCTTGACAAAACAAGACATTTTAGGTTGAATATTCAGCTTTGGGAAACAGTAATCGTTTTTTCACATTGTTTTTTTTTTAACCAAACAACTAATCGATTAATCAATTCTATCAATTGGTTTGTCAACTTTTAAAATAGTTTGTAGTGTTTACAGGTAGTTTCTGCTGGACTCTTTTTTTCAGCTTTCTGTTTTGAACATTCAATTTTAGGATGAACTAATATTTCTCCCCCACAAAAAAGCTGAAAGAATAGTAGAATTATTAAAATACAAATTGTTGTAATGAACGCTGCAGACAAAACTGATGTTTTGATATATAATTGATATATTTTGGAATCCGCAGGCGGCGTGCTTTGTGGTGACGGCCCTACTCCATCTCTTCTTCATGGCCTCCTTCTCCTGGATGCTGGTGGAGGGCCTGCTGCTGTGGAGCAAAGTGGTGTCAGTCAACATCAGCGAGGACCGCAGGATGAAGATCTACTACATCATCGGCTGGGGTAAACTCTGAGCTTTTTGATTATTTAACCCTGGTTAGCTGCAGGTTTGGATCTAAACTGCATGAATCATGTCAAACGCCCTGTGTGTGAAGGACACATTTTTGATTTTGACTGCAGCAAGATCATTCAAAGATTGCTCACTTTTATTTATTTATTCTATTTATTTTTATTTCATCATCACAATTTAATTATCCCCTCATCTCAGGTAATGCTTTATATAATAAGGTACTTGTATTAGTGCTTTGCAAGATGCTTATTAACATGTGTTAATAAGTCTTTAAGTAGAGTCTTAAATAAGTCTTAATAGTGACAATATATACTCCACATCCATGAACTACAGCATTTTATATTTATACTGTAATGAGTTTTGCTTTTGTACATTTTCAAGTACATTTCAATGTACTATGTACTTTATGTAAATAACATTTTGAATTGAGACTTCTGCTTGTGTTATATTACAAACAGTTATCATTAGAGAAGACATTCAAAAGAAGTTATAACAAATGTTTTTAAACAATTTATAGACACTTCATAAAAGTTTATAAAATGTGGTTTCTTATAATTGTTCATAATAGCATTTTTATAGCATATCTACATATATAATAGCATATTTATTGAGTTTTAGTGACTAACTTGTTTATTTTATTTATTATTATCATATTTATTTATTTTTAGTTGTTAAATCTATACTAACTGTTTTGCTCTATTAAAAGGTAACTAGGTGCTCTGCGACCTTAAAACTATGCTTATTTACTATGTCAAACAATCAATTTTTATTTATAAAGATGTAGCACAAAGTGCTAATGTATCAACAATTATAATTAGACCATAAAAATTAAAATAATAACTTTACTAATAACTGACTTTAGTAACTGATCATTTTAATAAAGTTTAACAATGGCATAATAGGTAAATGTGTTTTTATTGCTATTGTTGACACATATAATTTTCAATTCTTATATATTATAATATAACAATTAGCATGTTTTCTGTTGCTCATCTTAAATGATGAATAAAAAATATAAATAATTCCTGATATACACGCAATAAGTCTAAACTTTATGGATGTAGAAAATATCGCTGTCACTCTTCACTTTAATTTATCTTAAATGTGTATCTCTGCTTGGTTGATCCCTTTGTGTTTGTGCGTCATCGAGATGAAAACAAGATAAGTGATTATTGCAATTCTTTTTAGCCCAATCAGAATTAAGAATAAGTATTGTGTTGATTGTATAGAACAAAGAGAGGGAAGAAAACCTGTGATATATTATTCTATTTATAATATTCCGTCTGGTACAATTTGCTTGAAAGACATTGCAATAATCTCTGTAAGTGTTCACATTACAGTTAATGGGCTCAGTTGAAAATGATGACCTCACATTTACACCTATTTAAAAGGGAAATAAACAGGCTTTCCAACATTATGAAATTAGTTACTTAGTTGCACCCTTTCTGAGCCCTTTCTTTAAGTCTGCATGCCGTGCAGACTTTGCTAAAGAGCATCGCCCACAATTTATAGCATTGTGACGTACACTACAAAGAAACCCGACAGCAAAAGTAAATACCCACAGAAGTACAATGAAGGAACCGATAAGGAGCTTGCTTGCTGTTTAAAATATATAGCCTAAAGCACGACTAAAGAAACAAATGTAGCTGTAGCCGGAACAAAGAAGACAATAAATTAACATCTAAGAAAAATAAAACATTGATTCAATTCGTTAAACTGTTGCTCAACATTACACATTTACCTTAAACCTCTTACACATGTTTTGCATATTGTTATATTTGAGAACATTTTATATATTATTGAATAATTGTCAAATTAAACAATTACAACTTCTTGGTTACCAACCTGTTACAAATAATGTAATGCAAGAGCCTGATATATATATATATATATATATATATATATATATATATATATATATATATATATATATATATATATATATAAAATGATGAAATCTACCCTCATGGAGAGTATTATGTGGAGTATTATAAAGTGTAAAATAACAAGCAAGCAAACCAGCAAGTTGATCATCTGTCAGTTGTCAGGGTAACATAAAAGCTTGCAAGTGTTGCCCAATTCCTCTTTTTACCTTTAGAGCCCATGACCCCTCCCACAATCAATCACTTACAGCAAATACCAGTTAAATCTGTGCAGGGTCGGGACTAAACATTCAAATCTGACAAGCTTGTTCATGCTCCTTAGAAAATGCATTTTGGAAGATGTTTGTTCCTATTGCACCAACCTCAGAACAAAATCTCAGATTTAAATTTTAGAGATTCTGGTGATATTTGCTGCACATGTTCATGCATCCAGGGGTATAAACCCTTTATATGATGCCCGGTGTGTCCTCTCATGCCAGGCTCAACATCTTAGCTTCATTGCTCCTCTATGTTGAAAGGTGTAATAAACATTGGCAGCCTATAGGAGCCGCTAGCGGAGCTACAGGCTTGTGTGCTTACGTGCCAGTTACTCCCAATGTTTTATAATCAATCTAATAATGTTTTATTGATATTAGCCTCTATCATTGTTATGTGGTGTTTTAATTTACAGCAACCTTAACCCAGTCGATTAAAAAAAAAAAAAAAAACATCCAGCAGCTGCTACCATTCACGTTCCGCAATCCCATCTGTGACTGTGTGTTATGTCGCATAATCATCTGAGAACTGAATCAGCAGCACAATGTTCAGGTGTTTCTTTCAGCGACGTGCCGAATGTTCTCCCCTCAGACTAAATACACAGAGAGAACAGAACAGGCTTTATAGTCTAAATAGAAAAACAGGTCTTCAAATATTGATGCTTAATTTGTTATCGCAGCATGCCCACACTTAATTTTCTTTTTGCATTGTGGTTTGTTTCTGTTTTTTTTTTCTCAGGGCTACCTATTCTGATAGTCGGCGTAACACTGGCGGTATCAGTGGATGAGTACAAGGCAGATAATCACTGCTGGCTCAACGTGAAGTCGGACACAATCTGGGCTTTTGTTGGGCCTGTTATATTTGTCTTGATGGTATGTAACCTAGACAGTGTGTGTGTGTGTGTGTGTGTGTCTGTGATGTTGTGAGTATATATATATATATTTATATATATATGTATATATATATATATATATATATATATATATATATATATATATATATATATATATATATATATATATATAAACTACTGTCAACATTTCCCCCAAATCAATAATGCAAAGAAAGTCTTTATCATTGTTCTTGACTTTATTCCACTCCTGGTACCTCTTTAAGCAGAATGACATGTACATGTGTTGGAATTCAACAGACACTGGAATGGAATGGCTTTATTACATGTAGAGATGACTACACATTTCTGTGATGAAATAGCAACTGGTCCATTTTTGTCAAAATTTGTACGGTCATCCAGAGAACCCTTTAGCGGGCTGGTTCTGGCCCCCGGGCCGCATGTTTGACACCCATGGCTTAAAACACAAAATGTTTCATATTGTGTGTATTGACTTATATATATTTTTTAATTGAAAGGAGGAACGTTACTAAAGTTACTAATAGCTTTTTAGAATATTAATCAATATTAAAATTATTTCACCCGAAAGACACATTAAATTACATAATCCCAGTATTTTACCAAATATCATGGGTGCAACCTGACAAATGAACAACAAAGATTGTTTTCCCCTCCAAATTAACTCTACATTCTGTTTTCCCCATCTCAGAGAGGGACCAGGATCAACAGAAAATGAAATATTGTTCACCAGTGGAATGTTTCTAACGCTGTGAGGGGAAACTTTCTCTCCTCTACGTGAGCCTGAGGCCAAGTGGATCTGAAGCAGCGTGTGTTGTGTTCACCGGAGTTGTCCTCTGTCTGCAGGTCAATGCAGTCGTGCTGTGTAGGGTTGTCATGGTGACTGTTTCCAGCGCTCGTCGCCGTGCTAAGATGCTCAGTCCAAGCTCAGCATCAAAGATGCAAACCTTTGACCTCACCTGGTGAGATACAATGGCCTCTCTACCTCTCTCCGCCAGCCTCTCTCTCCTCCTGCTTTTTGTGCGCTTTTCTTTCATGAATCTCTTTCTCTCGTGTGCCCACGCTCTCACTCTCTAACTCTCTCACTCTCTCTCTCACGCACACATACAAGCTTGCTGTTTCCTTTTTGGTTGAGCCAGCTATAGTCAATAGAGACAGTGTGAGAGATAGGAAGTTGTGGTTTGGGAGTCTACTGTGGGAGTTGTATGGGTTTATCAGCTTAACACCTGGTCCCACTACAACTGTGTGTGTCTGTAAATGTGTGTGTGTGTGTGTGTCAGTCCTTCTTGACACTTCACAACACGATTAGTGTCTAAAGTATTTATGAAACAAACAGTGAGGTTAAAATGATCATTTAAAATTTGCTGACATTTAATATTTGAGAAATCCTAATCCAGTACTAATTACTGAGGAATCATGGAAAGCTTTATGTAAAACACACACACACATACAGGGGCGGCCTTTACCTTTAGCTAGTGTACACACCCTGATGCCAGTCAGTAAAAATTGACCAATTTTGTATTTTTTGGTAGTTTTTACAGTTTGTTGCCATATGGCAACACCGTACCACAGCGGAAAATAATAAAAAACTATGTAAAAACATTTTAAATCGTAATAACATTGTAATAACATTTAGATGTGTAAAACTGTGGGAAGGACTCACAAAGTGAATTACTAATTGCTAGTAATCTTACTGCTACTAACATTCAAATGTGTATCTAAATTGATGGATCAGAAGATATAACAATATTACTCTACATGGTTGTGGAACCTGGGTCCATAAAGTTTACAATGTTCTTTTAAACATGTCGGCCTATAACTAAACACAAAATAGTAAAATTCCATCATGGTACGGTATTGTCAAACAGCAATGTATTTATTTTAATAGTTTTCCATTATGAAAGGATGAAAATCAGTGCAACAAAATGAATAATAATGAGCTTCACTCAACTATTCTTTAATACATATATAAATTTATATATATTCCAGGTGAAAAATGTCATAACATTTTTTGGCGACTTTTTTTGGCTCCTCCCTGTGATTTTTAAATAAAATTAACAACTTTAAACGTAGTAGCATAAACTAGGTTTGTTGCCATATAGCAACATCGTACCATCGAGGTATTAGCATGGTAGGTGACTGCCTGGGACTCCAATATGGCGCCACTATTTGTTGGAAGCCAATAGGACCAGCAGCTCTATCAAGAATTATTATGATGCCTAGACATGAAACATATAAAGTTGCATTTCTATTTTGACTCATTATAAAACAAACATTACATACATACATCTAAGCACTTTAAACAAAATAAATGAATAAATAAAGTAAATGCCAATGTGGGACCCCACACACCACACATGGACTATTCCATCAGTGGATGAGGAGCTGTGACCTTGGGGGCATGGAGGTGAGTCAAGTTATTCCTTGATTTCATCGCAAGGCAGAGGGCTATGCATGTTTATAATAAAATATGTAGAATTGAAATTCTTTGCATGAAAATGCCACGATTTGGACCCGAATCAATATCAACGCCAATAAATTCCCCTATATTAGTCAGTCATTTTCTATACCCACTTATTCCTTACTAGGGTCACAGGGGTCTGCTGGAGTCAATCCCAGTGCATTGCAGGCGAGAGGCAGGGATACACCGCAGACAGGTCACTTTTGGAAATGAAATACATCAAATACATTTACAGCTCTCATTGCTTGTTATGAGGTAGTATTACATTATATTATATATAATATTTCCATTTTATGCAACTGTATACTTTTATGGCAATTCTGTTTAAAGGAATTTCAGATGGAAACATTGTACCCGTCATTCTACTCCATTTATCTGACATAGCTGGTTACTTTATTAGGATTTTACACACAAAACTTGATCAAGAGAGCAAATGTGATACATGATGGTAGAATAAACTCTCAGCAGTAATAACAACATTGCATAAGGATGCTAAAATGAGCTCCACAATTGCCTTAAATAATTGTACTTACATTATGAGTAAAATCTTCAATGCAGGACTTTTACTTTAAACGACATTGTTATTGCGATAACAATAGTTAATTTTTTTGGAGCACTTTGTCTACTACACAAATACTGATATTTTCAATTATAGAAAATAAGGCACAAAAGAGGCCCCATGACAGAGTTTGCTTAGTATACATCTTTGTACAGTTTGTACATTTTTGTACATCATCTTTGAGCACTGATGTGCTTTTTCAGTGGGCAATACGAAGGTCAGCACATTACAGTGAGAAGCTATTACTAAAATGGCTGAAGAGAAACTAGGATTTCTTATACTTCAGGCAACATTCCTTCAACTCAACATGCAGCAACTCTCTTCCATCCAGGTTTTGGTTCTGTGCATTTTGTCTTACCCTGACGCCGACACTGCCGTTCCCCGCCGTTCTCGCTTGCGTCTCTTCATTCCCTCACAAAACTGAATGAAAGTAGTTGTCTGCGCCAGCTCTTGTTCGGGAGATTAAAGGGGAAATGTCTCAAAAAAATAAATAAAAAGGGAGAGGGAAGTGAGTGTCAGCTTTGTCCTTGCAAACACAGCGCGCTCTGAAAAGCAAATCTCTTTACCCAGGTGCAGTGTGGTAACAATAGTATTTTGAACAATGGCAACCTTTTCTGCCTTGCCCCCCCTAAAAAAAAAAAAAAAAAAAGTGGTTATTGGCTGTGCTATAAGCACCAGGCGCATTGAATGGATGATTGTAAAGGGACAGGATTGCGACAGTTGTAGGCGGTAAAATCTATAGCTGTACAAAGATGTTGGATGATTCAAGGAGGAAATATTCAAGAAGAAAATATCATCAAAATACCTTGAAAACTCAGCTTTCCTGGGTCCTTCTGCCTGTCTGTACTTGTGTTTCTAAAATGGTTCACAAAGAGAAGTTTTCTGAGGTCGTTCTCATGCATCTGTTCTTTGTTCCATGTTTGCAGGGCTGTGACGCGGCCGGTTCTCATCCTGCTGCCCGTCCTGGGTCTGACGTGGCTCTGTGGAGTTCTGGTCCATCTGTCTGTAGTTGTCGCTTATGTCTTCATCGCTCTCAATGCCTTTCAGGTAAATAAAGGCACTTAATACGTCAAATTGAACTCATTTTCATATCCAGATCGTGTTTTGAACACAGTCTGAAGAATGGTGTAATTTCAGTATGCCACTCAAAAATTGCTGCCATAACAGGCCAAAAACTGCTAAATGTTGCTTTGACTTAGATTTAGATTTTTTATATTAGTAATATATTGTAAGGTTTGGTTCTAAAAAAACATTTCAAATATATATATATATATATTTTAACACTAACGTTTATTAAAATTTTAAAACTGTAATATATGTTAGGACTTAATTGATGTAAAACAGAATACAAAATTGGAATAATAAAAAAGTACCAAGTCCTGATTTGTGCTACAGTACACATCGAAAATGTAGCTATTTTTCCTCTTAAAATATATGAGCTTTGGTCTGCAAATGCATACAGATCACAATTGAGTTGTTCACTCACTAAATGAATCAAAGTATAACAAAAAAAATACAAAAACAAAAATATTTGAATCATGTTTGTCTTTAATTTTTACATAAAACGTGGTGCTTTTGATACCTTCCATTTTTAATTGAGTGGAAAAGGGAAGTTGCAAAAGCCACACACCTACAAATGTGATTTTTAGCCGAAGTTGTCATCTCTCAGGAAGTTTTAAACTGAAGTGTTAGATAAGAATAAAAAAAAATAGATTTTTGATTTTCAGGAAACAAAAAGTAGAGTTTCAGATCATGACCAGTGTTATATTTTCCATTTGTAGCCAGGACCTTGTGGGGTGTTACATTTCAGCTGGAAACATAGCCTAGCTACCTCGGACCCAAGCTAATACTAGCTTACTGGGAGCACTGCACAATTGGTCTGACGTTAGCTACTTTAGCTAAATTTAGCTGATCATCCAGTAACATTAAACTCATTAAAATATTGTGACAGGCTCCCTGTAGACAGAAGTGTAGTGTTTTCACTGAATGAAGACTGCATTTCCCATGAGCCCCAGCGCGTTGTGTCCTAAAAATCTTGATCTGGTTAAGTGTAGGGCTGCCTTCACATCAAATCAAATCAAATCAATAATGCACCTTCTAGCCGAGTTGTGCGGAGTTGCGGATGTTTTTGTTTCCACTTTAGATCATAACCACTGTGAAACAATCAGAAAATGTCATTTTTTTTCTCTGATTCACTGCTTTGTTTTCCCCGATGCCAGTCCATATCTTCATTCGCTCGTCCGCTGCTCCTCTCTCTTTTTCTCTTGCCTTTTTAAAGTGCGATCTGGTCTACTTTTACTTTTAACATTGTGAAACACACCCTCGTCATAGTAACCTCTTTGTACTCCCTCATGCTACAATGCTACAAGTTAAATATAGACTCTTCAGGTCTATGAGCTGTAAATCGTTTGGACTGATTTCGCAGGGAATCCGACCCGGTGACAGAGACCCAAGGACACTTTACACAGTGAGGCAGACAAACAAGATAAATGAAAAAAAAATCCAGAACAGAAAATAATAATAGCAACAATAGCACGGTTAACTGGTCGGTATCGCTATTAGCACTGAGATGGAGCATAGGGGTGGAGGAGGTCTAATAAGTGTATGGTAGCAAAGGGGTTTTGGGATTTATAGGTGAGGAGAAGGATTTTGTGGGAAATGTAGGACTTGACTGGGAGCCAGTGATAGTATGAGGGTGGGGGTGATGTGCTGCCAGGGCTTGGTGCAGGTGAGAACCCTGGCAGCTGAGTTTGGTACATACTGGATCCTGTCCAGGGCTTTTCTGGGTCCCTTGGACAGGACTCCATTAGGGTAATTCACATAGGGAGAATGAGTCTGGAAATGGTTTAAATGTTGGTTGGATGGACCAACAGGACAATCTCACAAAAACACATTATACTCTTGAGGAGCTGATGCTGTTTTAATCTGAAACAGTTCACCTTACCTTTGCTACATAATACATATACATTTAAAAAGGAAATAATTGAAAATAAATAATACAACCCTGAACACCTCTTTTTTATTATTTGATGTATTTTAATAACCCTTTAAATAGTTAGTTTCTTACTCACAATGGACAAATATTAATTAATAATTATTAAATAATGAACTAATGTTAATCAAAATTTATTTAGGCAGGTATCTGTAACAGTAGCAATTATTGCTAGGAACCTTTCGTTCAGTGTGACACACAGACATGTTTTAAAGTGACACCACTTTGAAGAATTACGGGACTGAGCTGAACGTTTCCTATATGCTAAAAGTTTAATAAAGTGTGTAACCCAGCAGGTTAAAACAGTACAGTGGCAGAGAGTAGCATGTACACACACACACACACACACACACAATATTGTAATTTAAAAAGCCTATGATATGATAAAAAATATTACATTTTTATTTAATAATATGGATTTCATCTTGTCTCTTTTCGTCAAATGAAATGTTTGTTATTTTCGTCACAGTCAGCGGTTAAGGGCATTGATTCCGTCTTGTTTTTGTCATGAAAAAATATTTCATTTAGTCTTTTTACATCATAAAAAACTCTCCTAGAGTATGTAGAGTACTACTCACATGCATAATTATGGCATTTTTGAATGGTCTAATGTGTCCTAAACTTAATACATATAATGCCTGGGTGTTCGTATATAGTGAATCAGCCATATGCTTATAAACAGATATAATTTAAATTTCTCACTATAAATAGTTTATTGTATGAAACTAAATAATCATAGAGAAAAACAAGGATTATGGTAATTCAATTCAGCTTCAAACTGTGTGTGTTCATTATGAGTTCATTTAAATTTGATGCAAATTTTTTTTCACTTTGATTTTGAGAGCTCATAAATGAAATAAGCAGAGTAAGTGCGTGTGTGTGTGTGTGTGTGTGTGTGTGTGTGTGTGTGTGTGTGTGTGTGTGTGTGGGAGAGACTACAGTCAGGTCATACCACGTCTACCTCCAGCTCTCCTCCCCTGATAACACAGCACTCACTTCCTCTCTCTCTCTCGCTTTCTCTCTATTTCTATCACACTCTTTCTTCACTTCACCCCACATTGCCCCTGTTCTTCCTTATAGCTTCCACACATTCTGTACATCTCTCCTTTTGTCTTTTCTTGCCTCGCCCACCCCTCCATGCTCCTCGCAGCTCTTTAATTAATCAAAATGAGCTGGCCCCTGGGTGACCCACAGAGAGCTGCTAGTTAATTTAGATTTACTGCAAGTGTCCAGCTGAGGGCAGATAACACGACAGTAGGAGTTCTTCCTCATGTAGGTAGGAGGATGATGCCGGGCCGGCCCGTCTTCATTTCATTTTACCCAAAAAACATAAACGGGTAAAAAGTTCTGAAAAGGCTTCAAAAAGCCTCTAAAAGCTAACAATAGCAAAGAATGACAGGGTCAGTCTTTAGGCCAAGAAAGCACAGGGTGAGATTACTATAATAATGATAATGATGATAATAATAATAAGAACAACCAGCCGTGGGTTCAAAACCATTAAACCCTCCAGCACAGCACAGCATGGCAGGCTCCCAGCATCTGATATCATTTGTACTGTAACCAAGCTTTTCACCTCTGCTTCTGTCCACTATTTTTCTGCAGCAACACTGAATTATTCCAGGCAGTGTGATTTATTAGGCATATTTTTAGATTTTTTTTTTTTTTTTTTTTAAATCATGAGACATACCGAAGGAGCCGTGGGAACATCTAATCAGTAAGTTCCCTCATTCACCCCAACAAAATGAGAAAAAAGGAAAATTTGCTTTGAAAATCTATTGTTAAACACATCGATAAATTATATGAGATTAGCAGTTTAAGGTCCTAACTGACACTGACTTTTAAATAGCTGCTGATTCACTTCAGTATTTTCCTCATGCTGGAGATGCTGTGTGAATCCAGTTCAAAGCTTTCAGCCACAACAGATCAATAGTGGGTTTATACTACACAATAAAACAGGAAGCCATCTGAAGAGCTCACATTTTTTGCAATACTTTCGAAAGGAACTAGGAGAGGGTTATACATCTGTCACTGGCTGTTTATATGCACGGAAATATGAGATTGTAGCCAAGCAGCGACCTCCGGAGCTACAAAGAATAATGAAACCAACATGGAAGTGCCAAAACCTACAGTTCCTCGTATGGCCACATGAGGCTTACTCCAAAAAAGAATCAATCCCCATAGATTCATTCCCATGTTAAAATGCCCAACAGAAATAAACATGAGTCTGGTGCAAAGTTTCTATGTAACTCACCCATTAAAATACGATTAAGGCTTAAAGTTATACATAATTAAGGAGTTACCCCTTTGAGTGACAGGTGTTTTTTACAACATAAAGTATAGATTTTATAAAGATTGGAGATGCAGCCACATTAAGCATTTAGAAATAACAGAAAAGTAAAAACTGTGACAGGCTACAAGGTCCTCCATTAATAGTCTCCATATCTTGCTCTGATTATGAGCATAACCACATCAATGTAATAAGAACGTGGTGTATACTTGGACTCCACCACTCACTCACACTTTTAATCACATTCTACAATGTAAACATAGCCGCTGAAACACAGATCTGCTCGGACACAGCCAGCGCTGAATGTCAGATCTGTGGTGAGGGCTCATAGACAACAGCAACAACCAATCAGATTATAGTGTTCTACCCAATCAGCAACTCCAGCCCCCTGCACACCTGGTATAATTCCATTCTTTTAACTAAGTGACGGAACGTAAGTAACTGAGTTATGTATTTAAAATACAAAATATAAGTAGCTGTATTCTATTAGTGTTACAGTTTAAATTGATAGTATTCTGTAGTATGTATTTGAAGGTAATTTAAAGGTAATAGGTATTTGAAGGGATTATCTGTCCTCAGTTTTTTGAAGTATTCCAAAACTAATCTGAATTATTTATAATATGTAATTTACTTGAATCATTTAATTAGGGCATGTACTCAATATACTGAAATATATACATTTTAAAAGTATCCCTCCTAACACTGGAGTGAGCCGATCGCAAGTGGACAGCTTATAATACCAGGTGTGCAGGCACCCAAGACACTGAGGACATGATTTATTGATTTCATCTTCATATTTTTAAATTCTTTTTCTCAATGCCTCTATTTTTCTATTTGTAAAATTTTCTCTGCTTCTGCTCAGACTGTGCTCCTGCACTCAGATATATTGTTGCTTATACAGATTTCCTGCATTCCAGCCGAAAACCTTCTCCTCACCCTCAGACTGCCTCTGTGCGCTTGTCAGACATCTGCTCTCAGATTTGTGTTCTGCTCCTCGACTTTTAGAGCGTCAACCCTATCAAAATTTAAAATAGAAGGCCAGATGAAGTATTGACCAATGGAATGATCCCTATTTCCTTTCACTTGTGTTCACTTTACTTTTTCAAGCATCCCATAGTGCTGCTTACTCTTTAACTCCCACTCTCCAGGTGTTATGATGAATCTATATGCCTTTATCAAGTCGATTTCAAGCAAGTGACTTAATGTAATTATAATAATAATAATAATAATAATAAATATCTCACGGTCCTTGGCTTTGACAATTCATGTTAGACAGCCATCTTCTTGATGTGTCAAACTCTAGGCACGCGGGACAATTGTTGTATGTGGCCCTCGCACACACAATTTAAGACATAAGAAAGTGAATAAATGTTTCCACCTATAGGAGACAAGTTGGACATGTCACAACTTCAAGGTGCATTCAAGCACACCTCGCTAAATCAGAAATTGTGTCTTGATTAGTCACAAAGGTTGCTTAAAACAGGAACGTATCCATTTTTCCTTAATTTCCTTTGTTAGGCTATAGCGTCTATAATGGTCTAAACACTCTGATTCTTCTTCTGATTCTTATTCTTCTCTGATTCTTCTCTACAATTTAAAATGTTGAAATTCAATTTGGTTTAATGAGCTCAAATTTGAGTGCCACACCTTACTGAAACCCACTGAAGCTGGTGCCAGAAGGGAGTAGAAAACCACACAGATGAAAAGATGTTTTTACAGCCTGTGTGGTTTTCTTTTTGCAAGTAAAGAGAAAAGCATAGTTTGACCGAGATGACAGAGTGGAGTGCTAAATGGACTTGATGAAGGTCTATTATATTGTTAATAAAGGCTGTATGAATGTGTGTTTTTGTTTTTTATTCTTCTCCACATTCCATCTTGCACAAATGCGTCCTGATATGTGTCTCCATGTGTGTGTGTGTGTTTGTGTGTGTCCGCCTGTCCACAGGGCCTGTATATTTTCTTGGTGTATGCTGTTTACAACAGTGAGGTAAGAAAGCTTTCAGTCGATTGTCTCAGCTGCTATTGCCACTGCGGCAAAATATCAGAATGTATCTTTGTTAGGTATGTGAGGTTGCCAGCCTTTTCGGACAAACCAGTGGGTGTGTAAACACTGCTTCTCATTTAGGTGAGGAATGCTATAAAGAGGATCAAAGAAAAGAGAAAGGCCTTATCGTTCACGGTGAGTGAGTGAAAAGCACACGGCAGCAATCACTTTGTACCACAACTCGGCATAAAAAGAAAAAAATCACCCTTTTCAAATGTTTATTTTACATGTTGAATGGCTATAGTGTGGTAGTCAACAGCGAGACTCCACTCTGCGCTTTCTCCTGATTGGGTTGTGATATAATTGCAGAACTGTTCTCAGCCGACCAGCTTCCTGCCTTCCCAGAGGGCCCCGATTACCTCCTGGGGCCGCAGTCCGCCGACCCCCTCCAGCCCTGAGACCAGCGAGACCTCTGGACCCCCCAGCTCCACCTCCACTTCACTGGTCATCAAGAATGGTAGGCTGCAGCCTTACAAGGAATTTGATGTTAGATTATTACCTGGAAGGCTTAGTCAGACACTCACAATGAGTCCCAGTTCTAACTGTGGGTGCTGATACCAAATCCTCAAAGGTTGTTCACAAGTCCCCAGATC
The DNA here is from genome assembly GCA_030544235.1 of Lepturacanthus savala. NCBI lineage: Eukaryota > Metazoa > Chordata > Actinopteri > Scombriformes > Trichiuridae > Lepturacanthus > Lepturacanthus savala. Next base: position 13,045,350 of record CM060473.1, read on the forward strand.
TTAAGGTTGAATTGAGTCTCGAGTCTTTTAAGGATGAGTCTCAAGTCCCTCGGTACGTTTACATGCACAGTTAAGTTGACTAATTTTGTTTTACCTTGCACATATTGCACTTTATTGTTGTTATCTTGAAAAGGTAGTCAGTGGAAAGCAGGAGTGTTATTATTTTTATAATAATTATTATATAAATAATAATCATAATTAAGATTAATTATTTTGTTGGGGCAGTGGGGCATAAACATTTTCCTTATTCCAAAGCGGGTCACTGAGCTATGGCTTGATTCATCCCTCTACTCGGATTGCTGTCCTTCTCCCAGTCTACATGCACAGGTGGTAAATGTATTTATTGTCTAAGTCATGTTGCCTCCACTAGGATAGGTGGCGATATACACTGTTTAGATGGCGCCATTACCCAATGATCTTTTTTGACAACAAAACTAGCGAGTTAGCAACTTCAAGTTAAACTGGCATGATAGACAGTCTTGCGAATATGTGCAACAAATGCTTTCTGTCCGCTCTACTTACCAAGTTAATGGCTACTTCTAGTTTGAGTTACACTCTTTATGTGTTACACGCTGGCTTCCTGGGTCGGAGTTTGGTGTAGACCTGTAGCACATTGTCCAACTCCAGTGTGATTTCAATTGCATTATCTGGGTGTGTTTGAATTTGCAGGTTTTCAGTCGTTTTTGAGATTTCAGTCGAGCTAACATGTACGACATGTACTTTAAACGTCTTGTTTCAGCTTGATGAACACAATAATTCAATTTTCCTAGGTGCCATGTAAACACACCTTGTCTGACAACTCAAGTCCAAGTTGGAGACTCGAATCTCCATCTGTGTTTGGAGGAGACAGCAATTAAACATGATTTACAGCATCCCACTTGTCAAACCTGTACAAATAATTAAGCAACAGCTTTAATTAGAATGCTCCCATATTGATTATGAATCTGTCACTGTGACTGTCTGTCACAGAAAGTTACTGATATGTTGGTCGGGTGAAACGTGACATTTGAAGAAGTGGCCTTGGTCTCTTGGAAATTATAACAGGCTCTTTTTTTTCAATATTCTCACTAATAATAACTTGGATTTATATAGTGCTTTTCAAGACACCCAAGGACACTTACACAGTGAGGCAGACAAACCAGATAAATAAATAAAACAAGAACAGAAAATAATAACAGCAATGATAATCGGGGACGACAGAGTTAACTAGAGGCCATAGGCCTTGGTGAGCAGGTGGATTTTCCAGTTGTTTTTTTTTTTTGTTGTTTTTTTTTTAAGTAGTGAAATATGCTGCGTTGTGGATCTCAGCTTAAAGTGGTGGGTGCTGCCACACTGAAGGTTCTCTCCCCAAAATTGCATAGGCTGATGTTGGGGGTGGCTAGCGGTCATATATCTGAGGACTGCAGATTTTTGGATGGGTATAAGGGGGGAGCACTGACTACTAGTGGGCAAAGGCATGGAAGGATTTGCAGGTGAGAAAAATTATTTTGTAGAAGATGCAGGACTTGACTAGAAGCTAGTGAAGGTAGTTGAGTGGTGAGAGTAATGTACTCCCAGAACTTGCCGTGGATGAGGACACCGGTAGCTGAATTCTGCACATTCTGCATAGCCTGGTCATGGCTTTGCTGGGTCCCTGTGACAGGACTGCATTGCAGTAATCCAGGCAGGAGGTGATGAAGGCATGGATTTGAGGATTGGAGTCCAGAATAACACCCAGATTGCAAACTTCTGGGGATGGATAGTCCATGAAGAACTCCAACATTCTGAAGCAGTGCCTTGAGAGCCACAGCCATCAACTCGGTTTAGATTGAGTAGGTTAGACTATATCCATATTTTCATTTCCTGCAGGCCAGGCTGGTCTCATCACTGTTTGTATATTCATTGTCACAACAATCAATCGATGAGCTTCCCAATCTATTACATTAAACACCACTTATTTTGATAACCAATTAATTGATTAGACTGATTGACAAAAGATTGACAAAAAAGACATTTTAGGCTGCATCTTCAGCTTTGGGAAACAGTGATCGACATTGTAAATCATTTTATAAACCAAACAACTAATCTAATTAATAATTTTCAATAAGTAATAGATTAATCAGCTAAAAGATAGGCAACAGTTGCAGCCCTATTCTCCATAAAACTAACTGTCACAATTAGAGATGGATGGTTGGGTTGATGCCTAAATAGGTGAAATTTTGGACATATCCAATTAAAAGGAGAGCACTATTTGAGACCACATAGGCAGATTTTAACCAGACATTTGTTAAGGTTAATTCAGGTAATTTAGGGCCATTTAACCTTTTTATACCCTTTTTAATGCCATATTTATATCACATTTTGTCTCAAACCCATTAACTTTCCCTAAACCTAACCTGTTTGCTGTTCCTAATCCTAACCAGAGTATAACCACAGCAGTGTCCATAGCAAAGAAAGAAGGAACCACATTTATTATGATAATTTAATGTTTTCCATTCTCAAAATTTGGTTTTGTCATTCATATGGTTAGCATTTTAGTTTCTCTGTGTGAATTCACTAAACCTTTTGTTTGTATTGTGTTTTGAATTGCTTGTTCTTTGTCTTATACTTTTTTTGGCCTTGCATAAACCAATGTGTTGATCCTGAAAGACAAACTTTAAAAACAAATAATTGCATTTGTCTTTCAGAGAGTTTCAGGAAGGAGAGTTTTGTGAGTTTCTCTCTAAAACCCATATCAGGAAACCAAGTAAGTAGCATGTGTGCATTATCACTGCACAGTTAGGTGGACACACTGATATACTGACTGACTTGTGTCTATTTGATTCCAACAGGTGGTGCAACTAACTGGGTTCAAGCCATCAGGTATAATGCCAACACTGATCTTTATCAATTCATATTTATTTAAATTGGAACTACTGAAGAAAAATAAAAAGCAAGTCACCTATTAAAAGTATAGTCTGATAGGCTTTATATTATTATTTTCTATTTAGCATTGATTTAACCGCTATATTAGTTAGGAATACAGGAAATAGCTGCTATATTCACATTACGTGCTGAAGTAGCCCAAATCTATATTATTTTGGCCTCCAAATAACTCAGATCTGATTTTTTTTCACAGATGCATGAACAAACCATATCTGATTTGTACATATCACAACACAACTCACAACACTATTTAGGTCTGTGATGTTCCCGCTAACCCATAAGCTGTAAAATAAGAGCATTTGCTATTCTATACTGTTGTGGTCTGATGGTCCTCTATAGTCTTGCTAAAACTTGGATGAACACCAGCCATTTAGAAATGGCTCTGTTTGTGTTGTCACCAAATCGGACCAAATTTGGAGCCACGCTGGAATCTATAGGCTGCATAATAAAAATGTTATTGCCTAGTGCGGACCAAATAATCAAACTAGCAGTATGAAAGTGTCCTAACTCTTTGCTTTTGGACCTTAAAATCATGCAGATTCTTTATAAACAGACCAAAAAAGAATAGTCCAATATTCAACTTGGAAAATAGCGAAATAGGGCCCCTTTGACGTATGTGGGTGATGTACTAAATCTACCAATTGTGGGTCATGATACTGGCCCAAAACCATCCCCAGATACTTACTGGACCTGATTATTTCCAAATCAGCCAACATCCAACCCCCCCCAATTCAGTTGAATTCTTCTGAGATCCTGACCTGATGCTGGTAGACTTTAGAAAACTACAATCATTGAGTCGGGATTGAACCACCAACCTTCTGACTAGTGGGCAAAAGCTTATTTGTTTGAATCAGGTTAAACATATAGTAGATAATTCATATTAGAGGATTGAAGGGACATTTTACTGCAAGTTCCAACTCAAATGTCTGCTTTGGTGTAAAAATGTTCACACTTCATACTGTATAATTGGATTCCTTGACCTTAAGAATGTACAGTTACACACCAAACTTTGTATTTATACCTATAATAAACACAAAGTTATGGACTTGTATATTGTTGGTTGCCATTTTGAAAAAAAACTTGTACTGTATATCTCAGAAACCTAGAGTGATCTTCACTTCTCTTTGGATAAATTTATCTCTGTGGTTCTAAGGTACTTTCACTCCAAAGCAGACATTTGTTTCAAAACTTGCACTAAAATGTCCCTTACCTCTTTTATTAACGAGCTATGTTGGCTCATCCAATCACCTGCCAAGTAGTTTCCTGTTTGGTTAGGAATTGGTTGGGTGTAACATACCATCTGGCTGCAGCAGGTTAGGGTTATTTACATTGTCTTTCTTATTGTCTTTCTTTAAAAACTACCAGGCAAATTCTTCGTTCAATAACTATGAAATTCATCTGCAGATTGTAGATTGCCGACCATTTAGTATTGATATATAGAAATCAGAAAGTGAAAATAAGTTAACAGAGGTGTGCATTGTAATGTAACCCCGTTTGCTACATATAACAGCAAATACATTTGGTAGGAAGTGCAAAGGTGACTGAGTGTTCCATCAACTTAATGTCTCATTTTTTTTTGTTTTTGTTTTTTTGCCACCAAAATATCAGATCTAGCACTAAAGACAATCAACTAATTAAAGGAACCCTGTGGAGCTTTGTGCGACTCGTAAAATGAGTGGGTTGCACACAAGGACGTGCGTGTGACATGATACATAGTCCTGCCAATGGTTTCACGCTAGTAATGGTAAATTGCAAAATGGACTGCATTTGTATAGCGCCTTTCTAGACTCCCAACCACTTAAAGTGCTTTACAATACATGCTGACATTCACCCATTCAGACACATTTATACAGGAATGGCGGAAACTGCCATGCGAGGTGCTCCAGCTCATCAGGATCTAATCTGATCATTCACACACGCATTCACGCACCCGATGGCGCAATTTGTGGTTCAGTATCTTTTGACTTGAAGTGATTAGTTTAAATGAATGCTAAATTAATTACTATAGAAAGCAATGTTAGCAGCATGCATTGTTTGATGGTGAAGATTTTACAGGCACTTTTTAGTTTTTGTATTTTGAAAAGGAGAAAGAAAGATGGATATTTGCTGTATATCTTTTATAAGAGAAGTCATGGATGTTGACATTCTGGCAAGTGTTGAATTTAGTGCCTACCTCTATACACATAGGTTTATAGAGTAGCCTTGCGTGAGTGCTGCTGACCCTGCATAGCTGCAAGCTCTTTGTGTAAAATGAAAAACTGAAAAAAATGACTCTTCCAACTTAGAAAATATAAATGGAAAGCAAATCTGTGACATTTTACCAGTGTCACTGCACAGTTGCTCATTAAACTTAATACCTCAAGATTATTACATTTTAGCTGTTTATATTAAATGTTACATTTTCACAACTCACAAGTCAATTTCTTATTCAACTTAAGTTCAGTTAAGTCACATTTTTAGAAGGTAGATTCACATTTTTTCAACTGTCAGGTCAATCACTGTCAGACAGGGGTCCATATAAACAATGAAAAGGGCTTTTCTCACTGCAATCATTCATCTTCTGCATATTAGCCATTAAAATAAAATATTTTCTTCACATGAGCTTTCAGTACAAATTATGGAGGAAAATATCTACAGTGAGTCCAAAATCAGCTCATAAGAGGCTTCATCTGAGTCTGAGTGAGTCTCATCAAGTGGATATTTGACACATTTACAGTCTTTTTAGCATTCCCCGGACTGTTGAAACACGTAAAGTAACAAAAAGCAGCAACATGGCACCAAACACACTGCATCGCCGATTGATTAGACTCATTTAAATAAGCCAAATAAACAATTTTTGCACAGAAATACTATAGATTATGTCGTCCATCACTTATATTGTAAATGTATTAAGAAGGGATCGTCTAATGGTTTGTATGAACAGGAGGAGCAAATACAGAAAGAAAAACATGTTAAAATTCAATTAAAATTGCTTCACTAATCCCACAAGGGGCAATTTGTTAATTTGCAATTTGCATGCATGTTAAATAAATATATATATAAAAATGTAAATAAAAAATATTCAAAAAATCTCATAACACAAAATTGAGAACAATGAGAAACTGGAATAATGAGCACAAGTACTGTTGATATAATAATATTAATAATAATAATATGATGATATACAGAATATGCATATCATTAAACGATACACAATACCATGCAGCATGACATAATATTGCATAATATATACCATAATATATATTACAGTATATATCTATATGTATATATGAATTCCATATAATAGTAGAACACCTACAGGGAGTCCTTCCTCTAAAGTAGATTACAAAATTAGTGAACTTGGATTTGAACAACACTGATCCCTCACTGCAGATGGGCAACAGTGAAGACTCTCATATTCCTGTCAGTTCACGCTCATTATTAGAAGTCAGCTATAACTGTGTTTTAATAAGGAAAGGTTCAATGTAACCACAGTTTAAAGTGTTTTTAGACAACAAAAAGTCATCGTTTAAGGACTAATCTAAATGAATATGAGCTTCCAGAGACTGACAGAGCTTAATGTTGAGGAGCCAGGGCAATAAAAACGGAGTGGTAAAGGTTACATTTTTCTTAGATTGTCTCCATTTACCTGCCACAGTGCACAGCATTAGGCCCATGTGAAAACTGCCCCCGGTGTCTTTTGTTGATTTGAATGTGCAGGCAGACACAACAGATGGTCCCCATGTTTCCAGAGGGTTAAGTCACTGTCAATGGCTCTAAATTGCCTGGCAGCAGCAAGAAGGAAGTTTGTAATAGATTCATTAAATGTTTTGCCGTCTGTGAGGAACGCCTGATGGATGGCTCTCTGAGTGCTGTTGAGGTGTTCATTGTTGACCGCTTAGACAAAGGAGAAGTTCATTCCCTTAATCAGGGAATGGACATGTCTGGCTATTCACGCCACCAGCCATTAACCACTCCAACACCTGCTCTCTCTCACTCCGCCTTTCGTTTCCCCTCCCTTCCTTTTCCCCCTCTTTTGTACACAAACACACTCCTGCGATGTGGAAAACATTAAAACTTCAGTGTCATATCTAATGCATTTCACTTTATTCCACCGCAGGCTGCTGAACCGCATATGGAGCAGATCCTGATACTCGATCACCATAAACATGCATCACACGGGAAGAAGGTAGAGCTGGACATACGCAGAGACCACTCCCCAACACGCACACACACACACACACACACACACACACACACACACACACACACACACTCTTTCTGCTGGAAGAACATGAAGAAAAAAAACGAAGAAGTGAGCTCCACCTTTCTTTGCACTGCCGCTGTTCTGTTCTCAGACAGATCAATATAACCCCCCCCCCCACCTCCACACATGCACACACACATGCACTCACATACACACACATACACATATTTTATTAATGGTCTTGCTCTGTTTTTTTTGTTGTTTTTTTCTCATCAGCAGCAACAACACAAAAAAGACATGGACAAGGTTTATGTGATAACAGTGATACCAAACTAACAACCATACTTGAAATTCTCTGCAGTAAAGAAGATCATGGGACTTACCATTTAAACAAAACACCACAATAAAGTGCCGATCAGGTCACACAACCTGGTCACCTGCTTCTGAACTGATTTTGTTGAACTGAACCTTAAACGATCAGTTCACCTAAATCACAAACATGTTTTCTTTCTGTTTATTTTAAATTATTTTGGACAATGGAGTATATTTACACTCCTAGCATGGGTTAGCAGTATTTTAAAAAGAAATCTGATTACTCCCCCAGACCACACTCTGAACAATGCTTAATTTGGAATCAATTTAAGTAAAAAATACAATACGCATGAAATGATTCATGTCGACAGACATTTTTTTTTGTGTATGAGAGGGACATTTTTTATATCTGGGAAGACACAACCTCCAGCTGTATTCAAGTGGAGGCATAAAAGTAACAGATATCCCAAAATCGGTAAATATAATCATATTTTGCTTTTGTTTTTAATTAAAAAAAAGTTTATCTATAGTACACAGCTATCTCTTGACATTTCTCTTTTTTTTCTAGCTCTCATACAATATATTTAATATTTGATTCTGCACCTGCATCCTGAGTTCCTTGTTGTTGCTCTTCTCTTTAAAACTTTTTCAACTGAAAATAACAACCATGCCGTATACAGACTAATTATTATCATTATATTGTTGTCCATTATATAACCCTGTGGGTGACTGGACATACTGGGCCTCACGCAACGACATTATCTTAAATTTCTCTTATATTTTCTGTTAAAAAATAAATAAATAAATGAAGTCAGCTCCAGATGCACCAAATGTTCTTAAAGGTTCTATATGTAATAATTCAATGCATTTATTTTGGAATTCCATGAGTATTTTTTATTTTATTTTTTTTAAAGCAGATATGGCCTTTTTCTTATTGGATTGTAGGTTGTTTAGCCTTTAGCTTTCTCTGTTTGTTAGCATTTTTTTTTTGGACCGATAATGTTTGGTAATACTTTCTTTCAAGCATAATCCACCGTGTATCAGTTTGACAGCTTTGTTACCACAGAAACTGCGTCAAGCAGAAAGTAGTCTTTTATTATTGTTGTTTGTTTTCTGCTACGTCCTTTAGCTTCTCTTAAGCTTTAGCTAACTTTCTCTTTCCGATTCAGCCGCACCTCTCAAGCCAAGGTGGTGTTGATAATGTAAATATGACAATATTTGACTGGAATCTACTGTAACTGCTGTACATGAAGTAAAAACATGCAATGAACGTCCTTGAAAAGTTACATAAGGAACCTTTAACCCTCCAAATCTGCTGTTAATTGAAAACAGGGGGGGGCATGACCAATTGTTTTTATTAGCATAAACAGTGCCTCATAAACTATATAAGGGCAAGTATTTAAAAGGGCAAGCAGTTAAATGGACGTAGTGTTAAATATTCTTAAACAGACTGCCTGTTCTGCCTCTTTACATCTTCATTAAGAATTGAATAAAAATAATGATGATAAACTAAAGCAAATAGGCATTAAATGGGGGGAGAAACGCACAGTAAATTGAATTTAAAACAAAATGGCACTGACAGACATGTCAATTACTGAAAAAAATATTTTGTTCAAGTTCTAGGTCTTCAGTATAAACGCCTTTAAATTAACACTGTCCAGGTTTTTTCTAGTCTTCATTGGATCAATGAACCAAATATAATATAAATACCACACACACAATGTTTGCATTAATATAGATTTACATATAACTTGAGAAAACAGGAGATCATGTTTCCTTCTATTCACCTATCCCAATGACTCCTGCACCTGTGTCTCCTCTCATGCTGCTCTTGGTCATTGGTTGACACTTTTCCTTCTTCTTCTTCTGTGTTATATTTTGCAAACAGCAGCCTATTTTTTCCTGCAGCTGGATGCACTATAAGCTTAAAAAAAAAAAGGCTCAAACTGTTACTACACGCTGAGTGTCTGTAGATAGTCGGACCTGCCAGGAATCGTGTTGTAGTCACTGGTATATACTGTACCTCTACAAAAAAAAAAAAAATCACAGTTCTTGGTGTTTAGCTGCCGTGCTCTAAAGTGTTGTTATGGTCTAAAAGTGCATTCTTAATTGTGTTGTTAGACATCAGTTGTTAAAGATGATCTTCTTGTTCTACATTCAGACATATATGCTGATGATTTGAGGAATAAAGGAATCATTTTCCTCTGAAGACCTTCGCTCCAACTCTGAGTGTCTTCACTCCTTAAAACTTAGTTTTTATATTGTGTCTGACAGTAAGGCTCCTCTGTTATAGAGACACTGAATGACGTAATGACCTGTTTCTAAAACGGATGTTTAAGAATAGAACTGATGTGACTGTAGACTACTATAAGTCAGACAAGGCTAAACTGATGTGCGGCCACACTGTGACTCCTGTGTTGAATCTTGTATATATGTATGAGCTCTGAATGTTGCAAATATAGCTGACAAACACAAAGAGGAACTTTACTTCATTGGATTTTATTGGTTTTGATGCTATTACAATAAAATATATTTAAAGAAAAAAAACAAAATGTGTTTGGTCACTTTTCGGGGGAAAAGCGCTTCAGTTTAAGACAGGACAGACTGTCAACCCACAGGAAAAATTAAAAAAATAATTAAAAAAAAGAAGTGAACCAAGAAGCAAAAAAACAATATCGAGAGAATCAGTTCCACAACAGAAGCGATTTGAACTCAACATAAAGCGAGAGAATTTTTATTTTTTTTTTAACAGTGTTGAAAAGTATCTTCATCTTGCAGCAGATATTCACTTCACAACATAAATAAAACATATACTATACAGAGTGATTACACACAGCAGTTTTACTAAAAAACTGTGTGTGTGTGTGTGTGTGTGTGTGTGTGTGTGTGTGTGTGTGTGTGTGTGTGTGTGTGTGTGTGTGTGTGTGTGTGTGTGTGTGTGTGTGTGTGTGTGTGTGTTTTCAGACAGACATTAAGTTAAGGCAGGGTGGAGTGATTGTCTACAATACCTTGAAATGGCTGACACACACTTCCACGTCAATGGACGAAGAAGGGATGTTTTTTTTTTATTTTTTTCATTTTGAAACATGCACAGTGAGGAAGTTGAGCTGCACAACATTATAAACACTGCTTTAACTGTCACTTTGCAATTGGTCCTGGAGACAGTGAATAATCATTTACATTGTCATCATCGCTGAGAGTCATGTGCTTTTTTTTAAAAAAAAAAAATGGGGTGCTTCACTCTGAAAAGGTCACGGAGTTCAGTTTGGGAAAAAAAAAATACATTAGTGCTACTTTTCAACACAGTAAGTACCACAGATAACACACTGACTGCTACAAAGACACAGTACACTGTATTGTTTCTATACTCACAGATAGAGCCATAGTTCAGCTATCCAATACTGTATATGAAGCTGATATGACACTTAAATAAAGTGGGTTAGTCAATGATGTGCGTGTGCTAAAGAAGTTCTACACTACTGTAATTTTATTTAAAAAAATGTCTTTTACTATTTTGACCCTGATGATAAGTAGATTCTGGACAAAAGGATCATTTTCTCTTGTTATCACATCCGATAAAAAGACCATAATCAACAATGTATTGATCCCTATAACATGTAGACCCGATATATATAGCTGACTTCGCAGACCTCCATTGTTGTAGTTTATCTTTGATACCACATTTACCAGCCTAATTCATTGGGATTTTCAGGATATTATACACTGTTCAGGTCCCGTAAATAATCACTGTTGCAACAAATGTGTATTGATTAACAAATACACTATTTCTCCGGTTTGACTAATTTGTAATTTTGTTTAAATTAACAAAAGACATCACTTTAGTAAGAACTAATAGGTTTTGTGGCCGAGAGCCACGGGTCGAATAAGGGTTTGGTCTTTTCCTGGGATTTGAGGAGACAAATAAGAAGCTTGTTTTAAACAGTATCATATGACCCATGAATTAGGAAAATGAAACCATTTTCATTATGTGTGATAAAAGCTGTCCGGTTTTTAATTTTCCAAATCAGCCTCCACAAACTCAGATGAACTGCTGTCCACATACATTGTGTTGAAAAGTGACACAAATGTAGTATTTTTTTAAGGGCTTGTTGTTTCATTTAAATAAAATAATACATTTTTTTACAAACAATGTGTTGACAGCTCCTTGGTGAAAACAAGCACTTAACAATGATCCGTTTTGCTTTTGTGTCTGATGGGTCTTTTTCCACTATTTCTCCTTGTCTGTGCTCTGGTTTTTATTTTATTTTATTATTTTTTTTTATTTTTTCTCCACAAAGCATTGCTGTGTACAGTTTTTTCTTTCTCTTTTCACTCCTTCCCCTGTTTCCTGTCTCTTTCCCTCCTTTTTCATCTTATAGGTGACAGTTTTATGGACAACTGAATGTGTTTTTCTTTTAACATGTCTGACTTTTGATATATTAATATACTAACATCTAAATAGATTGAAAGAAAACTATATTGAACCTCATAGAACATTCTTATTCATGTTTTTTTTTTTGTTGTTTTTTTTGTTTTTTTCACGCAAGGTTGATGACTAAAAGAATAAGTGCAGAGATGTGAGCAGTACTAGTCTAGTCTGACGTGACCTCGGTCAACTTATACTGGACTGTCTCCATCAAAGTAACGATAATTATTGTTATTATCGAGGAACAGTGTTGCTGAGCTTGGAATCATAAAGTTTAATCTAACATTTTGATCAAAAACTGACTTTTATACAAGACTAAAATTTCATCTCTGAAAAGTGGCTACAAAATCCGTCTGAAAAAGTACGTTGCTCACCCAGCAATCATTCAGCGTGCGCTGTGATGTCACAGTTGAAAAGATTCCACGATAGAGTTCCTATTAAAGTGGTGTTGGAAAGTGTTTTGTGGTGATATCAAATACATTTAAGCCTTGATGCGATGAAAGGAAAGATGGCAGACATTAAACATTCATCTCGACGGCTTTCGTTTTGATGTCTGATCAGCTGTGTCTCCTCCTCCTGGTCTGAATGTTTGCTGGGCAGCTCTGCGGGCCGTAAAAAAAGTCTCGTCGGCGACATTGGATTCACGTGATATTTGATCAAAAAAACAGTATAATATAACTCTACAGGTAGACCTAATTTTAGTTTTTTTTTTTTTGAAAATGGTAGAAATCCAGTTTAAAAAGGTCACATTAATGTAGCTCTGCAGGATATTAAAACATAAAAAAAAAATCTCAAAACTACCTTGAATACAGATGAAGCCTTATAATTCCTAAACTCAAAAGGAACATTTTCTCCACTTAAACAAAAAAAGCCCTCACAAAGAAGGCCTGGTATTAACCTGTCTATCTTCATTTGATACTTTTTTTTTATATCTCACTCACACTTTCCCTCCCACACACACACACACACACACACACAGTCTCACCATAGGCAAACAACATACGACGGCGAAGCGTTTGGCGTGCCTTCCTTCACACGCACGCCCGCTTGGCGTGCAGCATCTCGATCAGCAGGTTGTTGCAGGGCACCTCGCCGCTCAGGTGCATGTAGCACAGGTAGTCCTCGGCCTGCGTGCTAAGGGAGCGCAGCTCCGGTAGCCGCACCGCCAGCTGGCTGAACTTCTCCTGGAACAGCGGGTAAGTGGTCACGGTGTACTCCAGCAGAGCCTCGTTCACCTTCTCCTGGACGCTCTCCACAAACGATTGGTCCTCCAGCAGCTTCACATCTGCACACAGACGCCGGGCAACGGGGAGCGTGAGTCAATGCAAGGACAAACTGGCATTGTAGTGAATATAAAGGAGCAGGACATGATGAGGTGTAATTATCCCACAGATATGTTTCAAAGCGTTTTACTGTGCTCAGAAGCATGGTTGAAATCTCTTTGACTGCATATTTTGAATTTGTGCAAAAAAACGAAGGGAGTTTGAAGTATTTGGAAATATTTCTAATTATTACAAAAAAAAGGGAATATAAAGCTTCGAAAAAAAAAAGATTAATTTCTTCAAAAAAAAAACAATCCTGGCATTGTGTGACCTACGTCCTTTTCTTTTAATATTTCGTAGAGGCAGTTGTCACTTGCGATGAAAGCCCCAAAAAAATACTTAAGAAATCACATTCAAATGGGAGCTCGGATGAAAAGGTTGGATTCATTAAGAAACACAGGACACTGGAGTTTAGAAATAAGAAAGTTTAGAAATAGTTTAATCTTGTTAAAAACACAGAAATTCATACCTTAGGTTTGAAAGTTCACAAAAATCGTTGCTCAAGGTCCACTATACCAGTCTTTTCTGGAGCTTTCAACCACATCTAACGCTCTTCATCACTGGACCATTGATGAACCTTACTTACTATATATATATATATATATATATATATATATATATATAATTGTAGATTTAACATTTTGTAGGCTAACTAATTCATATTCGTCCAGTATGTTTATGAAGGTTGAGAGACCTCATATATTTGCACTGATGAGTCTCAGAGCTGCTCTTCAGCAAAATATCTTGCAGAGAAATCCTTTAAATCTGCTGCCAATATGCATTTTGGTGTTATTAAAGTAGATGTTTAAGTTCTCTTTCGGAATAAAAGAAAAGGAGACATGTAATTCATTCATCCACGCTGAAAACGCCAGCTACTGTGATTCATATATACACCGAACCTAATAGTTTATAACATAAGGTGAGCGTGTGTAGTGTGGGTGGCTGTATGAGACAATAGCAGAGCCCTCCGTTGGACCGGCATTCAGCGTCAGCTGAGCCCATCTTGGAGAATCTATTCACGCAGTAATTAAATGTGTTGAATCAATGTTCTGAATCATCTTTTCAAACTGCTTCAGGGCAATTAAATTACCCCCGGCAAACCTGAATCCGAAGATGAACGCGAGAGAGCGAGAGAGCGAGAGAGCGAGAGAGCGAGCGCGAGCGTGTGCAAAGAAGCTGCCAGCAAAGACAGCAAATATTTTCTGCCTATGACAAGTGCTCTCCCCATTCAAAAGGCCTTTGTTCCGTGTTTTGCCAGCACTAAACACAAACACTTCTGGGAATCTGGACAAGCCACATCTCCGCTCTCTCCATCTACAACACGCCGCCACATGAATGTCGGGCCCGCCATCCGATGATAGACCCATCCATTACGCTTCTTTTGAATGCCATTAGTGGACAATGGAGGAGGATTTCTTTGTTAATATTGGCTTTTGTCAACCCTAGAAATTTAATTAAGTGCATTTATCGGTGTATGTGTGCGCGTGTGTGTATGTGTGTATGTGTGTCTGGAGGGGAGGGGGGCAGTTTGGAAAATGCCTGTAACCTTATAGATAATAGATAATGCACATAATCTGCAATTGTGACATTTTTTTTTTCATTAAAAGCTCCATGAAGGTGATTCATTTTACACATGAACACTTGAACACTCGGGCCTATATAAACATGTTTGTTTTGCAGATATATCATTTAAGGATTATTCTTTTAATACAGATGTTTAGAAGAAGAGAATATGGATGGAATATTAACATTATTAGCATTATTTTAGCCTGGTAAAACTTCAAATATCAATTTATTGTAAATTCTCAAAATATAATCTGCGCCTGATGATGATCACTGCAAGCCATTAATTGCTTTTTTTGCATTCAACACTTCATCCCATTACGCTTATGAAGAAATGTATGTAGTTGACTCACTGGGGTTGAATAGGAGGAGGAACTTCAGACAGGCGATCTCCCTGCGGTCGACCTGCAGCACCCGCAGCCTCGCCGCCAGCTCCTGACCCCTCTGGACCAGACTGGACAGGGTCGCCTCAGCTTGAGACAGGATGGACGACAGCTCCACCTAGGAAACACGAGGGAGAAGGTTTGATGGGATATTTTCCACCTGGATTCAAGCTCTAACTCAGCTTTATGGAGGCCATCATTGGCTGCTGTGCTTCCTTCTTTTCTGCGTTTTATATAAAATCGGAGGAACGGATGGCTCTATATGATTTTAAAAGTACGATGGCGTCGGTTTTCGTATTCATTTTATTACTGAAGGCTTTTTTACTCTGATTCATTCCAGAGGTTTCCCACCATTAAATAGGTGTGGTGGGTCAGGCTGCCTCACAAGAGCTACTAACCCTCAAAGAATTTCATTTCTTTTCATCTGTTTCAGAGGCTGGGCTGTCCTGATAAAACACATAGTTTTACTGGGTAACGTATTTCTTTGGCATGAAAATAACCATATCTAAATATATATTTTGAGTTTAATTATTATTATTATAAAGGCGGAAGACTTTTTTTCACAAACACCCTGATCACATTCACATCTAGAAGCTGCCTGCTGCAGTTGAGCAGTGTGTTTACAGGGCACAGAGTGGTTTGTAGTTTGTTCTGCCAAAATATATCCATACAGGGCCAAAAAAAAAAAATAAAATTATTCATTCATTTGGCTCAAACAATAGATCAAACAAACAAACTGACTGGTTTCCAAACTGTAAATCAAGGGTGGAATTTTTTGGCGTCGTGAACGAGGTGCGACGTTAAATGAACGAAGCGGACTGTGATGTTGTGCTAATGGGAAGTGGTGCGAGGGAGTTGTTACCTCCTGGCCAGTCACCAGCAGGATGCTGTCTTCCTTTCCGTGTTGCACTTGTCTGAAAATGTGATCCAGGACCAGAAGTTCAGACCAGCAGTTGTGGAGCAGCTTCATTTGATCTCCCACCTCCAGGAAGCATGCAGAAAAACAGACGGGAGAGAGAGAGACATGGGTAAATAAAGACAGAGAGAAGCAGAGAGGGAGAGAAGGAGAGACACAGAAGGACCAAAGAAATACAGGTGACAAAAACAACGTGTTCTTAAGGCAAGTCTCCACTTTGAGGTTCTTTCTATTACATACAGTTTTTCCTTTCTCTTTGCAAACCTCGATCGATATTCTTTCAAACCTAAAATCTTTTCTGTCACTGTCTTCCACTGCTTTATATGTTCATATTGAAAGAATGGAATCAATACTGTCTTTTTTTTCACAAACTATGTTTCGATTGTATTTTTCTGTCATTTCTATAGTTATATGTAACACAATCTACATGGCTGAATTCCTTCATTGTGTGTGAACTCGTTCAGTCCGCAAATGTGACTCAGATTAAAAAATAAAATGAATTTAAAAAATGTCTAAAGTGAGGTAACATAAAAACAACTGGGGAGAAGAGAAATAAAAGAAATGGTTGCTGATGTGTGTGTGATGATGTGTTTGGTTGTGTATTTACGAGCATCGCCTAAGACCTCTTCAACCTGTTCACCTCTCCCTAACCCCCCCCACATCCAGTCACATCTGCTCTGTTTCTGGGGGGGGGGGATGGGTGTGTTTATGTGTGTGTGTGTGTTTCCAGATTGAGCCCCCTCTCAATATTGTCTGTAAAGCGAAGGACACGGCAGTCAGTAATTCTGCAGCCGCAGCTGCTAATAGGCCCAGACGCACATTTGTCTGACACGCAGCTGACAGAATTACTGTCCGTCCGAATGAAACTATATATCAGTCGCCAAGGAGAAGGGCTCCAATCTTGTTGGCTTCACACTCATCTGGACTGGTCCTGTGTAGGGAGAGGGGGGGGGGGGGATCTTGGCATACAGTGATAAAGGAAGGGGTTAAGGAAGTGAGAGGTCTCTGCGACCTCACACGCTTCCTCTCCAAGAGGAGTTCGGACACTCAGCAAGCAGCTAAATAAAAAAAAAAATCATTCTGAAAGCTGAAAGAGACAGGCTTTATCTTCTCTATGTTCCTGTCTGTATGTTGTAGCAGCGTTAGAAGGATTTAGCAGCTTATATATAGTCTGTCATGTGAGATCCTCATTTTAGTGCATCTTATAGCAATGAAGTCACAGAAATAAAAAATTCTAATAGGTGGATTTCAGCTGGGTTGCAGGAGAATTGGTCATGATTGAAGCCAAAGTGTCCAAATATTTGCAAGACCTTCTTCTTTCTTGTTATGTTAACACCAATGAGTTTAAGTCATAGTTGACCTTGTAGAAAGCGGTGTAGCATATGAGTTCTTATTTACATGAGTCCCTTCAAAATGTGTCCTTTTCATGTTTTACCTTTTTTTTCTAAGAGAGCCTCATTTTAGTGCATCAAACAGCAATGAAGTCTGGGGTCACAGAAATAAAAAAAAAAGTCTGCATTTTAATCTCGGTTAAGTAATATAAGGCTAACTTCAGCTGGGGAGCAGCAGAAAGTGCTGCCAAGTCAAGTGTAAAATGTGTCCAAATGCTTAGAATTGTACAGATGATGCATGGCCTTCCGTTTTTCTTGTTATGTTAACACCTGAGTTGATTTAAGTCACAATTGACCCTGTCGAAAACAGTCAAGCTGATTGTATTCAGAGTGGGTCCTCATATTTTAATGTTTTACCACATACACATATCAGGCCACTGACTCTGACATTTTTTGACCTGTGAACTTTTGGAACATTCAGAATTTTTTTATTTTGAAATTTTATGTACTTACTTGTAAAAAATCAAGTCTTCCACAAGGCTGATGGAGGTGAGAGCAGCAGAAGCTAATGCTGCTATGGCCATTTCACATCAACATCAACGAGTTTTGCATTAGGCAACTTTTGAGGCAATGTATTTGTAGTATCAAACTTTAAGGTTAAATTCTGGTTATAGGGTTGGATTCAAAAGTCATGTAATGGTATTTAAACTCTGAACAGCATTAAAGCAGATTAGTGCAGGTACTATTTATCTACTAGTCTCTATCTTAAGAACCATTGGAGAGCCATGTCCATTTTTGGTCCAGTAGCAATATTGGAGAATCTGTGTATAACTGAATATCTCAATACAGAAACATACTTTGGTATCCTGAGGACATACTGTACTGTAGCAAAGCATGCTCATCCCTACTGCTAGAAAACAGCATTGATATTGGGTGAGTCTGCCAAATCTTGGATTACGTCCAGTTTTACAATTTCTCTAGATATTGTAGAATTTTGAATTATTACACCTTTCCTACGTCACTTAACCTGTTGGGTTGAGAACACGCAGCACTGATGCAGAACAAGAGGCAAACAAGCAATTCCATGAATCTGAAACACAGCACTACCTCATCAGTAGATAACTAATGCAATGGTAGGGTGAAAAATGGGGGAGAGCTCACTTCTCTAGCATGGTGTGGAGCCTTAAAGCATTGAAAGCCTGAGAATACCATTTAATATGTAGATAGAGAAGAAAACTATTAGCTATCCAGAAAATTGACCATTGAATCTTATGTGTGTGTGGGAGATTTCATTTCATTTTTGAGCCAAACTCTTTCAAATCTTCCTGGATGCGTTGCATTTAAAAACGCTTGTCTCCAGTTGATTGCCTGTGGTTGCTGAACATTGGCTGTCTTGTTCATTGTGTGCACTTCATCTGCACGTTCATGTTCCATGATCAACAGGTGAATGGAAGGTCAAACACAAAACATGACAAAGGCCATCTCTGGAGAGACGCGGCAATCAATAGCTTCCATTCTGCACACAATTTAATAACAATGTAGACGAGTGGAGCATGGAGCTGCACTGGAAGAGCTGACATTCCCTTGTTATCGTCTGCATGGAATGTAATTATCCAGCTCTTTCTGCGGGAGGTTTTCTTGGCTAAATATGCACAGCTTTGTTCTCACCGTCTCAACCAGAAAAAAAAAATATATATATATATATATATATATATATATATATATATATATATATATATATATATATATATATATATATATATATATATATATATATATATATATATATATATATATATATATATATATATATAGCCAATCACCAGAAATACATCATATGCATGTGATATTGTCCTGCATGAGGCCCTGGGAGAGGAATATAAGGCTGCCACAGATCTAATCGTCAAAAAAATAATCATCATCATGTTACAAAATAAGAGAGAAACAGGAAAGCTGAGGATGTGACCCATTTTTTTTCCACATGTTGGTATGTTGTTGCCACTGAGATAACTTTATTTTGGAAAAAGGGAGGCAGTTCCTTTTTTAGTTTCTGTAGGAATTAAAATGAATATGTGCTCCTGGTATCGCATCGAGTCAAGTCAAATTCATTCAATACTAAACAAGAGTAAGATTTAAATTTTTTGATAATAATTGAAGTCATGAATTATTATTGAATTGTTTGACATTTTATATTTTTAGTATCCTAGAAACTAATGATTATTTAACGATGATTTAACTTTTGTTTATGTTTAAGGCACTTGGTTATGGTGAGAGAGAGAGAAAAAAAAAGAAAAATCCCACAGTGACTTTTCTAAACTTCACCAACATGCATCTTTAAAGTTAACCACAGAGTCCTGTTAATAAGCAGCCAAACTAATTAGTAGTAAATGTAAATGACAGGTTTGTGTTTGGTTCAACCTGAGAGTCAGGACCCCCGCAAGTGGTCGCTGGATTTATCTTATTTTAGGCAGGATTAGTATTTTACGAATTACAAAATTGTGATTATTTTTCCAACTGCTTTCTTCTAATTTGTGCCTTAATTCTTGTGGATCTCTGCATTTTGCCTCAAAAAGTAGCCTCTAAAAGTTGTTGAAATAAAACTGAACAAGTTCTGCTCCGAGAGTGATTGATAGTCAATTGACAGAACGTTAATTGGAAACTACTATGATAATTGTTTTTTCTTTTTTTTAAAAAAGATAGTTTCTTTTTTTTTGCATGATGATACACTAATGTATCAACTAACTGTGTTTTAGACACAACCAGCCATTTGAAGCTCTAACCTTGAACTGTGGGGAGCTGTGATGAACATATTTCACTATTTTCTGACATTTGGACAAAATGGTTAACGATTAATAATGAGTCGAGACAGTAATCTGTAACTTAACTGGTAAATAATGCAACATGTGACAAAAGGCTCCCAGGTTGTTTTATTTTAAGGGTTCAACGGATTTTAAGGGTCCAAGGGATCTAACAGATGTCAAGCATTAATTAGCAGCAAGTGTATGCAGTGGTTGAAATGCTGTGATCTTTTCTAGTCTATAATACCTATGACCTCAAAACACATGAGGGTTATGGGGTTTAATGATAAATAACAACTATAACACAAACTGTTCAATATTGATTAGTCTTATTAATACTACAGATGTATTTTATTGTTGATTGATTGATATAAGTTAGTGTAATATAAGGATAAAGCTACATCTGCACCCTACATACAGTGGGTGTCGTTTTAACCCATTATTATTATATATATATTATATTATACTATAAAAATTATTATTAGAACTAGTGTAAATATAATTTGGTAAGATGGCAAGATGATTTGATTAACAATAGATTATGGCATTTTGTATTTTGCACATTTACATACAATCTATGAACAGCCTTGTGCTTCTTTTCTGTATGATATCAGGATATAATGCAGAGGAGTCTTTCAACCATGTATCCGTCTAAGCATGAAGATACCTTGTTGTTGTTAGTCTGAGAAGGTACTACAAATCCCATCATCACCACCACAATGTGCTCATTGTTTCTGAGACAGGGACAGTACAAAAGTAACAATAAAGAATCCTTCTGGATGTTCTCAGAAACAGTTTTAGTCTTTTTTTTTTTTTTTTTACAGCTGAAATATTGTGAAATCAATTGTGTTACTGTATCAACAAAGACATTATGGTGTGCATCACAGGACTTCAGCTGTGGTGGTGTGTTGTACGTGAACCATCAACAGTTACAAAAATGTCATTTTTTATCTAGTGAAAGGAAAGATTCGTGGTGATTAAGAAAAGTAGCGTCAAGAAATGCACGGAGGCGTGGACATCTGACATTTCTGCCTCCACTTCAATGCAATAGAGGTGAATGAGATTTGTAACATAGGAACTTTACATAGGAACTGAAGAAATAATAATAATAGTAATAATAATTGATGATAAGAATAAACAAACAGAAATGCTGCCACCAAATTCTAAGTGACAATGCACATAATTGACATTTTATAAAGATCAATGTAAATGTGCTGGGATTAGTTTAACAGAAAAGTGGCAAACATAGTCCCAAACTGACTTTAAACTGATAAATGGATACGATAATGGAAAAATAAGAAGGGAAAAAATAGAGAGTATGAGAACTCATAAACAGATTAAAGGGATTAAACACTATAAAAATGCAATAGTAAATATCTGACTATATTTGAACTATAACCAAAGCATACTATTACTGTGACCGCAATATTACTCCAGCAACTACTACTCCTAGTTCTATATGACAATACTAATAATAATAATGCTAAAAGTCTACATGAACCCTTGCTGCTGTCTGTGTGAAGTCACATCTGCTTCACTCTATTGGCTCCGTGGTGCGAGCGGAGGATCCACACAGAAAAAAAAAAGAAACCAGACATGCCAAAGTAGTATAAGTTTATCAGGCTTTTCTTGCTCAGGCGGAGTCAAAACATAAAAGCGGTTAGAATTCTGTACCGAGTTTCAATGCGGCTGTAAGTGTGTGATCACATGTCCCAGCCCGTGACGGTTCCCAGCCGACGAGTGAATTGGTGCGAGGCAGGAAAGGAGCAAGAGCAGGTAAATAAGCTCCATTTGATCCAAATACAGCAAGGAGTCTCACCAAGGCCAAAATCAACCTTTTTTTTTTTTTTTTTTTAGTTAAACTCTTTAATTGGTTGAATCAGTTTGACCATGGCTTGTCAACAGATGTTTGTTTGTCAAGCGCAGACGGATTATATTATGACACTGAAGAAGGTGATGGTTTCCTCTTTGTCATGTAACTAACCTGATTTGTCAGAAGAGAAGTATAATTCTCTATTTTTGCAGTGAGCAGTGGGTGTATTCAGCCATATTGGCAGCGGCAGCAACAGCAGCAGCAGCACATTTAACCACATCAACCACATCGATTCCTCCAGCAGGACGACTTCAATTTGACTGTGCTAAAATAAATCATCTCAACTGTCCAATACAACAGCACAGCTCATAAAGACAATTGCAGCGGTGGAGAAGATGGATGGCGACACTGACTTATGTCCAATCATTATCCTCAGATGTGTGTGTGTGTGTGTGTGTGTGTGTGTGTGTGTGTGTGTGTGTGTGTGTGTGTGTGTGTGTGTGTGTGTGTGTGTGTGTGTGTGTGTGTGTGTGTGTGTGTGTGGTCTGTTCAGCACAGAGACACAAGCCAGATATAATTACACTGACAGGTATGCCAACACACTACTAAAGCAACAGTTTTCCTGGATTAAAAAAAAGGGAAAATAAAATTAATATATATAATATATAATATATATATATACATACATACATACATATATATACATATATATAGGGTTAGGGTTAGGGTTAACCCTAACCCTATATATATATATATATATATATATATATATATATATATATATATATATATATATATATGTATATATATATATATATATATATATATATATATATATATATATATATATATATGTATATATATATATATATATATATATATATATATATATATATATATATATATATATATATATATATATATATATATATATATATATATATATATATATATATATACATATATATATACATATATATATTAAATAATAGTTAAAATACATTGCAGCAGATTTTGGGTGTAGACATTTTTTTGTAAATATTTTAAATGTTTATAAATATATGTATATTTAATTTCACTTTTAATGATGAAACCATCAAGTAAATCATTAATGCTGAGTGTAAATGACCCCAGTCCAGTTTCATGTTTGCATTTTACTTTTATTCACCACGAACACTGGGTTCTATTTTGAAAAGGCACCCGGCCTCGTGTAACGTGTGGACGTCGGCAACGGTAAGTTGCCATAGCGACGGCGAGTCTCTGCGAGTGGATTTCTCAAACGTTACAGCGTTTGGAGTCTGTCTGGAGACTGGAAGGAAAAAACACAACCCTGCTGATCAGCTTGTACAATGATACGCTAGAGGGTTCATGCAAAGTTACAGCACCGGTCAGCCAAAGCTAAGTGTTTCCCAGAATGCATTTCATCACAATGGTGGAGATTTAGCTATTGTCATTTATGCTGTAGGACTGTTAATACGTCACTTTATTAAGTTTGAATATTTTTTTCAGACAAGGTTGGCAATTAGATTCCGGATATGTGGTCAGTTTATTCAAATATCAGCTGCAGTAAAATATCATCCATTACAGTAAACATACATTTTGAAGTCAGATATAATATTTTGGCACAGGACTGAAATTACCTCAAGGATCTTTCTTCTATTCAAACATAAACTGTTGCCAACTGTGGGCTCTCAGAGTGGGCTGTGAGTCCATTCTCTGTGAATTCATTGTGAGTGAATCGTGGGTGTATGAGTCCACTTCAACAACTTTGAAAGCATTCTTGCTGAAAAGGCCTGTGGGCCTGTAAAGTGTACGAATACAGTCCTAAAACAAACCTCCTCCTCCACATTTCAACTCTCATTATTTTCTCACAAAACAGATGTTACATAACCAGGTTCTTGTTTCTTTTGGTGCTGCTCAAGCCATTTGTCCACATTTACGCCGATGACACACAACTGCGCATCTCTGCTGAGCTAAACGATGCTCCGGCTATAAACTCCTGCACTTCCTGTCTTTTGGCAATAAATAAAAAAGTTAATCAAGGGAAAAACTGGCCGTAAAACAAAAGCAGAAATTCTGATTAATGCCTTTGTTTCAAGCCAACTAGATTATTGTATTGCACTTTTTACTGGCCCCCTGAGAAAGAAAAAATAGTGAGAGACTTCAGCTCATTCATGCATATTGGCTATTAAACACATCCAAAAGGAGAAAGCATGTTAGCCCAGTTTTAGCTGCCAAGAATAAGGCAGAATGAATTCTTTCCATTTGAGGAGGAAAAGGTGTTGTAATTAAGTCCAGATACAGTATTTGTTCTGTGACTTAGGAGGAGACATTTCTGGGATTTAAGCCTTTTTTTATATTACTGTTAAGTTCTGATTCATGAATTCCTTTAGGGGACCCGACACATTGCACACACACACACACATACACACACATTCTCTCTCTCTATCTCTCTAGTCTGAACGAAAAGAGTCAAGGGAGGAAGAGCTGAATAAAGAGTTTAAAGATACTACAATTTCTTGCCTCCTGATCCAGGAAGCGTTAGATTTTTTGGATCATTTTCTGATGCAATGATAAAAAAAATAAAATAAAATGAGTGAACGTCGGATGTGGATATAATATAAGAGAAATATTTCATGATTCAGGTTGCAGAGCCACACAATCAGAATTCCATCAGCTTCCAAGCCAATATTTCATCTCAACGATTCAAGCACAGATGACAATTGTGGTTTGAGGGTCTGGCTGCAATTTAATTTTCATTTGACAAAAGTGCCGCAAAAATATTTTAGGCTATAATACAAAAGTCGTTTGTGTATGACGTGTACACTGGGGTTGAGGAAGGGAGCTGGTGTGTGTGTGTGTGTGTGTGTGCGTGCCTGTTTGAACGCGAGGGATGGGAGAGCATGCCATTTACTCACCCTGAGCTCCTTGAAGAAGATGCAGCTGCGGGCCCACTCCACTATGGAGAAGAGAGTCTGGTCCGCCATGCGACACATGAGGCTGAAGGTGCTCGGCTTGTCCAGCCGGCCCCGGCTGCCCTGCTCCTGCTGCAGGTGGGCCACGATCTTGTTCTGCACTGCCAGCTCGTCTGGGTCGCAGCGCAGCAGCTCCAGCACCAGTGCCGGCAGGCAGGGGGGCTGCGGCGAGGCCGACGGGTACATCTCCGGGTACGGGTATCCTGTCAGAGACTCCGGGGAGCTGGTGTAGTCAGAGCACTCGGCTTTAATGGCCCTGCCCGGGAAGGCCGTGTACTGGTACTGAGTGCTGAGGGGCATGTGGGACTGCATGGCCATGCCCAGGGACGGGGGTCCATACAGGTTGGCCTCGTAGTCCGTGGAGGTGACGGAGCTCGGGGTGGAGGGCAGGAGGCTTTTGGAGATGGTGGGCAGGCCGTGCAGCGTGCTGGTGAAGCCGTAGCCAGTCTGCAGAGGGGATGCGGGCGGAGGGGCCGCGCTCTCCAGCTTGAAGCCGTTGGATCGTATCAAAGCCTTCTTCTGCTGCTTCAAGGCCCTGTCTCTCTTGTACATGGGGCCAAATTTGTTCCTCCCCCCACGCATGCGGTCTGCACGCACCGCTGTCACACAAGAGACGAGAGGTGAAGAACAGATTTACAGATGAAACAACGACTCTACTCAATTCCTCCCCATGCAATGCCAACCACCCCCCCCCCCAAAGCTAGAAAACTGAACGAGCAAAATCACAACTCGCATTCAAGTGTCCTCAAAACACTCCTGCAGAGAGAGTAAATAGCAGACATTTTGGTCATTTTTTTTTTTTTTTTGCTTCCCTTTTTAGGACTGAGAAGAATCCCCATGAGTCTGCGGAGCTCCACTCCTTCATGTAGCCTAAATAGAGCTTTTGATTTAAAACAGGGGAGTCTCTGGGGTTTTATCAGCAAGTCAAGAATGTGTCCTTTTTTTTTTTTTTCTGCCACGGAAGCAGGTGCTTTCCTGCATTGCTGTCTGGGAATTAATCCCATCCCATGCGTATAGGAAGCAACTAGGAGAGGCTACCAGTCCACAAATCAAGTAGGCTTTTGTTCTATAGCTATCATGGGATAAAACTGTAGGCCACTATTAATATATATATATATATATATATATATATATATATATATATATATATATATATAATTGTTTTTTGGTTTATATATATATATCCCCTATACAATCATCTTTCCAGCTTTCTTCCTTAAAGTCCCAGATAATACATAATCATAATAAAACATAATTATATATTAGTACATCTGTTCTTGCTGTGAAAAGAGTATCTTTCATTGTTATTATTTAAGACTAAAACCCCGATACAGTTGTTTCGGTTTTCTTCTTTAAAGTCCTAAATTCTAATTAGCATATAATTAATATTGTAATATCGTCGCTGTAGAAGTGGCAACCAAACGCATATTGGCTGCAGGGCCGCGTTGCAGCGCACAGTTACCTTCAAGCCGCATCCCGACGTTGAGGCATTTCTGGAAGCGACAGAAAGGACACCTCTTCCTCTGGGTCTTGTCTATTTTACACTCCTGGTTTTCCGCGCACGTGTATCTCTTGTTATTCTGCACCGTCCGCTTGAAGAAGCCCTGAGATACAGAGCACATGTCACAGAACAGCACGTGAACTCACTTTGAATTGACTAAAACTTCCCGTTGACGGCTTTTTTTTTTTTTGTAGGCTATAGCGTAAAATATTATTATATTATAATTATCATCGTAAATGGTAGGAAATAAAAGCTATTGATATGTAGAATTTAACTTTAAACTTGTGCCCGTCGTTAAAAGCTTTAAGTCACCGTTAAAACAGCAGATATTCGGGTTTTTTTCTCAATAAATAATTCGTCTAACTGCTGGCGCTTCTTCATTTTGTCATACTTCATATTTTGTTTGACAGTGGCGGTTGTTACCTTGCAGCTCTCGCAGGTGAGCAGACCGTAGTGGTATCCAGACACTTTGTCTCCGCACACAGGACACAGCTCTTCCAGGTCATCATCATACGTGTATTCCATAACCTTCAGAGTCACACCTGCGCACGTGCGCACACACATTCACCACCAAGGAACAGCGGTAAGTCCGCGACGTGAATACGCGTCGGTCACATATAGAGAAAGGGGATGAATAAATCTTTGCAAACATATATATATATATATATATATATATATATATATATATATATATATATATATATATATATATATATATATATATATATATATATATATATATATATATTCTTATTTCTATATTTCTTTAAGAAAAAACAATATATGAAAAGATTTTTTTTTTTCCAAATAGTAAGCTACAATTGTATTAAATTAAAGACAAAATCCAAATATATTATGAAACCATTCAACGGCCTGTTCAGAATGAAACCTCTTTTTACGCACGTTTCTATAGGGCCCAATAAAAATCCTGTTCATGAAATAAACCCATACAAATCATACAGGCCGAGCGTATGTTGGGTATAATTCTAAAAATGTATCGACGTGAATATAAGACAAGTCACAGAATACATGCAATTTATGTGAAGAACGTTTTCGTGTTTCCATGTCGGCTTATATTATGGAAATGATTCTTTTTTTTTTCGACCTCGAGTTTCGACATCATTATAATATACTTGGGCCTATACATAAATAGGAGCATACGCATATAGTATAGTATATATAGTATTTTATTTATTTAAATTTATATAGCTATTTTATATAACTACAAATATCAAATATATAACATAATATACGGTAATATACTGTCTATACTTAATCTATATAATAGGCTATATATATATATATATATATATATATATATATATATATATAATTCTGATTGGTTTAGTTTTTTCATTACTACATCATTTTCAAAAAGTCCCTTTTATTATAGTTAGTTTTATAGTCATTTTATATAACTACAAATATCAATTATATAACATAATATACGGTAATATACTGTCTCCTTAATCTATATATATATATATATATATATATATATATATATATATATATATATATATATATATATATATATATATATATATATATATATATATAAAAGTCCCTTTTATCATAGTTAGTTTTATAGTCATAAACTCAGTCAGTTTTAAGGCGCTCCTAGGCCTACATTCGTTTCAACGTGATGGATTTATGACGTTATAATACGAAAGATAAAGTACTATATTCTCCAGAGTAAAATATTGGAGAATAAAGCGAATGAAGACGACTTTATAACCCCGCGCATTAATACACAACACGTAGACTGTCTCGTTCACACGTGTTGGCCGCTGCGTTTTAAGTCTATACGCGGATCCATAACGACTCGGTCAGCCGGAAGCAGACGTTTGAACGGCGATATTTAACGATAAACCCTCGTTTTTGGAGGAAAAACTCATCTCCGTTTGATCCGGGGTCCGTCGACGAAAACGGCGAAAGCAAAAATCCAAAGATCCTGCTGTCGATAAACACGCCATGTTGGAAAAAAAAAATGTAGTGATGCCGGGAGGACGTGATAATAATAATAATACGCGGCTGAGGAGCGTCACTAATCAGCAACAGGTAGAGATGTCTATACAAGCTGCTAGATAAACGCCACACCGACACAGATTAGCCTGTTATTAGCCTATTAGGAGTAGCAGGAGTCATTATTTATACTACATCATCAATTATTTGTTTTATTTTCAAATTTATATAGTTAAGATTTCATTATTATCTTTACTTATAATGTTTTAAGTTAAATAATTAAATAGACCTTTGCCCTACTAAATAGTCAATTATATTATTTTCTATTTAATTTTGTGTAAATTACTTTACTAATTAGATTTACGATGTATTATAAATAAAAACTATAATTAGCCTATAAATTAGGAAATGAAATAATATTAAAATAACATTTTCATTATTTTTTTCCATTTCATTTTTTTTAGTTGCAGAGTAAATTTTGTTTTTCTTTAACATGTTAGAGATCCTTGCTCTGGAATTGTTATTATTATAGTATTATTCAGATTTGATATTCAATTTATTTGACTTTAATTTGGCTTCTTGATTCAAAGCATCATTATGATATGAAGAGATATCAGTGGGTGGGGGGGGGGGGGGGTGGGGGGGATAAATGGACAGACCTACCGTGAGCCTTGTCTCCCAGCATCTGAACAGCAGGCAGCAGGTGGTGATTGTCTGATTATTAAAAAGATGAATGTGAGTTATAGGTGTTGCTGCAGCCTTGCATGGGCTGCCGAGGAGAATAAAATTGAAAAAAAAAATGTAAAAAAAAAAAAAAAAAAAAAAAAAAGAAAGAAAAAAAAAAGACCAAATAGGCCTGTACAGATCCGGGGTGGACTCTTGTCTATAACGTGGGCTGCAATGAGAGCCGGTGCGGGGCCAGGCGCAACGTGTGTGAAGATGACCATTGAAGAGTGAAAACTCCTTCAGTCCGCTCGCCCTTTACTGCGCTTGCCTTATCGCAAAAGTTACACCGCCTCGCTGCTATTGGCGGACGGCGAGTCACGTGACGGATGCTCGTCGCCTGGATGTTCTGTGAAACGGGCTGCGAGTCGGGAGAGCGGTGCTGCCGGAGGAGCGGCACAGACGCGTGGAGCTCGTTTCTAATGACTCTACCCTCCACCTCCACCCACGTAAATAAATCAAATAAATAAAAATACGTATGACTAGTTTTGCAGGATATGTTGGGTTTTTTTTTTTTTAATCCCATTAGATAACACGTGTTGATAAATTTCAATCTGAATTAGGCAAATCGAATTCACTTTTAATTAGGGGTGAATGGAGAGAACAACTGCATCAGTGGACACGTGACGTTATACTGGAGCCGTGAGACAGTTCGAACACACATGCCGATTCTTAAGCTTTATAGCACAGAAGTATTCTACTGCAGTATAATAATAATAATAATAATGATGATGATGATAATGATCATCTCATCATCGTAATAATCTGTTAATTGCTGTATATTTGATATTATGTTTGTGTATTAGACCGATTTATTATTATTGCTGTAAATTAATATTAATTATTATTAATATTGGTCTGCAGCTTGAGCTTAGTTGAAGGATGTCTATACATTTATATCTCTGTTGCTATTAAAAGCAAAAAACATACTAAATATAGGATAATTATATTTACCTTTGATTTATTTTTAGGCCTACTGGTTATCTGGCTATAGATAGCCTATGTGTATAGGTGTGTGGTTCCTGCCTTCATTGTCATTAATATTAATTGAGTGTGTGGGACGTTTTGCTTGGTAAGCGCGATGAACAGTCCGACCGGCCTATTGTTAGCTGAGGCAGGAAGCAGTGGGTGGCTGCAGAGGATCCGTCTGGGAGCCACCGTGTGGAAACGTCACCTCGGCCCCGGCTGTTACTAGTTCATAAAGACAGGAAGCGCACAGGCCCGTTTGATTTAACGCAGCATAAAGTATTCTCACTTAACCGTCTTTGATCACTGTCATTTTGTTGGATTGTCAGCTGGGTTCAGTCTCTGCAGGACCATCCTTCTCCCTTATGATGTTGGGATGATCCTGGTAAAATGTTCCAGACCCCTGGCTGTCCTTGAGGAGGTGGGGTCCCATAAGTGTTTGTTTCATGTCCCTCTGCTTCACTATCATTTTCTAAATGAAACATACGAAATGCGGCTCAACTTCTAGATTTCACCAAAAATATGTAATATAATAAATGCGTCGTTCGTGTTGTTCCTATGCTAATTTTCTCAATAAAAATCTAGTTTTAAGAGGCTACTCCATGATTTGGGATATCACAAAGAAACCTGGTCCAATGTTCACACAACTTTTAATGTGATGGTGAAACCTGAAGCCTCCAGTGCACATTGAGAATGGACGTTAGAGTCAAGTATGAATGTCCAGCTGTTAAACTTTAGACATGATAAATATTTGCATATTTCTAGATTTTGGAATTTTTAAGAAGAAGAAGGTGTCATTTTAATGATTTTAACAAGATAATTGAACTTTTGGTGTGTGTGTGTGGGGGGGGGGTAAACATGTCTGGAAGGGATATTTAATAATATTCAAAAGTTATATTGCTGAAATTATTAATAGTCCCTTAAATCAATGTATTTAATACTTGAATTTACTCTTGCTGTGTATATCCGATCCCTGAATATAACTTCAACTCATGCAGCATATACCTTCAGAAAGTGATCATTACATTAAATGATATTCCAAGGTGTTCCATATGAGCATCTTCATTATTTGGTTCCAATGAGACACACTAGCAGCATTTTTTTTAAATTAAAACTTTAGCAACTAAAACTTATTTATGATTAAAGCCTGCAGATTGCACATTGACTCTATCAACTTTTTTGATAGAGTCCTCAGTTGCTTTGTATACTCAAATTAATCAATGCTGAGAACTTTTATCTTTGAGTCATATTCACATTTCTTTTAGAGGATTATTTGACATTTGAGTAAGATGGCCACTGTAATATTGATTTTCGTATCTAACGTGACAAGGAAATAAATGTTTCCCAAAAGTTAAACCATTCCTTTAATGTTCAAAACGAATGAATGGGTTCACTGAGGAAATCCAAGAAAATAGTCCCTGGATAATGATGCAATAGGAACTTCAGTGTTTAAAACTTGTGAGTGATAAAAGATCTTTCAGCACACGATCTATCAAGGTTTGATTGTGAGGCCTGACACATAGAACCCTTTTAGGGGGATATTACTGCAGGCAACACACTGACATATAAGATCAGGAATATGGGATATCATCCACTTAGTACAGTGACGTGTGTCTTGATGTTGATAGTAAAGAAAATTAAAGAAAAAGAAGGAAAAAGGAATGATATTAGATTTTTTATTTTACAATTCTAGACTTTGATGCTACCCTTTGGTAATCTATGGAGGCCTAGAGAAACAAACATCAAGCGTCAGTCTTCACCAGGATATTACTACAATGATAATATAAGATGTGCAATACAATGAAATGGGGGATATTAATATTATTGAGACAGGGATTAAACATAAGGCACCAACTAGAAGTACAAGTACTGTATAAAATGCATAAACCACAAGAAGACACGCATGCAGGTGGGCAGACTAGCATAATAGAGACAGGTGACGGCAGATAGCAAGAGAGGTTCATCACGGGCAGATTAAGTTTTATTACTAATAGAGTTGAAAAAAAAACAGCTTGATTTTGTTGTCCGTTGAACCACTTTTGCAGGAATTTGGCGACAGCTAATTATAAAGTGAACTCAGAGTCGCCCTTCTCTGAAGAAAAAAAAAAAAAAAAAAATCGGTGTGCACAGCACAGCAGCCGTTGGACTCTTTGCTCAGCAGAAGGTACGTAGAGGGAGATAGCTTCTATCTATCAAACTGTTTCACCCCCTGACCCGCCGGAGTCACGGCAAGGTCCTCGATTAGCCTATATCTGCACATCCGTCTATTAGGGAGCACAGGGCAGAAAACAAGCAGGGCCGACTGGAGGAGGGGCCCCTGCTGAGCTGGCCCTCTGTCATTGGGGCCAAGAAATATGGCCTATCTACTGTTTGTCTCCAGCGCGATTTTGTTTTGCAAGTGTGCTGTGGCTACAGGTCAGCGGAGCCCCAGCATCAGACAAACTCTGTCTCTGTCTCCCAGATATATTTGTACAATAAATAAAGGGGAAGGGCTAAGGCCTGGCCCGTGTTTTGACTTCATCATTTATATTTTGCTCAACCATTTTCTGCTGGAGTGGCAGGATCTTTGTGGATAAAAAGACGATAGTGTTGCAATCACTCTGGGTGAAAGCTACAGGCGGAAGGGTTGTGCACAATTTGCAGATAATTTGTGAGATTAAAGATTCCGAGGCGGCTCATTGCTCTTCTCTTCTGCGAAGAAGACATTAATTGATTGTATTGTATTGAAAAAGCGACACTAACGTACTAACACAGCTCCTGGAATTATATTACAACCATAATATTTGTCTATAATAATAAAAATAATAAACTAAAAGTTTCAGCCAGTTCCTCTGGCTTTTTCAACCCCCAATAGATGTGATTGTAAAATATATCAGTATATATTTAATTTCTCCATTTTTTTATTCATGGTTTAGTGACAGCATGTTGTTATAACATATTTTTAAACCAAATCAGGGTTGACCTTGCATGCGATCCATCCTTGTGCATGCTACTGTTACTGTTACTCAAAGATTGACTCATCACAGTTTCCATTTCACTTCCCCCCGTACTAATTTTGACATTAATAAGCTTTCGTACACCTCGCAATATCGAGTAAATTACCAAAACGCGATTCATCCTCTCGTTTGTCTCCGAATTGAAAGGACACTCAGCCCCGGAAGAAAGGCCTGTCCCACCTGTGCTACGTAGTCACAAACTCCATATTTAAATAATTGGTTAATCTCCGCAGGGGGAAGCTGCGTGAACAGGTGAAAGTGCCACAGCATGTTTCACAATAAGAAAAAGAAGAATGGGGAGATTTTGTGCTAAGCAGATTGCGTTCAGTGTCCTCATGTCTGTCCTTGACCAAAGCGGGGCACAACCACAACAAACCACTTAGAAAAGGGAAATTAAGTAGAACAACTACAATAGCGTGGAGAGAAAGCAGACATGGCAGGGGTTTTCCTCAGTGTCATCCCACAAGGTCAAATCAAAAAAAAAAAAAGAACCCTAATCTATCTCACTGATCCCTATAACAAGCCGCTTCCCAAAAAATCCGCTCGTGAAAATTCGGCCCATCAGCTGCCCTGCACTGAATGGGGGGATTGATTGAAGAGGATAATAAATCATAGCTGTTAACTTGTCTGATTGACTCATGCCCCCTGCTGGTGCATTCTGATCACTGTCACACTGACAGGGTGGTCTCAGGTTTACAATGGAACCACCACAGGATCACATCTGCAAATAAAATCGCATATTTAATATGTAGCACTCGTTAATAGCAGAAAATAGGTGTAGACAAGTAGACAATAAAAAATCAAGCATGTTAGTATTAGGTCATACAACCAAAAGCTTTTTAAATTAGTCAATAGGCATTATATCTATTAATTATGCCAATCTCTTTTGATATTTGCCTGGTATATCCAACCAAGTTCACACCTGAGGGGTGAATTACTGGTGCGCCAAGGAAATTGATAATTTATCAGCATTATAATTGATGAATTATTAAGAATTAATACGGAAAAATGGAGCGTTTTCTTTACAGCCTTTACGGTACTGCTTTAGCGGCCCAGGAAACTCGCAAATGTGCAGTAAATCATGTGCACACAAATAAATGGCATGATGTTGTTTCTGCATTTTTGATGATTACCATTGTCAAGTCAATTTTAATTGTATAGCCCAAAATCACGAATCACAGATTTGCCTCAGGGGGCTTTACTGTCTACACAGCGGTCACCTGTTCGTAGACCCAATAAAATAAGGAAAATCTCCATGAAAAAAGTGCTGCAACAGGTTAAAAAGAAAAGAAAAAAACAACACAAATTACAGAAGTAATGATAAGAATGACAGAATTATAATAGGTTTGTTATCAGAACAGAATATGCAGCCTGGTGGGCGCCACCAACAGCAGCCTAGTGGGCCATGACCCCAGTCTGCGGATGAGAGCATTGTCTCTGTTCCTGGCATGTGTGTATTATCAAGGTCTTCTCCCTATGTATTCAATACTCTCGCTTTACACAAAATATGGAGACAATTTATTGACATGAATGCACCATTCATTAACTGTGCATTACTGCATGCGCCTAGTCGTATATTTGGAACATTTGAGTAATATATCAATAATTCATATCTATAACTAAAGAACTCAGGGAATCCGGAGATTGATCTACTCTATTTTAACATTTAAACATTTTTTTAAAAGCTCTCAATTATGTATTTTTTTTTTGTTCATAAAAGTAGCCCTAATTATATCAGATCAATATCAGATCGATAATTGTTTTGATATGGTGGTTGAACCAGTGAATTGTAATTAAGGAAAATATCTGAAAAAAAAAATGGCAGCTGATCAAGTTTTAAATCCAGGACCAGAGCCAAACCCAGTTAAATTGTTCAGCCAGTTGGTGTTATTATAGATCCATTGTAGCATTGTAGGCCAAAAGGTCAAGCTTTATACAGTGAATTAATTAATCCATTCAAGCTGTTCATATTCAAAAAGGCATTGACAAACAACTATAACACGCAATCATTAAAGTGCATCATTTAAAAATTTATTCCTTGAGCTCATTTATGAATAAATAATGGGTTTTCAAAATCTTTCTGAAAATGCAGTTTAAAAAGAGAAATAAGTAACCGGACTCACAAATTGTAGATGAAAAGGGGACAAGGAAGAAGCTGAGGTCCTCTGAGATCAAATTGTCTGAAGATGTTGTCATGGTGAAGGAAACAAAGAGGATAGTTGCAGAAAAGGGAGAGGGACCAAGGAAGAGACAGAGGGGTTTCTGAATCGCACCACAACAACAGTGCTGTGCCACCTCAGAGGAAACCAGCAGCAGAGGGAGGGAGGTTATGGATCTGTTTTTGCTGCAGATGAGCAGGTCTATAACACATTAACAGGAAAAAAGGTGAGCTGCAAACACGTCATACAGAACAGGTGGACCCTCTCTCTTTGTCTCAAGGTGGCTCTCATGCTAAAGATGGCCAGTGGAGCAACAGGATCAGTAGGGAAATCTGCATTTCCATACTGAAACTGGAACTGGTCCTGCAGCAGCCAACGTTAGATTATCAGTTGCAATTCAAAAATTTCTAATGAGGAACAGAAAATTCTACCTGTGTAGCAAGCCAGGCTGTGAAACACAGTCAGTATGTTCACATGACACCTAAGAGAATCGAATTATTGTGCTAGTACAGATGAAACTGGACTTTTAAAGTACATGAAAACACGATAGCACGACTGAAATCAAACTTGCAAAGTTAGACTAACATACCCAGATGGTGCAATTGGAATCAGCACATATTTGCAATATTGTCCGTGCCAGTTTACCTCTGAGTTGCAAACTTGCTAGTTTTGCTTGATTTTCGATATTTGCTGTCAAAAAAAGTCAACCTGCACAAGCTAAAGAGAGTATATCATCACCTATCATCGCAGAGGTGACACGACTCCCGATAAATTGTTTTACCTCCAATGCATGTAACTGTGAGAACTGTGAAAAATCCTGATTTCCAGTCAATTTGAGCAACAGCTGCCCTCAGTTGCACATGGATCTATGCACCTCTAGACAGTCGGTCGAACGTGAATGGCTACAAACGCAAGAAAACTGGATATCCGAACTCGACACACTGAAGGGCGACACAATGTCAAGGGGGAAAAAATACCAAAATCGGGGGACTGCACAAACAGGCACTTAAAGGAAGGACTGTGAGGCTGTAGCAAGGAATTTATAAAGCACGAGGGCAAGTGTACTTGGTGCCTTTGGATGTAAAAAAAAAAAAAAAAAAAAGAACAGTTAACAGCACTGAGCGATGAGAGATGTGTGGAAGAGGTAACGGCGAAGGTGAGGTCCAAAGTAAAGAGTAAGTGGGACCCCACAAACCGCCAACTGGCATCATGAGATGATGTGACATTTTGCAGAACTTACATACATGTTGCAGAAAAGAAGTTATATAGTTTTAGTTTTGTAATGAAGAAATGGTAACCCTTCATTTTACAGTCAGGCGACTGTACGAGGTATTTACCAGTAAATATATGCTCATAATAGTATATTATTCTGTAATTACCACTGACAATAAATAGGGAAATATAGTTAAACTATAGCTGAAATACTCTGTATTTACCTGGCAAATCATCAATCATTGGGTAATTACAATTGGTAATATGTAGGTAGATGATTAGAATCGATTGCTGAAATATGTATTTGCCCGCTATATATGGTAATTATCGTGTAATTGCCAATTATAATAGGTAGCATAGGTAAATTAAGAGAAACTAAGGCATAAACGTTACCCAGTGAAAATAGGGTGTCATACAGTACTTACCATGTAAGTACTGAAATACAGAGAAATTAATTCTAGATTTACCTGGTAAACAAATATTATCGAATTTTATTCCCTTTCCGACACAATAAATAATAACTTATACCATGTAGGTTCTGAATTATTACTTAATAAAACTTGACAGCTTATACACTAAGTAAGATGAAACTGTACTCTAAGTAAATCCTCTCTAAGAGGAAGCCATGTTTGTTTTTGTAGTATTACCATATACTTAGTATTTCAGTTGTAGTTTCAGCTGTATTTACCTACTTATTGCCAGTTATAATTACCAAATAACATATATTAGCACGACAGTTAAATACCTAGTAATTAGGGGATGGTAAAAGTAAAGTGGATTTGTCTCACAAATAGTCATAGGTCTCTCTTCCGATTGACTGATTTTCACTTGGCAGGCTAAAAAAATGTGAATGTGATGATGGGGGCAGATGTTTAAAATCTCTCCAGGCGGAGGGTGGTACTAGCTGCGACCGTCATGTTACTACCACGCTACCGCCAAGTTTCCTAATGCAGGCATGCGTTTATCATTCATTTAGTACCTAATGCACAGGAGAATTTTTATATAACACCTAGTCCTTATCCAGCCCACACAGATTCAACAAGCCCTCTCATGGTTTTATATTGAGTGACATTTTGGCTGGGATCATGCTGTAGCAAAATGATTTGTCGGGGGTTATTTATTCCTAATGAATGTCAGTCAGTCAGTCAGTCATTTTCTATACCTGCTTATTCCTCATTAGGGTCGCAGGGGTCTGCTGGAGCCTATCCCAGCGCGTTACAGCGAGAGGCAGGGATACACCCCAGATGGTCGCCAGCCAATCGTGGGGCACACACACCATTCACTCACACACTCACACCTACGGGCAATTTAGAGTCTCCAATTAACCTGAGCATGTTTTTGGACTATGGGAGGAAGCCGGAGTACCCGGTGAAAACCCACGCAGACACGGGGAGAACATGCAAACTCCACACAGAAAGGTCCCAGACCCAGGACCAAGGAGGTCTTGAACCTGCGACCTTCTTGCTGTGAGGCAACAGCGCTAACCCCTGCGCCACCGTGTCGCCCCTAATGAATGTTGTGGCAAAAAAAAAACTTTTTCTTTTTAAATGTCTCCATTCAATCAGTTTCAAACAGTTTCCTTTTAGCTCGTTAAGGACTCGTCGAGTCCTTGTGGCTGCTGAGGCTGTAAATTTTAATGGTTTTATCTTTTCAGATGTTTTTTCTTGGTAATTTATGGAATTCATTTTTGTAAATAAAAGCACGAACGAATGAAAATATTTTCACTTTAAAAGCAACTGGAGAGATTGTTTAAGGAGAATATAAGTTTTTGTAACGCATTTTTACTTTTGTTTTTGCAATCTAAGAAACTGTCTTTCTCATGATGGCCAAGGGAATACCTTTATATCGGCCTAATAATTTCATATTTTCTTTTTTTGTTTTAGAATTGCTTCTGACCTTCCTTTTCACTTTAGGTGTTAAAATTATATTAATTAACTATTAATTATAATTTTCCACTTCTTTTGTTAAATCTTTTAATCAACGTCAGCCGTGATTATAACTACCAAATAGCCATTCATTTTCTGAATTGTACCCCTTCCATTAAATACATAGTTATACATTTATATAGCAATAGTTTTGCAAGATCTTGCAAAGTTTTTTTTTTCATATTTCCATTTTAAAGCAGTGTCAGTGAACCAGAAATAAAACAGACACACAACATGGAGGACTATACACATCATTCATGGCCTCACAGATGTTACAGGTTGTAAGTGTAGTAGGACATTGTGTTTTTCTTTTGTGTGTTTGTGTCCTATCTGCCGTGTGTGTGTGAGTTGTGTCTTGTTGAGGAGGGGGATTCCCCTCAATGATGTCATCCGCAGCACTACTGGATTCCCTTATTGCGTCCCTCCAAAATGCAATACTTTTGCAAGATCCCGGAAAAGTTCGTCCTTATTTTTTTTTTTGACATGACATTTTTTTGACAAAACATGCTGAGGTTAATTGTCGACTCTAAATTGCCCGTAGGTATGGATGTGTGAGTGAATGGTGTGTGTGCCCCATGATTGGCTGGCGACCATCTGGGGTGTATTCCTGCCTCTTGCCTTAATGCGCTGGTATAGGCTCCAGCAGACCCCTGCAACCCTAATGAGGAATAAGCGGGTATAGAAGATGAGATGAGATGTCCCTTAAGGTGCTCCGTACGATCCCAAATACAAGAAAATCTACCAAAAATGGCAGAAAGTAGTAAAAACTACAATTCTGAAGTCGGGATTACAGGTTGAAAGAAAAGGTTCCTATGGTGATTAGTGGTAGGTTAGTTGAATGATCATTCACAAACTTCCTCCATCATAATTTAACACATGGATTCATAACCACCATATCCATTTCACAAGCATCTGTTGCCATATGTAAATTGCAGTGCAAAGTCTGGACCCAAATAAAGCCTAGTTTATACTTCTGCATACATACCTACGCCTTCATACAACCATAATAGAACGCGTGTGTTTGGAGCTCGCGTCAATCACAGGCATTGCGATTTGTGTCGATGCAACACGTAGGATTTTTTGTAGCCGCACATCAGCCAGTTCTGCATCAACAAGTTCAGTCTTTCAAAAATTTTGACACAAAAAATACACATATCCATTATAACTTGAATGCAAACAAAGAAAACGCCTAATCCGATAAAGCTGGCGTGACTATACAGGTCAGAAAAGTGTGATTTCCAGGTATGCAGCACAACTGCAGAGCGAACGTGTACAAAATGAACACATTTTGTACACATTACCCACAGGAGATGAGGTTAAAAATCCTAAATGAATCCATTACTCAGCCAGGCAAAAATGTGTTTTATATACAGACAAAAGTATTGAAAAATTAAAACCTATGAATGACGAAAGTTCCTTGGGTACACAAGGGTTACAGTAAGTAAAAAGTCGTGTATGGACTATTTGGATATAACAAATACTCTGCTAATAATTATTGTGTTATCTATCGGAGAGGGACTGTGAGAGGGAGTGTGTCCATCTGAGTGTTAGGTTCTGTCAGTGTCTTTTGTTCTTTCCTGCGTTCCCTGCCCTTTATGTCTGTGTTAGGCTTGTAGAAATCACTGCTGCCAGTTTTATTGGAAAACCAGTGAGGGAGGTATCTTATACTTAATAGTTTAATGCTAGATTATATTTTATATACTCTAGAAAAGATTACTTTGTATCTCTAATGGGTCACTATCAAATGGAGAAATTATAGTATGATAGCAAATGTAAAATGTAAATGTACTGTCCAAATGTACTTCTCTAGATTAGATACAATATACTCTAGCATTAAACTATTTAGTATAATATACCTCACTGATGGATCCATGCATGTGTTTTTTAACTGAAAGGGAAAGAAGGATGAGAAGTAAAGAAGGCAGAATAAACATGCCAATATCATTTTCTATCAAATGAGTCTCCCATAGGAAAAGGATTTTATTTGCTCAACCCTACTAAATATCTGTTTAAGTTTTACCAATTTGTGCAGTCCTCTTGTATTCCAGCTAAAACTTTTTTTTTTTTTTTTTTTTAACTGTGAACCATTAAGCATGAGGTTACAAATTAGCATTTGTCTTCTTGGTTGTACATTAGGATGGCATGACTAAAAGTAACTAAAAGTAAGACACCAAGATCTTAACCCTGCTGCACTCCTCTAAATGAAGCACATGTAAACAACTAAAGGAGTAATTAACTTGGGTTATGCAGAACTTTTGAACTCCGCTGTGAGGAGCAACACGATTGGTGAAGACATTGTTTCCAGGCTCGCTAACATATTGAAAACAGACTGTAAGTTCGACCTTCAGTAAATGAAAAGGAGAAAGAAATAAAACAGTTCACAGTAGCCACTCTTTTTACCGTACATCCTAGTATTTTTCTATTAAAGAAATCATACAGCTAAAGAGTGCCAAGGATACGCGTCTTTTGAGGTCTGATTTGGTCAGGCTTGATTGTTTGAAACCAAAGTTAACACATTAATTGACCACTGTAAGAGTTCATGAAATGAAGGCACCATGTAATAAACAGGCAGAAAATAAACAAAAAAACAGTCTTAGGTTTGGAATTGGGTATGGGCAGTGTTAATTTTGTCTTATGTCAAATGACCTTATTAGTTTTATTCACATTTACAAAAATTCCTGGCATTTGAGTCTAGTTTCAGACAAAGAAAATCTAAAGTATTTTAGTCTACTTTTAGTCAATAGTCTTTCCTTGGTCTTTGACAGCAGGTTGATAGTAATGTTAATCAAAATTATCTGTAGGTATACTGTATCAATAAGAATTCTTGTTTGGAACATTTGCTTAGTTCAGTGGGACACCGAGCTGAATGTACCCTACATGCTAAAAGTTTAATAGAGTGCGTAACCCAGAAGGTTCAAACAGTAACAGAGTAGCTTCTTGTGATGAATAACAGGCGTCGCCACATTTAGCATTTCAGTCACAGCGGTGGACATCACATCCAGCGAAGGCACTTTTTTGAATGTAATTTAAAACGTCAGTGACAAAAAAAGACCCTTTTATTAGGGTTTTAATTTATTGAAGTAAATTTAGTTTTGTCTTTTTTCGCCAACAAAAAATGGCCGTTCATTTTGTCACAGTCAGTGGTGATGTGGATTGAGTGCAAATGTATTTTGTGTGTTCCGTGAGAAAGGAACCACAGGACAGGGAATGCAAAATTAATAAAGCTGCAAGCAGGGATGAACAGGTCAGGGCAGCCAGGAATAACATAGCAAAACATTTATGATGACTGTTCATCGCCAATGTCTGAAGATGATTTCAGAGTAAAAATTTTAAAAAATAAATAAATAAAAATTAGCCATATGATTCAAGATTGACAACTACTGGTGTTAGGGTATTGTAGGGTATTGAGACTTTTTAATGTGTCTTGACATGTTACATGTGTAGCGTATTTTGTTTGTCTATGTCAGTTTGGAGTGAGGGGCTCATTTTTTTATTTTCCAGAAGGCACTACAAAGTCAATTTGCCATAGAATATCAAATTTTGTGTCTCTTGTGGAAAATTTGGTGACTTTTGGGGCACTTTAAGGGGAGACGGTCATTTTAAGAGAAGAATAAGTAAGAAAGACAGAAGAATCCTTACAGATACAACAAAGATTCGCCTGTTGTTAGTAGGCTTGGGCCCTATTAACAACAAAAAAAAGAATAAACTCAGCTGCATATGCTGCGTTGCATTTATAGCATTGATGTGGAAGGAGGGGTGTATAACAAATCACCACCACTTCTTGCCCTTGACAAGGTTCCTGATTTTGAACAGTCCCTATTAACAGTGTTCCTTTCAGAACACGGCTTTTGTGTTTGGCTAACAATAGGAAACAGTGTTAGTTAAGGCTAAACTCAATTGCAACCTTGCT
Source organism: Lepturacanthus savala (assembly GCA_030544235.1). NCBI lineage: Eukaryota > Metazoa > Chordata > Actinopteri > Scombriformes > Trichiuridae > Lepturacanthus > Lepturacanthus savala. Next base: position 13,087,636 of record CM060473.1, read on the forward strand.
CACATTTAAATATATCTTCTGTATAGTAATCCATCAATGTGGGCTGGAGCTTTTGAATGAAACACTCGGTTTGAGGTTTGAATTTTATCCATTCTGACCAACAGCTTTTCTTTTACTACACGTACAGAAACACTACTGGCTCAGAAACACTACCTGTGGACTTTTTGTTGAGTTTTTCTCACCATTGGAAAAAATATAAATATATTTATTCAACCAGGAAAAGCCCTGCAAATCTCATGTACAAGAGAATCCTTTGAAATTTGAATTTGAAAAAGTAATCAGGAATCAGAAAGACGGAACATGTTTGCTATATAACAACATTCATATAGAAACATAGATATACTGTATGTATGTATGTGCACGATCATGCTTTATCTAGACTCTTTGATTGTAGATGGCGCCCCTATGCACTGCTTTGTTAAACGTGGAGGCACCAGGTGGCAAAACAGCCCCCCCCATTTTGAAGAAGTCCTTGACCCACACATCCCTCTGATTGTTTGGAGAGACATCTGAAAAGTTTTCAAACATGTCTCATAATATCAGGAAATTGGAAACAATATTCATTAGATTTTCTGGGCTTATCACGATTTGTGCTAAACATGAGTGTGATACATTATGTGGGTGGCGGTAAAAGATTTTAATATCGGAACACCAGCTGTTCACGTGCAGATTTATTCCAGAATCACATTCATTTTCAAGGCTATAGGAGGTTGGTGAGTAATTAGCTGTCATAAAAGAGGACCACAAAACCACAGATTTCGGACTTCAGCAAAACCCTGCCAATTCATTGGGAGGAACCTATCGACTTACAAATACACAGTGGCAATATGTGAATTGAAATTAAATCAATTGAGTCGCTTTTTTTTTCGTGTCCAAATTTTCCAATAAAGGTATTCTTATTAATGTATCCAGTGCAGTTAGGGGACATGTGCACTTTGAATACCTGTAAAACTGTGGTAGGTCAGTACAGAACAAAAGACTTTATGTGAATCAGGTCTACTTAAAAGCACAATATGTAATTTTCGGTCGTTTGCTGGCTCTCTCTCTCTCTGAGGAATAACAAACAAATTATGATTAGCTTATCTTTCATCTTTCATAACTCAAAATTTTGATGTTCAGATGTTTTTTTACTGCAACCATGGACTGTCTTCCACCTTGCCACAGCAAAGAGATAGATTAAAGTAGCTTCACATTAACCCTGAGCTACCGGAGTTAGCTCATCTTGTTACTTTGATAACTTAACATCTATTATGTCTATATTATGTCTATTAAGAGCTATTATGTTAATTAGTTAAATTAGCTTAAAATGAAAATTCTCATACTGAATTTATAAAAAATTATAAAATTGTTAAACATTCGGGATAATGAACGTACACAACTTACCAAAACATTTACAAATGTAGATCATTTAATTTGAATTTTAATCGTAAAAATGACTTATTTCAGCTGTCATGAATGACACAGTATGTGATTCTACATTTCTTTTGGGCTGGTTGGGCTGGACTTTACAAAGAACCTTTGATGCCACTTTAGCCGCATGAAAAGCGTGATACTTTCTGCATCCACATGCTGAGTGACAGATGTGGACAGCTGATGCGTTCGCACAATGTTGCTGCGTACAGTCCACACATTCAAGTCACATGGCCATCAATGGAATCTCCGATCTTGGCAGTTACCTGGCAACCAGCAGAGACTCCAATAAGTTACAGCTCCCAGCTAAGGAATAGTCCAACACATAACCCTATTAAAATTGACATTAATCCGACCAGATATAACATGTAGAACACTGAGCTTTAGAGTTGCTGGGTTTGTTGCTGGGTTCAGGCACAAGACCATGAACTGCAATGTTCCAGAATGTCTCTAATTGGCTGTCTGATGAACACTGAAACGTTTAAAGAACAACATCGTTAGGGTTAGGGTTGTAATAAATAAATGTTGTCATTTGCCAATGTCCATGACTGTCTGGCCAAAATGTATGATTGCATGCGTGTGTGTAGACATCCCTTGTAGCATGAACAGGCCTGCATTGGAGTATATAATGCTCTTTAGAGCTGCACAGGGATGTCCTCATGGACATTGGGAAAAAAAGTGAAATTTACTCTATGATGATCCTTGCAGTTATACAGACATAGATCATTTTGAAACGAATAAATGTAGCTGTCTACTGTCCAGATCTATGTCGCTTTTAAAGTATTTCAGGTTGAAGGTTACAAAGCATAATGTATTGCATAATACTTCTTTACAATGTTGCTGTCATCCAGCTTGCAACAGAAAGAGAAGAAGTAAGATCTTCTACTTTATTGATTTATATGGAGAAATTCAAATTCACAGAAAAAGAGCCTGGGATGAAATAGTCCTTAAGCTAAAAGTTCTTTTAAAGGTCCCACATCATGGAAACGGCCGATGTCATGCTTTTGTGACATGAGGTGTAGGGGTTGTATAAAAACCATACATTAAACACTGAGAAAAATGGAGAAATCCACACACTCTTCCTTTTCACAGCTCATTTGTACTTCCTTGACTCTGTGATGTCATCAAGTAGCTTCCTCTGCTTGTAGAGTCTCCCAGCAAGGCCCAATCACAAAAGAGTGTCATGAATATTTATGAGACAGACCAAAAGACAACCTGTGCTTTCTGGATTCTACTCAAGATCTCAAGGCTCTGGAGTTAAATTGCTGAACATAATGTGTATCCTTTCTCACTGTAATGTACAGTGTCCAGGTCTCAGTGCACTAGAGACTGAGATTCCACATCACATTTGTATGAGTTGCATTCTGGACTATGATTAGTTTTAAACTAGTTGTGATATCACAAATCATACACACAAATCAAACTTTCAGTAATTTGAGGGATGATGCTCAAACATCCCTTTATACTTTACAGGCAAGTAAAGGTGACTCCATGAAATACATGTAGATGTGCGGATAAGAGACATCCGGCCACTTTGTCAGGTCATTGATCCACTAGGAACGGAGGAAGGATACGGGTTGAAGGGACATGACGGCTCAAGGAACAACCTTTATTCATTCAGGTATTGAGAACACTTGGGTAAGGTAGCAAAAATAATTACCAGTTTGGATAACAGTAAATTAATGCACACACACACTGGACAAATTGCCTTCTTTGGGATCTATCCCCCAAAAAGGGGCGGAGCCATGACATTTTTCAAACTACCCGTATGCTGATCTGGTAAATATTTTTTTTAAATACATAAATTTGGACTCTCTGTTTTCTCTATACCTCTGTACCCTGTTCTCGCCCCATGACCAGCTCAGTATTGTCCCTTGTAACAAAAGTTAAAAGCATAGTTTTGGATTGAAGCCAAATTTTCTGCTTACAAAGCCCGACCGCTGGGCTTTTGTTCCAATCCCAAGGTCTTGAATTGGCGTAGGTGCTTCACACCAATTAAGAGATATTTCTGTGTATAAAAAACAGCCAATTGCTGTTGTACTGCTGTGATGCTATATCAAGTGTTAATGAAACGCAAAGTGGACATTTAGCTGTATGGACATGTCCTGCGGCTGTAATTGAAACTGAGTGGAAGGAAACTATGAGGGAGAGAAAGCAAAGAAGGAAATGGCAGCAGAGGCAGCGGAGAAATGCAAAGGAACAAGGTTACCACCCCCCCCCCCCATCTGGAAGTGTGTCAGTTGGCGAGGGTTGAGGAATGGCGGGGCTGTCGTCCCATTATCAGCGCTTAGGTCGCGCTGTGTCAGGGTCAAGGGGAGCGAGATGAGAGGGGGTAGGAGGAGTAGGTTTCAAGAGGGGGGGGGGTGCACCGAGGGAGGAGGACCACACCTGGTGAAGGCACGCTTCAGGAGCGTGGTGGACCGCACGCTTTCGCCAAACATGAGCCAAAAGCGGGAAAACTCTGCCAAGAGTTTAGGCAGAGCTGCACAGCCAGTTCTGGCCTTGACGCGTGTCCCGGCTGACGTAAATACAGTAGGCAGCAACCAAACTAACGTGTGTTTTACTCTGCAGTCTCTTTATTTGGAAAATAGAATATGAAATTTGTATATTTAATTTATTTATTCATATCAGGCTGAATTAGCTGAATATATATATATTTTTTTTTAAATAAACAGAATTATATTCCATTCATGACTGAAAACTACAGGAGATTATCTTATTATTTACTGTACCAACTGGTACACTCCTTCAAAATCACCTATCAGCTTAAGCCGCGTTAAACATAAACACATATGCATATTTTTTTAATGACTTGATATGAGCCACACAAAAGGGACACTGTGGCGTATTTGTGCCGTGAAGTACAAAATATTCCTCAGATGAGTCGTCAGAATCGAGCTCGGGCAGGAACCACTGGCCGGTGTGTTTTTGGACAGTTCACTGATCTGATGTCACGACTGTTCCATGAGGGAGACACTGCTGACGCAACTCAAACTAAACAGGGATTATTTGTTAAAATAACAAGCAGCGTATTGACCCAGTAATTATGTAAATGCAAGAACACAGAAAAAAAAAAAAACGACAGCGGAAACGTCACTTGAATGCAGCACACGATCATGTTTGGTTTCTAACAAGGATAGATACAATCTGATGTAGTGTGCTGCTGGTTTTTTGTGTTTTATTATTTGGATTTAAAACTCAATTTTTTGTTACTTTTTTTGGTCAAATTTTAATTACAGCTGTGTGTGTTACAAAATGACAAACTTTTTCAACTCAAAACCCAAAAGAGAAATTTGGCATATCTCCCCAAGGTCCAAACTTACAAAAGCAAAAAAAAAAAAAAAAAAAAAAAAAAACATTATGAATTGCAAACACATCTACAAATTTGATGAATGAATTGCAGGTGTCTATTTAATGAATTTATTTCATTATAAGTATACATGAAAAATGATCAAATTTGCTGAGTGTAATGTTGTGTCATAAAATATTTACACACAATTTAAGTCAACAAATTTGTTTTACTCTCTCTTTATTTCTCTATGCTATCAATTAAGTCATTAACATTCATTTTATGTATCTATTATATCACATTTTAATGACTGGCAACTGTAGTTATTGCTTACACGAATATGCTCATAAACAAACAAAAAAAAAACCTCTTATTCGCAGGTACAAAATTTTTTTTTTAAGTTTTCTACAAATTTGAGAAATTCTCTTTAATATATATATGATGAATAATATTTTCAAATTACCTTTTTGCCCCATTTTGATCTCCTATCTGTTTCTTTAGCTGAATTCCACCTTCTTCACCAGTTAGCCACTGACATTTTAAGCTAGGTGGTTGGAAGCAGTATAATTGAATGAAACAAGAACCTAGCCTAAAATACTTATTATTTAATAGTATTTTTCAATATAAATGATTGTGCTCACATTACATATCATCAATTTGCAGAGTTGTCTGGCTAGAATCTTACAAATAAGAAGTGCAAGTTGTTGTCTTTCATGCTACCACGGACCAGAGCTAATGCTAACTCAGTGGGACACTGAGCCAACTTTATCAAAAATATGCTAACAGCCTACCGGTATGAAGTCACATTAAACTTAGTGAAACATAGTTGTTTCTAGCCCATTGAGTCTCAGTTTTAAGCTTTAACAAGCTAGAAAAGTGTTAAACGTACTTGTATGAAACGTAATATTTTAACAGCAAAAACACAGCAACAAGAAGGAAAAAGACAGCAACAAACACTGAAAAAAGGTCATTTCTATTCATGTGTTTTTAATTTTTCCAAGATATTTTTGGTAATCACTAAAAACGCAACGCTTTTATTTCATAAATGTGGGAATAAAATTGAACTAAAAGCCACTGAATGTGAAACATTGTGACAATAGTCTAAGTCAAAGTGAGTCCAGGAGCTGCGGGCAAGTGATCCATCTGTCAATCATCGTACACATGACAGACATCAAAGTTATTAGTTATAAACCTTCAAATCTTAATTCTTGACCACCGACACACTCATAAGAGGGTCCGAATTTAGCGATTGAGACCATAATCGAACTAATGAGATTGAAGTTGGTGTTTTTTTTTTCCAGCTCAAGTCGTGTCATCATGCGCGAAACATCCGTGTTTAATCACAGGGAAAAGGGGAATGCGGTACATTTGGTACAGATAACATGACATGCGTTGGCATCTGCTGGTGAAGGGCAGCGTGTGATGCTGCGCGTGCCAAGGTGAGACTACAAACACCAACACGCCACGCAAATAAACACCCTGATGATAAACCTGCCTCTTCTACCCCAAGATACCCGTCTCCCAGCGCCCGCGCTTATATAATCATGAACGAAATCCATCCTGTGACTCTTTTCCTTCCGCAACCCCCCCCCCTCCAAACACACACATACAAGCACACACACACACAGACACCCCCCCGAGATGTCAGCAGTGTTGTTGTGCCCAGGGGGATCGGCAGCCTTGACTGGCTGGGATCTGATTAGACGCTAGTTGGGGGTGGTGTGGGGGGGGGGGGGGGGGGGGTTTCAGGACAGCCTGTCAAAAGCCACCATGTCAGCCTTGAGGAGATAAAGTGATACCTCCCGGACCTCTGGCCTGGCTCTCACACGCACTCGTGATGCAACTATGTAACTGCGTATAATCATCACAGGGCGGATGCTGGCATATATGAAAGGGAAAAAGGCGTTGCAGGGTGTCATTAGGTTTTTATTTTTAATTTCTTTATTTTTGGGGGATTGGTTCCCTTCCAGTCTTGGTGCTCGTGGTGCCAATTTATTTTAAATCCTTCTTTCGAATCACTGTTATTTCATCTTTTTTTTCCCCCCTAGGTGTCCTTGGTGCCCCTCGAGCCTTGACGTCCTGGGCAAGTGCCCAATTGCCCTTATGGTTAATGCGGCCCTGCCAGAGACTCTGCAGATGCTGCTTGTGTTGTTTGGATCCTCTCTGTTAAAATGATGTGGATGGTAAACTTACTTATGATATATAATTAATACAGTCTGCTTAGAATGGATTCGGCAGACCAAAGCAGCTCAGAGGAAAAGTAATGCAGTTTTAATTATATGATGCATTATATACAATACATACAGGAGCAGCTGTAACGAACATTTAACAGTAAGAATCTGAAACTAAAGACATACAATAAAGCTATAATTGTTTGTACATTTTAAATCTGTGTCTGTTTAGGCTGGAGATTTTTGTAAATTGACCATTGTGCAGATCTGTTGTCATGTATTTCTTTGTGTGGCAGTGGCCTAACATGCAGTTTTTAAGCAAATACACTGCTTTAATCCTACCAAAAGTTATTATATCTAATATCTTATATAATCTTCATAGTCCTGCCATGTCCTGTGACGGTATAAACCTGGATCAGACAATAACATCGCCTGCCTTCACAGGGGAAAAAAAACTTTATTAATAACACATAAAGCTTCAAAGTGGTTTTGTAAAAACCTGGGGTTGTATTCACAAAAAAAATGGGTGAATCCTAAATTGAAGAGTATTAAAACCACCATCCTAAAACTGTGAAAAGTTAGACGTAGTCAGTAGGACCTTCAAGTAAGTAGTTCTCAAACCATTTAATGTCAAGTGACTATGAATTAGATTTATAAAAAAATATATATTGCTCCCATTTTTGCTTAGGGCCCCCTGGAAATCCCTGAAGGACCCCTGGGGAGGGTTTGAGAACCACTGCTTTTTAGAAACCTCTAATAATATTGACACTCAGATGTAAGTTTCTTTGGATAAAAGCATTGTATCCATTATTGCTGAAAATTTGGGGATATGTATCTTTAAAGCAAAGTATCTATTTACTTAGCTTTTACCTGCAACAATTCCTAAAGGAATTTTGAACTGTAGGGAAGTAAGAAAATATGCCTACCAGCATTTATATTGATGAATTAACAGGGTTTTAAAGTTTACAGAAATCATGTGAACATGTGAACAGGGATGGTTATATTTCAAACTATTTTCTGAGCTATGAATATGAAATGTGCACTCCGTCTGAATCTGCAAGAAAGTGAATAGAGCATATTTTACAAAAACACCCAAATCATTGCGCAGCTGCTACGGCGAGCTATTGTTCAAGAATTAGCCTCAATAACTCCAAAGCATGTGTATGTACATAAGAGGGAAGCATCTGAACTTTAAATCACTCCACACGGTTATGGAGGCAGGAAACAGTTTAGACAGCATGGACACTGCTCTTATCAGTTTGAATCAGAGTTTATTCTAAAAGCAAAAATGAAAGCTTTCACGAATTCTAGCCTTGATCATCCCGGACTCTGAGTGAAAACATTTGATTCGCCGCATTATTACTTTGATATGGTTTCCCTTCAAAGCTTAAAACTACCATATACAAAGACTTGAATACATTCTATATATGTGATCTTTAGCGAATCATGTTTGAAGCCTACTTGGATGTAAGGAGCTACAGTACAAAATGTGTGTGTGTGTATATATATATATATATATATATATATATATATATATATATATATATATAAAAAACAATCGTGAAATGCCAAAACAGTTTGAGTTTTCTCTCCAAAACAGGAAAAAAAATGCAACCATCCAACTTCATATCAATTCTCGATATAAAATGTCATATGACATTGATTGTATTTGTCATAAAATTGTATCTGTTTATATATAGCTATATATGCTTTAACCTGGCTTTTTAAGAAAGAAACAAAATATATATTATTTTAAATATGTTTTATTGTATGTCATTGTTTTTATTTTTGTTTTATTTCATCCTTTTTTACTACTGGCATAGCTTTTATTATATTATCTTTTTTATTTTCTCACATGCATTGGTCTAAAATTGCTGTTTTTTGTAGTTTTTATGGTCTACACTTGTTTTGACTAATTACTGGCATTATTAGGGTTGATAGTTACGTTTGAGATTAAAATCAGACAAATTATCATTTTAAGATCGAGCCTATCTATCTTGTTTTGTTACAGTCTTCAAACATATGGTTGTGTCTGACTAACTTTATCATGTTCCACAAAGAAATGCAATAATTGAGAAGCTGAAAACAGCAGTTTTTAAACATTTTTCTTAAAAGATGAAAAAACAATTATTCAAACATCAGAATAGTTTGCGATTTATCTTCTGCTGATGAAATAATTGATTAAATGACTAACCTTGAAGCTTTGGAGAAAGAACTTATTTGATCCAAATAACATTTTGGAGGCTTGAAGAGGTAAAATGTGATACACAACAAAAACTATAGCAGAATTGAGAAGCTTGAAAAAATTGTATTGATTTTTTTCTGTTTGTTTGTTTTTCCCTTTCCTGCATCCTGTCCTCTTCATCCTCATTGAACTGCAACTGCATTTTATGTAACAACAGCCAGTCAAGTCTATATCCCAGACAAAGCAAACATAAAAATCATTCCCAGTACGTCAAAGTATCTTACAGTTAATGAGTGGATTTGGCAGGTTTAAAGACATGTCAATAGGCTAACAACAACAACAAAAAAGTTGATTTTAATTAAAAAAATAAAAAATAAAAACACACTGGAGTGCGCCAAGCAACAGGTCAGGGACAAAAATCTGTTCTGCGCAGCTTTCAGCTCCCCACCTGGTCTCAGTAAGCTCTATGTCCCAATTCACTGACTGAATACATCATCTCATCGGTTGTCTATTAGTCTAAAAACAAATCAAAAAGCAGGGGAAAAAAAAATCAAGGACAACATGTACACTTGCATAACATTCACATTTATTTGGTTTCAAGTCCTAACACATTCTAAACATGCTTTTAACACGTAATGGATCACATTCTTCACAGGTAGTTAAAGTAACAAGAGCAGACAAGTGATTTCTGAAGAGGAAATAACATAAAGAGGTGTTTCAATTGTCTGTTCACAGCTGATGACGGTGTGTAAGATCTATTTGTTCCCTGAGAAATTTCATGATTTTTCTACTCTTTTACTTCCCCCTCAAACTCTTCTCATCTTGTACTCCTGTACAACAGGGTTCTGGAGCGTTATGAGACCGGGGTCGGACACATAATGGGTCTACTTTTCTGCTGCGAAGTTCTGCAGAAAAGTGTGTGAGACTGACTTTTTCTTCTTTTATTTATTACATCCTGGGGTCTTATTTCTGCTCTTATGCACGGGTTCTCTAATTAGTTATGATAAAAGTTCGGTTTTATCAGTTACTGCTCTATGTGGACACTTGTAGATTTTCGCAACAGGAGCACAGCAAATCAGGTTAAATTAAATTATAGTGAAGTTTTATCTAAATCCACAAAAACATTATTCAGGAATGTGAAACGAAAGTGAAAATAGCAGATGTTTCCGTTTTAACCAAAGCACAGCTTAATGGATCTTTTTTTTGTTTAAAACTGAGAACTCTGCATTCACAGAAAAAAAAAAAACTTTTGTTTTTAAAATTGAATTGTATTGAATGAGAAGCCCAGGAAGCGCATTGAAAAGCGGTGCCGCTTTTGTCATGTGTCCTATGTGTCCGACCCCGGTGACAAAACGCTGCAGTAGTCTGTGAATGGAAAAAAAAAAAAGCACGTAAACACAAGGAGATGTCAGTTTGACCACAATTACATTCTCTGATTGATAATCGATCACAAGCAGCATTGACAGAGTCAGATATGATAGCAGTCCCATTGTTAACACTACACGTAACCTTGAGCTGCCTCGTCATTTAACAACAGTCACGGAGCACAATGAGGGGGAGGAAAAAAAAAAAAAAAAACACACCGGCAATATCATGATGTGGTGAATATAGTGTACACAGCAAACAGCCACTCACGAGATAACGAGACGTGTGCAGAAAAGGTCAGCACAGGAAAATAAAACACTGGTTAACTGCAGCGGGAACACATCATGTGAACACGTAATCAGCACTCTGACATTGTCACGGACATTATTTCATCTTTGGTATTGGTATTCGCGATAACAGGGCAGTAAGTGAAATGAAAGATGACGCTAATTTAACACGAAAACCGAAGTGAAAAACAAGGAGGAAGAAGGATCCCTGAAAGGAGAGATTAAAAGAGTCGTTTCTTGAGGTCAGAGGAAGTGAAAGCTGCTGACAGAGACGGGCAGCAGGTAGTCAGTCTGAGGTAGAGAGGAATAATGAGGCAACATGTTCACATGTATATTAAAAAAAAAAAATGGTGTCAGCGCTTGTTAGAAATATGAGAAGTCACTGAGTGAAATAAGAGACATAAAAATAATAGAACATTGGTGCAATGAAACCAATAAATAAGACAAAAAAATCACCTATTTGAAAGTAAGCAACATGATGACAAATAGAGGTAGTTTTAGTACAGAAATTGCAAAATGACATAATCCCTTGTCTGCAAAAAATACAGAAACAAAAGAACACTTTCCTCAGCACATGTGTATCAAAACAGGACAGGTAGGAAGTCAGAACAGTGGCAGTAAAGTAGCAGTAGTGAGGGTTTTTTTTTTCTTTTTTTTCCTGGTTGATTAGCAGAGACCCGTATTTATAGTATTTGCTGCTACATTAAAGGAAAAATCCCCCCTTCAGATCCTTTTCCACTGTCAGATCTCAGCAATCTGTGATGTTTGGTCAGTGCATTCCTGCACTTACTTTGAGGTGAGGAGATGTTAGTGACTTTGTTGCTGGCCACCCTGAACCTTCCTCATCTGCTCCAAATACCATCCTGCATTTCCCATCTCCACACCCAAAACCTGACGTATGTGTGTATTATTAACTCTACCATCAGTTCTTTCTTGGAAGTGGTTCGACATGTAGGGGGGATTTTTTTTTTCCCTTTAACAAAATACATCTCATCATTTAGACTTGTGTCACATAAAAGCATAAATCCCTGAGATTATGTGGTTTAAAGGGTTGGTTCACCCGAATCTCTCACACTCTCACACACACACACACACACAAAAAAAAACAAAAACATAAAAATTAAAAAAGTCACTCACCACAAGTGGCATATCTAACCATGCAGATAGTTGCAGAGATGTTTCAGCTGATTAAGCTACCAGCACGGCTGCATACAGCAAAAAATATACTTGTAATTTAAGTGAAACTACCCTTTAATACAGTCTGACTGATGTATATTTTACTGAATGGAGAGATGCATTCAACACATCCCTCTCAGCTGCTCTGAGGATCCTTAGTGATAGAAAATGAGTGAAAATTCAACGGAATTCGGAACCATGAGAAAGCTCCAAAACATCACATTTGCATTATAACAGGATTTTTCAAATAAAACATAAAAAAAAGGCTCCAAGATGTTTTTATTGTCCATATAAAACGTGGCTGACAAGGCCTGGGTGATATCATAAACCACTGCGGACAAAGGGAATGAGGTTATTTTCTTTTTTTTTTTTAAATCATGTCCAAAAAAAAAAAAGAAACAAAAAATAAGCAAAGAATTCAAAGTTTAGAAAATGATAGGGGGTTGTCTTCACTCCACAAAACAAATAAAACGACAAAAAAAAGACCATGAATAACGTGAAAAACAACAAAAACCCAAAACTTTCACAATAACTACAAAGGTACACGAAAAAAATGTATAAAAATCAAAAAAAAAAAAAAAAAAAAAAAAAGGCTAAATGAAGTGTTTGGAAAGGGGGAAACACTGCATCGGACTGGTGGTGTTAAGGCTGCACACAGACAGGTGGACGGGAGCTGGAGAGAAGAGAAGCCGCCGCGACATTCTGGAGTAAGATGCCACCGTGTCTGGCTTCGTCCGTCATAAATGCCAGAGGGGAAAACATTTTTTTCGCCCTGCGTGTGTCTCTCACGTTCAAACTTACACCCACTTTCACCAAACTGAAGGGGGGGGTGGGGTGGGTGACCTTGAGGGAAAATAAAGTGGAAAAGAAAACACTTTTTTTTTTCTACGGCGGACCTACTATGTCCTGAAACCTACGTCTACTAATACTACAAGTACACCAGCGTGGTCGCTGAGTTACTCCTGAATGCAATACATAACACTCACTTTACCCTGTTTAGATCCAGGTCGGCAGGGACCTGAGAGAGAGGAACACACTGTGGTGGGCAGTGGCCGAAGGTCAAGGGTCAAGGTCTCCGAACCTCACCGTCGTGTGCAAAAAAGAGAGTCGTTGCGAGGACTGCATTTTCCTGTCTGCATTTCAAATTGTTCGCACATCGTGAAAACGGCTAAAAACTCGAGGAATCAAAGAAGACACTTCAAGCGGTTTTGAAATGATCATCTCATACTTCAAAAATAAAGACCTTTTTTTTTTTCTTTTCTCTATGGCTTCTTAAAAACAATGTGCATATCTGTCACAGAGGGTACGCAAAGCCGGAGGCGAGTCACCTAAAATACGCTAAAGCTAGCCTGAACCCAGTCCACTGTCATCTGGGTTAAAGTGGTAATCCGAATGTTTGGACGAAACTTTTCTGCTAAATGTCCATTGTTGTTGGTTCTATGGCCCAATCTGACCCCTATAACCCTGATCAGACCTGGCCTGAACCAGATTTTGGGGTTCTCCACGCTTCTTGAATCCCCTTGGGTCCAGGCACCAGTCTGACCGAAACTGCTACTGGTCTTGGGTCTGTGCAAAATTTTGATTGGACCTGATAAAACTTGAAAACGGGTGCTCTGATTGCGTCTTTACTCGGCCAATTAGAGCACGGAGAATATATTGATGTCGTTTGAGCTGTTAAAGGAGCAGCGATTTCTTTCTCCCCAACTGCTCCATTTCACTTTATTTTTTTTGGACTCCTCCAGATGGTCAAAAATACCAAAGTGACTCGTTTTTGTTTCTAGTTTGTTCCGATTTACTTGAAGAACACGGGATGTCTCAGATTACCACTTTAACACAGACACGGAGGCATGTAGGTTCAGAGTTTCGGCGTTGATAGACAGAACAGACAGACACCAGAGGGACAAAGACTAGGAATCATGTCTACTCTACGCCTATTTATGTGCACAAGAACGTGCGCATGTTTAGCAGCAATTTAGAATGAAATCCGGCAACATACTCGTCTGTCCAGCAGAGGGTCTCCCTCTGACACAGATTGATTCATTTCTTATCCTGATCCTTCATTTGATAAGAAATCTTTTTTTTCTTTCTTGGAGCTATCAGCTCCTTACCCATCAATGGGTGTTTGAGAAAAGCATTGCATAAACACTTTGGTCAAAAAAAAAAGAGAAAACATTAAAAACTAAAAGCAAACCTAGCTATCCTCCCCTTCCCCTGCAATAAAGCCTTATATCCCCAGTCTATGATTGTAAAAAATACCCGTATGCTCCTTTTTCAATGAAGATCCCACAGATCTAAATAACTGTCACCTTAACTCATGGAATGTTAAATTGACAAGACCGCCTCCCATATAGCAGGATGTCAGAGTCCATGCAGATAAAATAGCTCAATTTTGCTAATTGGATTTTGCATTTTCAGTGTGACAAAACACTTTGATTTACGCAGCTCCTTTGAACATTCAGCCTCTGATCGAGGTGCCAAAGCATCCACAGGGATTTGGTTTTAGACTGGGCAACTCTTCATTTTAACAGCAAGAAAAGGTACCTGAAAAATTAGCAACAACGTCTTCCTGAGGTAGTCTCAAAACACTCATCACATGTGTCTGTCCGCCCCCGTCTGAATAAAATAAACTCTTTTAAAGTCTAGCTCTAACAATGGCAACACTGACACATTGAGCAAACTGGATACACACTTGTAAACTCCAAAGACCAATGCATCTACGAGCATTTGTTTTGTACAGAAGCATGTGCACAGTGTAAATCAGCATACATTCAGCTCTGTCGTGTAATAAATATATAAAGAAAAAAGTTACAAAAAAAAAAAGAAAAAAAAAAACAAACTAGCTGCTTGTCACATTCACAAGAGGGGAGACCAGTCCCTCGACTCAGGAGGTCAGGGGGTCGGGAGGGGGGGTCTAGTTCCCGGAGGAGGCGGTCACGCAGGGCGACGGGCCGGTCCTGTAGCTGGTCAGGCTGGATTTGCAGGAGTGCAAGGCTGCTTTGAATAAGAGGGGGAGCTGCTCCAGAGGGACATTCACCAGCTTCCCTGCAAACACACAAACCTCAGGATCAGCTTCCATACAGGATGCACAACTATTAATTGGGCTCTAGTTCACATATACAGACACAAAGAGACAGGCTGACAAGTTTCCGCTATATATCCGTGCAAGTCCGTGAAGCTCGTTAAAGAAAAGATGTCATATCTGTAACGGATGTGATTGATTATCGGTCCTGTGCGTCAAAGGACATTTACTGAACATTTCTTGGTCACTCACATAAATTAAGGGACATGTTCAAAATTTTCAAGTCTGTCTTAAAGCCAGACAAGTCATGTACGCTAGAGTCTTTCTCATGTAAAACATATTTGTCCAAATGAACCAAATCAAGTAGATATCTTTCAAGGTTACATTCTTTTTAGTGCCAAAGTCCCTCTTTTTGTGACTGTACTTCCTTGAATTTGATGCTGAAAAGACTGTAAATCTGTCAGGTATCAGGTTGATGTGACTAATTCAGACTGCTGAAGCCTAATTTAAGCTTCCCATCTACTTTTACTGATTATTTTGCATTTTGCACAAAATTACTCTGTGGGCACCATGTTAGGTCCACCAGTATAACATCCTAAATGTATAATCTGCAAGCTCTTAATGTACTGATTCCATTAATATAATAGCAGTTGTCTACAACAATCTATACTGACCTTAATGATACAGTCTGTCATTTAAAGGAAATGTATAATTTATCCTTTTTTGACTTGCATTTTGTTACCTATAGGAGCATTCACCCTCACCCAAATGATTGTATTCTAATCTATATCTATCTACATCTATTGCCAGTCTGTCGTGGAAGAGGGATCCCAATTTTCTTTTGTTCCCCAATAAAGTATTGTTTTTAGGGGATTTTGTAAAGTAGGGGGGGTTGTATTACTGTACTGTAAAGCCCCCTGACTTGACATTCTGTCCTGCATTCACTGACATTAATTTAAGTTCACCTGATGCCAGTCATTAATCATTTTCAAGCCTTTAAATGTTAATTGCAACAACACTTGATCAGTCTAAGCGGGCGCGAAGCTCAAGGACAAGAATGTGTCCTAAAAGAGTGTAATTGGCTGCTGAAGACAGCTGTTACAATTTTTAAATCTGAAAAATGTTCACCTTCTGGAAAACGTAACAAATCCCTGCAAACTTAATATTTACTAAGAGATTATATCAAATGTAGATTATACATTTGATTTGTAATACATGTGTTTTTTATGTATGTGGAATGTTACATGTCACTTACGTTGAAAGTACATTTGAAGCCAACATGAACAGGAGGAATGATTACTGTTTTACTGTTCATATGGCCACCTGACTATTGTTTTAAAACACTTTTCTCAAAATTGTGAACCTGTCCTTTGAACTTTTCATTCAGCAGAAATGTGTTACTTCTTCTTTCACAAATAAGTACCAGTGAACAGACTTCAGATTTCCTCTGAAGGTCCCATACTAACCATTGTGTTCTCACAGTTCTTACCTGCGATGCAGCGGATCTCCGGCAGACACATCATGATCTCAGGGAAGCGTTTGGGCTGGTGTGGATACTTATACTCGGTGTAGTCCTGACACACATACCAGTAGCGCTTGTTCAGCTGCTCGAGCTGGGAGATGTTGGACAGACCTCTGATATCTACAAATGGTAGGAGAGAGTTGGGTAGTCAATAAAATGGGAGTTAATGGAAAACCTTGGATTCAGTAATAATTCAGAGCTCGCCTTGGTACCTTGGTTGAGGAAGTTGATGGCTTTCATACAAGCGTACTCCTCGTTGCTGATCTTCAACTGGTGGAACTTGCGGAACAGATATATCAACCTCTCCATCACCTCCATGCCGTCCTCGCTGAAACTTAGGAATCAAGACACAGACTTGTCAACTTTTCTGGAAAGTTGTAGGAGGTAACTGTCTCTACAGGGTTAATGTTAATACCATTTTAAAGCTCTATTCTCCAAACAAAATGGTATTAATAGGTTTACTGTCCAGCAGCACATCAAAAGAATGAAAATCCCCTAAGTGCCGCTATCTCAAGTTTCTATGCTTCATTGAACAAGGCAGAAATGAGGGAGGGGGATATGTCAGATGGACTGAAAGCACTTAAGAAACATCTTGCAGATCGTGCTTTTGGAAGCAGTTTGAAAGATCCATAAAAGTCTAACTCCACTCATCAAGACTCACAATTCTAATCTCACTCTCTCACAGAGGAGCATGACAGACAAAAGAGTTGCCACTGTAAATCAGATACTCACTCCTAAAAACCCTGAAACTTCAGGCAAATTGACTGAAACAGCACTGTATATTAGGAGACTGTGTGTCATGAGGTCAGATAATTTGGATCTGATTTGTACAGAACCGACCCCCTCCCACACACACACACAGACACACACATCCCTTTTCGACTTATAGAGAGAGGACATGCGTGTATTTCAAATGCCGGACAGATGGTGCTAGCCACAGCTCTGTCCTGAAGAGTCAGAATTTGCCTCCCATTCACGCACCACTTCTCTGGCCCCTGTCCAACAACAATATGTCTGCTGTGATACGTAACATTATCAAACCCTTTCGGAGATACTGAGCTCACAGAGTGGAACGCCTGGCGTCTTTAGAGAATTGCTGTTGCAGTGAATTACCGAGTTGGTGATATTGCAAGAAACTAAATCTAATATTTAATATCTTGCGTTTGTTAATGGCGTGAAAGAGAGGTAGGAGGTGATATTAGTCTCTGTAGGTGAGATATAAGCAACACATTATGCATGAGTGTAATTTCTTCTAGTCATTTGTTATCTCTGCCAGGCAGTGGTGGGAAGTAACTAAGTACATTTACTCAAGTAGAGGTACTATGAAAAACTCACGAAAAAAAAAAAACCTTTAACAGGGAAAATAAAAAAAAATGGAAGAAACCTTAGGGTTAGTCAAAGCATACCACAGGCTTATGACACGCTCAGTTCATAGTTGCGCTGGTGTTTTGAAACGTATTCTTGCATGCACACACGCACGCACACACACTTGGCAGTCATGTAAAGATGAAACATCATTGATGTAGATAGAAAATAGTACCCAGGACCGAGCCTTGTGGTACACCTTTGGTAAAACGTGTGCACTTTTATCCAAACCAGTATCAGATAGTCTGGTTAAAGGATCATGTCAAAGGCTTTTGATAGGTCTACAAAAGTCTAAAACAGGCTCCACATCTACATTTTCAATTCAGGAGTTAATGTTTAGAGGACAGTATTTCTATTTTTATTTTTATGTGCGTGGCTGAAGCTAATCTCTTCTAATCAATTCAAATTTATTCATCCTTTATTTATCCAGGAAAGTCCAATTCAGATACAATATCTCTTTTGCCTGGGAGTCCTCCCAGAAAAAAAACGGTCTCATATGAAATCATGTATGAGGACAATTAATATCACAAAAACAAACAAAAAACATACTGAAACAAAAACAAAAACATAACATACAAGGATTGGATGCTGAAAAAGGTGTTTTCTTTGAACTGTTGTGATACTTTGTCTTGATGTCTTTGGCCTATTTGTTGTATAATCTGAAGATGTATTCACTTTTGTGTGGTGTATTGTTTTTATATATACTGTAATCAGAGTGTCCTTGTAAAAGAGAACATTGGCCTTTCCTGTTTAAATAATGGTATAATAATAATAATAAAAAACAACTGCTTCAGATAGAAACCGACAAGGCAAAAAGGAACCGCAGTCAAACAGCGGCTAATTAAACTAATGCATCACTATAAACATCTACCTGTACCCCACACACACTTAGCGGAGATCTTCTGAGTGCATTTTTTAATTTTCATACATGAATACAAAAGTCAAACCACCAAGCTCGTCACTGTGGCTGATTTAAACAATTGGCACAGATCTGACGTATAAAGCGATTTTTGGTTACTCTGGAGAAAAAGATGTAAGGATGTAGGTGGTTTGGGTTACTACAATAGGCATTTTTTTAATGAATGTTTTGGTTTATTACAATTTGAGGGGTCACTTGAGGGGTTTTGCTGCCACTCACCCCTGCAGCTCGTCGTCAGACGGCATGTACTTGGCAGTGACGTCAGCTAGGTCCCCGAAGATCTGGGCGCTGTAGATGGTCAGGCAGGACAGAAGGATGAGCTCTTGCCAGGTGGAGCTGAGCAGGCATGTGTAGTCCTCTATGGAGAGTTCGCAGAAGAACGGCAGCTTCTTGATCCATGAGATTTGGCGGAAGAGCAGCTCGTCTGCCAGGCGGCACAGCAGTGCAAACAGCTCCACCTGTGTCACTTTGTACCTGGACAGGAGGAGAAAAAGACTACTGTAAAAGCTATACATAACCAAGGTATCAGCTTGTTGAATAAATCCAGATCTAGAGTATTCACAGTGGATCATCTCTGACAAGAGAGATATGATGCAATCTGATTAATTAGATATTTAAAAGGGGCCATATTTAGCCATTTTTTTCCAGTTAAATAATTTATTTTCTTGGTTTATTATATACTCATAGAGCTGGAAATTGCACCTGCGAATCAGATGTTCCTACTTAATGTTAAGCTATTGCATGCAAGCATAAACTCAAATTTCCTTTGTCCTTGGACATTGTTTCCCTGCTGAGCTATAGTGGAACTTTGGCATTTAAAAAGTACAGTATCTACTTGCTTTGACTCATTAAGGCGACTGAAGCTTTTTTGTACAAAAAATGCACAGTCTGGAACTGGCCGCATTTCATAAACATACTTGGCACACATTCCAGAGTTTTACATGGATCCCAGTCTGCAGTCGGCTTAGCCTTCAACAAATTTTTTTAAACTGTTATGTGGAGTCACAGACTGAGACAAAACACCCGCAGACAGGCTGCATTCAAAGGTCCTTTGTCATCATTTATTACTAACATTTAGCAAAAATGGATTATCTAAGGAAAATTAACAGGCTTAAATCACTAATAGACTTAAGAGGAGCACATCAGCATGCCTTATATAATGACAGTTACATGTGTATCTCTATATTCTAGATGTAATGACTCACCCATCTTCTATGAGCATCGGGGTGGCCAGCGGGGCCAGGTCTTCGGCGGCCACCAGCTGCAGCACCAGCGGTTGGGACTGTGGGTAGAGGCTGCGGGGCTGTGGTGCCAGCAGACCTGACTGGGCAGCGTAGCTGAACAAGTGAGGCAGGAGCTGGTAGTGTGTGGACATGGAGGTGTTGATGTACTGGTCCCTGAGGGCCGCCGTGTAGCCATTCATTTCCACGGAGCGACTGGAAATAATAATAATAAATATTGATATGTATGTTTGTGCTGGGCTAGGCTAAATGTGTCTTCGTGCATATACACAATGAACATATAGACATCAAAAAATTTCATCTTTATCACAAAAGGAGCAGTGGGACTCTCTTTCCATTAAAAAAAAAAAAAATCTAACTTTGTTTCATTTTGCACCTGCATACCAAGGATGAAAAAAAAAAAAAAAGTCGAAAATGAACACTGCCATACAAGTAGCGAGACAATATTTGTCCTTGAAGAGTGCAGATAGACAATGTACTTGTCTCCAAAAACAGCAGATAGTGCTGTGGGTTCTTTCTGCTCGCTATCATTGGTGAGCCTGTTCAGACATTCTTCAGCTGAAGAATACCTTAAAGATCCTCCCCATCTATTAATGAAAGATAATGTGTGTATAAAAATCCTTAAAATGACATATATGCCTTCTCTCTTATTAAAAATTCTTGAACCTATGAATATGCAAATATATTCATAAAAGCATGGATCGGTCCAGTTTATGGTGTAAAGGGACACTTCTAGAGCTGCCTTGATTAGTCAATTAATCAATTAGTTGCCAACATGTGCATTGTTGCCATCTACTTTGATAATCGATTTATCGTTTTGAGTCATTTTTAAGAAGAAAATGTCCAAATTCTCTGATTCCATTTTCTCAATCTGAATTTTTTCTGGTTCCTTTAGTCTTCTATAATAGAAAAATTATGATCTTTGGGTTGTGGACTGTTGGTCTGGACAAATAAAGACATTTTAGATTGCATCTTCAACTTTGGGAAACAATGACTAACATTTTATACCATTTTAAGAACCAAGCAACTAATCGATTAATCATTTCAATAACTGATAGATTAATCAACTATTAAATAGTCCTTGCAGCCCTAGACTCTTCATTTAACGTTACTAAGTGTATGGTTTACAAGTGTGCAGTTTACAACTTGACAGTCATGTTCTTTTGAAAATCAAAGAGGTAGATTGCATATAATCATCTGTGAATTGAATGACTGGTTCCTCAGATTTGTAATGTATGAAATTCTGCCTGACATTGCGATTTTGAAGTGCTCATTTATGGTGTTGTCTGCTTATTTTTCTGCTGATATGTTTTGTTGATTTCCACCATAGGGGGAATTTAACTAAAGGGTGAGATGGGAATTAGACGGGGCTGGCTCATTATCTCAATGACGGGGTGGGCGAACATCAGTGTTGTGTGGTGGAGTGGACGAGACGTGCGACTTACTTGGATGACAGTGTGGAGGCGGGGGACGGTTGGTTGCCCTCGGAGGCGCCGTTGCTGGGAGAGCTGTGGTCGCTGTCGCCGTTGTTGCCCCAGGTGTGCTCTGGGGCGTCCTCCTTGAACTCTTGCCCTGACATGATGCGTTCGATCTCCTCCTCTGTGATCTAAAAACACACACACACACTTTGTGAAGGTTCTGGGCAATTTTTTATTTATTTATTTTGTGGAATTTTACAGCACTGTCCCCATGTGACCAAAAGCACCTTCGGTTCAATTGGTTAGCATCGACTAGTGCCATGCTGCTTTTCACTCCAATGCTGAGGAGCAAGGACACAGCAACACAATGAAACAGTCAGCTAGAGCGAGAAAGAAAGGAGGCAAACAGGTATGTGCGCTTTGTATGCGTGACTGTGTGTGTATTTAATTGGCTACTACACACAAACTCACACCTAAAATAATGGAATCCCCTGCTGGTCTGTGCAGGGAGACATAGTCAATAGACAAAAAAGGCATTTTGAAAGGCATTAGCATGCCAGGAAATTTTGTATGTGTTGTATCTGTGACCAGGGTCAGCCATCTTTCATTTCAGCACATATACTGAAACAGCAATTAATTCCATATTAATAGCCTCCTTTCATTAGGGTTCAGAAATAAAGCAGTCTTTTAATGGAAGCGGGCATTTCTGTTATGATTTTTTTTTTACTTGCTGAATTGAGCTGTAATGAATTGACCACATCTCTCGTCTGAATAGTGGCTCAGTGGTACTTAGCCTCATGTCACGCGTTTTCCCCGACTAGCCTGTGCTCTCGCTGGAGTTAATAATGAGGCCGATGCTGAATAGGGAATAAAATGCTTCATGCTTCACTAAGTATCCATACACCGAAATCATTAGCATTACAGCACTCCACTCGGTGCTATTTAAGTGAATGGCTTGCGCTGTGCATGCGTTCAGGGTAAGCAAGTTAACTCCAGAGCTCGGGGCGAACAACATGCGCAGCCAGTGAATGTCACAGAAACAACTTATTTTTGCTGTTATTTGTTGCTGTTGTGATGATTGGATTTGAAAATAGTGATTTACCTGAACAGGCCCGATGCTTTTGTTCCTCCCTCCTGGCATGCCATCCTCCCTGATTGCTGCATGACAGAGAAAAAAAAAAAAGAGAAAAAAAAAAGATACATTTATGACATAAGGTTCAAGTAAAGGGTTCAATACTAAAACGTGATCCATGATTAGTATCATGGCTCTACCTAGTGGCTGAAACAAACTCCTCCTAGTGCTCTGCTGTCACACAATTCACCTCCCATTGTCTCCACTTCTAAATATGAGCTCTTTTTGTCGTCTGGAGAGCATTCCAAGGGTTTGTTAGAAATATTTGGAGTTAAGCAAAAACCTATTTCATGTGTCAAGAAAAGCTTGGCTTTAATATGACATATGAAGTGAGTCTTAGGCTGGAGCGGGGCTGGAGGATTATTTACACTCTTCATCCACACGGTGGCAATGTAGAACTAAGAATCAGGCAGCCTGATGTGGCTCCAGGCTGCTTCCTTCACATTTTAACTGCACGTTTGTCACTGAGCGTTGCAGAAGAACTGCCGGTATAGATTTATTAGCAGAACTGATGTGTTACAGCCTCTGAACAGCAGCCTGAAAGTAAAACTGCACTATTTTCTTTAGAATCACAACCCCATGGCGTCCCTGATGGCGGCTCTCACCTTTGCGGTTCATCCCCATTTGCAGACACTTGAGCAGGCGGCAGTACTGGCAGCGGTTGCGCTGCTTGCGCGACATCTCGCAGTTCTTGTCTCGGCTGCAGCGGTACACGCGCTTGTTGCAGATGCTGCGCTTGAAGAAGCCCTTGCAGCCCTCGCAGGAGATGATGCCATAGTGCAGGCCTGTGGCGCGATCTCCACAGATAAGACAAGTACGCTGGTCAGCTGGATCATCTGCGGGAGGAAAGAAAGCACAAGAGGGAATTTAGAACCATATCCGCCCGTTTTTTAACTAGATTCCTTTTCAGCAACCATACCATGAAAGAAAAACGAAAACTGTGGGTTTCAAAAACCTTGCTGAAGGCACAAGTTTTAAATTGAGATCGTGGGGGCGGTTGGGGCTTAAGCACTAGCCAGGCGCTGGCTAATCCGAAGGGTTCTTAAGCTCTAAACTCTCATATTGTGAAAGTGGAGGTGTAACAGGCAGCAGGACGGAGAGCCGGAGATGTCTTGTGGATGTTTTATTCAGGAGCTCTGATGAGAGGAGGCAAATGAGCTCAAACAACAAGTGATTCGTTTACAGGCTCCCCTTTCTCTGCTGCTCACAGCGGCTGCATCGCAAGGACCCTCTTTCTCCAAACACTTTGGAGACCTATCACTCAGTCTGAAACGATGACATGCTTTGTTAAATATGACATTCAATCAATCCGCTTGACACATGCGATTCACGAAACTTGATTTACCCTGTGTAACCTTTAAAAAAAACGACTGCAAGGTGATGATCTATGCACACTCAATCGTTAAACCTCGTTTCAGACGAGGCCACAGACGTTTTTGCTGATCTCTCCAAACTGCGAGAAAACAACAACACCACCAAAAAAACTTAGGACAGGATTAAGCGAGGGCGGTAATGTGGAACACATGTGAGGAGATATTTAGGGGCGCAGGGTGTGAGATGCGGGGGCCTTGCAGAGAGGAAGCGGTGTGGAACAGGACGTCCTGGACAAAAGTACATTAAAAATAGCAGCTGAAGTGATGCGGTGACGAAACGGAATTGGACATAAAGCTTGGGTGTATCGGAGAACGCCAGGGCACGGTGTAGGGAGAGGATCAAAGAGACGGATCCCTTCCCTTTGAAGCTGCCGCGCTAATCGTGAAGGTGCTTCTCAAACTGTTAAGACAGCAATCTGAGGACTGCTGCTGAAAATCTGCTCTTAATCTCCCCGTCTACTGTACCTCCAGGCCACGTAACGCACATAATCAAACTCACCAAAGGAAGCGGAGAATTAAGTCGGAGCGCAGATTCTCTGCAATCCACAGTCTTAAGCTTTATCCCACACACACAAACACACACAAGGAGACGGCTTGGAGAGAAAACACTGCCAAAAAATCGAGTCTTATCGGTGAAAATGTCTTGTTTTTGGTGCAATTAGTCTAATATTGAGTACAATTATCTCATTTCATTGGCAGGCAATTTTGCTTTGGTTCTTGATTTTGTTCAATTTAATCTTGTTTAAAAAAAAACATTAGTCTTGTGTTCTTCAAACTCGACTAAATTGACTGCAGTCAAGAAAATAACTTGAAATAAGCATATTTGCCAATGGAATAAGATAATTCTACTTAATGTTATAATTGTATTGGGTATTATTAGTAAAATATTGGGTAAAGGTATCAAATACAAGTGATTTTTACTTCTTTCTTTTTTTGCAGTGCAGCCTTGCAAAGGCCGCCTGCAGCGGGAATGTGCGCCTGCTACTGATCTGTATCAAGGTCCACCTGGGATGGACACATCAGGACCAGATAAAGGTCAGTCAACAACAGGCTGATGTATCTGATATGACGGCTGACCGGTGTACCGCACGGCCGAAAAGATGTGTGGAGAGAGCCGATACAAGTCTTTACATCTCAGGAATGTGTTAAATGTAATTGTTGAGACTGAATAACTAATGGCAGCTTTAATACAAACTATTAAGATAAAACTACCCCAGCCTTTTTCTATTCAGAATACATGCAAGTGAGCTTTCTTTTGCAGTTTTGTTGGTCAGTGAAGATTTGGATTTTGCTTCCTCCCCAACTCTTATTTACAAATAAGAATATATATTAGATCAAGAAACTAATAAAGTCATCAAAAAGGCCGGTGATGCGCAGGTCCTCGATGTAGACGAATACGCTATTCGTCCCAGTATCGTCTCTTTAAGAGATAAATATCACTGCATTTTGCTATGATGTCACATATCCACTTAGCTTTAAGAAGGATTCTACCTCAGGGGTAGAAGGTAGGAGGTCATGAGATAAACCTCAAGATGTATCACCAGATAGTGTAACAGAAAAAAACACAAAAAAAAAACAAAAACAACCTGTGCTTATCTTTTTAAAAAATTCCTAGATAACTAATTTAACCCCTTTAGGCAAATCTACATATCTGGACACAAGTATTCTAGCAAGAGTCCTTATCAATCTTCAACATTACCCTTTTTGTTACTTCAGGTTGTGCAGCAACTACACTCAAGTAACATTTCTATTGCAGCAATGGAATCCTCCTGCATCCATCTGATCATAGCTATTGGAAGTGGGATCATGAAGGTTGATGTAAAGAGCTGAAATGTCCTGTGTAATTTTCATAAAGAGCCTACGCACACGTTGCCACAAAGACGGCGCGGAGTAGACATAACAGGTCTGAAGCTTCTGTCCAGCAGGTTAATGCTGCCTGCTGAACCTGGAGATTAAATTGGACGTCTGATTAATGTAAGACTCTTGTGTAATGCGGCGAGCTGCACTACACACAAGCGGGACCTTTACCCTCCTCTGGGATTCTGTGGTTGGGGAAGCCAATAATGGAGGCAGAGCAGCAGGTTTCCAGTGAGGGGGTCAAATCCTGCTGCTGGCTGGTAAAGTGCACCTTCGTTTATTTCTAACTTTGGGATTTACTGAACTAAACTACTTCTGACTAACTAATCATTCACTTAAGCCTTGGTCTCATCATATAAACGCACACTTCTAGTCATTGTTGCAGACTGTGCTACTTTAAACAATCTGTAACCATTTAAAGCCGTCTGAATTAGGGGTGCAACTAATTATTATTCTGATTGCTGATAAATTTATCGATTGGTTGTTTCAGGCAAAAAAATGGTATAAAATGTCAAGCACTGTTTCCCAGGCTTCAAGCTACAAGCATTTTATGATCGATCAATCTGGTTGTTGAAAATAGCACTATAAAGCACAATAAATTACCTTGCTATACAAATAAACTTGCCTTACTGAAAAAAGTCATTTTTTTTTTAAATTTAAAGTGAAGTCTTCAAATTTCCTGAGAGTGGTCAAATTTTAGAAGCGCTTTATTCAATTCTCAGAATTCCTCTTCTTTTGACCACCTGACCATCTCAGGTCTTACCAAGGACTGTTGCAGCTATAGGTTTTGTTTGGAAAATGTGGATTTACTTTAAAAAAATAAAAATAAAATCAAGCACTCAAGAAAAAAGCGATGAAGAAAGAAAGGGAATGGGGGACCTGTTGAAGAGCGTGGAAGTGGTCACTTCATGAAGATGATGGAGGAAACCTGATACTGCTCGCAATGGTTGACCTAGTCACCCACTGCTGGTTAAAAGGTGCAATGTTGTGACAATAAACAGACCACAGTAGCATAATCTTTAATATTCAAATGAGCAGGATTAAGCTTTTGTGTGTGTATATAATTTAAAGGGGCAGCTCATCAGGGGCATGTGACTGAGCTAAGCCTCCCAGAGAGGGAGAAAGAGAGAGAAGAGTGTGTGTGTGTGTGTGTGTGTGTGTGTGTGTGTGTGTGTGTGTGTGTGTGTGTGTGTGTGTGTGTGTGTGTGTGTTGGAGGGGGGGTTCATAGCAAGCTACAGGGTTCATGTACTAAAGGTAATTAGAAGGGGGCTTGGGGGGAGCTGGGGGTGGGGGGGGACACATGGCATAAAGCCTCTACCAGATAATGAATAGTGAATAGAGGACTTCTAAAAGCCCAAAGACAGATTACCATTTAAATGGTATGAGGTTTAAGTTTGCTGCCTGCAGGGGCAGCCATACTGTACGGAGACAATGGGGCGTCACACAGCGAGCCCATCCTGGGATTAGAATTTAACTATTTTGGTGATTAACTCTATATGGTGCAGAGGTTAAGTCGACTCAGAGCGGAGGCACTACCAGTCACACAGAGAGAAATATCCCTGTGCTGTTGACTCCATCAGTCAAATCAGCTTTGTGGAGATGATGAACCAAAAAGGATATAGCGTGTGACCCGTTTTGTCCGACCGACAGCTTATAATCAAAATATATAATATAGTATAACTGTATAATATAGTTTATTATCGCACAAGGTAAAAAAAAAAAAAGAGGAAAACAACCAGAAGATCATTACTGATTATTAACTAATTGTTTCAATTTCATATAACACACTAATGAGTAAAGAGCAGATTTACCCATGTCCTAGTATGTAGATACTAATAGATATTATATTGTTTTTATTCATAAAATAATATAAGATGAATTCTTCTGTTTACAAAAGGAAACATTGTGTTTTTGTTGAAAATTGTTACAGACAATCACACTTTTAGTCCAAAAAATTTAAATCTTCTGTTTTTGCTAACTAATGGACTCTTTTTTTATTGTTGGATGGCTTTAAGGATATATCACAGTATTAAACTCCCAGGCTACCTTGAATATAAGGAGTAGAGCATGTTATGAGAAGATGATGTATGCATTACTTATTTATCATCATCTGGCTTTTCAGAGCGGTGTGTGGAAGATCTCTATGTGGTGTTTGTGTCCTGTAGGCAGTAAAAGGTTAAACATAAAGCCTATTGTCACACATGCAAGATACAGGGTTAAATCATCCTCTATGTTCATCTGTGTGGACTTCAGACTCAGTGATAGAGTTTTCTCATGTGTGAGTTGAAGGCCAGTTCAGCACAGATTCAGCTGAAGTCTGAATAAAGAGCTTTCTGGTTGTTAAGCTCAAGAATAAAGCAAAGCAACACCTCTAAGAAGCTGGAGAAGAAAAAAGAAGAAAAAAAACAACTTCTCACCATTTTCTTCAATCAGCAAAAGCGCACTTTCAGCTGAAAAAATGATATGCTCTTAACTGCAGAGGTCACCTCGTCTCTTAAGGATGATTTTACTGTAAGCAGAGCTTAACATGAGGCCGCATGAGAGACTCTAGCACCATAAACCACATGGAAGATCAAATAAGTAACAGTATGGATCCTTACTTCCTGCAGGCAGCCATTTGTCAGCCTATGTGCCCATTCAGAGAAGACATTAAAACCATATATTTCACTGGCCACCTTATGTGAAATGGCTGACTTCCTTCAATGAGGAAAAAACACAATGGCTATTAGTTGCCTTCACTCGGGCTTATTTGCCAAATCTATCACCCTGTCTTTCAAGTGCATGGCCACCATATAAACAGGCTGATTCACACCTTCACACACTTGATCTCAGCCCGTCACGTCCTATGACTCCGCCTCTTCCTGCCTGTAGATGACAGTTAAATATTCATGACATTTACTGAGGGATTCCACTCCGTAAAGAGTTTAACATGTCTGCAGCATGTTTGAGTCACGGGACGTCTGGGGAGGTCACAACAAAACAGAAAACAGAACAAAGGGAACAGAAAAAAACACTTTTTAAATACCCAAAAGTGAGGTCACATTACCCGAATTAAGAAATAAAAAATAACACACTTTCTCACTAATCTCTAGTGGGTACATTTTGAGATATCCATCTGTGTCATGTCAGCATTCTCACCCGGACAATGGAGATGAATGGTATTTATTGCATCGGGAAAAAAACAAAAAAAAAACAACAGCCAAATACCAATTGAAGTGGAAAATCCACAGAACACCTTGTTCGATTATTATCAACTAGGACAGTGTTTTCAGTGAAAACATATCTCATTCATCCCCATTATATTGGGATGAAAAAAGTAAAGTCTCTAGGTCACATGATCACACTTAACAGCATTAATATTTTTAAGTTAGAATGTACAACATCCATTACTTTCATTGATTGAGGAAGCCACCATTGTTAAAGTTTGTTTTAAGGCATTAAAGGAAACTGCACCAGTTTTTACAGATAAAGGTCAGTTTACTCTGGAGGATGTTTGTCAACCCTGATGATGTCATCAGCGTTATCTCAACTTGGTTGTGGAGGCTACGGTGTTATTGGTTGCATTACAGGAAATGCATAGCATTTTTTGAGTGTGACCCACAGGGACTGAAATTCTGGAGATCTTTGGATATATGCGTTAATTTTTATTTTCATGTATTTTTTTTTTTTTACAGCACTCTTGTGAGACCCTCAACTATACAGTGGAGCAATACTAAATCACTGGAGAATCCCTGTAATGCTTTTTAGAACTTGTAGTTATTACTTATCTGTTCTACCTGCCTGGTGAGGGTTGTAAGAGAGTAAAGTCCATTAATTTTAATGTGGGGAAAAAAAAGTGAAGGAAAAATTTTGAAGGAAAGTGGAGTGTTCTGCAACTTTGGTTCAGTTTTTTTTTTTTATTCATAGACTGCTCATGCAGTTTGTTAAAAGAACTGACAAACGACTGATTCCAATTTGTGAGTTTATCACGGGGTCATAAACAGGAGACACGATGAGGAATCCTGCCTGATGAAGAGTTATAAAAGCACTGCTTCATCTTGAACTCCACCCTCTTTCTCTCTCTCTCTCTCTGGCTTGGGTGCAGGCACCCCCGATGCTCTGTCACCCCTCCACACACACACAGACACACACACCCGCCTCCCCCCTGCCCCAGGCCCATTAAAGGCAGCATTGTTTCCCAGGGGTCAGCCTGGGTTTCATTCCAAACTTTTAACGCAAACCAGGAAATGCAAGTCGAGCATTTTAAGCCTTCGTCAATGGCAAAGACAAACAGAGCTCTTGTTTCCCCCGCTGCTGCCAATATGTCCCGGCAAATATCCACTGTAAGCCAGCTGAGTGCGTGAGAAGTGCATCACTCGTCAACGTGAGACTACATGGACTGGTCTTATCACAGAGGGAAACAGGTTGTATGTATAAAAGAAGAAGGATTTTTTTTAAGCCTGAAAATTATCCCCTTACCTAAAAAGAAAAGAAAAAAAAGTGTTTCCTGTTCTCATTTTTCAGAAGGTGCCTGCATTAAAGTGGGTTCACTGTCTCTTTGACCATCGGTGAGCTGCTTCATGCTGAGAACAGAGATGTATCGTGGCCAAATCTCCCTATTGTCCGCACGGGGCACACACAATGGCCGGTGTATAGTGTAAAGCGGCCTTTTGAGTGGCTGACAGAGCAACAAGGCCCGCCGCTGAAGGGGTTTTCTCTTCAAGGTTTTTGTCTCGGGCTTTCCATCACAATTGTGCCCAGCTGAGACAGGGAGCGGGGGTTGCAGGAATCTGCTGTACTTTTCCGCTGCTGCTCGAACCCTCCCTTCCCTCCCTCCTCTGTCCACCCCCCCTCCGTTTTCTTCTCTGAAACCTATCTTCTCTCCTACCTGGGGGTGAAGGGAGCACTTCCCCCCTCTCCCTCCCCTCACTATGGCTGGTATGTACATGCCATGGACACACATCTAACACATTCACAGAAGTTAAAGGCATCTGAAGACCCTCTGGGACTCAGATCCAGCATTCCTGGCAGCCCACATTGTGATGCTAATCTTTTAAAGTTACGTGCATGTAGTTGCAGATTGGGGCTCCGTCACAAGACAATGGCGACCTGTTGACATCACTTTCTTGATAATATACACCCAGGCTTTGAGACTGAATCATTAGCATTGAGTAATACCACTCCAAAGATAGGCTAAGTATTAATGTTATGCTAATGGTAAGCCACGT
Organism: Lepturacanthus savala; assembly: GCA_030544235.1. Lineage (NCBI taxonomy): Eukaryota > Metazoa > Chordata > Actinopteri > Scombriformes > Trichiuridae > Lepturacanthus > Lepturacanthus savala. Next base: position 13,118,573 of record CM060473.1, read on the forward strand.
GTGATGCTACTTTGTTAAATAATGTGGAAAAAGGCCTCGACTGTAGGAGTCTGCTCCACTGTCTGCGTGGTTGCATCTGAAAAGCTCATTTAAATGTTGTTTTTATTTACTGTAAATTTAAAATGAAAATGTATGTCTGTGCATGAATTACATTGCAACTTTACACCTTTTAACTAGTTAGTTGGTTTAATGATCTATCCTTAGTATAACATTATTTGGGATATTTTTGTTATTTTATCATTTAGACCTATTAGCAGTTATGAGAAATGTAAAACATTCTTAATTTTTCTTATTTAACAAAAAAAGGCAAATGTCCAAGTGAAGATAAAACAAGCACAGCCATATACCTTTGCATGAATAAAAGTGTCTTAAACATTATTTAAATATAAGTTATTAAAAGTACATTAAAGAAAAATAAGAAATGATTATGGGCAGTTTAATACTGGAATATTCCTTTTGGACAGTTTGTTAGCTAAAAAAAGCATTGACTAAACAAAATTAAATTCAGATGATCGAGTTGCCTAAAGGTAATATAAACATTTTTAATCAAATGTTGCTATTTGCACAATGTATTTCCACACATTATGTTGTCCTTATAGAATAAAAGAGCTACAAAAGATACTGAATAAATAAAATGGAAATTAACTTATCTTCATGACTGAAGCCTTCTCTTTTACAACTCTTGATTAAAAGATTATACTGAATTTATAAAAAAACAAGCAATTCGTGCCCCCCTTTTTTTAACATTGGTAAAATTCATAAACACCCACAATCATGTCATCTTTATACTGTTCTGTTTTAATTCATGTAAATGTTTATCCATTATGTGACATGGCTGTTGTTCTTTTTTCTTCACTACCATTAAAAAAGAAGAAAAAAAAAGAAATGAAAGACAAGCGGAAACTGGTTTTGGCCCAGAGCTTTAACTATAATGTCGGGGCCCAAACCAGCCAGCAGATGCTGATATGAACCATGTGCTGAGTTTTACAACCCAGGCTTTGTGATACACACTCAATATAAAGAATACTGTTAATGAGGGAGGGGGGGGGCTACTTCCTATACACCGCCGAGCCAGCAGGAAAAAACCTCCCACTGATACTTCACATGCATGAGCACCCATCAATACACTGTCAGATATCTACATTCTATAAATGTGGGAGCTTGTTTTGCAGGCCCCCGTTTGGAATTGGAATGCATCAGATAAGTTAAATCCTGTGTGTGTGTGTGTGTGTGTGTGTGTGTGTGTGTGTGTGTGTGTGTGTGTGTATGTGTGCGTGTGTGTGTGTTTGTGCTTGGGGGGAGGGTGCAGGGCAGTTGAAATAACACACCCTTGAAAGACAAAGATCTGCAACATGATGGACTTGATGGTTTGGTTTGACAAGGCTGAGGCGACGGATACATTTCAGTGAAATTAGGAAAAGCAGCGTGTAGGGCTGGTAAGAGCGGCCTCTGTCATTTGCTATTTATAGGCGAGCATTACAGAGTCACAGGAGTCCCTGACCTCCCCCACTGTTACTATTGATCTTCACACAGCTTCTGTCCCCCTGCATCTACATCCAGCACATAAACAACCTTCCATGCCCCCTCCCCTCTCTATCTCTCTGTATTTCCTTTCTCTCCTTCTGCACACAGAAAAATAACTCTCGATTGCAGAACAATACAGAAAGGGAAGAGCTTCTTGCAAGATTGGAGGTGACGTAATGAATTGTAGAAGTGTGGATTTTAACCCTGCCTCAGCTGGAGAGCACAATCAACATGGCTGCCTTGGCTAGGGGATTAACATGCTGGGGGGAGGGGGCAAATACAGTAACATGGTTCTCCACATGCTACACCAAAGTCCTTGAAGGAAAAAAAAAAATTCAAATGAAGGACAGACGTCCAGAAATGGGATTATACGTTGTGTCAAAAAACTCCCCGAACGCCAATCATTCCGCAGAAGATTAAGAAAAAAAAAAAAAGATTTGAACGAACTGTATGATCAATAAACACCCAGAGATAAACACTTTTTAAAAAACAAAAAAAAGACATGCAACCAGTAATGAAGCGGCCCACTGTTTAGTCACTCCGCTTTACCATGTGGATTATATTTTAAGGAGTGAGAAAGGATCACATTCCAAATTCCTGCAACACAAGAGGAGGAGGAGGGGAGGGGAGGGAAGGGAGGAGGTGGGTGGGTGCTCTGGGTGGTTAGTGTGAAAACTGCCAAAAGAAGGTTACTTTATTCTAGCACTTTAAATAGTTCACGCAAACAATCAAATGACGCAACCAAAGACATCAAAAAAAGCAAATTAGGGAGCGCATCGTCAATAGAGACCAAGCAACTAATTTCACAGAAACACATCTTTAAAATTAGAAATCAGTGATTCAAACATGAAAGGAAGCTAGAATAAGAGTAAAAAAAGGGGGGGGGGATTAACAATATGTTAAAGTACCCTCCCTGTTGGGCTAATTGGTCAGTGGAGTGATCCTGCATCATATCAACACTGCTGACTGTGTGCAAACCCAGGCGGCCACATACCAAAGATCAATACATATGGAGGCGCAGCGTGTGATTCACGTCATAACACACACACATAAACAAAGCACTTGAAGGCATCGATCCTAGCAAGGCTGTGAAAAAAAAAAATACGGAACATATCTCAGCACTCATTAGCCTGGATTCAAAGCATATGAATGGTGCTGATCCCACTCAAATGGAGCACAAATCTAAAAGCAAGTCTGTTAAACTGCAAAGGGGATTCTCTTCATATATAATCCTTTTTCTTTTCAATGTTTTTTTTTCTGTTCAAATCATCTTTAAGAATACTTCTATCAAAAAATGCTACAGCAGACATTTGGCTTTACATGAAGTCCAGTAGGTTTGACAGTATAGCAACGTACCAATCAAATAAAACCAAGGAAAAACTGAAATCAGCTGCATTCATATAACTGGGGAAAAAAGCATAAAAAAGACCAAAGAACCAAACAGCAGTTAAACACTATCTCTGCTTAATTGCACACAAGCCCCCCCTCTCTCTCATTCACACATAATAGGCACATTAAAATGAAGTAATTAGCCTGCTCTGCTAGCTTCCCTTACCTTCCCATGTATCCATTTCATGCTTCTCCCAGTCTGCCTGGACCCCATTCAAGCATGGACTAAAGGGCTAAAGAAAAGCCACGGGGCCTGCTCGCCTCATGACTCTCCTTTCTTTCTCTCTGCTCTCTCCCCCAGCAACCTCTTTCCTTGACAGCCTGCCCCTCACTGACCACAGCACAGAGCAGAGCAACACGACTGGTCACTTTACTGCCTCGGTCACATGACCGCAGAGTTCAAGCCCCGGGGTCACAGCTTGGCTTGAGGTCCAATGACAGCTAGGGGTTATCTGAGTGGAACTGATAGTCCTATTTTGGCTCCAACCATGCCTCTGGCACTTGTGAGGAGGGACCAAAGTGCACATCCAAGCATAAACACAGGTTCAAGCTGACAAAACACACAGACATTAACTAATTAAAGCACTTAATGCAACACTGAAGATGGTCGGAGCTAAAGTTTCACAGCTTGCTTGGTTACAAATGGAGAGACGAAGGAGCAGTAAGGGTCAGTAAGATGGTGGTACTGAGGGAACACTTGACACACACGGTTGCCAGCTATTACATTAATGAACGGCTATTTTGATAATTGAGTATTTTTTAAGCAGAAAATGTCCAAATTCTCTGGTTCCAACTACTCAAATTTGATTATTTCCTGGTCTTCTTGTTATTTTCAGTCTTCTACAATTGTAAACTGATGATCTTGGGGGTGTAGATTTTAGATTTTATTTTCGATTTCACTCCATTTTATGAACCAAGCAACTAATTGATTAACCAACTATCAAAAATAGTTGTTGGCAGCCCTAATATACATATATGCATTGTTTGCATGCAAACACACAACTAGAGGTCAGAAAAACCCCACTACATGGACACTCCCAATGTTCTGTGTGTAAACTGTAATTTCAGTGATGCTAGGAATGACTGAATTACTGAATGTTTCATTAAGCTAAATCAAGTATAATGTCAAACATTAAATTTGGATGAAAATAGTGTAACGCTGTATAGATGTAGATCACAGGTGGCCCTGTGGTCTAAATGGTACAGCACCAGAACCACAACACAAAACCATTAAATTTATGTTTTCTGTCCATTATCTACTGCAAAATACCAAAGACCTATCCCTGAAAATGAATCAATTATCATTTTCATAGGTCAATTGTCAATGACAGAAAAAAGCATCAAATATTTGGATGGAGCCAAAGTCAGAATTTCCTATGTCTGTTTGATACCACTGTTAATTACATCACTGGCTTTTGGATGGTTTGTCAAACAATCTATTAGAAAATAATAAAGGGTTTATCAGTACTGAAAATAATAGGTGATTTTACATGCTTCCTAAAATGTACTAATGCTGAGTATTAACTAACTTCTCCATCTTAAAACTGATATATCTGGCTAATATGGTAATGTGGATGGGTGTGTGTGGCAGTGAGCATCTAAAGATGACCTCAAACATTTGATCGATTCATAATTTTCTGCCTTTGATCACATACATCTACACAAGGCCACTTGATGAAAAAAAGAATCTTCCTCCATGTCTTGTGTTCATAAAACAAATTTCTTTGTTTGTACTCAAATTCATTTGTAATCAAAAAACTACTAACTATACTAAGCCCCAATAAACACAATGACGGGTTTAAGAAAGCAGTCTTTCAGGTGTGTACTTGCACCATTGATTTATATGACCATCCCACTGAAATTCACCTTGTCGCTACATCTTCTGATGCCTCCTTGTCTGTATGATTGAGCCATATTGTATCTTTTTGGCACAGTGACCAACAGTGAAAAAGCTACAGAGGTTTCTTACCATCCAGTGGGTTCTCTTCCTTCATCCCCTCCAGTGGCCTGGCTAGGGGACCATAGTGAGAAGCATCCAGTGTTTCACCAGTGCACCACACCCTAAACTCTACAGTCTAAGCTAATGCTGTGTACCCAGCAGCCTGCTCACCTCAAACTGTGGTGAACAAACCTGACCTGATCAACCAGCCAGGCTCCCAGCCCACCCTCTCCACAGCTCCACCCTGCTAATACCACTTGTTCACTCTCACAGCAGCACCTCCCCCGACAGCCCAAGCACCCTCCACCCCACCAACCCCCATGTGAATGCTAATGACCCAGGCATGCTAAGTCACATATAAGAAGCTTTTCACATTCAAACGCAACAATAGCTCATGAGAACATGGAGAAAGAACATGGAGATAGTGCTTCTCAGCTTGGGTGGGTTCTCAAAGAGACTGTACAACAGTAGTAGAGCTGTCACAGGTTGGTACACAGGTAGAAATATGAGGACACCTGTTGGTGATCAAAGGCCGTCTTGCTGTCTCCCAGTTTACTTTAACTAATACCATAAGAGTCCGCGACCATATGTCACTTGTGTCAAAGACGAGGCTTAGTAAGGACCATGGCCGAGGTGTTGTAATTGTAATATGTCTTTACATGCAGATTTGAGCATTAATATTCTTTACAGTTTACCAGGAGTTAAAAGCCGGGGAAGTAGTCAGGAGTAAACCTAAACCTATTTTATGCAGATTTTCAAAGACTTTCTTCAAGCTTGACATAAATCTTTAGGACGTGATTTCTCATAGTTTAACCAGCTTATTATTTACCATTTCATCCCTGGTTTATAGAGACGTCTCAAAAGGTTATTCACAGATAGGAAACCTGGCAGGGAATACAATTTTCAAGACATTCAGAGAGCAGAGGAAAGACCAAATGCTTCTTTTTACCTAAATATCCTTCCTTTTCCCTGCAACATACGTGCATACAAACTGTATAAGGTTTTGTTGATGAATAGCGTAACCTTGCTTGTCAATACTAATAGGAAATCAAACCTGAGCCATGCAGGGGGAGGGAGGGTGCTGCCATATGTCACCCTTGACCTTAGCACCTTTCCTCCCATGTGGCGAAGATGAACAGCATAATCAGCTACGGTGCCTTTAACCTTGAAGTCAATTGGAGCCAGGGCGGAACAGAAACTCAACTGGTTATCTGCTTTTGTCTTTTGGCGAGAGGCGCGCAACATGAAAATGGTAAATAGCCTGCATATGTGTATAGCACATTCATCCATTCATACACTAACTAGTTGTGAATGCATGGTGCTCTAACTCTGTGATACAGTCTAGAGGAACTGGGAATTGAACCACTGATCTCCTGATTAGTGGACAACCCACTCTTCCTCCTGAGCTACAGTAAAGGTCGGTTCTGGTATATCTGTCTGCAATTCTTCTACTTCATATTATTTTAATTCATATTTATTTATTTTTTACTTTTAATAAAAACACACTGCTAGTTTTTCTTGCAGTGCAGGTTTACTTTTCCTCAGGTTCATTTCAGGGTCTTTGGGGAACCCGCGTTTACGCAGCCATCCCACTATGAAGTCTCCATATTATTCCGCCTCTGCCTCAGTCTGTGCATTTTACACTGCACCAAGCAAACCGTGACTTTTAGCGATTGTGATTTGTGACACAAAGGCATCTGCTTCTAATTTGACGCACTATATCATTTACATTGGTTAAATCAGTAGATATTTCTTTTTTATTTTATTTGTAACCCGCCTCTTGTCTAATCTACCTGTGAAAGCCTTTCTACTCTGCCTAGCAGATTTATTCAATGGACAAGTGCCTATTTCCTGCACTGAAGCTTTCAACACAGTGGGTAAAGAGGAACGAACGTGGCTACGCAATGAAACACAGTAGGTTGGGCTGTGTCCAGTGGCTGCTACCAAATGCTCGGATGTTGTATTACAGTTTGAATTACAGTTTCAGTCAGTGGATTTATTTAGCAACAGTTGGACTCAATACGTAGAGAGGCTAAGAAATGCTCCGTGCTCAGTTTGTTGTTGCAGTGTATTTCATGGACATGGTGACATTATCAACAGGCGTGTGCGCATGTTTTGTAACCTGTGATTGTGTAACATTACTAGCAATGTCACTGTGTTTAGAAAAGAAAGGCTGAAAAAAAAACACTGAAGGACGAACTGAAGGGAAGTGGGTTGCACACAGCATGTTGTCAAAACGTCACACCCCTGTTCTGATGTGCTGGCATCACCTTTTACAGCGATACAGTTGATCAGCCAACCTATCTTTCTTTCCGGTGTAATGGCGGAACAATTCTGATTCGCCGTTCCATCTTGGTACCTCATACACCCACCACCACCACCACTGTAATGTGCCCTTAAATAGGCTGTGTAAAAGTAAAAGGTGCTTGTATTTGAATAAGCAGCCGGTCAAATTGAATTCTGTCAGAATCTGATTGCAATCAATGAAATCCATTTTTTTCTATCATTTTACTACAAACTCTTTTTGACAGTAAGGAAATGTGAGTTCACACTTGTAAAAATTTAAATCAGTGATAAATATCTGTTAGTATTTACTCAAAGTGAGGTAAATTATTTCAGTAATAAGTTTTGTTTTGGTATCACATCAGTACTAGTATAGAATTGGCTTGAGGGACATCAGTTTGTCACAGGTATGGTAGTGTGGCCATTATTGTTTTTTAATAACCAAATTTTATATATATGTGCATGCACGCACGCACGCACACACACACACACGCACACACAAAAACGAATGTCAAGAACAAAGCTGCCTGTGTTCAGGTTCAATCCATTTGATAAATTGTCTTATTGTGTCTTGTGATACAACATATCCTCTGTATGTTGAACACAGGTATATTATCAATACCCTTGCATCTCTTGATTGCAGAAATAAGGCCACCTCTTCCAAATATTATGTGGGTTCTCATTCGCATATCTTTAATATCCTAATGCTTATTACCACTGAGTGTTTATGCACTAGAAGAGAAAGACTTTCCTTTGTAACTAAAAGTGCAGGGATAATTATTTTTATTACACCTGGCCTTTATACTCCTCTGTAGATATCCCTATTTTATCTCAAAAAATACAGTAGTGGTTGGGCTCTAAAGGCAGCTTTATACATTATATCGAATCAATCATGTACCTATAGCATAGGTATGGCATAGCCATGTACTCTATGATATAGTATGACATGTATCTTCCCAAAAACGCAATTGCATGTAGGCATCGATGCAGATCGCAGATCTACTGAGTTCAGAAATACTGATAGTTCACCTTCCCTCTGCCTCGATTGGTTAAACCATCATAGGCTCTGTCCAGAAGTACACATCAGCAATAATTTGTACCCTTTCCTCTATAGCTAATAGGAGATATAAAGCTAATAGGACATACACAGTATTGCTCCTGCGGTTTCATGTGAATCATAAACATCTGTATGTAATGTAAACATAATAAAACAACCTTAAACCTAAAAGCCTCAAACATCACAGAAGTATTTCACATGTCTGACTGACGTTAAAATAGTACAATAAGCCCCTGAAAGCATTCTGTTGGATCTCTCAGACATGCAAAGGTGATTTCGAGTGAATCTTAAAGCCACCTCAGGCAATAATCTTTCCCGATACAGTATGTTCTCCACTTTCCTACTCCTGACACGCACGCTCCAAAGCCCTTTTCAACAAGGCTAAGTTGTTAGCTGAAATGCTAATGTGACTCAATGTCAGCTCCAATGAGCTGTTTTGTGGCTTGTTTTCCGCATTGCCCTAAACATTAGAGTAACAAAGGGCATTTCTTTTGTTTAAGCTCCCCTCCCCCTTCTGTACACTGTCACATAGGCTGAACCTCTCTGCTCTCCAGACAAAGAGCTTCAAGAAAAACAGGAATACACCACAGTGCTCTTGTTCTCCACTAAATATGCATACAGGAATTCTTGATTCTTGAGTCCTGCCGCACCATGAATCTGCTTCCTGAGTATCAAAGAAGAACCATCAAATGTTTCATGTTAGAGAAGGATCAGAAGCTTTGCAAAGCACTTCCAGATCTTCACCATCCCTCGGCAGAGGAAACTATACTGTAGGTCCTGCTGCCTGCAGAATATACTGTATGGTGGCCTTTAGTTAAAGTTGAAGTAATGATTTGCCCTTTCTTCAGTTCAGCTTTGGGACATTGGCCTGTCAGTTTGAAACCTTAAAGCATTTAAGAATTTCTCTCAATATGTACTCTGCCTACAACGATGAGCCAAAATACTCCCTATGGAGATCAAGCAGGAGAGTATTATTCCAACAAAGTAGTTTTTCTCCGCCAACACATCTTTTTTTGATAGATATTGATATTAAACATTGTTAAAGGTATACAAAGTCACAAGAAGACTAGATAAATAACTCAGGATTTCATAGGAATATGTTGTTTGAAAGAAAAGCTGATGAAACAGAATTACTAACACTGGGATTTATTATTAGTTTACATATACTCTCTCTCTCTCTGTGTGTGTCTGAAATTTGTAACAGAATCAATCAAGCTAGGATGATCAAATTTGTCACTTGGTAAACTTGTGTTAACTGAAAAGTTAATAAACAACGCTAGATTTTTTTACCCGACTTTGACCAATGATTTTGCTTATTTGGGAAATACTGGACACTTTTACCTTTTTAGGCCTTCAACATGAAAGTAACGCTTCACCACAACTTATGTACTGTAACATACCTGTGAGGCACAAGCCAAACTGGTTGGGAATTATGGGAAGTAAAGTAAATACTAGTAAATAGATACAGTTTACTCTACGGTCAGTGGATCCACAGCTGTATGGGAGCTGACCTCAGTGTTGGGGGTTCAATTCAATTCAATTTTATTTATAGCCCAACATCACAACACAGTTGCCTCACTGGGCTTCACAAAATTCAGTCAGTGACCCAGACATCCCCCGTCCTGAGACCCTCCTTCGCTGCAAGGAAAAACTCCAAAACCCAGTGGGAAAAAGGAGAAACCTCGGGGAGAATCACAGTGAAGGAGAGATCCACTCGCATGGACGGACAGGCTATAGATGAACCAGGACTGACAGATATGCATCAATATGATTATTTATCAGTCTGTGAGATGTAAAAATGATTAAGTCTGTCGAGAATCAGGGGGGCCTTGATGAGTCATGGCAGCATAACTAAGGGATGACCAGAGCCAGCCCTAGGTATAAGCTTTATCAAAAAGGAAAGTCTTGAGTCTACTCTTAAAAGTGATAACCGTGTCTGCCTCCCGAACCCAGAACGGTAGTTTGCTCCACAGAATATGAGCTTCATAGCTGAAAGCTCTGGCTCCCATTCTACTTTTGGAGACTATAGGAACCACAAGGAGCCCAGCATCCTGAGAGCGCAGTGTTCTAGAGGGGTAGTGAGGTGTTATGATCTCTTTTATATATGATGGTGCCTGACCATGAAGAGTTTTGAATGTAAGGAGAAGAATCTTAAATTCTATTCTAGATTTTAGGTAGCCAATGCAAGGAGACCAGAATGGGAGAGATGTGATCTCTAATCTTGGTGCCTGTCAGAACTCGTGCAGCAGCATTCTGAATTAGCTGCAGAGTCCTAAGATACTTGTTGGAGCAGCCTGATAACAAAGAATTACAATAGTCCAGCCTGGAAGTAACAAATGCGTGGACTAGTTTTTCTGCATCCGCTTGAGAGACAATGCATCTGATTTTAGTGATATTACGTAAGTGGAAGAATGCAGTCCTCGAAATTTGTTTTATGTGGGAATTAAAGGACAGATCCTGATCAAAAACAACTCCAAGATTATGTCCACTCCTGTAGATTACATTCACCATGATGTATGTTACATTCCCCGGATGTATTTTCTTTTCGGAGCCCTGATGAGCAGCAGATCAATGGTGCTTATTCTCTTCCTGAACTCTTCCTGAACTGAGGTCACCTGGCCACCATTTTGAAGTTAATGACCACTAAGAACAGCTACTCACATGAGCCACCCTCAACAGACATTTAGCAAGCTTCTAATTGCATAGACAGGGAAAGACTTATCAATAAAACTATTTCATTTCCATTACAGATTTCTCACACAATGTGTTGCACGTGGCATATGACCGGGAGTCACTGTGAGCTGACATGAAGGAAGAAGAGTTTCTGTTCTCCCACAGACTGTAGCAGTGGTGGAGTATAATGTGTTTTACATGATAAAGCTATTAATTCATTTGATTATGCATTATATATGCAGTGACAACTCACAGTAAACCCACCCCCTACTTCCTGTGCATTATAAGTAGCAAAGATGAAGCTGCTAAAAAGATCAATTGATTGATCATGATGAATATGATTATGATCTTGAGGTATAAATAGCAACATATTTCGAGAACTACAAAATGGATTTCTAAGGTAGGTTCTGCTAATCTTTACAAACGTATGGTGTCCAAGCAATCGAGTTTGTCAGTTATGATTTTTGAAATGAACGAGTATGAGCTTTGGGTGCAGAGGGTCAAGTGAAGTATCAATCATTGAAATAAATGACTCAGTCCTAAGGTCAGTCTGACTGGAGCCTTAGAGTTGTGGGTTTATGTACTTATGGAGAGATTTATTTTGGACAAGCTAGAAGTTTCCACCTGCTTCCTATCTTTCCGCTGAGCCAATCAAAGGTGTTTTCTCATCGCAGAAAGACATGGTTTAGTCGCATCTAGAAGCATGCAGGAGTGGATCTCTCTTTCACTGTGGTTCTCCCTGAGGTTTCTCCTTTTTCCCACTGGGTTTTGGAGTTTTTCCTTGCCGCAGAGGAGGGTCTAAGGCGGGGGATGTCTGGGTTGCTGACTGAATTTTGTGAAGCCCAGTGAGGCAACTGTGTTGTGATGTTGGGCTATAAATAAAATTGAATTGAATTTTTTCCAATCTACATGGCGAGCAGGCCCACCATGTTGCACTGCAATGTTTCTACAGTACGTCCTTTGACCTTTTTCGCAAGATTTGCGGCTGCCCTAGTTGATTTATGATCAATAAAGCTGGTTGCAATCTGTAACCTCACGACTAGATGATGCCAGAAACCAAAGCCTGTATCTTTAAGTTGTAATTAGTAAATATGGCAATTTTTTGGCCCCTGGCAGCAACAAGTTCTCATCGCAGGGCATCAAATAATGTTTTGTCACATCATTTAGCATAATTTAAAGCTGCCCCACAAACCATATGTTTTAATTATTAGACTGATTTTACTTTCTCTGTGCATAAAAGATCATAATGCAATGTATTACTGTTTGTTAAAGGATGTGGCTGGTGATAGTCATTATTTTTCTTATTGTCAATAAAGCTCATGTGCAGAGCCCGTTGTGGTTCAAAAGACCTTCAGAAAACCACAAAAAGGCAAACATGTATTAAGTCTGTTTGCCTGTAATATCATGCTGCTGTGGCCTTGCAGCTTAATGCTGTGACGTTTAAAAGGAAGAGAGACTTGAGGGATTATTCAAGCATGAGAGGGAAATGTAAAACACATTTATGTAACGAAGTGAATGTTCTAAACGGTTAATATCACTAAGGCCTAGCTGTATATCTATGACTTTAAATATTGTGTAAAGTAAATTCAGAGATTTGTTTCATCATACATGCTAAAAACACAGAAAGACTGAGAACTATCAAGAAATGAATTGTGGATTTAGATCATTTTCATGGAAACGGTTTCTCATCAGTGTTTTAGGTTTATTTTTACGTTTAAAATTTTCAGAAATCCGAGAGGATTTTGGTAAGAATATGACGGTCTGTTCGGCTCATTTCACTGGTGACTGTTATATCAACCAGGTTCAATTTAATGCAGGTTCAGGTTCAAAGAGGCTGATGATCAAAGATAAATGTGTCGCATTGGATAATGTTGTCTTGGCAGGGCCATGGCAGGAAGGAGGTCGCCTGAAGCGGCCTTTAATTCTTATTTGAAGTAAAAATGTAACATTGTGGATTGGAGACCCATTGGCAATCATCTTTACGATTGATGGCTTTTGTTTTTGTTCCCTTTATTGCAGTTATTAATTGTTAAAGTTACTTCTCGACTGAAAAGCCCTTTTGGCTGTCACCGTTGGAGCAGAAGCATTGCACTGATTTGAATCTCTATCTATTGCACAATAAGTATTCGCAGCGGGGCAAGGCTTATTGGCTCTGACTGCACAACACAGATCCCACAGACAGTACAGCTGCGATCAGAGACGTACAGGGAGCTTCTCATAGCATGCTCTAAAAAGGGAAAAGTAACTTCCGTCCACAAGTAGAACAGTTTGGTTCTCATGAAAAAAAAAAAAAAAAAAGAAAAAATGAATACACATGTTGTAGTCAGAGGGGGATAACCTCTGCAGTGATAAGACAACCTTACCATGAGGGAGTACATAGAGAGGAGGACATTTCCCTTTGTGTGATAAGGTTAAAAGTCGGCAGGAAAAAAGGCAGGATCTCATGCAACCCCAGCACGGCCTGACCACAGATAAAAATATTGGTGGGACCATACATTTTTTTTCAGCACATATACTACACATTCAAATTGTAACTATATTCATTTCTTTTAATATTTGAGGAATATTCAAAGAAATTTCAAAGCCCTAAATACAATCCAGTCAGTATTTTTTTTTTAAACCAGAGGAATGAGTAAAGTTAACACTGAACTCAAAGTTAACACTGAAAACAAGACAAGGTGAAAGTTAGTATATGTCTGGATGCCTTAGACGATTAGTGAAAGTATAACCTGTTTTTTTTTTTTTTTTTTTACAGGGACAGGGAGTGATGTATGTAGCCTCTTGTGAATTCTAACATTTTAAATTTCTCAGTAATTGTCTGCAGTGTCGCAGTGACTCTTATTGAATTGTACAGAGTTTGTCACATGACATGGTTAAGGTCATCCTGTATCTGTTTATTTAGAGCGAGCGTTATTTGTGGTGTTTTATCTGTGTTGTGTATCATGTTTCTTGTTGTATAGTACGGGTCTGTGATTGGATCAGCAAGTGATCACAAGTTGTTGATATGGGCTCTAAGATGTTTCACAGTAGACATCCAAGTGTTTGTGTCGTTTTTGTGACAGTGCATTTTCAAAGTGTGATTTAAGGCAACTATTGTTATAGTTGATTAATTTATTGATTATAATGTTTGGTTCATAGAATGGTGTAAAATGTCAAATGCTGTTTTCTAAAGCTGAACATTTAACCTAAAGTGTTTATTTTCTCAACAGTCCACAACCCAAAGATCAGTAGTTTACTGTTATAGAAGACTAAAGAAACTAGAAAACAAATCTGATTTGAGAAGCTGGACACAGAGAATTTTCTTCTTAAAAGTGCTCATATCAAATAATCAATTTTCAAAATAGTTGGCTAATGTAATAGTTGGCAGTAAATTGATTAATTGACTAATCGCTCCAGCTGTAGTTTCCACATCAATGCTTCTGAGGCCAGGCTCCAAATTTCTGACTCTTTTTTCCCACATGCAGGGGGAAACACTTGGATACGGTTTGTCATGCACAATGATCCACAAAGTCTAGTAAAACACTGTAGTATGCTGCCAAGCCAGTAGTTGGTGGTGTCACTTTGCATCACAACACCACTGAACTGACATAATGACGTCATGGTGAGCCCTTTTTACATCAGCATTATAGAATCTGAGACATGACTGATGTGATCCATGAATATAATCGGATCTAAATCAGCATATATATATTTTTTTTCCATTTGTAACCATGCCATTCTCATCTACTTATAAAGCACTTTTATTCTGCCTGACGAGTACCTTGCTCAGAGTGTCTCATGTTCAGTCGTTGAGCTGACTCCTTGATTATGGCACATGCAATAAATGTAATATAACACTAGCTTTGGGGGTGAGGCTCAGTGAGGTAGAAACTCTGCTCTGCTTCATGGATAATCAGGCCAGAGCCAGCTTAGCTTTTACTCTCCCCCGGTAATCACTGAGCAGCCACCAGCCGGTAACCCACATGGCTGGGTGATTGACGAAGGAAGCAGAATCATAAGCAGAAGCCCTACTTTTCTGCTAACGCCAGATGATTAAAACATTCGGAAATGGCCTTTTAAACATTTGTAAGTATAAAACAATGGATGGTAAAATATCTGCTCGAGTGTTATTTGCAGCCTAGATTGTTAATTTAGTTTTATTTATTTATATGAACTGAAAATTTGACAAGACCTCCTTAGGTCCTGGGTCTGGGACCTTTCTGTGTGGAGTTTGCATGTTCTCCCCGTGTCTGCGTGGGTTTTCACCGGGTACTCCGGCTTCCTCCCACAGTCCAAAAACATGGTGAGGTTAATTGACAACTCTAAATTGCCCGTAGGTGTGAGTGAATGGCGTATGTGTCCCACGTTTGGCTGCCGACCATCTGGGGTGTATCCCTGCCTCTCACCATAACGCGCTGGGATAGGCTCCAGCATACCCCTGTGACCCTAATGAGGAACAAGCAGGTATAGAAAATGACTGACTGACTGAGAGAAAATTTGAACTTGAGTGCAGGAATAAAATTGAGTCCGAAAACCCATAACGTTAGGAGTGAACCAATAAATGAGAATTCGATTCGCCTGACACAAGGCGAGGTAGTGACTGCGAATCATTGAAAGATGAAAACGAATCAAGAATCCCATGTGTGAGTGTGAAGATGAGCTGTTAATGTCCGACTGGCTGCTGTGGTGAGACTCTACATGAAGAAGAGGGGTGGGGCTGTGAGAGCTGCAGGATCAGTATAGGAGAGTCTGGGAATGACTGACTGACCGGCTGACCAATGGAGCAATTTCACTCACCAAGTATCCTCAATAAGTATACAGCAGTTCCCTAAGATATGAACATCCGACTTATACACATTCGTATTTTGAACTACAAGTTCGCATTTTGAACCATGTGCCACATCCAACTAGTTCCCCTTCCTGCCACATCCCACGCTGAGCAGCACCGTTCCATATAGGCATCTCCAACACTCATCTCCTCCATCTCATCCGGTTTGATCTTGCACGTGAGCATCTCAGCACATCAGGTTTAAAAACCCATAGATCCATTATTGATTTGTTACAAGTTATATATCATGGCTGATAAAGGCATGATAAATAAATTAAATGTCAAGAGTGTGACCTACTATACCATTTGCATCGGTGAAATCAGAAGATATTTTATTAATTTGTCCCCATTGTCATCACTTGTCTTGTCTTCATCCAAAACCGTTATAAACGGCTGCCTGATGAGTATAATCCATGGGTGAGTGAATTTCCTGTTGTGATAGCTGTCAACATCAGGTAATACAGATACACAGATATACCATGAAGCCAATCAAAGAGTTAGAATAAGCCAATAAGCCAACGAACGGCTACACTAACATACACTAGGCTGGTTGAGAGGACTACAGGTGGCTACTGCTAAATGCTCTGATGTTGATGAATCAATATGTAACATTAACAATAGAGAAAAGTGCTCAATGTTCATGTTGTTGCAACGTGTTTCAAGAAATGGCTAAGTTTTTGACAGGTGTATGTGTGTATACGTTACTAGTGATGTGTGTTTATGGAAAAGTGGGCTGCGTGCCAGCAGTACTTCTCATGCAGACGGTGTAATGTAGTTAAAATATGATTACCTCAATTCCCAGTGTAATGGTGGAACAACATTGACCCTCCTATTCCACCTTCATACCTTTATACAGAGGGGTGAGATGTCAAAGTCACCATAACGCTGCTTTCAAAAGACTAAGAGTCAAACGTGCGTATGTTAAAAACAATAGACATAAGACGACAATAACAACAAAAACACAGGAGCTACGGGTTGGAAGTGCTTCATAGTTGCTTACTCTGTTGTCTTTTACGTTTCAGCCCTCTTACTTCTATGCTTGCTTTTTGGTAGCTAGAAGGTTTTATTTCCAGCATGGAGTGACCTCTGACCTTTATGCTTTAAGGCTGAATGTTTGTTATATTTTCAGTCAAGAAAATGACATATGTCAGTGAAAGTAGCCCAAAAGAATAATTACACACTCACATTACCGTTATAGCGATCTCATATAGTAGATGAGACGTTATATCAGTATGCAAAGTAAACCGGCAAAATTAGATATTTTAATGGAGAAAAATGCTCAAGATGACACTTCAACTTTTACAAAATGATTAATGCTGGATTGATATCACCTAAAGTGGATATTCTTTTGTCCATTTTACATTTTTTTTATCCATTAGATTATTTGGATCATAGATTTTCCCTTTCAGATGTGTGTATTCTCAAATTGTTTTACCATTTATATTTGTCTTATCAGTCTGTAAAACACTATGAATTGCAGTAACCTGGTACTATATAAAGTATTGATGACTCATGTTCATTTTGAATGAATTATTTAATTAATATTGACATATTATTTGTTTTGCCAAAACACAAATGCAAATTTAAAGTGAGGGCTTCAAACTGTTTTGCCTTCAAATGATTTTCACTCCATTTATTATGAAACAGAAATGAAGAAATTAACTTGACCTGAGTCAGATTTTGTGACAGTGAGGACAAGGAACCATGTCAGCATAAGAAAGAGGTTAAAGGTGAAATAGCCTTTGTCACAGGACTAAGGAGGAAGAGCAGGGACTTCCCCTGGTTATCGCAATGACTTTCAAGCATTTCTCCACAATGACATCACTGTTTTCAGATCAACGTTGAACAATTTTAGAATAAACTTCACCAAAGCTGAACAAGAAGATTAATCCACTTTCATATTATTTCATATATATATATATACACAGTTGTGCTAATCTGAATGTATGTTTTTACATTTCAGAAATTCATCAAATAGACATAGGAGAAAAAGTATTTTATGAAGTTGATTTTAAAAATGATATTTATATCATTTGAGTTAAAAATGAAAAAGAAATTATAAAACTATTGAAGACTATTGACTTCAATCAACTTGAACCACAGTAGAAATATCTACATGTTTAAGTCAAGTAAATGTTTTGGATTTTTTTTAAATCCTCCAGTCCAATAATGGCTTCAAAAACAGCATAAATGCAATGTTATTTTACAAATGGAGCGGAGGAAGAGAGCACTGCATGATCTGTGACGTGTTTAACGTCATATGTTTCATAGGAATTTGCAGAGAAGATTCCTGGCAGATAAACAGTGAGCCGATGTCTGTGTTTTTGGACTTATATTTCTATTTCATTAGAGAAAATCCTTAAAATAGGGCTCAACAGGAATGAAAGTCACCTTAAATTTCCTTTTTGATAAATGACAAGTTTACTTTCAGTCGTCCATATGAACAGTGAACAGCCTGTTCATATTGGATTAAAAGATTAGTCATTTAAAAGTGGAACAAATATTGAGTTGCTTAATCTAATTATTGGAATTAATTTGTATTATTTATAAAAAGGCGTAAAATGATGATCATGTTTCCCAAGGCTGAAGATACAACCTAAAATGTCTCAGTCCTGTAATGCCTAGTTTACTATTATAGAAGACTTACAAAAATTTCTCAGATTGGAAAAGTTAGAAGTTTGGATGTTTTTTCCTCAAAAATAACTCAAATTTATTATCAAAATACTTGGTGAATAGTGTAATAGTTGGCACCTAATCAACTGCAACTAATCGTTGCAGAAATAAAGTAAGAACATGAAGTTTATATGACTTGGATGGCTTTAGTAGTCTGACTTAGTCATATCGAATGGAAATCTGACACATTTACAGTCTTTTTATGGTTCCCTGCTACAGTGGAAATATAATAACAAAAAGAGGACTTTGGCACTAAAACACTAATAACTCTAATGCTCAGTTTAAACAAGGAATAATTACAGAACGTTGTTCGAAGACAAATTTGAGAAAATTGTAAATCAACAGAAACTACATGGAACAAACATCAAAACTAGCTTCTTGTCGTTCCATTGATCCCATCAAGCCCCCCTGTTGTCATCAGAAGGTGATGGTGGCGTTTAAGGGATAGTAACGGTAGAATCCTACCTCCCCACCAGATGGCGGTCTCATACAAACCTGGAGCCCTGTGCGAGCCGTTTCTGGCAGCAGACAAAGAGCCAGATAAGTCAGCAGCATGAGCTGACTTGTTCGCTCACAAATACCAACAGGCTGATAAAAGTGGAGCAGTGTGTGACCTGCGAGGCAGCAGAGCAGCCATTATAATCTATAGATGTGGGCCAGCGAGCTTTAATGACGGAGGCTGCCGAGGCGGGCGGCTCTGACTTCTAATCGTCTTATCTGCTGCCAAACAACCAACACCACCTTTGATGTTGTTGTTTGCTTTCTGTTAACAGGAGAGGTTTCTCCTCCAGCGGTTACGTACCATGTTGGAGCTAAACTGCACATTTTCACCCAGCTCTCAATAAAGCGACGGAATGTGGTTTTGTTACAAAAGCGTGACGCTGGCCCGCTGATACAGTTTTGTTAAGAGAAAATCGAGTTCCTTGCCAAATATTTGTAAGAGGAGCTGTGCAATTATTTAAAAAAGGTGGTTGAAACTGCTCGCGCAGATCAAACAAATGCAGGCAAGCCCAAACAAAAACCACAACAGTCAGGTTTGAGAGGTAAGTTTACAGCAGGAGACCCCACCCCAAAGCTCATGCGCCCAACTGACACAAAGCCACACACACACACGCTGATGGAAGTTCATCACCACTGCTGTAGGGTTTTTTTCTCATTTGAATTGAAAGATAACATGACATGACATTTATAACCCTGGGGCCAGAAGTCATCGTTTTATACAAGAAATAAATAGAGTTGAAAATATGATTATAAGACTAAGATTCTTCGAAAAAGTGACATTGTTTTCATTGTTGAAGTAAATGCAAAATGGCATGACAGAATCAAATTTTAAAAATGGTTTAGATTTATATAGGGTCACATTTTCATACTTTGAAAACTCTACGTGTGGAATACTGTCCACATATCTGAAGACATTTTTTTTCTACTCTACATTGCCGCAATCGAACATTTTCATATGAGATGAGACAAAAAAGACGCAGCATCTCCGTGGCTTCTCTGCCATGTTGGTAATGACAGTTTAGGTTGGCAGCAGGGTGCCTGCTACGCCTCCTTCAAAAGAAACTGCCGCTGAAGCCCGAGCGGGACTGGAGCCTGTCAAATTACAGTGGAATCCCACCTCACTTCCCACTCCCTCTTCCCTCCATCTGTCTGCCGTCTATCTCTTCACTGCCACTCCTCCTTTTTTTTTGCTATTTTTTTTTGTCTTGTCAGTGTTAAAAAGTACGACTCATTTTTGTAGGATTCACGTAAAGCGTTTTTAGGGCCGGGCCGGTTCTTCCGCTTTTTAAAATTTTTCTTTTGGAGGAAAACATCGGGACGGAAATGTGTTCGTGCTGCGCTTTTGAGAATGTTTCTGGAATTCCCTCAAAGGCAGTTTTTTTTTTTTTTTTTCCAAAATGGCAGCCGGCGAGCGAGCATATCCCGCAGTGCGAGCGCACGGGAGAGTCTGGATGCGCCGCGCTCTGACAAAAGTGTCTGATAGAATATCTAAGACCGGGAGATTGTCGATGTTCAGCTGCCGTTTGACGCCCGGACTTAATCTGCGTAGTTAGAGAGAAAAAAAAAAATTGGACTTTTTCCTATATGTCACGCTGATTTAAAAAAAAAAAAAATGCGATGGCTCTCAGAGGCCATTTTCTACAGCGGGTAACAATAGAGGTCCCTACAGTATCGCCTCTTTAGCCCTTCCCCTCCCATATCCCTCATCCCTGCTTTGTCCATATCTAGCTCATCCCCTATTTCTCTCTCATCCACCCCCCCCCCCCATTTTCTCCCACCCCCACCCTCCCCTCTCCATCCCTCTCTATCGCTTAACACCCCCTCCCCTACACCCACCCACCCCGATCCTCCTTTTCTGTCCAGCCCTCCTCTTCTTGCTCCAGAACTGTCAGATGGCATTAGCTCCTTTCACGCTCATGGCCTGTAGGAATAACAGCCGTGAACCTCGCCGAACAGCGCCATTCTCCTGCTCCAGTTAGCTCTCCACTCAGCACAGGCGGTTGCACAAATACCAACGTTATTCATGTTGTGCCCCCTTTTCGCTTACACAACATGCCCCGCTAAAAGGGCAAAGTTAGGCGGACGCAGATCTCGGCGGAGAAGGTCATGGCGCTGACTCAAAGATGCGCGTGTATTGTATAACACGGTCACGCTCGCTCATAATTATCGGCTCCGTCCCCCCTGACTCAAGGATCGACCCACAGCTTTGCTGAGATCTGGCTCACGTGGATCAAAAACGGATCCACTTCTTATCTACTTATAAAGCCACAGGCTTGAAAATTTGTTAAATATATCATGCTCAGCTTATTTCCCATGAAGTCTCAGCTGCGGGGCAAGTTGTGGTTGGTATTAAAAAGGCCCACTGTGACCAATAAGCTGTAAAATGTGCAGAAGTTTTCATTGTGCGGAGAAACAGGGTAAAATGATTCGGATATGGCATGCACACATGTAACAGATGCTTCATGCAGACGGCTGCTCTTCAAGCCAAAAAGCCGTGTCCAGTAGCTAATGTATTCCACTCTGAGGAGGGTTTCGGTACATTTCAGAAGCTTGTATATTACACATCAGCATATGTAACATAATCGCGCAGAGACGTATTCGTTAATAGCGCGTGTGGCTACTGACAAAACCACAGAAGTAGGAGAGCCCACAACGAGCCGGGCCAGACCAGCATCCCCTCAGGGTTAGGCAAACAACACCTGAAACTAATAGGACCCAGTTGGAGAGGAGATTTCTATTTGTAGCTGTTGTCACACTTTGTCCTGACTGATTATCTGTAAATTTCATCTAATAGTTTTGGGGGGGTTTGAAGCCTGTAACAGAATGTTTACTTTATGGATTTATTTGAAGGTTTGAATTTTATTTAAGTGATCATAGGTCAAAATATCCATATATATCTTCAAGGTTTGCGTAACCCCCCCCCCCACACACACACACACACACACAATGCTGCTCCCTCCTTGGCTCATAAACCAAATCATCTTTCCCTTGATAAAGGATCGATCATTGAATCAAACAGCCAGTCATATAACGAACAAATGCTAAGTCAATTTTAATAGAAAATGGTCACGTTCAACCTTTTGTCCCCTGGTTGTTATTAAAAATAGAAACAATGAAAGATCATTGTTATAGACTGATATGAAATATTTTACATTAGTATATGTCCTAGCAATATCACATACCACTGCATTTTATTAAAAGTAGGTCATCAAGCATTACTTATTAAAAAGAAAATCAATAATTATCAATATCAATCAATATAAACACACTTATCAACAGGCTTTTTTATATTGACCAGCCATAATCAATCAATATTGATAATTATATATATATATGGAGCATTTTATGCTTGTTGACCTACTTTTAATTTGTAAAAGTAGGGGTGAGTAATATAGCTAAAATACACATTGATATAACCTATAATAAAAAAAGAATAATTTCTGATCAGTTTTAATTATCTAATTTTAATAGGAGAATAATAATAAGAGAAAAAAAGGTTGAATGGTACCACTTTATATTAAACTTGATTTGACATATGTCTATTAAATGACTGGCTGTTTGATTCAATGATTTGCTCCGTTATCAAGCGAAACAAGGTGTTTATGGGCCAAGGAGGGAGTAGTTGTTTTTTTTTTTTTTTTTTTTAAACACAAATATATATTGACAATATATATTAATATTTTTTATTACCCAGGCCTACAACAGACCCTTATAAACCAGTCTAAACATGTGTCAGAAAGGTGGTCTAAGAATTGATTAATAAACAAAATAGAATTGATTAATAAAAGTAATAATTGATTAATACACTATAACATCACCAGCTACTGTGAACTTGGAGGCAAACTGCATTCTGCAGTACACTGTTGAGGGGGTGATGTAATCTACGGGTGACGCAATTATCAGTTTGACAAGTAAAGCACAGATAGATTAATATAAATATGAGCAGAGTGTAATTTCTCATCACTCCGCACTCGACAAGCCCAGCGTGGAAGGAAGGCTTAGAGGCTAATAATCAAAGCAGATTAGCCCGCGCTCTGATAGATGCTACGCAAGCTTGCTAATCATCTGAGTGATAACCATGAATCATCCAATCACAGTCAGAAATGAGCAGTGTGTTTCAAATTACGATTTTGATGGAATGATCTGGGTATCAGCGGCCCATCAGAGTGCCTCCCTTTGACTTCCATTTGCCTCCTCCAGCCTCGTGTTGCAGTAATTCCTCCGTGTTAATACAGTATGTGGTAGTCGGTGCATATTAAGTGCGGTGAGGAAGGATGGGCGGAAACGCTGCAGCTTCAGAGCACCGGTGTGACTGATCTCCGGCCTGCCTGCCCTGTGATTTAGCCTCGAAATGACAGACTTGCCCCTCATTGGGCTACGGGTGGAGAGCTAATGACATGCTGCGTGGGCTAACGTAACTATTAGCCCACACTGAGCAGCAGGAACTGACAGGAACACAATTCTGTCATTACACCCTGAGGAGACCTCTAATCAGGGAGGCAGGGACACTCGGAGAGGACAGTCACACTGGTTTCGGTGCGGAGACAAAGAGGTAACAGACTCGCTGCTGTCATACCTCAACCTTTCGGTAGGGCCTGCGGGCTGAGGTGCAGGTTTCATAAAGGAGGAGGCCGTCCTTATGACTGAATTCCGGAATTACACAGAGAACCATTTCAAAGGATTTAAAGGATTTCAATTAGTATATGTTACTGTTACTTGTCAGACACCAGTAGCAGTTGCAGCCACATACAAACCTAATAAGCCTTGCAGGATGTAGTTTTGCTAACTAACTTTCCATTACGTTTTTTTTTTTTTTTTTTTTTTAAATTCGTCCACCTTTTGCAATTGATGTGTGCACAAGACATTTAAATGGGATAAAAATCCTGGTAGTATATTCTAGACCTGCAACGGTTCATTAAACAGCGGATTATTTTTAACAGATTCAATGATTAAAGCAAGACTATGGAACTTTTATATAACCTTCAGTTAAATCTCATTTGGGATCAGGATCGCTTTTGTGAGAGAAAAAACAGAACGGCAGAGGGAAGGAACCCAAGCAGAGCCAGACATAACAAAAGGACAAAGGCATACAATGCACAGAACCGAACAAATTTAACCTCTGCTCTTACAAATGAGAACCTGAAATCATAATCAACACACTCGATTTAGGTGCCATTAGAAACGTACTGTAGCATAATTTACTGACTTGATGACTCTTTACCATTTCCCCCTCATAGGTTTTGCCAGAAATGATTTGAAATACGATCTCAACTCATAACACTAGTGGCCACAGTGGCCGCGGTTCAGTGAAAGCTACATAGTCTCGTTTTAATTTGTTTGGTCTATAAAACATCAGGAAACAGTCAGAAAGCAGCAAACCTTCGTATTGAGAACCTGAAACCATTAAAAACGGGATTGTTCCGCCAAAAACAACTTCATGAGTTATCAAAACAACTGCAGACAAATTTTTTTTCAATCAACTAATTGATTATTGCTCGCAGCTCTAGTAAATTCATTACTCTTTTTTTTTTTTTTTTTTTAACCAGCCACTCAAAATATAAGTCCAGCTAATCACTTTGGATTTGCTTTTTGCCAATGATGAATTATTTTTAGTGATAATTACATGTGCTGGCATGTTATCAAGTGTGTTTCTTACAACATAATACACAGGATCTTTATGTTTTTTGGTCTTGGATTGCCAAACATTGGTGGATTTTCTTGTAATTACCAGTCAAATAGTGACAAGAAACCCTTATATTTATGGCAAATCCTATCATGTGAATGCAGCATTAAAACTGCATGTTAAGTGGACCAATATGGTGCTACAGCAGAAGCTAATAGAGTCTCAGATTATCAAACTATATATTCAGTGCTGTATAGAATGACACAGACACATTATCAGTTCTCAGTCCCTGAAAACTCAGTATACACAGTACGTATCAATATAACTTCACCGCATACCTGACACTGTGTGAAATGTGCAAAAGCAGTAAACCCCACTCATCTTACACTTCAAGCGGATTAAAGCAAACACTGAGAATTATTAAGAAACTGCGCTGAGGCAGGTTCGCCAGGGAACATTCCTCCTTGCAGGAATGTGACAAGCCTCCATGCTGCAGCCCACAGCCTATGTTAATCACACAGTATAATCAGTACAGGCACATACCTACCTGTCTGGCTGGATTGAGACTCTATAGAAAGAGCCTGAGAAATGAGCGGCACTTTTGTTATCTGCATTACACCAAAACTCACAATATGGATGCAGATTGCCCTTGACCTTATTTTGGCATCGTGCTGAATCCTCGTTCACTTTTTTTTTACCAGAACTCAAGATATTTGTAGATATTAGATGCAACTGTGTCGCACGATTGCAATATGTATATAATAACTAGTAAAACATATACAAGGTTCGTAACAGCGCTTAAATTCATTTGTTAATCTAAAAAGTCACCAACCCCACTGGTCACATTCTGTGGTTGAGGCAAGTGATCCAGCACCTTAAGAAGCTCAGGTATGTGCTTTGTGGTTCCCCTGAAATACTCAAGAATATATGGCAGACTTTTCTGAATTATGCCATTATGCTACTGTTTCTTCTCGAAAATGACTCAACTCGATTAATCGAATATAAAAATAGAGATTAATATAATTGTTGGCAACTATTCGATTAATCATTGCAGCTCTGGTTCCTGTTACCTTCACCTGTCTGTGTATTGTTCCATTTCTGTTCAGCATGCGAATGGTAAAATACTGAAAACAGGCTTTTAAATAAATAATAAAAATTTAAAAAGTCACACTATAACTTTTCAGCTGCTTGTATTCAGGCATCAGGAAAAAAAGGAAAACGACCAGAGGTGAAGGGTGATAAGTGCGAGAAATCTCCTGCGAGTGTGTGTTCAGTAATGTCCGGTAGATACCGTGGGACAAACAGGCCATCTGCCAACAAACAGCCCAACTAGAGCGAGCAGGTGGGTGAGTCAGCAGTCTGACCCCAGCTAATGTCACAAAGTGTCTTGAAGACCAACGAAGCCGGGAGCACGATCTGGTAAATGTGTCACCAGGCAGATAATGATGCCTGAGGTGCAACAGGGTACAGAGGACTACACGTCTGGCTCAAAACGCAGGGTTTTATTCACGGTGCCTCTTTCTCTCTTTGTTAGTTAATAGATAACTAAGAATGGAAAATAAAAATAAATATAAAACACTGACAATGTTACTTTAGCGGACTTGTAATATCAAAACTCCACCTACCTAGGTTACTTTCATTGACTGCGTCTGTGGAAACAAAAAAAAAAACAAAAAAACAACACAACAAAACCCTTTGTCAATACACGTGATCAATATGGAGGGAATGTCAGGGCATATTTCAGCAGTGAGGTTCGAGCCTGGCTCGCTGCTAATGTTATGTCTGTGTGCTGTGTCGGGACGCTTGTGGTCTGACATGCTGAGGCCTGTGCAGCTGGAAACAACAGGTATGCATGCTGAGCTCTGAGCAGTGTTGTGGCACCACGGTGCAAGAAATCACTGTCAGGTACTGTAGCTCCTTCCAGTATATTTATCAAAAGGCCATTCCCCCCCACAAGTATCTTGTTACTGATTTTGAAGCAAACCGTCTCAGAAACAAGATAATTTCCATGACAGTTATTCCTTCTATCACAAAGTTTCAGAATAAATAAATATATATATATAGTACATACATACAAATCTACACACACACACATAATGTTTTCAGTAAGATGAGCAAGGATGAACTGGTTTTTAAAATTTTTTTAGACAAATTATATAACATTTTGCAATCATTTTTTTATTAGAATCTACATATATTTGCATCAACAACAAGTCTCCTATACTAGAACTGCAATGAATAATTTATTAGTTACCATCTATTAAATTAATTGCCAACTATTTTTATTATTGATTTGAGAGTCATTTTTATGAAAAAATGTCCAAATTCTCTGGTTTGAGCTTCTCAAATCTGATTATTTTCTCATCTTCTTTTTCTTAAGTCTTCTATATTAGTAAACTGTTGATCTTTTAGTTGTGGACTGTTGGTCTGGACAAGAAAGGACATTTAAAGTGGTATCTTGGAATATAGAAAACAATGATATATTTTACACCAATTATGAACCAAACAACTAACCGATTAATCATTTAATAATAGATCATAGATTGATTAAAGAACTATCAATATAGCAGTTACTTGCAGCCTAATTTGCTTGCTTGAGATTTGCTGTAATTCTACAACAATACATGTATAGATGGAATTTAAAGGATCAACTCCTCCAGTTTATGAAAATTATATTCTACATTTTTCTCATGGTTGACACTTTTCTTGAATAAAAAATTGCAGAAAATTGTAGTAGTCTTGCGAGTATGTTTCCAAAGACTGATATGTTTTCTTCCTCTGTACCTTAAAAATATGTCAGTGAGCCACACTTTTGCACTGAGCGATATATTCCTTCGGTAAATATTCTAATATATCAAATAGCACATCAAATCCAGCTGAAACAGTCTCCAACAGCTTTTAAAAATTTTAATTTTACTAAAATTTTAACAGATCTTCAATATGGGCTTGAGGCTGAGAGGCTCATATGGAGACTGGAAGCCAGAATAATGCATTGATGGGTCTTCAAATGAAATTTACTGAGAGTAAGAAAATTATAGATTTCCACTAGAGTGATTCTTTAACAAATTCTACAGTGATATATCTTCTTCCAGAAACAAACCGTCGTTTAGCTGGATAACCACTATTTCTTTGGTATGAACAACACACAAAACAAATATGTCTGCATGACTAGAGAGTGACCAACTGGCATAGGAAAATCAAGACAGTGTAGTTCTACCCACACATCCCATGCAATCATTGTGCAATGCCTGTTAAACCATTATTCATTATGTAAAACAAAAAAGAAAAAAAAGTCATGTCAAATACAGCAACAGGGTATGTGTGAATATTTAACACTGGTTAATAGATGTCTTAAAAGCTGCACAGAACAACCTCCGGTTGACTTATCAGATTAATCCAAAGGCTGCACAGCCCCTTGCCCTGCTCATCAGCAACTTGGCCAAATGCTCATGACATCCTCACACCGAGCGCCGAGAGCGAGGCAGCCTTACGAGGCAGAAACGGTGACATCACCCGAACAACAGCTAAACAAAATAGGCCACAGCTGTTTGGTTCTTTAGGCTACAAATTAGACTCAATATGTCACACAGCATCAAATCAGAGGGAGGGCTGCAGAAATAAGCACCGTGTGGAATGCTGCTGCTGCTGCTGCTGCCGCCGCGATCTCCTGCTCGCTCACTTTCTCTGTTCTGTTTGTCAGAAACGCAGATACAAGGCTCATGCTAATTTGCGCTAGATGAGGCACGGGCGACGGAGAGTGTGTTGAGGGGAATAGATGAATTATGGAGGGATTTAAATAATAAATGGGGCCCTCTTCAACCAGACGAGAGAGTTTTGAAAGAGGGGGGTACTCAGAGGTAGTGGGACACTTTGTGGAAGCCATAGACTCAAAAGAGATCTGGGGCATATGAATTATACCTTACTTGGTCCATTATCTCTTATCAAAGCATCAAATGAATTATTCTGCCAGGGCCCTTGCGGATGTGCGCGTAGTTCCACTTCAACAAGAAAACAGAAGGATGGAGTGACGCTCCCATATGAACACATATGGAGCAGAGATGGAAGCACCTGGG
Organism: Lepturacanthus savala; assembly: GCA_030544235.1. Lineage (NCBI taxonomy): Eukaryota > Metazoa > Chordata > Actinopteri > Scombriformes > Trichiuridae > Lepturacanthus > Lepturacanthus savala. The sequence continues at coordinate 13,147,115 of CM060473.1, forward strand.
AGGAATCAGTTAGCTGTCAGCGCGTAGACACTACGCGCTCATATATAAAACAGTTCATGAAGCCTTTAATGATGCAGACACTATATTTAGGCCACGTGACTAAGGAAAACATTATTCTTGAATTCACCCTCTCATATAAACATTAAGCAATCCTTGAAGGGATCGGGACCAGGCCGATCTGGAGACGGATGAAACAAAAGGAGAGGAGAAATGGGAGAAAGGGTGGGGGCGTGGGGGGGAATCACCCCATCCCAGTGTTGTTTCTCAGGCCTCCACATATAGACTGGAGTCTAAAAATACACCAGCCAAGCTCATTGGGAAGGCTTCCCCCAAAATCAACTCAATATTTCACCAGCATGTGGAGAGAATCACACACACTCTCAGTCTTCCCCCTTCACTTCCTGCAACAGCAGAACATTTCTTCTTAAAATTCTCTATTCTGATGAACGCAAGCACTGAATGCCACGTGTCACAACTAGCGACCGGGTAACCAAGGAAATATATTATCTTAAAGCAAGGAGTGTCACAGCTCACACTTTTGTTGATTTTCTGAGAAAACTTCCGTCTCCGCAAAGCACTTTTTTCTTTTTACTCCACGAATTCCACCGACCTGTTCCATGCTGCTACAGGGTAAATAACAATCACGGACAAAGGAGAGAAAGGTCCTGCTAAAAAAAAAAAAACCCCAAAAAAAGCAACATGACCTCGGACCTCCTCAGGAGGTGGTCTGAGTATGTTTCACTTAACCTGTGTGTTTTGAACACAGGTTTGCTTTGCCCTTTGCTTTGTATTCTAGCCGTATAAGCTGGACTGTGGATGTATAAAAAGAAGACACTGGGTGTCTTGAAAAAAATCTGATGGAAACATTAGCAGGACTTGCAAGCAAGGATTAGTTTGGTCCGAGGAAGAAACTACTGTGCTTCTCCAGATATGAAACTAAGAACACATCAAAACGGCGACTGTCTAACGAGGAAACGCCGAGGTTTTCCTCCAATTTTCGGTTAATATGAAAGCGAGGTGCTTCATTAGGAATGCACTTCAGTGCCCTGTCGTAGTAAGAAAAAAAAAATCAAAGGGATTTTACCACACGCAATAAAATCAGAAAAAGCTGGGTATTGACTGTGAAATTAAAACTAACCATAATCCAAAGCAGTATAGGTATAAGCTCCAGAGGAACCCCAGTGTTACAGAAAGGGGACTGGGGCCTGTTCGTCACCTTTCAGTCCACTCTCAGAGGACTGAATTTGGTCTGAGTTTGGACTGAGTCCTTTAAGAAGGACTAAATGCAAAAATACTGTCCGACATTGATGTTGATCGTGCACCCCTATCCCCTGGGCACATCTCCACATGCACAAAATATACATGAAACATACATACATAATACATTTCCCCCACTATATTATGCACAATCCATGGTAGCTTCTGAAATATAAGGTATACAATAGCAATGTTTACCCATATCTTGAACATCAACTGGGCTGAATTGATCTTTTGAAAGAAATTAAATGCAACAATGTTTTTGTGATTCTTGAAACACATGTGACAAAATTATGTGTGCTAAAGCTCATGCTGCAGTGCCTTAAGATGGAATTCTGCTAACGGCTGCAACTGGCTCAAAACATTATGAATGTGCATGGAGGTTGATTTGACAGACCCTAAATATATTGTTAGATATTTGATAATGTCAGATTATTAACTTCTGATAATGTGTGTCCATGCACACAAGATGTGTGTCATTGTTAATTGAGAGAAGTATTGTTTACCCAAGAGGGATATCTTTAGTCAACCTATTCAGAGGTTATCGCTTGATTGAATGGGAGTTATCAGTGGTTATCAGCGTTATAGATATGGGTTAGAAGGGCCCTGCTAACACAGCTGCAACAACTACATTGATAGTCAACGTATTGACTGTTGAAATGATTAATCGATTAGTTTGGTTCATGAACTGGAGTAAAATGTTGATCACCGTTTCCAAAACCAAAGACGCAATCTAAAATATCTTTTTTTTGTCCAGACCAACAGTTCACAACCCAAAGATAACCAGTTTACTATTATAGAAGACTGAATAAACCACAAACCAAATAATCAATTTTGAGAAGCTGGAACCAGAGAACGTGGACATTTTCTTCTTTAAAATGACTCAAATTGATTAATCGATTATCAAAATAGTTGTTTACTGCAACACATTTTTTCAGCACATTTTTACTGCGTTTCTCTGCCATTCAACTAGATATTTTTACTGCATTTAACCAACAGTTGCCCCGCTTAACAATGTTTGAAGTGATTGTTTATTATTTATTCATTTCATGTTTATTTATACTTGGCAGACAAGGTTAATGAACATCAATAGTGTACAATTGTAAATGTGGTGGAGTTAGCAGGGCTGCTAATTTGCATCTCTAGTCCCTTGACAGGTAACCGATTTCAAACACATCAATCAAATTATAATCATTTCTACTGTTGCTGGTTCTTTGAGATGATATTATATAGTATAGTGCTGCATGAGTTTACAACAGATTATATCCTCTCTCTCTCTTTTCATCCCAGTTTATGTTAAAACCACCAATTAAGATAACCTCCTTTTTGTAATCCTACATATTAAGAAGATTTTTGAATTGATCATTAAAAAAAATGCCTTAACTACACGTTTTGGGTAAATACAAATCACTGTGAAAGACATTCCATCAGAGTGGGGTATTTAGCCCTACACACTCCAGTCTGATGTCAGTGGGTGTTAACCCAAATCTTGATCTTTTCCCAGTCATAACTGCACTGTAAAAAGTGAAATCTTATCAGGGGAAAATATATTGTATTTAGTACAATTAGTCAAATTTCAGCTGCTTGTCATCAAACAAACAAAACTTGAAACAAGCTAAATTATTTCAAGATAATTCTAGTCAATCGATCAACAATTCCAAGTTTTTTGTGCCTAAACCTAACCAGACCTTGACCACATCATTGTCACCCCATAAAACATTATTTTGTTGAGGCTTAGTACATAGTTTAAGGTAAAATAGCAGCATATTTACAGTTCTATTCCAATTTGTTGAAATGCACCTACTAGCAGGTGTAGCAGAGCCCATCTAAGCCATATCTATAAGGCTGATTTCCACTGATAACAGCTATTTAATGGGCTGCTAATATCTAAAGTGGGTAATATACCAGTGTGTTCGTCTTGTTTGCTGCTTGATTCCTCATTGATCAAGTACCCACCTACTGTATATGGGCTATAAGCATGCTAAGTGTAATGTGACCTTATGTTATGGCCACCTTACTAAATGTGGCTGTTAATGGCTGGTCACATACATAAGAATATTCAGTGTTTCTCCTGCTTCTTCATCGACATAAAAGTAGACATCACTTGATAGTTGTGCGTTGTAATAAATTGTTTGTTATGTTTGTGTAGTTGCTTCCTTTTGGTAGGCGGACATCATAAGAAGCTTGGCTTTGAAGAGAATTCTGTCAAAATAAATGCCGCTGAAGTTGTTATAGTTTTAATGGGATATAGATACCAGCAGTGGACTTTTAATGAGATTAGCAGTAATCTCAAGTGTAGCAAAGACTGAAGACAAACTTGTAGTATACGCACTTTGTTAATGTGAGCTAAACAGGAGGTGGTGCAAAACATGCACACAACTAATCAGAATAATTGATTTCAGCTTCACTTCAATTAATCAAATGGAAAACATAGCCTACATTATTCCCCTTTCCTTTGCTAAATGATTCATATAAAAGATCTGTAACAGGTTAAGAATATACCTGGGCAGGAAATCAGGTCTCTTCAGCAGAAATCCAGCTGCATTCATCGCATTTTTCCCTCATCACTTATAGAAACCAGGTTTCTAGTTTCCAACACATGTTCGAGAAAGTCAAGTTTTTCCAGAAAGCCCAATGAAATTTCTTGTTTCTGTAATAGCACTATGAATCATTTTTTTTTTAAAGAGTGGGTCCTTTTTTATTTGTCTTGTGAACACGCACACGTACGCACGTGGTCCTATGTAGTTTCACACTATTCCACTGATCCTGAAACACAGCAAGGTTCCAACAAAGGCAGTGAAGAAGAATGCAAGCTCGTAAACAAGGATTTCCAGAAATCAGCTTTGCAAATGTTTTATGAGGATGGGAATGGGGTTTTTGTGAGACCTCAAGGATATGCACAATTCTTTTTAATGAGTTAACATAATTTTTGTTTATTTACAAGAAGCACTGTTGGGCACCTTCAAGTGCAGTGAACTGATAATCGTACCTTATTACTGCAGTAAAACACTCAACAGCACATGCACCTTGGAAAAAAAAAAAATAGGACTACTCGCGACAACACTACACAAATACAGGATCACAACACTCGGAAAAAAATGGAAATCCGGATGATTACCATTTAATGATGGATTTATTCTCCATTTTCTTGGCATTGAGAGCAGCACCGACACCACCACGCTCTTTGATGTCAAAGAAGTATAAGACGGAGCAGACCAACTGTAGAAGCAGCATGTGTCCCGGCATGTTGAGACACCTCCGGCAGCTCAGCACTGTTTGTGTTTGGTCTGAAGCTGCAACAGGATCTGAGGCCCAGGCTGGGGATGTCACTCTTCAACTGGGTCCCCTGGGATGTCCACCCATCCCGGCGATCTCCAGCCCCCCTGAGGAACCCTGAGAAGGGGAGGGGGAGGGGGACTGGGAGCGGCAGGGTCACTTCGCTGACTTTTTCTGTTCACCCTTGCGTTACCCCCAGCCAGCCTCATCGCGACACCCAACCCGTGAGAAGTCATGGTGCTCAAAGTGAAGGTCAAAGTGCCGAGGAGGACACAGCAAGGCTGCCTGATCAAAGTCCAACAACACCTCCGTGTCTGCTCTGGAAATTCAAGACTTGTTTTCAACTTGGTTCACTGAAAAAGAAATTGGACTAAACCCGTTTCTTTTTTCTTTATTTTAAAGATAGGACTGTGTTTTGTGTCCGATTAAGAGCTTAAACAATCTAAGCGAGTATCGTTTGATGCATAGCTGAAATAAACAATGTTGATGGGGAGAACAAATATAAAAAAAGGGGGAGAGAAAAATAAATGGGAGTCCCCATTCAAAAGGCCAAATACCTCAACATTTACATAATGTATAATCCACATTCCACATACTTTGACATATTTATCCGAGCCATTCAATGCACCTTGTTATTTTAGCATTCACGGCTTTTCCCAGATGCGGTTATGAATGACACTGCTGAAATGAGGGGAAATATTTTTTTTTCCACATTTAGCAGGAGTTTGTGAGTGTTTCATCTTATTGCTCAAATGACGGCGTTTTAATGCCGCAGCATTCATAACCCGTGCGTCTTATCACGGCTCCCCCCCCCAACACTTGATGGAATTTGCCATCGCACAATGGTTGGAAAATACACTTCAAAGGCAAGACGCATCTAATCTCCTCCACTCTGCACATTGCAAATTTGCTGTGATAATAAGATCCTGCCTTCCCAAGCGTTCTTAGGGATCTGAACCAAGGATGAGAATTTCATCTTCCCCTCTCTCTTTCTCTCTCTCCCGTTCCTTCCTATCTCGCTCGCTCTCACTGTGGCACTGCAGGGTGGGGGTGGGTGCTGCAGTTTGAGAGAATCTCCGCAACAGCAGTACTGCATATTTGTGGAACTCATCCCATCCTTATGTAAAAGCCCTATTTTACAGGTTTTATTCTATGCACGCACACACAACAGAGGAAGAGACACAACTGACAGCACAGCACAGTGACCTAGTTTCCATGTGGCCCAGAAAGATCAAGCATGACTCCCTCAGAATTGCTATGGGCACAAAAACCTGGTTCATCGCAGTCAGTCGGGCCAGTGCACATTGGCAAGCCGCCTACCTACCAATCGAGCCGCAAACGGGGGAGTCCTGGCTGCTTCAACGACAGCCTGCGACATGGAGGTGTGCCGCTCAGCTTCCCAAAAAAGAAAAAAAAACGCATCGCCAAAGTCGCGAAACAAGCGGGATAACCGACGAGAAAGAGGCTGCAGGTAAAGTTGCGCGTTGTGTTTAGTCTGACGGAGGGCAGGTTGAGGACAGGCTTGTCATCGTAGGCACAGCTGCAGGACATGCTGCAACACCCCCCCCCTCCCCCTCCGACCCCCGCTTCCAGCGCCCTACATACACCACTTCAACCCCCCCTCCCCCCCCCCAGGTTATCTGTACACATGGAGAAGGTTATGGATGGAGATTCTATCACAGAGAGCGCATTAGCACAACAAAGAGGTGTTTTAGAGAGAGGCCCGCCAGGATAATTAGCTGATCCCTTACCAAGATGCCATGTTCGATACAGAACAACATGCTAATGTGAAGACATAGTGTTGAGTGTTAAGGGAGGAGACGCAATTCGAGCCACAGCCATAAAATTATTTAAAAATTAAATAAATAAATCACTGTGAAATTGTGGCTTTCAACAACTAACTCATAACTTCAAGTTCAAAACTTTTATTCCTTAAAGGGACAGTCCAACGTTTAGGAAAAACACAGCAGATGAGAAGATCAATTATCAGTAGGGCTGTAACTCATGACTATTTTAATTGTAGATTAATCTATTAAATATTGAAATGAATAATCATTTTGGTGTTTGCTTCATAAGATGTAAAGGTGTAAAATGTTTATCACTGTTTCTCAAAGCTGAAGATGTAACCTAGAATGTCTTTTTTTTATTGTAAAGACCAACAGTCCACAACCCAAAGATTATCAGTTTACTATTACAGAAGACTGTAGAAAACAGAAAATAATCAGATTTGAGAACCAGAGAATTTGGACATTTTCTTCTTTAAAATGACTGAAATTGATTATCAAAATATTGGCGAATAAATGTTCTAGTCAATTAATTGACTAATTATTGCAGCTCTAATTTTCAGTAATAGATTCATAGAATTATACATCGGTCTGGGATGGATTAGCCTAGTTTAGCATGCCTGTTAGCTCCCAATAAAACCAGTATGGATACATTTTATGAGGGGTTTATTAGTATCAAAATCAATATTTAGGTTAATTATTAATCTATAATTTATTTAGGGTTTAAACAGTCAAGGACTGACCTGTAAGATACCACATTCTTGCTGCATTGTTAAGTGTTATAGCTTTCCTTTTAGCTGGGATAGATGTGTTAGCTACTGAATGAGGCTTTCCTTTGCTAATTTAGCAACATTTGAAATAAGTATTAGGCAATTAGGGCGAGGAAATATTTAAATATTATGAAATGAGGGTGTGTGATTGATCAGCCAGTGATCATAATTTGTTAATATGGGCTCAGTAAATATTTAATGCAGTGTATCTTTGCAACTTGACACCATTGAATTAATACCCTGTCATGCCTGAAGCTCTATGGTGAGCATTTTTGTGTCATATACAGTTACTGGAGCTTCTGTTTTCGTAGTGTAGCGTCTGCATCTGTATCGATAATCGTGTGTTCGTCCGACTTTGCGAGTTCGATTTCAGTCAAGCTAACTTACATGTACTTTAGCGAGACGGGTAACATTAGGAGCTGAATCTACTGAAATGTTCACTAACCTACAATGATCCTACCAAATAAATAATGAATAAGAATGAGAAGTCGAATCACATGGCAAAAAAAAAAGGTATAGAAGTAGAAGAGGTAGAAGTGAGATTGAGAAGGAAGACGTAGATGTATCCAGATGGAACGGTGCTTCATATTCAACTAGTGAGAGTGAATATGTTGTTAATGGCCGATCAGCTCTTGACTATGAAGAACAGGGGTGGGGTGAGGTTGTGTCAGCTGCAGGCTCGCTAGCTGATTGGAAACTCAAACTGATTGATGGTCCAATCAGTGAATTCTACTCTCCTAAATTGATCAGTAAATATCCTCAGTAACTATTGGCAACTCGTGTCCAGACAGAAATTCATTGTATGTAAATATTTAGTAAATGTACCAATAGTCATCCTTAAGAGGTTCTGGGATTTCGACAAAAAAAATAGTGATTTTTGAATTGGTCCATATCACCCAGCCAGTGGTAGAAGTTTTGAGGTACTTGTGCTTTACTTGAGTATTTCCATTTGATGCTACTTTATATTTCCACTCCACTACTTTTCTGCTTATACTTTCTACACTACCACATTAATCTGAAGATTTAGTTACTTCTCACATAAATATTTAACATAAACATAACAGTTTAATATTCTAACTCTTTAAACTGTCATTCTTTAATTTCTTTAACTTGTTACTTTGTGTAAAGATGCTGTAAAAATTATTAAAATGTGATACATTTATATACTGTATAATCTGTAATATCTTACTATTAATCTACACCAAGTATGCACCATTGGCTTCGATACAATATTATAATGCTCTCATGTGTTTTTCAGTGATAAAAACAAGTATACCACTGTATAATTAGAATTAGTACTTTTGATACTTTAACCACTTTTATGCTGACAACACTTCTGTTCTTTGACTTAACAATTTAATTCAGGACTTTTCCTTGTAATTATATATATATATATATATATTATATATATATATATATATATATATATTGTATTTTTGTATGAAAGTATTTATAGTAGCCAGCATTGTAACTGTAGCTTACTGGACAGACTGATACAGACATGACCATTTTTTCATCATTATTGAATCCGTTTCCATATACGTCACTATTTCCAAGATATACAGTGAGACATCCTGTAGTCTTATCATCTTGAGCACACATCTGCATGGCTCTTGATGGAGCGAGTGAAGCTGCTTCAGGTACGTGGAGGACACACAAAAAGCGGGCAGCTTCAGCATCCAAACATCCGCCCAGGTATCTGCTTTCATATCATCGGAGTCTTACTGGGAGGCAATCAGTGGCGGGGCAGTATTTTGTTAAGGCTAAACAAAAGGCTTGTGTGGCAGCGTGTTGCCTGAGCGTGGAGCGCTGCGTGTTATCCAGGTCACTGTGATCTAATCAGGTGTGAATGAAAGCACTTGGCAGCGCTCCAGGCCTCGCTATGCCGTCATCACTCAGGGGGACGGAAAACACACACGTACACACACACATATATACGCATACGTTTGTCTTACTAGGCTTGTGGGGACGTTTCAGCGCCAAAATTACTTCCATAAATTACGGCAGGACATGACTTTTTCATATATTGAACTGTAAGAGATCACTGGCTCCAGCACAGATGCGGACACTAGGACGATGATAAAATGACATTTGCATGTTGGAAAAACTTTAAACTCTTATATTTATCACTTATTTATCACCATAACCTGTTAAGTCTGCCTCTCACTTTAACCGTATTACCTAAATTGAGATACACGTTCATTCATTCCTTTAATAAGTTACAGTATTTCAAACAAAGTGCATCTGGCATTAGGGATGCAACCAAACAAGTTTGTAGATTTCGTAGATTAATTTGCCATTTTTTTTTATAGAAATCGAATAGAAAAGCAACACAATACTCATAATACATTGAAGAAGCAACCGATGAGAGTTTGGAATTTTGAATTTGCAAAAGACTTAAAACAATTGATTAAACAAGCTGACTATTCATTCATAAGCATCATCCAGAACAGGTCAATTATAGAGATGAAAGAATCAACTGTCAGCAGATATTTGAATCAGTAAATACTGATAATTGTCCAAGAATTACTTTTCTTTCAAAAGAAAACCTACTTAATCAGATTCTAATTTGTGAATATTCTGTTTTTTTTTTATTTGTTTTCTATGATATTAAATGTAGTATCATAGAATATTCATATTCTAACAAGTTGAGATAAGAGCAAGTAGTTAATACTGAAACAGCCTGTTTGAGGAATTACTCTTAATTACAAGTCACTATTTATTTCAGACAGTGGTGTGTAGCGTAATATATAACAAATCCATACTGGCCAACCCCAGCAGTTTAGATTCCAATAAAAAGGCACAAAACTCTCAGGATGTTGTTTTTTTTTTTTTTCTTCCTGAGCAGTGTCACCTAAACTCCGCCCAGAGCAGCAGCCATTCAATAGAGAAGCCCTCTACTTTCAATGGCCTGAGCTCGGACCAATCACAGCACCCCATGGCCCCCCTTCAGTCCCCGGATCTCCAGCCAATCGCGGCGGCTCTCGCCTCACACATGACTATGTGCTGCTGTCCGTCAACTGCCTCATATATAGTGCATGCAAGAAAATGTGGAGCAGTTCAATAACTTGCGTCGTAGCCAGGCTCTTGTGTGTATGTGTGTGCTTACGTTCACATATGTCTGTGTGTGTGTGTACGTGTGTGTGTGTTGGGGGGGGGGTGCATGCATGTGGGAATGCGTGTGCTTGTTTATCTATGTAGAAGCATGGGAGGGAGGGTGAAAGAGAGAAAGAGAGAGAGAGATTTGTAAGGCACTTGTATTTGCAAACTACTGGCTGAGTTCCCACTAGAGGCAGGGAGATCAGACTGAAAGACGTGTGTGTCAGGAGCGTGTATCCGCAAGAGTGTGTGTGTGTGTGTGTGTGTGTCTGGGAGAGAGACAGAGAGAGACAAGCAGACAGACAGACAGGGAGAGAGAGAGAGGGAGAGAGAGAGGGGGAACCCGTTCAACCCATTTCAGCAGCAACTTTTCAGCCGGTCTACATGAGGTTTTCACCCAGAATATGGAAGCTTTTTGCTCTTTTGTGTTTGATTTTTTTCTTTTTTAACCTACCACCCAGTCACCACGCTGCCAAACTTTTGGCCACGCTTCTAGGTAAGTATTTCAACTGCTCATCTTTTCATTTCCAACACCTCACCGATTCAACACTTGCTCTTCACCACTTTTCTCCCCCCCTCCTTCCACCCCCCCACCCCCCCTCCACATTATTCTAATTGTGTTTTACACTGGCGCACGACTCCTTTTAAAAAGGTGTTTATTCCATTCAAAAATGAATTTCAAAAAAAAAAAAAAAAAACTATTCCTAACAACTGCTGATGTGCTCAAACAAGTTTTTTTTCATTTTCTGTTAAGAGCGGGCAGAAAGGATTTTTTTTTTCTTTTTTTAAGTGTTCGGTACATCATTGTGCTCGTTACAGTTTGTCTAAAATGGTGTGTGTGTGTGTGAGAGAGAATCAGACAGAGGCTCTGTGTGTGGGAGAGTTTTGAAAAGGATATGTATGTATGTATGTATGGGAGAGGGAGCGAGAGCGAGCGAGAGGGGGAGAGAGAGAGAGAGATTGTGTGCAACGTACAAAGTGTGCCAAGTGTGAAAAGTGTGTGTCTGTGTGTGTGTGTGTGTGCGTGTGTTTTTTTTCTAAAGCTTGCTCTGTGGGAATGCGGACTGCGGTAGCCAGTGGCGATGTTTGACTGGGAGGAACTGAGCCAGACAGTAGACAAAAGCGAGCAGGGGCTGTCCAGACAGGGCAGGTCAGCCATTAGAGGCTGCAGCGGAGGGACAGGTCAGCCAGCTGCTGCTCCGCTCGGCGAGGGGAGGGGACGCCCCGCCTTCAGCGGTCAGGGCGAGGGGTTAGAGTTGCGGTTCGGGGGGTTAGGGGTGACCTATGCTTCACTTCACGAACGCCTCTCAAAAGTACTCACCTTGCATCTCGCCCCTCCCCCCACTTCTGAGAAACCCCCAGCATGCTTTGCAACGTCTAAGAGCAGGCAGATGAGGCATTGGTTAAATGGGCTAAAAATAATCCCCCCCCCCCTCCGCAGTATTGTTATAATCTTTCAGTTTGGAAATTTGTGCTTTTTGTTTTTCTTTAAAAGCGGATGAGGATTCCAAAATTTAAAAAAAAAAAAAATTCACACCCCCCCCCAAAAAAAAAAAAAAAAGCTGATGAATGACTTGCTAAAGTCAAGGAAAACTACTAATGTGAAAGGGGGCAAATTGCAGCATAGGAAGTGTAACTAAACGTAGGAGGTGGTTAAATATAGACCGCAACAAAAGAGGAAGAATAGGAGAGACAGTAATTTTCACAAGAGGTTGTTTTTTTCTATTCCCTTTTTTTTCGTTTGGTTTTTCCCCCGCCCGCTCACATGGGGGGTCGTCGGGTTTGGAATGTATTTTGCGACAGGAAATACTGGCCGTCCCGATGTATTTTTTTTTTGGTGTGTGTGTCCTGCTCTGCTTTTGTCCAAAGCTCTTAATCCACCGCAAAAAAAAAAAAAAAAAAAGCTGAGTGCGTGAGGGAGTAGCAACAACCGAGAAAAACATTGTCCTGGATCACAGATGTACAGCGTGGCCGCTTCTGCTGCTGTAGCCTTCAAAAAAAAAAAAAAAAACGGATTCACAGGCAGCACGAAGGCTTAACACCTGGACATAAAAACAACTCACACAAATAAGTCCCGATTGATCTCTGAATACTGATGATGACAAGGAAAAGCTCTTTGATGTTTACACACAGCTGCTATAGAGGAATTTAGAAAAAAAAACAAGTGTCAACATTTTAGGTCACGTATTCGGATTTAAAAAAAAAAAAAAAAAGATTCTAGCTGAGGTCTGGAAAACATTAATTTACAAAGACTGTGTGTGTGTGTGTGTGTGTGTGTGTGTGTGTGTGTGTGTGTGTGTGTGTGTGTGTGTGTAGTACATCTGAGGCTCTCAGACTGAACGCAGCATACGGCTCACTCTCTGAAATGCCTGTACATGTAGAGTCTTGTTACCCAGATACAAATCTCAGCCCGAAAATCGCAGCCGAAGTCGTACGCTCCATAACCAGCGAGCGTTCAACACAGAGTCGTTTCAGCGAGGAGGCCGCTGCTCAAACACAGGCCCCCACTCTATTCACTTAAGCCTGCATGTGACCTCCATGTGTTGTTGTCGCTAAATGATGAGAAAAAAAAAAGAGAAAAAAAAAAAGACACCCTTTAGGAAATTAGCACAAACTTTTGCCGGTTCAAGGATTACAGGTAGCCAAAGTCCGTTGTTGACTTAATGATAACACTTGTGCTCTGGTAGCGAACTTGATTGTTTTTGTCCCTAAAATGGCTTCACGAGGCATTTTGGGAAACCTTGATGGTTTTGTGAAGTCCCGGCATCACTTGTTGATCGGATATTACCCCCCCAGTCATTTTGGAGAAGGTGGCAGTTGTGTAAATGGCTCCTGTGACCCCCCCCCCCCCCCCGTCCCTCCCGGCAGCCTGGCCTGGCCTCAGCTGAGGTCTGGATGGACTTTGGTCGCGGGCTCGGAGCTCCATAAGCCCCCTCTGCATCCCTTGCTCCCTCCCGGGGCCTGTGTGTACCTGGATTTGAATAGAAACCAGACAGTGATGCCTCCCCCCCCACCCACTCGCCCAGCAAGCACCCCTCCCTCCTCCTCTGTCACCGCTCCCGCGCGGGACAATGAGGATTTGTTAGTGCTCAGCCGCAAGCCTGCTGACACAAAGCGTATAGCCTCCCGGTCCCCCGGCCCGAGAGTGTAGCAAGCCCAAGCGCAGGCGGGCAGGCCACCAGCAGGGGGGCCCCGGGGTGGGAGGGTTGAGGGTGGACGGGTGAGTGCGGGGTGGGGAGGTGGGGGCAGTTTGCAGGGGTGGGATTAGCAGACAAGAGCTCTGGGGTTGGGGGGATGGGGTCTGAAATGAACAGGAAATTACTGCCTTTGATGAGGCAGAGGCAGATTCGCACAAGGCTGAACTCCTCTGGGCCTCTTCCCCCGGCCATAAAAAAAAAAAAAGAAAAAAAACCTGTTTGAGCAGAAAATGTCAAAACACTTCAAGGCCCCCATGTGTCACCTCCCTCTGGCTAGGATGGAGCTGTTAAGTCCATACACAGGTGCTAAGCAAACACTCGCAAAAGTTTGCAGCCCCCCCCCCCCGCCACCATCACGACCTACCTCTGTTACTTCGCGCAACCCCCCGCCCCCTCTTCCAGCCTTCGCCTTCCCTTCCTTTTCCTCCCCTTCAGACGCCAGCCCCTGACCATGTCATGGAAATCCTATTAAGCGCTAGCGTCCTGCCGACCCATTTTCACCCACTGCAAAAAAAAAAAAAAAAAAAAAAAAAAAAAACCGAACAGGACTCAGTCCGTATCGCACTGCAGGGGAAGCCACAGACACCCCCCCCCTCCCCGACATTTAAATTTAGCCGTCTGCATAAATATTTCAAACCCCCATGAAGGCGTGGAAAATATTGTAAATATACTTCTCACACGTTACATCAAAGTGAGAAAGAGCAGCGATGGGAAGATAAGTGAGAGTGTAAAATCTGGATTTTTCATGCTTTCAATGAATTGTAGTTTTGACTCTGTTATGGTTTCGCCAGTTTGGCCCAAAAAATACATGCAAGACCTTTTAGCTCGAAGCAGGAAGAGGGGGCACCATACTTTTTTAAAATAACTTTTCCTTAATTTTTTGGTTTTATTTATTTATTTATTATTTTTTTTTTTTTCAGGATTGCCCCCCCGTCTTTCAAAAATCAAATTACAATTCAACGTCGTACAAGGGAATCGCATTCTTTCCACCGACGCCCACTAAATTTCGATGTCATGCCTTCCGATCGAGAAACTCTCTTCGTGCCATGTGTGTGTTTGCGTTCCTGAGCGTGAGGGGAGATGGTAATGTGTGTTCAGTGAATATCAGGGTCGATTAGAGAGTCTCGTCTGGTCGGGCTACAGCAGATTAGACAGGCGAAGCAGATACAGGCCGCGGGGCTGGTCGTCTGGCGCTCTGACCCACATTGCTCTGATGTGCACGTCACTTCCCATTATGCTGACGATTGGACGCCGCGTCAGCTGAGCTCGCTGTGATCTGCGTACCCTCCCCCGCAGGGTGAGGCCTCGCTCCCCCACCCCCCGCCCCGCGACCCCGTGTCACACGCCAACCTTGGCCGTCCCCGCTGCCCGTCCTTACAGGAAGTGTCGGATGAGTCACAGCGAGGCGTCGGTCCAGACTGTGTGGGCAGTGGATTTGGCACGCCAGCAGAATTGTTGCCCTTGATGCTAATATACTAATATCCAAGCTTCAGGATGTCAAGTCAAATAAGTAAAAGCTTGGGACAGAGCATCTTCTGTGCTTTATTTTTAGCCAAAAGCAGCATGTAACTAAATTAATACAAGCTTTCCGCATTAGGGGCTGTCCGCAACCAAATATTGAGATCAACCAGCTTAGAAAAGAAGAAAAAAAAAAAAAAGTGCCAGCAGTACGCGTCAGATGGTTTTAATATCAACCGCCTGTATGTCCTTGTCTCTTCAAGTGAAGCAATTCCTCAGGTTTGTCAAGCAGGTTCAAGTGGCCATGATGGACTGTCTGATTTTTTTTTCCCCCATTTGCAGCCGAAAATGTGTTGGGTTTTTTTTTTACCCCCTCAGTCTTTTACATCGCCACTTCGGCAGGTGATGACGAATGGGAGTCGAGGTCAAAGTGCACAGCTTTTACGAATCACAAGATTGAGTTTGATCTCTTGAATCTGAAAAAGAAAAAAAAAAAAAACGCTTGGACCAAAAGAAATACATGTACACCGGCACGGTTATTGGTGCTGCCTGTGCACGCATGCTTGTGTGTATAATGCGCAAGAGGCCTCGGTGGCGGTTGTGCAGCTGGCTGACAGAGACAGGTCTGTTTGCAGGGCTGCCTGAAAGATAATTGGCAGCTATGGAGTGAAAAGCGGGCTCAGCAACAGATAAGGGCCGTGTGGAAAGCTCCATAATCAGCACGGATTAGCAAATGATAAATCATGGGTTCACACAAGTATGCTGTCACTGCTGGAAGAGCCGGAGAGAGAGAAAGGGAGAGAGGTAGGAGAGGAGAGATACGGAAAGAGCGGGATGGAGAGCGCGTGCGAGAGGAAGAGAGGAGAGCAAATTGTAGGGAAGACGTGGATGTTTTTGCTGTAATTCAAAAGAAAAACACAATAATACCATCGAGCAGGTCAGCAGGAGAGGCAGGCGGAGAGGAGGGGGGGGGGGTGAAAAAGAGAGGAAAAAAATTAAAAGCTCTGCCAACACTCTGGCTAATACAATCTTCTGCCTGTCAGATTACCTTCTTTAATCCAGAAAGGTTTAATGCCTCTTAGAAATCTGAAAGGAGACATGAATTCAGCAGAGATTTTCCTCGTGCGAGAGGAGGAAGAAGGTGCCGGGGGAGGAGGGTTAAGTCTCTGAGTGACTCTCCAAAGCACTGGCCTCAACAACTCTACTGCACAGTCGTCAGACAGTTATGCGGAGGATCAGCCAATTCGAGCCGCCGCAACGCTCGGCTTGAAACGTCGCCGACTTTTACCGCAGTCTTAGTCTGCTGCCGGGTGGCACACATTTATTCATCTCTATAAATATCAGTCATGAGCTCCCTGGGTTTTTTTTTTTTTGTTGTTGTTTTTTGTTTTTTTTATCCGCAGCAGATTGAACGGTCGCCTGTCTTTCCTAAATACAGTAGGACAAAAAAGATGAGCTTAACTTTGGCTTAGACGGAGCTGATTAGGTCAACATAGCACAAAGCACGCTGCGGCGTATTAAGGACACGCCGTTCCTGCTCGTGCGACGTAGCGACACCGCTCTGCTACGGGGGGGGGGGGGACCGCGACGCTTTGTAATGTTCATCACCGAAATAAAAGAAAAAAAAAAAAGAAAAGAAAAATGACCTCTTTAATATAGTAGGTTTAGCGAGGAAATAAAGCCAGTATTAGTGGCTTTGATTCCAACCAAAACTAATGATTTAAGGCGATACTATACTGTAACTCATCACACGAGAAAAACAGCAATATATATATATCCTGTAAAAAAAATTCTATATCTCCCATAGTCTTTGTGCGTATTTTACTGCATTGGTGGCTGCTGTAGGATTATTTTTCCTGGTATAGGAGCTAAATTTGAACTGAAATGAGGCGTTTCACCTCCTTCCGACAACTTGCTCATATTCCTCCGCTTTTTCGGCTCAGTTTTTTTTTTTTTTTTGCAAAACGCATCAGCAACGTGATTTGGGTCCGCGCCGTGTGTTTTGGCCATATGTGCGGTGGCGCAGGCGGCATCTGGGAGAGGGAATAAAGGTCGATCGGTATCCAGGTCATTCCCATGCTGGCTCACCCTGCTGGCTCCCGCTGATAACAGATATGTGAAATCGGAATTGCCGCTTGTGATTTGCACTCCCCTCGCCTCCCTGCCCTGTGCTATTTGGAAAATCTTCTTGGTGCGAGGCTTCCCTGCTTTGTGGGTGGAAGAGATGGGATGGGAGGGGGGGCGGGGGAGCGGTTGGTGTTTTTAAGATGATGATCCTCATCGTGGCAACGGCCCGGTTGCCCGTCCCTCGCCGTATATTTCTGCAGTCCGATGATGCGGTGGGCCGAGCAAACAAGGGGAACTCGGAGCCCCGTTGCTTGCCTGCCGCCGCATTGCGTCGCCGTGACAGATTTGGAAAAAAAAAAAAAAAAAAAAAACTTTGTATAACCTTTTGTTTGCATTTCTTAAGCGGACATTTGTATACTCTTTGGCGAGATAATGACTCAAGTAAGGCCCTGAAATTCAAAACTCAACACACGTTAGAGTTTCCCGATTAACGAATAATGATAGTCAGTGGGAGAATTTTTTTTGGGGGGGGGGGTGGTGGTGAGCTTTGACAATAGGGCTGTGAATCTGACCTAGGGATAAAGTCTGTGGAAGATAAAAACATTTTTTTTAAAAAGTGGCAGCAGGCTCTGGAGAGTTGTTACGGTTAAATCCAGAAGACAACCACAAAGGGCTCTCTCATCCCGCTTTGTTAGAGATCCTCAAAACTGCTGCGAAAAAATAGCCCGGGATACATATTCATCAGCCTCAACCGCTCATGACTGAAATGAGCTTTGGAGGAGAGAGAGATAGAGGAGTGTGACATACAGTGCAGTTCTCTCAGCCATGCTGCGGGGCTGGATAAGTCAACTAGAGCCAGGCTGACGTGATGTGATCAAGTGCATCACCGCTGGGTTCAAAGGTGCACAGAGAGAGAGAGAGAGAGAGAGAGAGAGGGAGGGAGAGAAACGACGAGAGACGAGGAGAAAAACAGGGGCATCAATCAACGGTGAGAAGGGTGAGGGATACTGGCTGCTGTGAGAAGGAGGCAAGGGGGGGGTTGAAGGTAAGTTCGTAAGCAGACGGACGGTATGTCACCGTCATGAGAGAGAGAGAGAGCCACGGGGTTAATGCTGAGAAACTCTGGCAGCAGAGATAGGAGCTTGGCTACCATTAAGGTTGCAGATGAAACCCCTAGAGCCTTGGCAGCGTGATCCGCGGCACGTGGCGGCGGCGGGGTGCTTCTGGAAACGGCTTGGCACGCCGCCTGAAGTAGTCTCTGCTCACTGGGAGCCAAGGACTGGCCCTGACCACTGCTGCCAATACCCAGGTTGCGCCAGTGTGGCTTTTTTTGTAATAGTTTCCAATCATCTTTTACACTGCTTCAAGATCCAAAACAATGTCCAAACTTTGAATTCAAGTTCTGGAGAGTTGTTTGTTTTTTTGTTTTTTTTCTGTCAATATTTTAGCATCTTAGAAAATGATTAAAAAGGGGATTAAATCCAGCTTTCCATGATGCACACTGTGTGACCGCAGTAACCCTGTTTGGAGTTCGGCAACCTTTTGTCGCATGACATCCTTCCCTGGCGACAAAAAACAGGTATTTCATTTCCCCCCTGCTCCCTTTCTTGAATTTTTATTCTGGTCACGGTACTAGCTGCTTATGCTAACCTAAGTCACAGAAGTGCATCGAAACAATCTCCAGAGGTTAGTTCTATTGTAAAGTGACATTAAGTGTCATATTAGAGATAAACGCTGATATGTTGCTGCTCTGCCGCCTATTTATTGACTTCTGTATTTAACATCAGCTCCTGTTGACTCAGAGACCGCTCCGCTCCGCCAAATGTGGGACAACAAACTCGGCTGTGTGACGGCTAAAATATGGTATGCCGCGACCCCCGCTGCAACGCTAAATCTCATTATAAACTTCTTAATTCAAGCAGATATTAAAAACGTCTAATCTGACTTAAAGCCTGTTTTGTGACTGACACAGCAATTAAGGCATATTTGTTGAA
The DNA here is from genome assembly GCA_030544235.1 of Lepturacanthus savala. Classification (NCBI taxonomy): domain Eukaryota; kingdom Metazoa; phylum Chordata; class Actinopteri; order Scombriformes; family Trichiuridae; genus Lepturacanthus; species Lepturacanthus savala. The sequence continues at coordinate 13,166,017 of CM060473.1, forward strand.
ATTGATTGAGTTTGCCCACGAAGAGGATCACTAGCGCAGGGGGTGCGCTGGTGACTTTAGTGATTTAATCTCTCCGCGCACTTCCATTAGGAGACGTCTGGCAGTGTCAGTGGATTGTATAATAATAATTGTCAAAAGGCATGATGGGGATGGGAAAGTGTGTGTGAGAGCATATGGTGGCAGCCTCCCAGCCTGAGTATTTTTGAACAGGCATGTAAGCTATGCTGGGAGTGTCAAGTTAACTGTGAGCACATATGAGTCCAACATTTGTCGGGGCGCATGGGGGAGAAATGGACAGATATTCAGCAAGATCTGAATGTCTTAAAGGTGAGAAACGGATGCTGGGTGACTCCCATTATGACGGGTCTGTTTGTCATCGCATCTAAGATTCTGTAAAAGGAATGTCACGGATGTCATCATGAATTAACTGGAAACAGGAGGCGGTTTGATACTGTAAGAGGCCTGGTGACTGAAACAGCCCGGATGTGGAGGCTGGGAGATTCGTCGGGTTGATAGAGTCACCTTGCACTTCCCAAGAACACTTCTGAATCACATGTTTTTTCATTTCCTGGTTTTTCCCCAAAACCCTAACCAAGCCTTCGGTGTCTAACCTTAACCCTAGAGAAAGAGGAACGCATGTACACCACTGATTTCTTGTTCCTAAGGCACAAACTGAAATCCCCCAGCGTTTCTAGTATGAGAATAGATTCCCACATGGACCACGTCTTCGAGGTCCTGTCTCGCCTTATCCTGGAAACAGGCTAAACGCTAAAATTGGAAGAGCCTACTGTAGCTGACATGTACAATATTACTGACTCGAGAAAATAAATAAATAAATTGTGCGGGTTTTGCTGAATTCTCTGCATCTGTGTTGCGTTGGCCTGGTTTCAGGCGAGCACGGAGTTCTGGCTGCCGACCAGCCAGCTATGCAGGCAACACGACAGAGTACACTGTGTGCTTCTCATTGTCCAACCCCTGGAATGTGCTGACGACGCAGGGTTCACACTGGTTCAGTCACACTGTTGCACTCTTCACTCGGGCCCTGTCAGGCTCTCATGCTCGCCCCGACTATTTTTACACGCTATACTTTTTGCGAGTTTTGTCAGTTATGCAAAGTTTCTGGGGACCGCGCCAGCATTGGAATTCTAAAAGAACCGCACCCCCCCCCCCCTCCACACACACACACACACCCCCACCCCTGATGCGGAAATGCGGCCCCGCCCCAAACCGATGAATAAATCAGCATGCAGGGAGTTAAACATATATTTCCCATAAGTTCTTCCCTTGGAAGGAGAACGGAAGTCGGATGAAGAGAAAAAAAAAGGAGGGGGGTAAAGGAAAGGGAGAGATATTTGAGAATGAAAAAAAAAGCCTCTGTGTGTCTCGGGCGTACAGCCAAGGAGTACAAGTGCCAAGAGGGGAAGCCATTGAAGCCAGAGCCAGAGAAACTGAAAAAACTATTACTTCCCACCTTGTCTGCTGGTGGAAACATAGAGGAAAAATTAGGAAAAGAGAGAATGTATTTGTCTCAAAGAAAAAGAGGTAAGCAGGCATTTACATTTCTAAGAGATAAGAAAAAACTGTGGGAAAATGAACATAGGACCATAGTTTGCACATTGAAGCTGGAAAATCTATGTAAAACAAAAGTTTGGTTATTTAGATTTGAGGTGAAGATTTTGGATGGATGGATCCAACTAATTAACAGGAAAATTTAGGAACAGGCAAATAATTATTGGAGCACATAAAATAAAAAAAAAAAAATGTTTCAGTATAATTGTGTGGTAATAATGACGTCTCCTTTGTGGTCAGTGAACTGTGTCAAAGCAGGAAAAAGTGAATTGTACCTCACTCTTCCCAAAGTGATCATTCATTATGCAGAACGCAAAGGAAAAAAAAAAAAAAAAGGAGTGCGCCGCTCCTTTTCTGAAAGCCTGCGGTGGCGTGGAGAACACATGCGGGGGGAAAAAAAAAAGAAAAGTCTGCAGATCCAATTCTCTCATTTTCCATCTGATTGATCTAGCAGAACACAAAAAATTCTGCCAAAGCTGCGACAAATCTCCCTACAATGGGTTGCATCACACATCCACTACCTGCCTACAAGGTTTCGCTACCCTTCCAAATCAAAACTCCAAGCAATGTTTACACGCCAAAAATTTGCGGTTGGAAAAAAAAGAAAGGAAAAGGAGGATGCAGAACAAACAAACAAAAAAAAGAATAAAAAAACACCGTGGTCCCAAGTCTCTTCTTCTGTGCTGAGGGAAGCGGGCAAAAACCAGAGGGAGAGAGAGAAAAGAAGACCAGAGACAGACAGACAGACAGAGCATTAATAAAACATGACTGCATGATTTTTCCAACCTCAAAGAGGCGAACACAGGAAGGCGCACTCCCAGAGCAGTAGCTGAGGTTCAGCACAGGGTAAAGAGAACAGTAATCTTTAACTAGCTCAACACTGCAGTGCACTAGTTTAAGCTGTGGGGCACAACTGCGTTCTCTTGATCACACTTATACCAATCCGCCTCCTTTCCAGCCCGACTGACTGTGTTCTGTCCTTTTATTTATGCCATTTCTGATCCCCTCCCTCCCCTCCCCTCCATTCCTTATTTTTGTTCCTCTTCTCACTGCAGGCTGGAGCAGACAGATGAGAAGCGTGTTCAGAGTTCTGCAGAAGGTGAGGATGATGACAACCACGATGGCGTTCGCTTGCGTCTGCGGGGGCGGGGGTTTGGGGGGAAAGCGGGGGGAAGCTATTTTAGGAAAACCCAAAACCTTTTTTTTTTTTTTGCATCACTGCCTTCTACTCGCTCCTGCTGGCTTCCCAATCGACGTAACATGAACCTCGCGCCAACATGGGTGGTAACACGCTTTGGCATGGAGTTGGTTGGTGCAGGCCAAGAGCAACACGCACCGATATACAGTACACACACACACGATTGTGATACTCACAACACAGCTACATCTAACCTAGTCTTTCTAGGTGACATTAGCATTACAGAATTAGCATTTTTCCATCATTTCTTTTTTTTTTTTTTTTTTTTTTACAGTCTGCTGACAGCTGAGGTGGACGTATGAATCACTGACACCATAACAGGCTTACAGAGAAACAAAACACATGTTTAAATTTGAATTGCAGACATTTTTAAATACATGTGGTTTAGATGGAGACCGACGAGCGCAGACAAGTGTTTCTGTGATTTTCCACTTGTCTGAGTCGAACTGCAGTGACATAAGAAAGGCTGAAGACCAATTAAAATAAACTCTTTTTTTTTGTGTTTTGTTTTTGTGACGCGCATGTTGCATGTGTTGCTTTTCTCTGCCGATCGAACAGCAAGATACGAAGAGTGCTTTCCGGGCGCCTGCAGTGAACATTCAACGCTGTCGGTGAGTTTGAGCTCTGACCAAAACCATCGACCGTTGACTGTACCCTGAGGGACGCCACAGCGCACACGCACACCGGCGCCAGGGAACCATACACGACGAGGCATTCCGGTTCCGTCGCTGGGACCGAATCCGTGACCTTCGGCTGGTCAGAGACACAACAGCGGCGTGCTTGTGACGCGGGAGGCGTTCACTATTAAGGCTGCAATAAACATTCATTGCTGTCGGTGGGTTTACATGAGAAAGACTCACTGATCAATGAATGCAGACTGCGGTTCAATCACCCCAGTGACCACACATCAGGACAAACAACAACAACAACAACAACCCACGTGTACGACAAGAATCTCCACACAACACGCTAACGGTAATGTGGAGGATGGAGGTAAACCAAAGCTTCGTGTGGTTTCTAATAATAACAAGACCTGAAACTCTCACATTGCTGCACAGCTTTTAAATATGAGCTTGCTGACTTTAGTGAGGATGTGTTGGCGTTGAAGTAGAAGTTAGGCTTTAAGGAGAAAGTTTTCATATATTAAGAAAAACACATGTATTTTTTAGTTTTCAGTAGAACTACTTTCCACCAGAAAATTGTTCCAAAGAAAACCGCTCACTGTTTCTGGAAAGAATCGTCGTTGCTTTTGAGTCTCGTCTTGGTGCGCGTGAAATCGGGCGAATAGTGGTTTTGCCCCATTTGAGAAACACTATGAAACATCACAGGGACTGAGGAAATCATCATGTTCACGTCATGTTTGTGTTTATTGTCGTGAGCTACTTTATTGATGTGCGGTGATGCAGATCTAAGTGGGGATTGATTGAATAGAGTTACCGTTCGTATTACCGCGCAACAATAACTCAACACGGACATGCCTCTAGTTCGATGTAAATAATGACCTAATTAAAGTGCATCAATTTGGACAGGATCCAAAGGCCATCAACAAACTGAGTGAATTGTTTTTCTAAATACTATGGACAAAGATGTTAACTCCTTTGGATAGATATTGATAAAATACTGACACATTAAGGGAGGCAGCTACACGGGGTCTGAATCTCTTCCATCCATTCAACAGAGTTGATACGATGCTGAAAATGTTTTTTACTCTGCATAATTTAATGTTTTCAACCTGCTCTCCTTTCAGACAGCCCTTTTATGATCATGACGGGCGTCTCAGCGGACAGTCCACTCCGAAGCAAGGAGGGCTGAGTTGATGTTGTTAATGTTGTTAACGTTTCCACTTCACTTGGGCCGAAAAACCATCGACCGCAACAAATGTGTGAAACAAACTGGAAAATCCCATCGACTGTAATGCAAGAAGCGACTGTTCATGTCAGATTGTTATTCCGTGACCTACAATTCCCAAACTTTCCGAGGGGGTTCCCTCTGGCCTCGGAATTCCTGGAATATGATTGGAGTTGGGAGATATCGTGTAATAATAATAAACTTTATTTGCTTTATAAGAATAAACGTTATAATAAGAATTATTATTGTTACTAGTTTTATTATTACACCACCTCTCCAAACTCCAATAATATTCCAGGAATTCCAAGGCCAGATGGATTCCTGCCAAGGACACTTTTAAAGACAGACAAGCTGCTGCGGGGGTTGAGCCTGGGACATTTGTAATTACAGGACGGTCATCCCAATGTACTGTAACTAAAAATGTAACAGAGGTGAAACCGAGACACGCGGAATTCTGTCTTCAAATCAACCTATTGAATATATATATATATATATATATATATATATATATATATATATATATATATATATATATATATATATATATATATATATATATAAATATAAACACACAGACACACTTTTTTCCTCTAAGTGAAACCGTCTGTACCCATGATTCTTGGAAAGTTAATCAGCCTCATAACTCCATTTCAGTATGTTCAGTATGTAACTGGAGGAGATATAGGCATATGGAAATAATCTTGCGGTAATTGCCCTGTAAGGTTATGTTAACATGCTGGGAAATTTCAAACACATTGACGTCTCGCAGGCAGAGCGGAGCCTGAGAGCATGTTCTCCCGCTTGTTTACAGTGGAAAAGTGTCGGAGGGGACAATGAGAAGCAGCCTGGGTCACTTCTTGTCTTTCAACTGTCTCCACGAAGATCAATCTAACGCGATATCGCCGGGGAGCTTCGCATACGCAGACGAGTCCATCCTGAGGCCTCGACATGAAAATAGGCATCTTAAGCTGTAAAAAAAAAAAAAATCGGTCTAATACAATAACAATTAATATGGTTTTCAAAATTCTAATTTGGGGATTTTATCAAGGATGTTTGGATTGATTTTCCAGTAATTTGTGTAAATTAGTACAACGACAAACACGGGAACCAAGATTTTCAGACAATTATTTTTCTACAAATCAGATTATATTTGTGTTTCTTTTAAAACACAGCTAAAACAGTTTCTATAAAATAAAGACCCAGAAAGCAGATTAAAAAGAATTTGTGATACTATACTGATTTTAAGGATTAATCTGAAAATAAATAACTTTAATATCGGAGAGCGCGGTAAAGCGGTACATTTACAGACGCCTGTATGCAGTGGACGGATACATTTAGGGCCACACAAAAGTCTGCTTGTTTATCCCTGTGGTCGAGCTTTGTCATCACACACTGAAGTTATAGGCACTGACACTGGGAACAGTGTGACCCACTTCTCCCTGACCTGGAAACACTCCGCAGGCTGACCCCGAGTCTAACGCCAATGTGAGTTGCATCAAGCGAGTGAGGGGGAAAAAAAAGGAGAAAAAAAAAGGGACATTGGGCCAAATCTAGGCTAATCATGAATTTTTAAAGGCTAAAATGATAAGAGAGCGCAGGGGTCAGCACTGCTAGCAGCTCTCCAAACACTCTGCGTGGCACTCTTGCCATGTTCCAAGTGCAAAAAAAAAAGAAAAAATGACTGGGGCACCCATGGGAGAAGAAAAGAGAAATCAAGTGAAAGAAAAAGGACTACTACTAGTATTGTTTCATTTTTCACCAGCCTGTTCAAGACATCCACTTGAGTCAAACACAGGAAACTAACATACTGAAATCCACTTTCACGAGAGAGAGGGGGAGAGAGAGAGAGAGAGAGAGAGAGAGAGAGAGAGAGAGAGAGAACGGCAGAAAAGGAACAAAGGAGCGATCTAACGCAGCGTCAAGTGTTTGACTCCTTTGCTGTGGAGCGTGTAGGGAATATTCGTGATTTTGAGTGACTTTTGGACACAGCCATATACAATTAGCCTAGTTATGTGAGGACAAAGGAAAGGCATTTGCTGGGCTTCGGCCAAGTAGTTCCATATGGGTGTTGAGTTCACTGGGTTCCAGGTGGCATGTGGGAGTATACATCACATGCGGTTCAAGAAAGGATCTACTGCCCCCTGCTGGTGGCTGATGTGTAATGCTGCAGGAGGCCTGAGAAGGAGGGTTTTTTTTGTTTTTATTGTGTTTTCACAAATCAATCTTTTAATATGGCAAAGGATCTGATTCCCGAACATAATTCGATAAAAAAAAATATTCTTTAGCGCTTAAATATAAATAGCCATGTAATACTACACGTATTGCTTCTCTAATTATCCAATTAGACATTTATACATAATATTTCATGCCTCATGTGTGGATTTAACCCCTGGGAGATACCGGTTAAACTGTACAGAAGTGAAAGTATAACTGTATGAAGCTGAACAGTGAAAATCCTCAGAGTGGGGGAGGTGGGCAAAGTTGAGAAGAGAAAGTTCCGTTCTTGTGTTGGAATAGGCAGCTGGTAATGATTAACCATGGAACAGAGGTAGTCACCAAAAGAACTTTGATAACCCCTCTGACGACCCGCTCTGCAGCTATTGGTCAGCTGTGTGCTGGGACTAAACAGAAAGAGAGAGAGGGGGGAGGGAAGAGTTTGAACCCGGCGACAGAGCCAGGTCATCTGAGAGGTGATCGGAGGAGGAGCCATGGGGGGCAAAACATGTCCAGAAACGCGTTACAAAACATCTAAAATCGGAAGGATGTGTTGCCCTCGGTTATTTATCATTGGAATAGATGTAGAGACAAGAGACACAGGCCTGAACATTGAAAACATGATAGAAAAAATTATAAATAATTGATCCAAATGGATGTATGGGCGATGTGTTGTAGCTGTGGCTTTTATGGACTCTGGTGTTTTACCACCGTCCCCAAAGAGCTACATCTGTGCCTGGGACACTCCGCTCTTATATGTTTATAACCCTATGAACCAATCAATCCCTAGTAAAAATGACCATCTGGTAGAGCTCATGAATATGGCGACGCATGCTCCAAGTTTAGGGGGAAAGATTCATTTGAAGGGTTGAGAGTGGGGAGGAAAAAAAAAAAAAAACACTTGAGATATGCGAGTTGACGTTAGGGCTTCATCTACGGGGCTAGTGTTGAAAACAGCTGTTGCTAACTCAGCTATTTGGCCCCTGACCTGGGTTTTTTTGGTCACTGAATGGGGGTCTCTGAATTCCCACCCCTGTCAGAGCATTTACAAGCCTGAGGAGCCCGGCCTCAGCCCCCCTTGACCCCGGTGTCACCCCTTGCCCAGTGCGTGCACCGGGGCATCCTGGGAGGAGAATAGGGCCAAGCAGAGAGCGAGGGAGAAGCCGCGGCTGCGAGCCCACCTCGTCAAGTTTACAACCCAATCAGCCTCGGCCTCATAAATCCGCGCCTCCTCCTGCAGTATGCAACAATGCAGGCCATTCACTGTGTGCACAGGTTTAATAGTTCCTCTCCGGCTTCCTTCCACTTCTTAGCCGCCGCCCCCCTGCCCATATCCCCCCCATCCCACAGTCTTTCTCCTCCTGCAGGTTTATAGGAGGGGAGCGATGAGAAAGGCCGGAGAGGAGCAGCACACAATCAGGTCAGCGCAGAGTCACGGCGAGGTCAGCGGTTTCTGAACTGTGTCCGACCTCTGACCCCTCCACGGTGCCACCTGGTGCTGCGATGGCAGCCAGGGGAGGCCCTGGTGAACTTCGCCTGAACCTGGACCTTAACATTGGACCATCGCCTCACCCCCTCCCTGCCCCTTTTTTGCTCCTCTCAGTTTCCTCCTGGGAGGAAAAACATTTCTGACATTTTTACGTCGCGTGTTTAAAGGTTTGCGGCGTCCTGCGCCGCGCAGAGGGAAACTGAGGAAATACTCACCGATATGCTCAACAAATAACAGAAACAGTTTTTTGCCACAGCAAGAAACAATGATGCTTCCTATCACTGATCAGCTGCTTTTAATCATTTCATTTTTACCTGGATTTTACTTCACAACATTTTCCAGACTGTTCATTGCTAAAAAGCCAAGGGTCAGAGCTAATGAAAGAGACACCTCCATTATTATTGAGTTCATACTACCCTCTTGTGGATTTGTCAGGAAATGATAACCTATTCAGTAAACTTATGGTGCCCTATTTTACCACTAGATGGAGCTCTCTGTCTAATGATTTCATTCACAGGGACTAAACCGGCCCACAAATGCTACACAGGATTCAGTGAGTGACGAATGAAGTGGATACATACTGTAAAATCCTTTTTCACAGCAACAACCAAACACACAATCATTTACAGACAAGTACACGAAGAGTTTGAACTTAAATGGTTAAGAGAAGATATGAAGAGATTTGTTTTCTTTTGTTACTGTCTCTGTTGATTTTGCCTTTTTGCTGTTGGCCATTTTACACTTGGGTTTTAAGAAAGAATGTATTCTTTTATATAATTTTGATTTTTATATTATAATATGACATTGTAAGCATGGGGCAGAACCTCATAAACATCACTTCTTTCTGTGCCTTCTCAAACTTATTGTGAGAATAAACTTTTTAATTTCACGAAAATGGAAATCTGTGTGTTATTTCATTTTTTTATGTTGGATGTGTTAAAAATAAATAAAGGTAAATGAAGATCAAATCAAAGCCGACATTTTGACCTGTGTTACTAATAGCATTAACTCTGTCCTATTCAAGTCTTGACAGTGTGACAATGAGCACACATCAGGCAGCTAAATGGAATTTAGCCATCATTTACATCTGTTTTCCAACTGTTACATATCAACGTTTCATTCAAATATACTTGATTTACATAAATGGTAATAGATAAATTCAAACAGGTATTTATCTAAAAATAAATAGAATAGTAGACAGAGTCTCCTCAGTTCACGTCTGAGAATATATGAGCTCATGAACTCACCCATGCTGTCGTTCTGTTCAGACTCCAGTGGATGGTCTCCATAAAAGCCTGAAAAAAAGGGTCACATAGACACAAGTTAGCTAATGGATTGGATTCACTTTCAAGTTGATGACAAGCCAAAAGGCGCATTTATCTCACAACTTCTCCAATTTCCTAAAGACACCATTTATATATGAGAGGTTCCAGAAGTCGGAAGGGTCAAATAGAGAGAGAAACAGAAAAAAGACAAATAATTGCTTTTTATATAAATAGTTTATAAACAATATGTGAAATATGTGTGCATATGAATATGATTAGTTGATATTTTATTGATTTTTTTATTTTATTGCTTTAAATCAAAAATGTGGTAAGATGTTCTTGGTTAGAGGTTAGAAATTTATATAAGAAGCTCTTTTGATTAGATTACACAATTGTTATATTCTGGGAAATTATTACAATTCTGAAAGTTGAAGATTATCACCTATGAGTTGTTTCTTGCTGCAATTATTATAAAATTATATCCTGTTCATACTGACCATTAGAAGATCGCTTCATGACACACTTGCATTGTAAGTGTTGGGGACCAAATCCCAAAATCGTCGTGCTATGCAAAAATGTATCTGAAAGTTTAAAGTCTCCCTCCACTCTGGAAAACGGCGGTTTCTTCTTGTTCCTACAGCTGGATGTTGAAGTTTCACCGCACAGGATGAAGTCTGTGCAGCGATTGACACTTGAAGGCTGTTTTTATATTCATGTGTTGATTCATTACATCACAAAAAGTTTGGAGCCAATCAAGGTGCAGCATGTGTATGTACATGTGAGTGTACACGTAATGCTGCATGTAAAATATGGTGCAAATGTCACAAACATGGTGATACTTCACTATATCGACACACACTATTAGTAAAAGATGTTTTATACATCAATGAAAACACATCTCTAATTTAATTTAAAAGCTTCATGTGGAACAGTGGATATCTTAACATTACAGTTTTGTGCCAAAGTTCTTTTTTTATTACTATATTATACATCCACCACAGCACAATAGGGACACGCTGTCCAAGGAAACACAAAGTGATTTTTTGCACAAAAAGACTGTGAGCACAGTGTGGATTTGGCTCTGGCATCTGTGACACATGGAAAGGACAGGAGGACTGATAACAGAGAGGAAAACCCCATTCGTTGTTTATATGGACACCTGACACAGGTTACATAACAACAACAGCTATAAGAGTAAAAATCCAGTTTAGCTTCCATCGAGATATGCACACAGAGAGCATCACACATCACATCACAGGCTAAGACCAGCTGTGACTTCATCCTGCCACCATGACTGTTCAGTGACCTAGCACTGGTTTACACTGATTAGACCAATCATTACTCAGACTTCACTGTGTAGACTTGGTCTCACCGGTTATATAACTCCCCATATCACTTCTTTAGAACGTGGACTCAAGCAAATAGTAGAAATCAAAGTTAGAGGATGGATTGGCTAAAGTGCTGACGACAGTGGAGAAATACTCAGTGCATTGTTTTGATCATTGATTAATTGATTTGAGTCATTTTTAAGAAGAAAATGTCTAAATTATCTGGTTTCGCTTTCTAAAATCTGATTAATTTCTGGTTTCTTCATTCTTCTATAATGGTAAACTGATGATCTTGGTCCTTTGTCCAGAGCAACAGTCCACAACCCATTTTAGGTTGACACATACTTAACTGCAGTTATCCTAAAGCTTTGTTTGGGGTGATCTATGAGACAAAATGCTACATCTATTTACATGCTGCTGCATAATTCGTCTTGAACAGATTTAATGGCTGTGAAACTCAACTCTGCCTGTGCTTTGTTCGTTTTAGCTTTAAACTACACCTGACTCTAAAAGCTTCATATCCAACAAAGCAGTTCTGAAAAGGAGAATCTGATTTGATTTCTTAAGATCAGAATCTTCGCTAACATTTGTTTTTTCCCCATTTTATTTGTTTGTTTCTTAATGAAATCTTATCTTAACTATGGCAGTCCCAGGCTGTCTATGGGCATTAGACACTTAAATGTAATACAATCATTAATCAAATTTAAACAAATTTAAATAAATTGTCTTTTTCTAATTAAAGCATTGATGTAAAGATAAGTTGTATATAATGTACAGTGAATGTAAAAAGTCTACACACCCCTGTTACAATACCAGGTTTTTGCGATGTAAAAAAAATTACATCAAGATAAATAATTTTACAAATTTGTGATGTGGCTGTGTTCAGATTTAACAAATTACCTTCAAATTGTTAAATTGCAGTCAGCACACACCTGTCACCCTTTAAAGTTCATCTGATTAACCTCAAATAAAGTTCAGTTCTTCTAGTAGCTTTTGTAACCACAGTATCCACCACAAGCCCTGGTCCACAGAGAAGTTCCAACACATGAGAGGGATCTCATTGTTCAAAGATATATATGGCACAACAGTGACATTAACAAGAACAGGACGTCCATACAAAATTGATAAGATGTGAAAAAAAATGGTTAGGGAGGCTGCCGGGTGGCCGACAGCAACATTGAAGGAGCTGCAGAAATATCTGTCAAGTACCGGCTGTGTAGTACATGAGACAACAATCTCCTGTCTTCTTCTTATGTCTGGGCTATGGAGTAGGGTGGTAGAATTAAGTCTTATCTCACAAAGACAAACAACCAAGCCTGCTCATCACCAAAAGAACCCCATACCTGCAGTGAAGCATGGTGGTGCAGCATCAGGCTTTGGGGCAGTTTTTCTGAAGATGGAACTAGGGGCCATAGATAGGGTGGAAAATATTATGAACAGTTAAAATACCACATCCAGACCTGAATCTGATTGAACATCTGTGGGGTGATCTGAAGAGGGCTGTGCCAGCCGATACCCTCCACATCTGTCAGATTTGGAGCGGTTTTGCAAAAATGAGTGGGCAAATACTGCCACATCACGATGTGCCACAGTGATAGACTCCTACCCAAAAGACTGTGCTGTAAGTGCTGCAATAATTCTATAATAATGCTGCAATTTGTTCTCATTTAAAGATTTCAGTTCTTTTTTCCACAAAATTGTATTGTACTGGTTATAGGACACATTGCAAAATTATTTATCTTAGTATTGTACTAAGATAAAACAATAAATCAATTAGTTTATCTTTGTTTGATCTTTTTTATATCACAAAAATCTGGCATTGGGTGTATAGACCTTTTATATCCATGATATGTGGATTCATCCATTCACAGGTAGGCTTCATGTAGGAATATCCTTATTAGAATGTTATTCTACAATTTGTCAACAGGTTACAATTAATATAAAGTAAAATAAAAAATAAAAAATATTGGACTCTGCTTAAAGACTTGTAGCATCAGAAATGTGGACTTTCGCCTGAAGAGCTACAAAAATACAAGAGGTATAAATAATAGAATAGAAAATAGATTAAAAATCTATAAATTGAAACAATTGACTAGTAGATTAATCGACTTGACTGTTGAAGAGGTTGTAACAGCTAAGATCATTGTTCATATTTCATCTCTTTGTAGTTTATGCACCCAAGTCTAACCAGACCACAGCTGTAGTAATGGTAGACAATAGTTGTGAATCATGTTTGTTTAGATCTCATTAGTGGGGTGGCAAGAAATGATATGGGCCATTTGGAAATCCATGACAAAAGTCTATTTTCTCCATTTAAGATGGAGGACGTAGTTTTCAATAGTTCCTTTGAAATGGTCAATTGCTATGTTAAAAAATAACTCAAGTAGGGGAAAATCAAACTTGTACAGTAAACGCTGAAACAATCAAACTGACTGAATCTGGTTTATGACAGTTCCTGATGTATCATGTGGCTAGAACCCCACAGCAATCTGTTGGCTTCATATTGGTTACAGTCTTGCTGTCTGAGCTGTATTTCAGACCCCCTTTTTATCCCCCCCACTTTGCCTTCATCAGCAGCCCGGCCATCTGTGTGACCATCGTCTGGAGACTCCGTATCCACTTCTCACTTACATGCCACCCCTGCAAGATCCATCACTCACATCCAGACAGGGTGGAGAGTGCGGGCTGTCGGGGGGCGTCGGGTCCCCCTATCTGTGTCAGTGTACCACCCTGCTATCAACAGCTGTAGACCCCTGACCCGACACACGCCAGCTGCCCCCTCCTCCTCCTCCTCATCCTCCCCCGCCCCATAGTCAACACGAGCATATGTTCTCCCTGGAGCATACGCCAACACACGAGCACACGTGCCTCAGTCGACCTCCTCTGAACAGACACGCACTTATATTGACGTGTAACACGCAAAACACGCATGCAGACAAGCATGAATGTCTGTGGCTGCCTCCCACCACGAACATACTGCAACTCTGAGATGTGTTAAAGCTTTTTAAGTTGGATCCCCCCCAGAAAATACACACATTTACACACACAAACTTGCAAATTTATCGTCATGAAGCAAATATCTGTACAATATCCGTTTAAACAATTGTGTTGCTTTTATCCTGAATCGTTTTGTATCTATCCAACGTTTTAACCTGTGTTTAGAAGCCTAACCAGGCTGGCAGCTGCACATTAGGTTCAGATGGACATCCTGTATTACATCTGTTGCATCGCTCCTCAGGGTTCTCTGTATTGTCCCTGTAAATTACACCTACCATGGCTGTCGATCAATTAAAACTTAACTACTTAATTGTGCAATTTGCTGTGATATTAACATGTTAAATTACAGAACTGATGTAGAATAATCATCACAGAAGTATATTCAAATTGAAAGAAATATTCTGTAATTTTTTTTTTACTATGAACACAGATTCTTTCAACTGATGGATTTTTCAGCTTTAAAGGCAGATTTTTTATATTATTAACTTAATTAAAAATAAACATGTTATTTTGACAGCATGAAGACCAACACAAAAACTACTAACAATTGACTGTTGGACTCATCGAGTCCTCTTCATGGTTTTGTTTTGAGTAGCACTTTGGCAGTGGTCATTTCTGAATTTAACTCCCACCAAAACTGCTACAATTCAATCAATGACATTTATAATTTAATCCTTTACAGGCTTGTTTCTATGATGTGCACTTTCATACAAAAAACAACAACACAAAAATAGATATATTTTCTATTTTTTTTTGTATTGTCTATCACAATCTAAGGTCAGGCAATGTTTATGGAGAATATCAGTTTTTATGCATTTTTAATTTTTATGCAGACTAAGATTAAAATATTCCCCTGACCCATGGACTCTGAGATGGAATAACGTTTTAATGGTTCAATCTTTTCATCTTATTTTTTCTTTGGTATATTTCTGAACTTCATTCCCACCATGATGATTATTTTTCAATAAATAAAATTGATAAAATAACCCTGTACAGGGCTGCTCTTGTGATATGGCTTAGAGGCTCTAGCTCATTCATTAATAAACCTTTCATGGAAAGCTTTTGAATCTAAAGAACAAGATCTGTCCAGAGTGGTTTCACCTGTTGAGATTCTATGTGAGGAAAATGTTGAGTTTATGCTCTGAATTTCCAAAAGATTCACCTCAAATTTACTGGAAATTCTTAGCATAATTTCAAAGCTTTTCTGACATTCCTTCTCAGTAGGAGAGCTCTCCATGGACAGATCTCAGTCTCTAGATATAGATGAAACATTTTTGTCACAAAAGCTCTATAAATGAATCACCTAGAGCCTCTCAAATTTGCAAAGTCGGCCCACCAATGTGACTGCTGTCTCTATGTTGGAGAGACAGTATAAACCTCTGCTAATTTCCAGAGATAAAAATATAATATTCTCCTTAAATAGTGCCTGAACTGTGATAGATGGTTATAGTCACAAGAAAAAAAACTTAAGTTTTGTTGAATTATGTCAAGTACAGTAACATACCAAAAAAAATATCTGAAAACATTAAACCATTAAAAAGGTATTCCCTCACCCGTCACAAGGACTCAAGTCCTTAACAGGGAAGACGTTTAGTCGATAGTTTGGCAGATATTTATCACAAGGCACCGTGTTGGACAAAGTACATTTTGGCCTGATGTCAGAAGCGAAGCAAGCTCAACTTCAGACAGGTTTCAAGACACTTCAAGGTTATTTTGATACTTTCGTGTTGTGAGTGTTTAACAGTTGCCCTGAAGACAGAAAACATTTACAAATCATAAACCTAACAGCGTTCTGCAAAATGTATCATTCAGCCTATAGAAGGACATGCTGCGAAGATGTCCGTCCATCCATCAGTCCTTCCTGTAAGAGTTTTTGGCATTTCAAGTTCATGTTCAAGTGTAAGACATTCAGTGTACTAGTCAAATTATTCTAGGATAGGCACATTTTGTAATACTGAGCGAAAGTCAATGTGTATCAGATCTGCGTGCATTGCCAGGTCATGGTGACCCACAGTGCTGCGCATACCTAGAAATGAACACACATGGGAGGTTTGTATTCAGAAGCATCATAATGATAAACAGTCTGTACCAAATATGTTTCTTGTTGGAATTAGGCAACAGTTGTTTTTGAACACGTACTGACTTATATCCTCAGGACACCAGCTAAGGAGGTGACTCCAGATTATTGATCTGCACTGAGGTGTAATCACACATACTTTGAAAGCCTTGTTCTTAGTTTTTATGCCAGTCCTATAGGTCACAATGTACCACCATCTTGGCTCGTGTTGTGCCCACAGAGGGAATATATATGATATATATGGACTATGGGACATTATGCAAGTGTGACAATTCCTGCTCAGCTCTTCCTGGTCACCAGCCTTTGTTCTCTCTCTTTCTCTCACTCTTCTTTCTGGAAGACTCTCTCAGTAGCTCATCAACAGAGCACATCTGTTTTTCTGCTCCTCAGAAGCTGCAGGCCAAAAGCCTTCAGCAGATTCTCTGCTCTTGAGGCATCTCGCAGAACACTACTCCAGCATCTCAAGGATTGCAAGTGAGCACCTCTGGTTCAAGCAAGCAACTCAGGCCTGGTTCTTCCAACCAGCAAAAAGGAGCAAAAAAAGCAACATGGCCTGCAACAACCTCCTTCAACTACTTAAGGAAGCAGAACCAAAGACAAACTCTTCCTTTCAACAGACTGGTAATATAACTTGGGCAAACCTCTCCTCAAAAAACTGTGCTCGACCTATATCCAACCTTCCCTTTCTCTCTAAGATCCAGGAAAAAGCAGTTGCCAAACAGCTGTGTGAGTTTCTGCACAGCAATGAATTCCAGTCAGGATTTAGAATGCATCATAGAACAGAGACGGCACTAGTAAAGGTTCGAAATGACATTTTCAATGCACCTTCAGCCTTCAATTACCACTAGGTTTAGACTTGTACTCTGAGCTTCTCACCCTTGTACTCTGAGCTTCTGATTTTGGAGAATCTTCATGCTGGTCCTGACAGTGTCAACCATCAATAAAGCAAGTATTTTCTCTCTGTGATAAGCTTGATGTCTTCTTCCTCTGTCTCACTCTGTTTTCTGTAAGGTGCAATATTTTAACTACTCTGGTAAAATATTGCCTCTTACATGATTGGTAGCCCAATCAGTTTAGAGATTTTAGGTCGCTTAGAGCAGCCACACACGATTCTGAGACACTAAAATAAGGACAACAGTCAGCTCTAAGAGGTAAGGTTGCTTTCCCTTTTTTGGCACTCTGACGGTGTCTGTTGTTGATTCAAACCGAAAGCTCACCCTGAAAAGACTCTGCAAATGACAACATTGATTTAATTTGGTCATTTACTTAAACAAGTTAAATTAATTGGGAACAATAAAAATAAAATACAGGACTAAGACTAAGATGGTTATGTGACAGGGGGAGACAGGCCAGTGATGGCTATTCTGCTCTCACCAATCTATTAATAGAATGTGTGTGTGCAATGCAGAGCCAAATTGAGTGCAGCTGACCAACAGGGCAGGGTGCTGTGGATGGGTGTTTGGTGTGGCTGCTGCCAGTTCTAGCAATGTAAAGCAAGAGGTCAGATTCAGTTACTAGGTCTACCCAGAGAATCATATTGAGGAAAGTCAGTTCCAATTGTCATTAAACAATGTAAGAAAGGATACCACAACACGAGTAAGAGAGTCAAATGTCGACATTATGACAAAGGTGGACATAATGAAGGCAGTGTAGGTCTGTGTAGTTGAAGCTGTTCCACCTGAAGAGGTAGGAGCCAACTGTTCTTGGTACAAGTCAAATACAGACTTGAGGCAGTATATCAACCACAAAGCCAAGGGGTGGTTGAGAGAACTAATGGTAAAGATCCCTTGGTTTTCATTTCATAGCATTTGCCATTCATAAAAATTAAATTGATTGTATTTAACACATTCTAGACATCATGAGCTATGGACCGCCAGGGCCTCTGGCTGTTCCGCCGCTGGTAAGGGGCCCTAACATACATGTCATGGTAACCTTGAGAATAATCAATGTAACCTTCTTTAAACATTGCTGCTACTTCTGTGTTCGCTTGCTATTGCTGCCGCTTCGTCCCCAGCACAATTTCTCCATGTCAGTCTATTAAGCTTTGTCGAACACTGACAGGGGTGAGAAGCAATGCCAACAACTGTTCCTGTGAAGGAAAGCACAATTTGGTGTCATCCAAACCATTGCACGAAGGGTCGGGACAGGCCCACAAAGATCTGAATGGGAGCCCATGGAGGAGGAGCAACAGACAAGGAAAAGAAGTTACTCCCAATGAAACAGGCAAGTATGATGCAAAGTAGACACATCAATTCAGACAGTGCTAAAACCCAATATCAATGTACTCGGAGTAGTTAGTTATTTTTAAATAGTATATTACTCCATTTTGAAAAACTTTTGCAAGTTGTAATATATATATTTAAAATAACATGATTGTTATAGTTTTATAGAGTCCATGAACTAGGTCTAGAACTAGTTCCATGAGGAACAGTACAAGAATAGTTGGAAGTCCCGGACAGTGATGGACAATAGTGAATAGTCTGATGAATGGGCAAATAGACAAAATGCACTCAATTGGTGCAAGGAATGGTTGGAAACCAAGATCTGTTTCCAATATCAGTCTATCTGAATGACTCAGAGGCCTGACTGTGGACTGACAATGAAGGCAATGACTTAACTCAGTGTCCATACAGGCAATATGTGGTTCAATAGGGAGAAGAAGACATATAATGGACCTCAGGACCAAAAATACACACATACATGGACTACAAGAACCAATGCCATTGTCATGTAATATCATTCAAATGTATTTCTCATCCATCATCCAGTAACAATTGTTATCGTCAAAAGGGTTGTTCCGATGGACGATATCATGGTCCATCGTGATGAATGACCCAACATCACAATGGAGAGCCACCATCGTGTTGCCATGCCCCCCTAAAATGCGCTAATCTTCTACTAAAAGTCTCTATAACTGTTGAGTAATCAGGGATCAGTAAAAAGAAGAAGAGAAGAAGAGTTATTTCCAGTTGGATCAGCCTCTGATTGGTCAAAAGATTCTCGCACAGCATTTTGCGAAACAAATACAGCCATTAGCATTGATATATATATATATATATCAATATATGATTGATAACTGATAAAATATGGACAATAAAATGGTCAATGTTGGATCTACCTGTATGGATTTATTTTACAACCCCCCCCCCCAAAAAAAGAGATACGATTTCCAGGGTAGATAGAAAACCTTCTACACAAGCATAGGAATGACGCAACTGCGCAACTGTTAGCTTTTAGGGTAAAAACATTTAAGGAGCTATAATATATTGATCAAAAGTTATTTAAAGTTAAATTAACTGGGCAAAATTTCTTTGTCCACGGCAATGACAGTTTCAGGGGGTTAGAGCGATAGTATGGTTGGTGCCAACACCAATCATAATTATCAGCATAATTATCACACATCTGATGATATAGTCAGATGTGTGATAAACATACATAGTCCTATTTAGCATTTAATGACTCTAAATGTACCCTTTTGCTAGAAAGAAGAATAATGGTAAAATGTATTTTTTTAGGGAGGAATATGTAAGAGATTCTGGCATTAGAAGTTCATATTCAAGTCTCAAAGGATTGTAGCATTCTGTAATGCTAACCCAAAGTCAGTGTGGTGGACAGATCTCTGTGCACTGCCAGGTCATGGTGACACACAGCCTTGAGCATGCCAAGATATGAACACAAAGGGGAGTTTTGTATTTATTAGAATCATAGTTGTAAACATGTTATGTACTTTTCCTGATGAAATCAGTTGTTTTTGAGCAAGTACTGACCACCATTCGACCATGCACTGACCACGTTCTGATCCAAACAGGAAAAGCAAACACACACACATATAATAGGAGCTATAAAAATACTCCTAATTCAGTGTGATTTTGAGGGATCTTCATGCTGTCAACCGTCAAAGTATTTTCTCGGCCTGATGTCCTCTTCCTCTAGCTCACTCTTTTCTCAGTAAGGTGTGGTATTTTAACTACTCTGGTAAAATATTGTCTCCTACATCGCACACATCACTCTTGGTGGCATTTCTTGGATCGGGATTAAGCCTTGTTTCAGTCCATACTCTGAAGCAGCAGTGTGTGCTGATAATGGAGCAGTGGTAGAGAAGAATGGAGCTCTCCAGTGTGTGGTCTGTTGCTAATCCTCATGACAGCTTATTGACTATTATAGCCCCAGGCTGGGAAGGCTTCCAGCAGCAGCCAATACAGCCGGAGCCTGCTCCGCTGCGGCCCATTGTGTGTTGACAAAGAAAGGCTGCATCTTTAACCTTTCACCTCTAAAACCTCTGCAACCTCCGGCGCAATCAGCTCACCATCAACATAACATACCGCCTCTTGTCCCTTCCATCTTCCTCCTTGTGGAAGGAGACATGCTTTGCATACTCAATATGGTATTTACAACAAGTGGCTGAGTACTGTATCAGGCCTTCATCACCATCGGCTCTGAGCAATGGTAATTATATTGAATGAATGGAAACCCGTCAATGGAGACAATTCCTTTTACTCTAGATGGTGATCTAACCACTAATTCAAGTTGCCTCAACCAGAATGTTCTGAGCACTTCATGTTCCAGTGCATTTGGCCAGAAAACATTGCTATTGGAAGAAAGATATGGCCACTGTACCTCATCTAGTGCTACTAAAAATATAGATTGTGCTGCAGTCCCTCTAATGGCTGCAACACGAAAACTAGTAAAACAAAGTGTTCTCTGCTAACTAAGTCATATTGTAATACGGTAAGTATATTAAAATATTGTTAACTAATTTCCTCTCTTTTAAGTAGTGTTGCAAGAAACTATATTGATGGCCGATTAATCTATTTATATATATTTAAACGATTAATCGCTTAGATTCAAACTAAAATGTATTTTTTTGTCCAGATCAACAGTCCACAATCAGTTGACTATTATAGAAGATTAAACAAACCAGAAAATAATCAGATTTAAGAAGCTGGAACGAGAGAATTTATAATCCAAGTAAACAAGAGAAAACTCTCCCACATTGGCAGGTTTTATGTGCAATAAGCAGACTTCCAACATCTCAGACGATTAATATTAACAATTTGAGAATTTGTACCGGCAAATACAGTTTGAAGCAAACATTCTGACAATTGGAATATATTTTTTATTCATTATAATGAGGGCGCACTGTTTATAAATAGTGAGTCATCTTCTATACATGCTTATTTCTCACAAGGGTCACAGGGGTCTGCTGGAGCCAATCCCAGTGCATTACAGGTGAGAGGCAGTGTACACCCCAGACAAGTGTCCAGTCTATTGTGGGGCACACACACCAGTCATTCACACACGGTAAATTTAGAATCTCCAATTAACCTCAGTATGAGGTTAATTGGAGACTCTAAATTTACATTTACAGACTCTAAATTTACATCACATTATGATTCCACGATAGTGAAATGTTTGATTTAAAATTCATGATGTTCATTTTTTATTCTCAGGTTTTAGTTATTTTTTAAGTGTTATTTTTCAAATTATAGAATCTAATTATGAATATCTTTGGAAGATCCATTGATAATGAAAATAATTTTTGATGCAGCTCTAAACACATATGAAAACTGAGTGGGTGAACTGTCCCTTTAAACATCCTATTAACATACTACTTCTATTTATCTACATCTATCTTATTTCATTATAATCAATCTGTTAATCTGTCATTTTATTTATAAATTTCATTTAGAATCTTACATTAAAGGAATTTAATATTTTTTTCTTGTATGTAAAGTGCATCTAACTGAGGCCTTGATTGCTTAATCAGATGAATAATATCTGTTCTGCTATTTTTTCAATGATAAGATCGAATGACGATTTGATTTTGTAGCACTTCTCACATTAAAAACAAAACATCAGGGAATATGACCCCATCATCTTTGGCTTTGGGAAAAAGTGATCAACATTTTACACCATTTTTAAACCAAACAACTAATCGATTAATTGTTTCAATAATCAACAGATAAATCAACTATCAAAAGAGTCATCACTTGCATCCCTAGTTGTCAGCTGATCATTTAACCAACTAACAACTGCAAGTAGAGCTGAAATGATTAATCAATTAATTGATTTGTTTCCAACTATTACATTAATCGCTATTTTGAAGAAGATTTTTTTAAGAAGAAAATGTCCAAAGAGTCTGGTTCCAGCTTTTCAAATCTGATTATTTTCTGGTTTCTCTAGACTTCTATAAAAATAAACTGATGATCTTTAGGTTGTGGACTGTTGGTCTGGACAAAACAAAAGACATTTTAGGTCGCATTTTTGGATTCGGAACAGAGACTGTCATTTTACACCATTTTATGAAGCAAACGAGCACTTCTTACATTAGAAAAAAAACATAAGGGATTATAATCCGGTCATCTTTTGCTTTGGAAAACAATCAACATTTTCCATAATTTTATGAACCAATTCACTAATTAATCAATCATTTCAACAATCAATGCATTAATCAACTATCAAAATAGTCTTTTGTTGCAGCCCTAGTTAGCAACTGATCAATAAATCGACTAATCGTTGCAGGTGTAATGCTCATGTTTAGTTATTTCCTCATATGTTCTAAACTGGTATGCGATTCATATTTTTAAAAAAGGCCTGTCTGGCAGTCACTATATAAACTAACAAAGCTGAACTCTTTTACATGACATGGTGGTCAACGATAACCACACCCGAAGCTGAAACATATCTCTGCTTTGCAACAGAATCCGCATTCCTTACTAGAAAGCGCCATATGGCTGAGTTGTTTGTGCATGAGGCCAGGATGTAGGGGGCTTCAACTGTGATTTACATGCAACAGATATTGAATGTACACTAAGCCCCCTCCCCCTGAAACCCTCAACCTGCAGCCATGCATTAGCACTGCCCAGGAATCTCTCTCCAGCGCTCATGCAGCCCCTTGTATCGGTCCATCACTGTCCCCGGCTCTTCTGTCCCAGATGGCTGGGGGTTCCGCATGGCCAGCGGAGGGCAACGCCTGCCTGTTATCTGAGCAGGTTGGCCTCTACCTGCAGGTCTGGCTGGCCCTGGGCCAGCAGCCGGGGCCCTTATCTAACCCACACAGCCACCATCTATCACGTCTCGCTGGGAAGGCCTGCTTTAAAAAACGGCCGACTGGACCGAGAGGGGAAATGTCGACGGAGACGTAGTTTAATGGCTGTGTTTAAATGTCAGGGAAACTTGGCTATTGGCCATCCTGCCACTGAAGCCTCAGTGAGGTTAAACGGTTTCTTTGAACCTCAAATGCCCCCGCAGAGTCTCCATGTCACCATGAATAAACCCATTAATGGGATATTCTGTCCTCCTTTGAATGAGCAGCAGCCTCCTGCTAATGCAGAGACATTAAATTACTGTTTCCACCTTTTTTGTTCTTTAAATTTGATTCTGCTTGTTTAAAATGCCACGTTGCTTAACTGAACCATCTGCTCTAGAGCTGCAATGATTAATTGATTACTTGCCAACTATTACATTAATCGCTGGCTGATAATCGCTTAATTGATTTGAGTCATTTTTAAGAAGAAAATGTGCAAATTCTCTGGTTCCAGCTTAATCAACTGTTTGGTCCAGAAAATGTTAGAAAATGGTGAAAGATCTTAATGACTGTTCCCCCAAAGACCAAGATGATGCCCTCTGATGAATTTTTCTTTTGACAACTGTCCACAACCCCCCAAAAAAAGAAAAAAAAAAAAAAACTACTGACTTTTAAATAAAATGACTCAAAATGAAGTGAAGAGAAAATAGAGATATTATATTAGAGATATTAGAATAGGGAGACTTATTTTTACAGGTTGGCAATAGTCTCATGACAATTAGCAAATTAATCAATTAGTTGCAAACTATTGCATAAATCTCCAACTATTTTGATAATTAATTGATCATTGATCATTTTTAGAACAAAATATCTAAATCCTCTGGTTCCAATGTCCAACATCGAGAACTTTCTGGTTTCTTTAGTCTTCTATAAGAGTCTATAATCTAGTCTAATAATCTAATGTTCTTTGTGTTGTATACTTTTATATAGACAAAAAATATATATTTCAGTTTGCATCTTCAGCTTTGGAAGATTGTGATTGACATTTTTACACCTACACCTGATATCATTTTACAAAATTTATTGAGTCACTTTGACGTCCATTTGGTTCACCAAAATTCTTCCACAGTAAAAACCTCTTTGCTTACTGTCCTCTAATACTATAGCCATGCAGAGGAGCCCAGGATTGTGGTCTAGGTCTCAGAGATTCCTGCCTCTGCCACAATACAATGGAGGCAAATGGCATTTATTGTGTTGCATTAGAGAAATTACATTTAAAACATTTAAACCACTGATATCATTTTCCAGACCTCTCAATCAACCCTTGCATGTTCCGATTTAGCGATTCAGTCACTCAGAGAGGTCTGGTGTTGTGTTCACTGACAGCTGCTTCAACAATCAACAGACCCGAGCTTTGTGAACAGGATTAAGGATTTGGGACTTTCACCTCCGATCTTTTCCTAAACAATTACAGATGAGATGAATGCAGCTGGGCAGGTTGTTGTATAAGACTTACAGAAAGAACAACTCCTAAATCTGCATTCTTATTTGTCCATGTATGGATCAGTCACTTGCAACTGATTGGTTTGGCAAAAAAAAAAAAAAAAAAACTGCCAGCTCCAACCTGAAAAGGCCTAATGCGCATACAATGAATACAATTAAAGCTAAAACTAATTACCTGATTGATTAGTCAATGGACAAAAATATTTATCCTGCAAATGTTTTAAGGATTTTTCAGACAAACATTCTCATTTTTTAAGTCGACTTTTTTATTTTACATGATTGATTAATTGAATTTGAATCTTAGGAAGATGGTCTGGAAAAAAAGGCATTGAATCTTCTTTATCTTCTGATATTTTACAGATCAAATGATAATCCAGTGATCAAGAAATAAAATAGTAATTATATTGAAATGTATTTTATCATATTGTAATTTTGAATTGTAATTTACTTTTAAAATTTACAATAAAGCAGAGAAACTATTTTTTTCTTTTAGTAATTTAGCCTTGATTGCTTAATTAAATAAGAAATTTTTGAGTGATTCATATTGTCAAATGAGCCGTTCTATGTAAGAATCAACCTTTCTGTTCACTACCGTCTGTGACATGTTTCACTTTACTTCTTTTTTTTCCTTTTTACTTCGTTAATTGAAAATGTGAAGTATCAAGAATGAACTCTGACCCTTTGACAGCGAATGAAAGGCATCTCTTACAGTCCTTCGCTAATACAGTTATAAACTGACCACGTTTGAGCAGCACAGATGGGAAGTTTTTTTTTTGTTTTTTTTTTAAATTAGACTTGAACAGTACAGTTGTGGGCAAAGTGACGTCAGCTCTCTCAATCAATCAATCAATCAATCAATCGAATCAATCAGCCCTCCTGACTGTAAGATGGATGAGAGGAAGCAGCGGCCACAGATAGATCATTGTTTTCACTGTGCAGTGGGACAGAATGGATCCTGTGCTTGCTGAGAGGTCAAAGCAGAGAGGGGCTGTTTTACCCCTTCGGGCATCACCCGCCCCCCGCCCTGCCTCCCTCCCTCCCTCCCTCCAACAGAGACACCCAAGCATGACAGTAAAGAGTTTCAGTTTGCTACGGACAGCCTTGAAGGAGCAGATGGGGTTATAACCAAGTGGAGAGGGGAGAAGCGTCCGCTGTTATGTGACCACCTGGCTGCTGTACCCCTCTATCAGAGCCTTATTGTTCCTTTATGAGGTCAGCGTTGCTTCCAGTTTGCTGAATCCGAGTCGGGCGCCGCGTCAACACCTGATCCCGCAGGTAAAACCCAACACTTGGAGCCGCCTCGTGCCCCTGCGCGCGCCCCTCTTGAGAAAAAAAACAAACAGTCGCGGCCCTGATTAGCGGTGCCTCTTCTGCCCAGATATATTCCACGCGACAGATTGTGAAGGAACTCAAGTGTCGGCTTCGCGGGACTGTTCGGCGGTCATCCATTTGACCTCTACACCTGACCCCTGACCCTGGTGTGTAACACAGCGCAGCACAATGTCTACTCTGTCCTCCCCGCTGCTTCTGGCTGACAAAGCGCTCGGGCCCCGCGGTGCTGCCTCCCAGCGCCACTCAAGTTCACAGGACGCGCTCCGTCTCGCTTACCAGCTCATGAATGAACATTCCCCCTCCCTTATTCACCGCTTTAAATAGTAGTATTTTCATCTAGTGGAAAAAAGAAACTTAAAAAGAATTTTAAGACAATATTATCAGGGATTCTGTATTAGAATTGCAAATAATTCAGCAGTGTCACAATATGTTGTTTTCTTCTACTTCAAACTGAAGCAAAGTTTTGAAATCTTGCAAAAAAAAAAAATAAAATAAATTTTGTGTTTCCATTAACTGGTTTGGAGCGGATAAAGTACATGCATAGTTTGGATAAAAATGGCTAATAATAAACAGAATAGAAGAAGTAGAGGTTGTGTATTTGGACATAAAACCCAGAGAAAAAGTAATGGAGAAATCTGCAGGAATTCGGTTCAGTTAAGCAAATTTGTAATAATTGTTTGAGGTCAGCTATAGAACTGATCATGTTTCATGTTGTCCTGACACAGCAACAGGGAAAGACAAATTGTTCACTATGGCAAAACTTATTCTTCAAATTTTTCTGATTCTTACTTCAAAACGCATTAATGGGACCACGACTATTGTTCAGCCTCTTTGGAGGGAAGTAGCACAGGATACACCGTTGTTTGGGAAACATTTGCAAAAAAACATTTTAATGTGCAAAACAGACTTCTCCGGCGATTATTCTAATGGGATTCTGCATGTGAACCGACAGATCTGTGTGTGTGTGTGTGTGTGTGTACATTAAAGACAGAACTGGAGTGGGCGTGTAAGTTTGCCTACAGTTATTTGTACTCTCCTGAAGCTCATGATTGGCTATCTTGATTCTCTGTTGCTCAATACATGCGCACACAGAAACGTAAATGTGTGGTTTTAGAAGGTGACACGGCTAATTCTTGTCAAACAATATATATCACAAACAGTAGTTGCGGTAACATTGCGAAGGCTGCACGGAGTCACGGCGAAGTTCTGGGAGCCACTTCAGCTGCTGCACAGAAAGATGGATGTGGCGCTGCCACAAGCAAACATGCAAACATCCCTCTGGAGGATAAATTGGGAGCACACTTCACTACGGCAGAATGTCCATGCAGTTAAGCCCAACCGTTTCTATTTAAATCACTAGAATATTTCTATTTGAATGATTCACACCAGCCCCATATAGATCCCATCAGCCGTTTTAACAAAACGATGAAATATTGTCAGTGTGGATTTTTCGCTAATTTGAATGCTATTAAGGAAATTTGAAGTGGTTTTGTGTTGGCCACAATGCGGATCAATCCTTAAAGATCAAACGATGGGGCAAAGGCCACTTTTATGGCCCTTGAGAATTTTTCATCCTGCAGTCATCAGTGTTGTGTTATGTTAAGCTAATGAATGTATGTCTTTATCTGCGCTAATCCCAGCGGGCGGCCCGGCTGAGGGTCACGCTGTGGTCAGCGGGGCGGGGGCTCCGTCACCGCAGTTTGACACGCTCAAAGGAGCAACTTCCCTTTCATCATACCAGAGGTCAGAGTTTTACTACCTCTCAGAGCCGCCCAGCGTACTGCACTGTGCAAACTCGGGCCTATGGCGGCCATCTGATAATAATCATCCAACAAAACAAAACAAAACAAAAAAAGGAGAAAAAAAAAAGGCTTCTGCCTGTGGACCCAACATTTCCTATTCAGCTGCATCACATTTATTATTAATATCACAAAACTACAAGGTGACATTGCCAGAAAATAGGGAGTAACAAACATTTAAAAAAGGTGAAAACTGGTTAAAAAAACTAAAATAATGAGTCTAATCTTAGCAATATATATATATATATATATAATAAACTTGGTTTCACTGTTTTCAACAGGACAATAAAAAAGAAGAAACCAGTTAAGATATATTTGTACTTTCCAATTTTTGTTTTAAAGTTTTAAAGATTAGACAAAAGAAAAGAAGTTTCAAAAAATGTACCATAATGCTGTCAAAATAAGAGCGAAGCATGCTTGTCATTAAATACATGTCCATGCCAGATGTTGACAATTTTCTTTTTTACATTACCACTAGTCTGAAGTAACGTGTTCTGTGCATAATATAAAAGCATATATGAAACAAAACACAAAAAAAATTGTGGCTTTATTTTTTTGGATCCATATTTGACATTTCACTGATCGACTTAATCTAATAAAAAAAATAAATAAATAATAAATATAATATAAATATATAAATACTTACAAAATAATAAACAGCTATATATATATATATATATATATATATATATATATATATATATATATATATATATATATATATATATATATAAAGCTGTTAATTTATTACGAACAGAGAGATTTTAGCCTTTTCGGTTCTTTCACAGCTGCACAGCACATAAAAACATAACCTCAAGTGAGCAATCAGGCTGTGTTTGCTCATAACTGAACGTTTGTGTTTGTGTTGAGGCAATTAGAAGCGTAACGGTTTAGCAGACTCCTGTTAAAAAAGTCAATGTGCACAGCTCTGTGTGTCTTTTCTGTTGACTGTGAAATGACTTATATGTAAACCGGCGAGGATGGGACCATGATCTCCGGGAACTTTCTCAGCCCGGAGAGGACGATGGGTCACAGACACTGGCAGACAAAAAAAAAAAAAGTCACAAAAAATCGCTGCGGAGGGATTTTTTTTCTGGAATTGAAATATCCAAAGTTAAGGGACACCGAACCGCCACAACCGCTTTCCCCTCTAAAATAGCTTGGGTTTTTTTTTTTGTTTTTGTTTTTTTAACTGGAACCCCTCAGCTGGTCTTTTATAACCCCCCGACAACTGCGTCCTCCTCCAGCGCCACAGTTTCACAGGAAAGCCGTTCCTACTCTACATACCAAGTTCAGTGTTTTACAGCTGCCTGTAAACTCATCCTCCACCCAAATTCAAACTCAAATTGAAGACGTTTACGGCCTCTGGCTTGGCTACGTGTTGAATATCACAGAGGCTTGACAAAAGCCTGCGGATCGCCAGCGTCACTGTACCAACTGTCTTCCCCCCCCACAACACCCACCACCACAGAACTTACTGTACCTACATTCCCCTGCAAAAAAAAAAAAATATGGTTTATGGCGGCATGCGGCTTCCTCCCCTGTCCTTCCTGCAGCTCATTACCAGCTGTTGGAGCTTGGGGTTTTCTGGAGGATCGGGCCCGGCAAACCTCTCAGAGCGCTGCCTCACTGCCATCGCTGCAGCCTGTAGCTCATGGATCAAGTGGAGGTTGTAAATACTTTCCTGGGTTACCAGGAGGTCAGCGGAGACCGGGCCATTAATGCTTCAAGACCGACATCCCACTGACCCTGGTTGCCGTTCCCATAGCGCTCGCTGCTGCAAACACCCCCCCCCCACACACACACACACACACACACACACACCTCCGTGTGTTCATCGCAGACCACACAACACAACAACAAAAATCAACCAGCGGGCAAGGGGGGGATCTCTGAGCTCATGGGGATGATGGGAGATGAATGGTATTTTTGTTGTTTTGCTGTTGAGCGCCAAAAAGGGATGAAACAAGTCAATTAATCAAATCGACAGGATATTAATCAATGCTTTTTTTCCAGGTAAAACAGAAAAAAAGAATAAACACCAAAGACTTGCAGGATTAGTGTTTCGCAGGTAAATATTTTCTGCTTTGTATCTGACTATAAGAAAAATCCTTTTAATAAAACACTAGAATATAATTATATCGTATTTTATCTGTAAACTGTAGAAATAGACAAAAAAAACTAATTAAACATTTAAGAAAACTGAGATGAGAAGTATGCATGTTTTTCATTTAAATGATAATTTCCTTTGGATGTAGTTGGAAGTAAAAAAAACTCAATTTTTTTGGTCATTCACACGTTAGATCTTTGCATCGATTTGTTTGCATATTCAAAGTTATATAGATTTGCATATTGGGAAAAGTGTTGATGAAAAATTTAAATGGTATTTTTTTCCCCATCAATATTTTGCAGCTGTAACTAATCGATAACTTGATTTGCCAATGTGAAAATGCTCTGCTTTACTTTGCTGTACGTAAGTGCAGATTGAACAGATTTGGACTTTGAACTATTGCTCAGAGTGATCGGGAAACATCATCCTGGCTACTTTTCATTATTTACTGGCACTTTCTTCCAATTGTTAAATTGTTAAAACAATTCATCAGAAAAAGAAGAAGCTAAAGCAGAAAAATCAACAATGAATAATCAATATTCACAGACCCACGGTATTCTATAAAGCTAAATAAATTGCCTTGAGAGAATCTAATTTGTTGCTTTGGTTCATGCAATTTTTCAGCCACAGATTAAAGCAGGTCGATGCAACAGTATAAAGAAAATGAACCACATTCAGATGAAAAAGAAAATCCTCTTGTTTTGAGACAAAAAGAGTTTTTTTTCCCCGTAGTTGAATCTAAAACTGTGCAAAGGGCATGAAGTGTGATGAGTGTCCTGATATGGTTGATGAGATTATAGAACAGCGTGGCTTTTTTTTCCTGTTGTGTTGGGTGATTGCCGGCGCATCACCATCTGACCCCTGGCCATCTCGACTGCAAAAGCGTGCGTTGCCTAGAAACGGCAGCATCAGGATGAAGGCTGTTGAGCCTCCAGACCTCTTGGAAAGAAGAACCTTTTTCAGTGGACCTCATATTCCTCACATAACGTCCTCCTCCCCATTCACGGCCCCCATTATTTACATGTTATTCATTTTCCCCATGAATGCGTCTTTTCTCCCTGCTAAAAACGATGTCGATTTGTTCTCCCATGAAGATGACAAAGATGGGGAAGAAAAAAGGGTCTAAATACTAAAAAACGTACATCATGGCATCCTCTCACTGTGGTTTACATAGACGTTTAAAGTTAGAACACTTGGGTGATTCACATGAAATATATGAAAATAAAAGTATGCTAAATTCATGGTTATATGTATTGTTTTTAAAAGGTATGGGACATGTGAAGGTTTATTCTATGGAATACAAAGAAAGAAAAATTGAGTCATCTGCTCAATTATAATTTCTGGCAATATTATTAATCAACAGCAGTCATTTTTTTCTTTCCATTCATTATTTTGTATTTGCCAATATTTTTTCTCTTTGTTTCAAACATTTTTGTTTTTTTGTTGTTGTGGTTTTAATTAAACGCCAAAACTAGGAAGATTAAGATGATTTCATCCTGTTTTAGATTTGGATGCTTTATATAAAGAACCTGGTTGGGTTATTATTTTAATCTAAATCTTTACACTACTCATGTGATCAAACTCAAGTCTTTTTAATGAATTTCTCTCTGAATTTCTCACCTACAATGCAGGCCCCAATTCTGACACCACACTTAAAATCCCATCACATTCTTCAAAAAGATGAGTGTTAAATATGGTAAAAACCAGCTGCTAAGCAGCGTGCTATGTGAGATAAATGACTATCTGAGATGCTAATTAATCTGGATGAAGAACCGTCGAGGTGGGAAATTATC
The DNA here is from genome assembly GCA_030544235.1 of Lepturacanthus savala. NCBI lineage: Eukaryota > Metazoa > Chordata > Actinopteri > Scombriformes > Trichiuridae > Lepturacanthus > Lepturacanthus savala. Next base: position 13,197,566 of record CM060473.1, read on the forward strand.
TTGGAATAGGGGGAAGATATTTTTATCTCTTTAAAAGGGTTTGATTTTGACTTAGAAAATTACATTTGGGAACATTTTGATTTAATGAAAAAAATAAAAAATGATCCAATCCAACAGTTTCCAAAAAACTTTTTTCAACCAAATTCAGGACATATCTATTGTCCCTATGTCTCCACCAACCTGCATTGGCATTTTTTGATGTTTCAGTATTAGACTACGCTTTAAGCACATCTTAGAAGATGAGCGACCGCAATCAGGTTTTCAGATCAAAGACATGCCAAAGAAAGAAAAAAAAGAAAACATCTAATTGATCCTCCGACCGCTGCTACATCACTATGTTGGGACATGAAATTTGTACAGACCTGCTCGTAAAACATTTTCACTCACTTCTAAAATTTGCAACTTTGTTTGATTTCAGCACGTTTTCTCTCATGGCTATGAACTCTACACACAAAACATCCAGAGAAAATGAATTTGCATCTTTACTGTACAAATCGCTGTCACCATTGTAATTTCAGGTGATGTGCAGTTTGGGGAAATTAAGGTTCGAGGGGAAAATGATCATTCCTAATGAACAACTTTTATGTTCATCCATCTTTCAAAACTGAACGTTTGATTACTTTATGCTCTCGAACATAGTAAAATATGCTTTTTATATGGGAGTGTGTGTGTGTTTGTGTGCTCCGATGTTGTGTTGACAGATCTACTGATAGCGGAGTGAGCCAAGTTACAAAGAACAAGAAAACAGCACATGATGGATCACATCTGCCTGCGTGGCCCCCACCCCCTCACCGGCCGCTTCCTCCTCCTCCTCAGCCCCTCCTCCTCTACTGTACTCCTCCTGGCTCATCATTCAAGAGTCACGGCGGGGGGTTTCGCATCCTGCCACCCCCTCCCCACCCCACCCGCACCCCTCCCCGCTCCACCCACTGCCAACCATCCCCTTCACCCTGCCCTGGGGGACAGGACAGATCCTCCAGAGCCGGAGCAGGGGGCTGACAAAGCACTTTCTTTCAGCCTCTCTCTGCCCCGCCGTGCCAGCAGAGGCCGGAGCACAAAACTGTTGGGAGGGTTGGCTTTTGTCTATCAAACAATGAGAGGTGACAGGAGAGCTTCGACGTAAAGGGGGCTTCTGCTCATCATCAATTCATCTGAAGATCATTTACAGGATTAACATTTAGCTGGGAAACATCAGTGAAGAATGCATCATATATTTTCATGAACGACATGTCAAACAGATGTGAATTTTCTTTTGGTCTGGAATAACAGTCCGAAGTGTAAAAGTAGGATTCTGTCATAAAATAAAGCAGCAAAACTCCAAATTAACAAGATAGAGGGGGAATGAAAATAATTTAAATGATTATATGAAAATTGTTGTCAAATATTTCACCTATAAATTCTTTAAATAAGAAAGCCATGGTTACCAATTATTATAGGTGTGTTATTAGATACAGTAAATGAAGACATCTAGCATTTTTATTAAAAAGTCAACATGCTGGGTTTTGGTTTATTTTACTATTTAATTTTGAAAAGTATTGCATTAAAAGTCACCTATGCAAATGCAGCTAATAAAATGGAACATTTCAAAATAAACTCCTCAGCTAGAGTTGATGAAATATAAAAATACATGAATAAATAATTTTAAAAAAACATTCAGCTTTATTTTCTTGTATTCTTCCATTAAAGGTGACTTGATAGATAGAACTACATAATAAAGATGATTACATCTTTAAAAAGGTTATTTTTAGATTAGTAGGACAACTTCCCCCAGCATTTCTTCCAATTGGTTGGAGTCTATATAATGTAATATATATAATAAACTACTCACAATAATTTTGGGATATTGTGAGAGATTGTGGATGTCAATTTTGGGGGTAATAAATATTAAACTAAGGAAAATGATGTTTCTTCTCATTCATTCTCATTCATTATTAGTAATAGCAAATGACACCTTTACTTATTTCTTTAAAATTCAGACCAAATAGGGAAAGCACTCATGTAAATAACAACTTATTGTGAGTAGTGTAAATAACTAATAAAAATTGTAAAACTGTCGTTTCGAATTTTCTAAAGCCTATGGTCCACCAACAAACCTAAAAAATAATAATAGTAAATAAAGTAATCAAATCTAGCAGAATCTGAGTATTTTTGGCTTGATACATTTTAAATGATCAAATTAATTATCAAACTTTGTGACAGTAAATTGTCCTGTGGATTAATACGTTAATAGAGTTTCAGTTCTGAGTGATACTCTTGTCTGTAAAGAAGCCTTTTGATGCATTAGTTTCAGGTACTTTTATTTACATGTTTTATGACGTATCTTTTTACTGGAGTTTCTAGCCATTGTTTTAATGCTCCATGTAAATTCCACAATGACAGAACAGAGGAAACTTTTTTATTTTTTTTTTTCCTCCTGGGTGCGACACAGGCCTTCTTCTATCTTTGCAACACGGGCTCGACTACTATTCTGCAAACAAATGACGACAAACAAACGGCCGCAAACGCACCACATCGCCGTCCACGTCGTGTCCCAAACACAAGTCGCCGCGAGTGTGCGCGGAGCGGAGCGCGGTCAGAGGAATTTTAATCTTGGAAATGTCAATAAATCTTCAGTCACCCGCATGGGGGCAGGATGCGGGACTGGCGCCTGGGAGCGACGCTGCTGCAGGGCGCTGCGGGGCTTTAACTTCGGCCCTGGAGGTGATCAATAAAGCAACTTCTGAGGAAATAACACGTTGGAACGCAGAGTGAACGAGAAGTGAATGGGGAATGTGTTATTCTATCGCCATAGAAGTCTCAAAGTCAGTGTCATATAAAATCTGGAATTAAATTCACATTAAAAAAATAAATAAATAAATAGTCTCATCTCATCTATGCTTTTTTTCTTCCCGTCTTCTATCCTGCGGCGCGCGGCAGCACCGGATTTTGGGGACTAAAACGGCTTCAGGGCGTCTCCAAGTTCAAAAGTTCACCTTTTACGACCTCACAGAGCCTGACTGACCACCTCCAAATAAAAACATTCCGACCTCTGTTCCCACACACACTCACGAGCGCGCGCGCGCACGCACACACACATACACAAACATAAAGATTTCCACTGATGCAAAAAAAAAAAAAACAGAAAAAACTGCTGCATTCCCAATCCGAAATTTAAAGTGTTTCTTTTAAGTCACTTGCAAGTCATATCGACCCCATGTGTGATGTTTAACGTGTTAAGATATGCAATTTTTAAACATTTATGGGCTTTCAACTTAATATCCACAGGACGACGGAAAACGCTTCGCACTCCTCCGCACTATAACAGCGGCGGTGAAAGGCTCCTGCAACGGCAGGGATGGTGCACTGAGACGAGGGAAAAAATAAGAAAAAAAAAAGAATGCAGCTACAGTGCCATGATCAGAGGTGAGACAGGGGTGTGTGTGCGAGCCATTCAGAAACGGTGTGTAGCCTGTATGTGTGTGTACAGCGGATGGTGTGTGAAGTGCACATGTATGCGGGAGATCACGCATCAAGCTCCGGGATGTGTTCGCTTACCGCTGACGGACTTGGCGTTGTTTCTCTCCGGGTAGTCAAACCCATTCGTCCTCTTCTCTATCTCCATCCTCCTGCATGGGCGACCTCGCCTCTCACCGCCGCGGAAAAAAAAGCCCCCGCACAGTGATGGTGATGCTGCTGCTGCTTCTGCTGCTGGTGTTGATGATGATGAGGATGATGAAGATGAGATAATTGATGAGGATGACGAATGGTGACCGCGCAGGATGAAGTGAATCGAGCTGGCGCTGCTTTATGCCCTGTCCTGTCCTCAGCCTTAAGCTGGCTCAATGCTCGGACCGCCGTCCCATGCTGCAGCCTGCAGCCTCCAGTCAGCCCGGAATAATTGGATCCACACCCCCAAAGGTGGTGCGTTCACTGCCCGCGGGGAACAAGATGGGAGATAAGAGGCTTCACACAAACAACTAAATTAGGCCTTTGTTTAAACGATACGCGTTACGTTGCACTTACATATAACGCCTGAAACGCGAGAGTCAAATAACTAGCATGAAATAAAAAAAAAGACTTTTCCATAAGCTAGCATTGATACGAGTAGCTACTGCAACTGCTGTTGCTAGCTGGAAAAGTTAATTCATAGCCTACTTACTTAATTGAATTCCATCCCTTTTGGCATGTTTAGACAGTTTGTGAACATAACCAACCCGTTTCAGAAGTTTAAAGTTGGTTAAATGTGTTAAATAGATGCAGACCAATATAACCAGGCTTTAAAAACGGAGCCGCGACTGTTTCGTTGCTGAAAAGAGGATGGAGGGCTAGCTGCGTTATAGGTGACGCCAACAGGTGTTTTGTTAGCTAGAAAAAAAGTACGTGTATTCGTTGTTCATTTAAGGAACACAGGAGAACCCCACGATTCCTAAATTTACAAATAAAATTAAATAAATAAATTAAACATTTAATATGTATAAAATGTGTAAAATATTGTATCTTACGTAATGTATGTCTTCAATCTAAAAATCACCGGTTAGCATCAATAAGTTCATGCTCATATGCTAATACTTTGACTTCATAGTATATAGTTATATATAGTTTTCTTTTTTGGTAGCTCCCACGTGCCCTGAAGGCAGCACAGACACACAACAGAGATTACGCAATGGGCAGACTTCTTGCTGCAGGCATTCTGGGACATGGAGTCTCCCGTGCCCGGCCTTTGGTTTTATTGAGAGAAACCGAAACTAAGCTAGCAGCATGTTTGAGAAAGTATTTTTACTGTAGCTGCAGGGTGAGAAGGTTGTCAATCTGTTAGCTGCTATTAAATTTAACACCCGTGTTCTACAATACAAATATTTCTTAATAGGCTACTAATTCATACATGGGTGTTTCTTAGTTTAACACACTTGACAAGAGTCCTACATGTTTTGACTAATACAATAATTTGCTGAAACGAGAGGCCACACGCCCAAAACGTGACAGAGGTTAATAGAGAGGAATTGCTCTTGCAGAGGCATGAGCCTGAATGTCTGTGCTGTTTTCTCCATTGTGTCAGGTGCAGTTTGAACGTTGAATCTGCTGTTTTTAGCGGCATCTTTTGTTTTAATGTAATATTTAGATTTGCATTCGTCAGACTGTAAAATGGATGCAGCCTACAAGGATTTTATAAATTACCATGTCCTGGTAAGTACAAAAGTATTTCCTATTCCAACGTATGTTCCATTCCATTAAAATTATTTGTGTTTTATTTCGACTTGTCAATAAGTTTATTTAGTATAGAACCTTTCATAGAAATACAATTCACACAGTTCTTCATGAGAACAACATGGAAAGAATGCCATAAAAATTCAGAACAATAAAAACACAAACTATAAATCCTGAGACAACAGATAAAAAACATGGAAACCTTAAAAAGACAGAAGAAACAGGTCCCATAGAAGCATGCAGAAGAACAAGTAGTACCTAGATGAGACAAAGGCCTAAGTAAACAAGTGTCTCTTCAGTTGTAAAAGAAAAAATATATATAAATTCTACAGAAATTGCAGACCGAATGACCAAATGTCAGAGCCACCACCTTAAAGGCAGATTCATTATCAGAATATAATATGTGATATTTTATGTTATTTACACATAAAATATCACTCTGAGGTAGCTACAAACCATCTTGAGAACATCATGCTGATCTAAAATAATTTTAGAAGATTGAAAAAGTTCCTTACAAACAACCCAGATCACCTCCAATTCACTATTTTCAAAAGTTTAATAATAAAAAAAAGGTTTGTGGCTAATTGTCTGCTTACCATAAGAAACAGTAAAATAAAAAAAAAAAATCAGTAGCCTACCAGAGACACCCTGTGGAGTATTTAGGAAGATACACCTTCATTTTAATATGTTGATATGTGTGAGTTGAAACAAATCTAAAGTGCCACAGCTGTGATGAAGACCGGTTAAGACTCCCTGGTGTTTTCTCTTAATGTCCAGCAGATGTCTCTGTTGCCTGAATCTCTAATCTCGCAGCTCCTTTTTTCCCCAAAGGGTTGAATTTGCCACCAGACAAAGAGGACAACTGCCTCAGGCCTCTGGGAACTCCCGGGGGGCCAAAAGCTTCAGGGGCTGTGAGTCAGCTGGTTTGTGAGCTGTCATTGTACATGTGTTTGGTAACAGACCGCAATGTGTTTTTACTGTCCGTTTTCTAGTTTTACAGCTGTAATTATATCAGTTTTGCCTTTAAATGATCCACATACGCACATAACATATAATTAAATAACCACAGTTACATCTTGAGGTCTGTTTTTTTCCAGAACAGAAAAACTGTACATGTTGTACAGAAACTGGGAGAAATGAGGAGTTTAAAGGGCCGAGCATCTTATGTCAATCGGCCCACCGGCAGTTTTATCCGACCATGGACTTTTATTACCACACTGTTTTGCTGACATTCCGTCTCCCGACGTGCCAGCTGAGGTCTGCTGACCAGTTGTTGTTGGCTGTCCGCAGATCTTGGCTGCAGACACAGGGCAGCAGGGCGTCTGCACTCAGGGGTCCTGTAGGATTTAGACAGGCAACCTTCTTAAATCTCTTATATCTCTCTCTATAACATCTGTCTATAAATTGGCCTTAAATCTAAAATTGGCATTTTATTTAGTTATTTAAAGTACCCCTCCTCTCAAAACGGTGTTTTCTTCTTGTTCCTACAGTTGGACGTTTAAGCCTCAGTCTGCTGAATGTGGCGATTTTCTCTGAGCTCTTTGAAAATCCAATTTTTAAAGTGCAGGCCTGAGACTTTTGTGACATTGTAACTATATCGAAGCCAATGCTGCTCTGGTGTTCAATTTAAACAAATGCGATGTGTAAACCTGAAGCCGAGAAAGGACTTTACTGTGAGATATCTTGTGCGCAGAAGTTCAGCTTCTGAAATGAAACATAATTGAATATTCGTGGTGTCTGGATTTTTTTATTATTTTTTTTTTTTTATGAGGGAGAAGATGCTAGCTTAACCCTCAAAAGCCCATAGTTTTGTCAATTGTGAGCTTATTCTTTCTTTCTACTGTACAGTTAGCAGTTAGTGTAATTTTTGCTTTTTCAATGTGAAAAGTTGTATTTAAAACACACAAAACACACATTTTCCTCAGTGAGTTACAGACATTTATTAGCCGTTGTTATGGGATATGATAATATATACAACATGGGGCTGTGGCTGTCTTCATATTGGTGGTCAGTATCACCTCTGATGAGGCATCTCATCATCTAAGCTGAAATACAAGTGTAATTCTCATTCATTTCAATTCATAATAGTATTTTTTGGTAACATTTCTAAAGGGCTTATATCAGTTTTTAATATTTTGTGTTACTTTGCAAATCCCTGCAGCCAGGCTGCAACATCTGTTGGAAAGCAGGGGGGATGGCGGGGGCTGTCACAAATGAATGTGACATTTCAATATGTCTGAATACAGGAATACTGCAACTGTGGCCATTCAATGTCCACAGGTCCACATCTTGTAACAGTTAACCATGGATGCAGTAGTGTCAGTATCAGTAGTAACAGTCATGGTATGTGAATACAGCAGTAGTGGTATTGGTGCTAATACTAGTTATAATAGTGGTAGCAGCATCAGTGGTAGTCTTAATAGTGGTAGTAGTTGGAGTGATATTATTGGTACCAATAGTAATTGTCAGTCAGTCAGTCATCACCTATACCCACTTATTTCTCATTAGGGTCGCAGGGGTCTGTTGGAGCCAATCCCAGCGCGTTACGGCGAGAGGCAGGGATACACCCCAGATGGGACAAATCTGGATACAAACAGCCAAGCACACACACACCATCAGTGCTTTCCAGTTTGTTCTAGGCTTGTCTCCAGTTATTTGTCCCTGTCACACAGCAGTGTGCCCTGGCCTGAGCCAGCAGGCTTCTGTTTAGCTGGACTAATGCTACATGCTACCGTGGGAGAATACTCGGAGAACACCACCAACCAGCCAGAAAAAAGACAAATAAACAGCTGAACAAGGCCTGGCATCACCCGTCGACCCAGGCACTACCAGTGCAAAAAGTAAACTACAAATTTGTATTTTGTATGATTAGTATTTTTTTAACAAAAGTACAATCGCAGTTCATATATGGAAGTGAATGAAAATTCAAAGTTTATTTTTTATTTTTTTTCAACATAAATTACAGTTATTACAGTTACAGTTGTTAGGACCTATGTAAGTAAAAAATTAAATAATATAAATATTTAACAAAAAACAATCACAGTCATTATATAAGAGTGAGTGAAAATATATTTTTTCATTTTTTTTCGTCATTATGATATATGGAAGTGAGTATAAATTAAAATATATATATATTATTATTTGAAAAAAAAAATATATATATATATATTATTTGAAAAAAATCATGCAGACCAAAGTATACACTTCTTTTTCTTTCTGGTGATATATGCATATATAACGGAATATTCAGGGGGTGTTAAAAGATCTGTGAATTTGAAGGATTTGACGAATTCTTCCACCACTGCTGAACCCCAGAATAACATTAAAATCAGGATTTTAGGAGTTGCAAATTATTAATTGACCGGCTGATGGCGCCAAAAGCCCTTCAGATTTGGCAAAAAAAGCATTTAGAATAAGTGTAATGATCTTAATGTTTTCATTAGTACTTATCAATTTACATAGGGATACTATTCAGTGTGCGATATATTTTTCCTATGTGTCCTGAAAAACTTAAATTGTTTACATTATATTAAAATACATCATTGTTAAGACTAAATACACATGTACCGTGTGTGTGCGCGCGCGCGTGCGTGTAAACCCCTCCCATCAGAGAGGACAGCGGATGACAGATGATGCCACTTTGCGCCTGGCTGAGGACAGGAGCGCGCCACGCAGACGGGACGCAGCGCACGCGGCAAAAGCGCGCACACGCATACGCTCATCCATAGAGACGGACACGCACCGTACGATCCTCCCTGCGTGAAGTGGAAATGAAGCTGAAGTAGACGCGCTGCCCGGGCTGCTGCTGCTGCTGCACCTTATGGACTGACCAGCGAGTGTCGTTTCTTTTTTTTTTTTTAATTTTCTCAACTTGCCCGCCGCAAACACGCAGGAGAGGAAAAAAAATGTGGAGATACACGAACCTGTTCGCCTGCCTGGTGGTTTTGTTTAAGGATGCTTCCTCGGTGAGCAAGGTAAGAAGAGACTCAAAGGATGGTTGTCTAACACTTTCCAAGGACTCATCCACTCATCACTGCACTATTGAAAAAAAAAACACGTGTTTATGGACTGTTCAGAGTCAGTAATGCCTCATCAAGTTCCTGACATCAACAGTATCAACACTTAAACGCATCATGGTCCAGGACATGGTGCCTCTGCTTCAGCTTCTTCAACATCTCCCCATAGACAGATTTTACATGTTCTAACATCAAGCAGATGGTTCAGATTAAGTGTCATTTTTTTATTTAAACTGAAGGTAATCTCACCAACAATAGGTATATGTAATGATACCTCCAATTGTGTGTGTGTGTGTGTGTGTATGGAGGCCTGATGCCAGCAGAGTGTGGGAGAGATGGCACTCGGTGGGGTAACAGTAATATCTGGCTGCCCTTGTTTGTACAGCTGCTGGACTCCAGTAACCCCTCACTCTCCCTCAGCCTAATCCAGTTCCACACGCACATGCACATGCACACGTAAACACGCATACACACACTTAAGACAAAACACACGTACAGTGTACACATTGCAGATATGAGCACCAGAAGCTCTGTTGCCTGCACAGCCAAGTATGGTGTGTGACTGTCAACAACTAGCTGCTCTGGATATGATCCAAGTAAAGCCCCCATGTAGTAGTAGTAGTAGTAGTATAGGCTCCTATGTAGTAGTAGTAATGGAAGGTGGTAGGAGTATTCATAGCAGCATTCAGGTGGTATCATTGCAGCAGCAGTATCTGTAATTGGTGATTGACGTCATAGTTGCTATCTAATCAATTCTCTCAATCCTTTTAATCGATTACCAAAATAGTTGGCGGTTAATGTAATAATTGGCAACTAATCGGGGCTGCAACTGATCTGAACTCTTTTGATAGTCGTATAATAGTCTGCAACTAACTGATTAATCGACTAATCATTGCCGACCTGTAAAACAATTGTTTATATTTAATCATTTTCATGAATAAATAACCATTTTGAGTCCGTTTTTTAAAGGAAAAAAGTCAAAAGTATCTGATTCCTGCTTCTTCCTGGTTTAGTCCTCCGTGTTTTAGGGTTGTGGACAAAATAGTATAGAAATTAATGGTAGCAACTAATGGATTAATTGCAGTAATAGAGTGAATGGGTGAGCTGTGTGTGGACCAGGGTTTTATGCAGTTTGTAGCATTAAAAGTAGTTTGGTGTAGACTATAGGGTCAAAAGTACATCTTGTATTTAAGGGAAATCTTACAGTAATTTAATGAACAACAGTGTTGTGGCTCTGTTTTTTCTCTGTCCTGTTCAACATGACAACGCACCTGCATGTGTGCACAAATCCACCATAAAACAACGTGTTTCCCCAGTTTGGTGCGGAAGAACTTGACTTGCAGCACCTTTGGGATGAACCAGAGCGCAGGCCGTGGTGTTGGACCTCTCTTTATGTTCTTGTGGCTGAATGAGAGCAAATCCCTGCAGCCAGGCTGCAACATCTGTTGGAAAGCAAGGGGGATGGCGGGGGCTGTCACAAATGAATGTGACATTTCAATATGTCTGAATACAGGAATACTGCAACTGTGGCCATTCAATGTCCACAGGTCCACATCTTGTAACAGTTAACCATGGATGCAGTAGTGTCAGTATCAGTAGTAACAGTCATGGTATGTGAATACAGCAGTAGTGGTATTGGTGCTAATACTAGTTATAATAGTGGTAGCAGCATCAGTGGTAGTCTTAATAGTGGTAGTAGTTGGAGTGATATTATTGGTACCAATAGTAATTGTCAGTCAGTCATCACCTATACCCACTTATTTCTCATTAGGGTTGCAGGGGTCTGCTGGAGCCAATCCTAGCTCATTACAGCGAGAGACAGGGATACACCCCAGATGGTCGCCAGCCTATCGTGGGCACACACACCATTCACTCACACACTCACACCTATGGGCAATTTAGAGTTGCCAATCAACCTCAGCATGTTTTTGGACTGTGGGAGGAAGCCGGAGTACCCGGTGAAAACCCACGCAGACACGGGGAGAACATGCAAACTCCACATAGAAAGGTCCCAGACCCAGGACCAAGGTGGCAGGAGCAGGACCTGCCACCTTCTTGCTGTGAGGCAACAGCGCTAACCCCTGCGCCACTGTGTCGCCCCCAATAGAGATTGTAGTATTTTTATTACTAGTAGTTATAGCACTGGTTATAGTAGAGCTGCATTAGTCAATTAACCGATTAGTTGCCAACTATTAGGTTAATTAATTAATTAGAATTAATTATTAATTAGATTTCATTTTTAAGAAGAAAATGTCAAAATTCTCTGTTTCCAGCTTCTCAAATCTGATTATTTTCTGGTTTATTTAGTCTTCTATAAGAGTAAACTGGTCTTTGGGTTGTGGAGTCTTGGTCTGGACAAAAAAAAAGACATTTTAGGTTGCACCTTTGCCTTTGGGAAAACAGTGATCTGCTGATTCAGCAAATGGACCAAATGTTCATTTGTGCAATTTTCAGTGAAAGCCCCAAGCTCTGTTTGTGCCCCACATTGCATTGGTGTACAGCTGGAAAAGCATTTTCACAAGTTTTTGCTAAAATGTCACACACATAAAAAATAAACCATACTTTCTGAGGAGAAATTTAATCAAAATATCAGATTAGAATCAGCTGACGTGAAGATATTTATATGTCTACCAGTGTAGTAATGAATTCAGTTTTGTTTTTCTCTCTACACAAGGGCTGCTTGATCATGAAAAAAAACATTATCATGATTATTATGGTCAATATTGAATTCACGATTATACAAATCATTATTTTTTTAGTTAAACAATGCATTTATTCAGTATGAGTGACTGTGCTTTTGTTTGAGATGGTTAATGAGAGAGGTTGTTGTGTTGCCACGTAGGTATCATCTTATAGCAAATCTTGCACATTATGTTGTTTATATATATATATATTATATATATTATATATATATATTATATATATTATATATATTGCGCTCTTGCACTCACGCACTTGCACCTTCACACTCGTTCTAGCAATCGCACTCGCATTCACACGCAGTAGCACTTGTCACAGTCGCTCTAGCACTCTCGCACTAGCTTTCGTGCTCTTGCGCTCGTGCACTAGGACTCGTGCAGTACGCACTCGCATTCCCACACATGCACTCTTACACTAGCGTTCTCGAGTAACTAGCACTCTCGCACTAGCACTCTTGTGCTCTTGCCCTCACATTTTTGAGTAAGTAGTACTTGCACAGTAGCACTAGTGCTCTTGCAGTTCCTCTCTCTCTTTCAAAAATTGTGTAATGAAAATTGTCAAATATCATTTCAGTTCGATTATAAGATTTTGAAGATCGTTTGACACGCAAATAGAAATCGAGATTAAAATTCAGTTCATTGCACAGCCCTACTCTACGGCATGATACAATTTGTCTCCGCACATCAACAATTTTTCCTATGTCTCTGCAGATGCACAGTCATATTCTCTGTAGCCAGACGGGTGGCACTGGCATTGATGAGAGACAAAGCCCTCTCAGAGGAGGGCACGGAGGGCGCTCGCAGTATGGCGTGGGAACCAGTGCGTGCACCTGCTTCATGTTTTGGTTGCAAACAAACCCGAGGACAATCAGTGCCAGGTCAATGGGGGGCTAGAGCGGAGACACCGGACCAGGATTCTGCAAGCATGGCGCTCAGACAGATTTAGGCTTTAAAGGTTCTGTAGTGTGCCTCGCTGCCACAACCAGTGTGCACAAAATGGCGTTTTGTCATGCCATGTTGTGTCAACAAGACTTCATTTAATTGGGGGTGTCACATGGGGCTTGATGAAATGTCAACATCATCAGCCTGCAAAAAGTCAAGTCTCTGTGTTTTAGGTTAAAACAAAGCTGCAAAGCTGTTGGAAAGGAAAAAAGACTAATACCTCATTCACACTGAGGAAATAGTCTTTTGGGTCTTTAGTGTGAATGGGTGAACCTTTGACCTATGACCCTGTGCTACGACCAGGGTTTTATACAGCTTGCTTGGTAGGACTGCAACCAACAGATAGTCGATTGATCTATTGACTATTGAAATGATTAATCGATTAGTCTTTTGGTTTGTAAAATGGGGTAAAATGTTGATCACTGTTTCCCAAAACTGGAGATGCTACCTAAAATATATATTTTTTGCCCAGATCAACAGTCCACAACCCAAAGATCATCTAATTATAATAGTACCTACCTATATTAGTTTACTATTCTAGAAGACTAAAGGAACCAGAAAATAAGCATATTTGAGAAGCTGGAACCAGAGAATTTGGAGATTTTCTTTCTAAAATGACTCAAATCAATTAATAGATTATCAAATTAGTTGGTGATTGACATAATAGTTGGTAACTAATCAATTAATCAAATAAACCTATCACCTCTATTGCTCGGCTTTGGTATAAAATACTGAACATGGGTTATATATCTTAGGTTTTCTCTAATGCATACATTAACGATTTCTCAAACCTTTTAACATGTCAAAAATGTTATGAGAATTCAATACTGAATCTTTGCGTCCAAGTTAAAAGAAAACAACTACAGAAATATAAAACTGAAGACATTATAAATCTAATTGGACTGACACATTAACTAATTTACAGTTCCACTGTTAAATTTGTATGATTGAATAACAAAAACAGTCTGTTTGCTTGCTCTATAATACAGAGCTCCTTAGAAAATAATGATGATATGCATTAAAAGCAAAACCGGTTTAACTTGCACGACAAGTTTCATGGTTCTTATTAGGAGCCATCATTCCTGTTTTTATAGCAGACTCATTTACACGCCAGAATTGAGCATTTCAAAGCATCCCTTGTCTCAGACTTACGTGTCTTGACTCACATAGTTTGGGTGCTTTTCTTCCTCTATGCAGAGCCCCTAAATCCTTGAGCGTAAGATTCATGACCACAGATAAGTCTCAATTCTAGCTCATCTCTGTCTGCATTACATGCCCGCATTGTTGTACAGTCTCCAGAACTTCATGTAGAATCTCATGAAATCTCACTTCGACAGCATTTACCTGTGAACCTTCTACAAATCAATGGGGCCCTCATCTGTAGTATTCTATTCACATGTGATATGCAAAAACCGAATTTGTCTCTTTGATCCCAAAAATCAGTAGAAGTAGTCAGGACTTGCAACTACCTCAGTGAAACCACTATCTTTCTCTAACATTAAAGGGAACTCCACCAATTTCACACATCCATTCCGTTTCCAATAGTAGCGTAGTGTCTAATATGTGTCATATGTGAAAAAAACTGTATAAAGCTCCAGAGGAAGCTGCATGAATCTGATAATTGCCCCAAGTGATGTCATATTGAAGACTGCAAATTTGAAAAAGAAACAAATCTGGGGGTGCAGACTCAGAAAGAAATGACGTTACCAGACTTTTTTTTTTCAGTGGCAGGGTTGGTAAATCTTTTTTTTGTGTGGATTACAGATTAGATAACATATCTGATATGACAACTACACAGACACAAATTGAATGAGCTTGAGCAGCTGTCATGCAAAAGCACGTTAACTCTGGTTAGAATTACTATCCGCATTATTATATCAATCAACATGTCATCTTTGTTGGTGCTTGTTCTTGTAACTTGCACCAAAAAGGTCTTGCTTAATAAATACTTCTATTATGGCCCATGTTATCTCTCTCTGAGCAGCGATAAACACTACCTCTTGCAAAATCCTTCTTATCTGTACCAAAGCATCTGTGCACAACACATTGGCAATGTCCCTCACGGTTGAGATCAAAATACACTAACTGATAATCAGGGAAGTATCCATTTGCTTGTGCAGGATTGTCTTTTGTGTGTTTTTAGAGGATTTTCACCATTGATTGCAATAAAGTGCAGACATTTTCTAACCGTGCAGAAACCCAGTCGAATGGGTTTTCCGGAGTTTATTTGTGTTGCAGTTCCATTTTAAGTCATTAAGCCCATATTACAGTCACGATGAGCCACAATGAGTGAAAGGTTTCGGAGCGTATCTGGACACATAAACAGACCCAGCAGGAATGTCGATGTGTACCCCTAAAAGCAGCGAGTGCTTGATGCACTTTCTGTTCGGCTAATTAACATCCCAGTGCTAATGCGGGGTTTTTTCACCCTGCAAGTCTGGGCCACCGACCTCATGGTTCATCTCCGGACTGAAGGCTTTAGTAGAATCTCCCCTTTGTACCGTGTTAATCTTTACAGTGGCGCGGTTAAGACTGTTTGTCATGAACACTGCTAATTAGATTAAAAATCAGGCAGACTCCTTAGACTGGAATGTGGACCTCAGTTTTGGTCTCGAGCGCCCTTGACAGGAGATGATGTGGATTTTAAAAGGATAGTTCATCCTTTAAAGGCTTGATGGGCTTAAAAGTGATTAGAATTGGTATTCATGGTGGCGTTTGTGGGAAAATAGTTCAAACAGCATGAGCTGAGGGGAGGGGGGGGTTGAGTTTGCTGCAGGCCATAACAGGACTAACTTGTTTTTAAAGAAGGTCGGAACATGTAACTGAACATTTTGAGCTTTGCCACAGGATACCTGCACTGATTGCCTGCCTTTTTTTTTTTTTTAACCATACAGTTCCCCTGCTAATTACCAGCTGGCAAAGCACTAAAAGTGGAGGATATCCTTGTTTATATGAACATGGCTGCAGATACAACAGGCCGGCATTACTGCAACACTGACTTCAACTCTGAGGCCAGCAAAGGCTTTCAAATGCAAAAGCCATTGTGCAACACATGTTGTGTTTTTAGCAACCCTGCGAACACAATTGAGGTTTTTCGCTTCATCACTGTCAGGGTGTGTTAGCCCGCTGCAGGCTGCAGCGCTTGATCTAATAGAGCTCTCCGCAGTGTGCAGGGTCTTTTTTCTTCCCATTGTGCAGACATGAGTTCATGTTTGAGGCCCTGTTCTTTTTGACCTGAAACTTGACTGCACTTGAGAGGTCAAAGCCGAAAGACTCCAAAGCTCAAAGCTCAAAGCATGCGTTAAATACCCAGTGCTCTTAATTATTAGCGTTCTTAATTGCGTTGCCTGTTCTCATGCTGGTAGGTCAGCTTGGCATGAAACGCTGGATGGTCAGTTAGGCGGATCGGCGCATGTGATTTGACAGAAGGAGGACGCAGCTGCTCTGATTGGCAGCATGATCAGATTCTTCGTGATAAGCTTGAGCGAAGAGATTCCCGGGTGAAGCCTGCCGAGGTAGGCTCTGTTGACGAGACAAAAACGTGAAGGACTCAAGTAAATCTGGCTGGAATTTCTCTGACTTCTCCCAACTTAAAGCAACTTAAGTTGGTGTTGCTATGGAGCAGTCGGTGTTTGACTGGGGTTGAACAATGCGGCTCAGCAGGGCCGTGGGCAGAACCTTCGCTAAAGAAGTTTAATCTGCTAATCCACTCTGTTTTCATGTGGCTGTAGCATTTGTCAACCTGCTGCCTTTTTCGTTTGACAAGGGTAGTGATTGGCCTGGCTCCGTGCGCAGGAGTCCTGCCCCGTATCAGACGCCCCCCCATTATGCCTGCAGTAACGGAGGGAGGGAAAGCACCCCCACGCTACATCTTTCCCCCCATCACTCAGCCCGCATTCCTTCACTAATGAGCCCCCACCACCACCTCTGCTGCTCCCCCTTACCTTCCCACTGCTGCCAAAAGGCATCCAAAATCGTAACTAGCAAACACCATCCAAAAAAAACACCTTACATATATGAATCGGAACTATTTCCAAATCACATTTAATACTTACTTTTGCAATTTTAGCACAGTATAAGGTTGGCTGACTCACAAGAGACATATTTTTACTTTAAAAGGAACTTTCAGTTTGTGTTGATATGTTTTATATAGCGATGAGGTAATAATAGTAATTGTAATATGGTGATGGTGAAGCATAGACAACTTATGTTTCAGCAGGCTGCCTTCAAGGCTGCATTCATACCAAATCCAACAATGTGGCGCCTTCCTACAGGGTTGTGTGGTGGTATGGTTTATTTGTGCTTTAAAATGTAACCATTGTAAAACTCAGTCAGAAAATAATGTATTTCTTTGATTCATTGTTGTTGTGTTCTCTTCCTGTTCTCTCAAAGACATTCAGTTTAACTATATATATATGCTGATGATTTTGTTGACTTAGATCATATAGAGGTGGCACAAACATTGTTTCTAAACCTGCAGCCATTTTCTGTTGGAATACCTTGTATAGATTGGAAGAAGGTGTGGGTCTTGTCAAGAAAATATTTTAGAACAAACAAATTTCTTCACATATTGACACATTGACACACTCTCCCTTTTGTGGTGATGTGGATGAACCAGTATGTCCTTTCATAAACAGCAAAATTGACACCAGTAAACTTAACCTCCAACATGTTTTACTTGGTCTGTCACAAAATGAGAAAAGACATCCAGAAAAAAATGTATATTATCAATCTACTATTAGTATTTTCTAAATTTCTACCAAATTTTCACACCAGCATCCAAAAATGTATTGCATTCAAAGCACTTTTTTGTTTTGCTGCAGAGGCTGGAAAAAGCCTGACCTTTAGTCCCAAATATCATTCTCCAAACACTCGATTGTTCCAATAATGGCATCCTCTCATTAGACTCACCACACCTCATAAACGCCCACATTATTCTCACTCCATGCCCCCACTTTATTATACATTACTGAAAGCCAAAGCTAGAATTAGCCTGATTACAGACCTATTTTTCAGTGTTAACAAAGCTCCCCCAGAACTCCACAGTAGACATACACATGTTTCACAGATATTCTGAGTAATACTAAACTACCATAAATGGGTATTATCCATGGAGTTTGTCTTTAATTGTAGGCAGGTGTGTAAATCCACAAATACTCCAATTTAGTAACACTACACCAACTGCTGTACTGTACAAGTGCTTTGTTGCTCCATTATAAATGAGTTATTCTATCATTGTTGCAAAACTGATATTGTGTTTCCTTACGTCTGCTAGTCAGAGACAATTTCCAGAAGATTTCCTCCACTACTTTATCTTTCCAAATAGTGCTTCCCCAAATTTCCTTGCAGCTTACAGCTGTTCTTAGGCAGTTATGTCAGTGAAACAATTTGCTCAAAACATCGTGTCTGCTGTTAAAAAGCATGAAAAAGATTGGGTTACTGGGTTATGTTATGTTAATCTTATCTGTAACCTTGGAATATGTTTGGTCTACCTTGTTACTGCAGTCATATAAGGACAGGATCACATCTCTGTGTGTGGGTATGCGTGAAAGAGCACTTCATCGCTAGCAGCTGAAACCCTTATTTTAATATTTTTAATAAATCAATGCATTAGCTCATTCTCCATGTTTTGTGTAGTTTTTAGGACATTGAATAAATGGGAAATCATTAAACCAACTAAAGAAGGAAGTATCCCAGCTTCCGGTTGAAAACCATCTGCTGAAAAGTTAAGTTTTTGGGGTTACATATATATATAATGCCAAGATGAACAATAGCAGCCAGACTCAACGTGAAGCAAATTCCACAACTGGAGTGTTTTTACATCCTTGTTGGTTTATTCACCAAAAACAGCCAATGGCCCAGCTCTGCAGATGTTAGCTTTAGCTAGCTGCACTGTGTTTGTGTGACAGCTCAAAGACTCTAATCTCAAAAGTCATCAGGAATTCTAAGTGGAACTGGAGCTGAAAAGCTTCAGGATATCTTTTGTATCTTTGCCCTGGCTGTTTCCTTAACAATCCTGTTGTGTTTTTGCGCTGACTTTGTGCAATTTCTCCTCATATGAAATTTATTTCACTCAGTCTGAACACAATTTCGGAACCCATCAGCTTAGCTTCTCCAATATTTCCATGCATGCGTTGGAGCTAGTAGCTACCTGGTCCAATATTTCTTTTTCTGTTCTTCAGCCATTGTTTACAACCAGACTAACAACTTTATGTGTTTTAGGCGCAAATGCCATCATGGCTGATAATTGTCAGACTAGCATATTTCCCGAGCTACCTTTTGGCTAATGTGTCCCGTCTCTATGTTTAGTTCTCTGCACTCAGCATGTTTACATGATACCTGACAAAATCAAATTATTGTGTTGATCCGGACTTTTAAAGAAAATGCAAACATGCTAGCTCAACTGAAATCAAACTTGCAAAGTCGGACTAACCCAGCCAGAAAATGCGATGGAAATGGGACTTGAGCAGGATGAGGTGATCTGCGCATGCACTAAAGTTCCGCACCGAGCTCCAACTCGTAGGCCGAACAGCATGTAAAACTTGTGAATAACTCAAAACATAAGTAGCCGGTAACTTGGTAAGTAGAGCAAACAGAAAGTATGTATTAGAGTTACCTCTGAGTTGCTAATTGGCTAGTTTACTGGTCTTTTGACTTTTGTTGGCAAAAAAAACAGTAACAGCGCAAGCTAAAGAGTGTATATAGCCATCTATCATAGTGTAGGTTATATGACTTCATCAATAAACCAATTTACCTACCATGTACATAGACTGGGACAAGAACAGTAGTCAGAGTAGATGGACTAATCAAGGTATTAGCATGGCTTGACTGTGCATGAAAATATAGCGACTAACTCATCACTTCCATGCAACCGCAGCCTGCTCAAACGTGATTGGTCAATACTGCTCGGGCTACAAACGGAAACTGAAATGGTTTCCTTGTTGCAAAATAATTGTCACTTGCCTACAAACACGTTAACGCTAACAACAAGGCAGCCATAAGGAGGATGCGGACCAGTCCCCAACTAATTCACATGTCGAGCTAAACTCTGTCTCTTGAACTAAGTCATTGACAAAGAAAGGGATTTGTTTTTTCACAGACTCTCTGCCAACTCACCTTCAGCACCTGAACATTTGATCAAACATGCATCAAATCCGCGCAGCTGAAAGCTTGTGTGAAGGCTGGCTGCTCCGTGTGCCGATATGTGTCCATCTCCAATACGAATCGCGCACAACGCCGTACCTCGCTTCCTGTTTTTTAAGCTGCAGCAGCGGCCTGCCAAAGCTCTGTCATCGCACGTGGCAGCCAAGGGCTGGCTGCTCGATGCGAAATCCGCAAGAGTTGTGTTTGTCTCTGAGGCTTTCCTCTGAGTCACCGGCTTACGTTCACGAGAAGAGGGGAAGCATGGGGTGATTTCTCAGGATCACTTTCCTTCCCTTTGCTTTTGTTTTCCTACAATGTTAGACTAATGGAATAGATGACTGGGACAATTGCTGGTGGAGAAAAACTGCTTGTTAGATAAATATACAGTGCAATATAGGTCATCAAAGTTGTGCCACAATAAAGGAACGTTTCCACTTCTTCCATCAAAGGTGTCAAACTCTATTTAGTTCATGAGCCGGATTCAGCACAATTTGAAAATGTACCCATAAATAAGAACACCAACACATTTCTCCCCTCCTTTTTGTTTAAAGGAATAAATTGTGAATATTCATAACAGGATGTGCAATTTAAAAAATAAGATCTCTCATTAATATTTAATCGGTCTATTGTTGCATTTCAATTCGAAAATTTTACTCCCTGAACAGTATTTACATTTTTAAGCAGCAGGTGAAGTTATCTCCTGATTTACAAACCATTTACAAATCAAAGCTGTAAATATTTTATCCCATTAACCTCTAAAAGATGTTCCCTGACTTCACATTTCTGTGAAGACACAGGAACTGGTCCATTTTGCTTCACACGTCATCCAAGAGGCACAGAATTGATGGGAAGATTATACTGAAAACACACGAAAAAGGGACACAAAATAGCATTTTCTGTTGTGAAATCGGATAATCGTCGCTTTCTTCCAGATCTTCGGCGAGTCCGAGCCTGTCAGGATGACGTCGGAGGGCTCAGACTGCCGCTGTAAGTGCATCATGCGGCCTCTGAGCAAAGACGCCTGCCTGCGCCTGCGGAGCGGCAGCGTCCGCGTGGAGGACTTCTACACGGTGGAGACCGTCAGCTCCGGGTCCGACTGCAAGTGCTCGTGCACGGCCCCGCCGTCCTCCCTCAACCCCTGCGAGAACGAGTGGAAGATGGAGAAGCTGAAGAAACAGGCCCCCGAGTTACTGAAGGTGAGGAGATTAAACTTAAAGCACCAGTCTCTATTTGTGTGAACACAGCAGCTTTAACCTATTTAAACCCAATGTTTTGGGGGCCATGCAATAATTATAATTATTATATAATTATTATAATTATATCCAATGACTCACTAAGAATCATGTTATGCATCACCTTTTTATACTCTGCTTTGAAGAATATAGCATTTTAATGACTGGCAATTTTATTTGCCACTTGCGTAAATATGATCATAAAATAAAAAAAGTGTTTATCCCAGGTGCAAAATTCTTATTTTGGGGATTATTCTAGAGCAAGGCTTCCCAGTCCTGCTCCTCGAGTGCTACCATTCTGCATGTTTTAGGAATCTCCCTACTCCAACACCCCTGATTCTAATTATCAACTTAGAATATTATATCAACTCACTGCCTACTAATGAGTCGCTACTACTCTAATGCCCCAGGAGTAGCTTCAATGTTCTAGGCTGAGTTGTGTTGGGTTGAAAACGTCGGGTAAACAGCTGTTGATCTCTAGCTCTCTATGCGTATGAGTGAGAATGACAAAATCATGTTGAAAAATTCAATTTGTGGCCCTTGGTTTTCATTGTGTGGCGCAGCGCCACACAATGCCCTGTGTTTGGGGAAATCCGGAATATGTTCTGCCGATTTCAGGGCAATTACGCCCGTTTTTCTCCCTATCTGGCTCTAAAGAGTAAGACACGATTGTTCAACTCTGTGATCTGGCCTCAGTTGGACAGGTCATCTAACATCTTTTAGAGAACACGTCAGCAGATGTCTGCTCATATCTTAAGCACCCTTCCGTTTCTCACAGCAGCAGAAGCACGCTACGCACCATGTGAAAGAAAAGGCAGCACCAGATGTTCGATCCGACTATTTTTAACTATAGATTAAATGGCCAAAAGCCATTCAGGACTCTGGACTCTGAATGAACCCCACTGTCAATAGTAGTAATCAGAGCAAATGTGTTGGGAGTGCTTTTAAGGTATTACAGTGTCCCACTGAGCTGAAGAGAGTCGCATAAAGCTGTCCGTCCTGTTGTCAGTAGATGGTGAATAATGCCGCTTTCTCCTTTTTTACTGCAGCTCCAATCTATGGTGGACCTCCTTGAGGGAACCCTTTACAGCATGGATCTGATGAAAGTCCACTCCTATATCAACAAGGTGATGTCTCAGATGAACACCCTAGAAGAGGTAGGCTGAAAAACCATCACACAGCAACTTACTGTATGTGCTCGTATCAATATATTCAAAAAGTTATTGGAGACAGTCCTTTTTTTTTTTTAAATCTTGCAGACGATCAAGACGAACCTCACGCGGGAGAATGAGTTTGTCCGCGACAGCATGACCACTCTAACCAATCAGTTTAAGAGATATGAGAACTACTCCAACATCATGATGGGCATCAAGAAGGAGATCTCCAGTCTCAGCCTGCAGCTGCTTCAGAAAGACTCTTCTGAGAGCAAAGCACAGGTTAGAATAAGCAAAAAAAAACAGCATCCAGTCCAGGGGTGTCAAACACGCAGCCCCGGGGGACCCGAAACAACTGGATGACTCATTGGATGATGATTAATCAACCTACAATTTACAAAATCGAAGATATGAAGTGCAATTTTAACAATAGGATGTCTCAGTTATTCCATATTTAGCTTTTAGCTTTTTAGCTTTTAGCCTTTTAAGCAGCAGGTGAAGTTATTTCCTGCCTTACAAACTGGTCCATTTCTTTTTTTGTCACACTTTGTAAAGTCACCAAGTGGGTCAGATTGGACCCTATGGTGGTCTGCTTCTGGCCCCCGAGCCACATATGACACCAAAGATGTATGTATGTGGCCCATGAAGTAAATTGAGTTTGATTCCCTTGATCTAATCAATATTTTTTTTTGATTTTCAATGGCTCAAATTAATAAGTATGTAAAAAGACTCATGTTGAAGCCCCAGAGAATAGCATAGTCTATATATATCCATGGACGATGTGTCCTCACTTCCTGCCTCTATGCAGAATAGAAGCCAAAATATGTCTTTTGCTGACATCTTGCTTGTGTGACGTCATTTGGAGAAAAATCAGCCCCTCAATCATCCCACCGCCTGATAGAGGTCACAGCTGTCAATCAAGTCACACCCCCATTTTTTATATAGTCAAATAACTAGAAAAAGGAGCACTTGCACAAGCAGCAGCGTGATCGGAATTGAAATGAGATAAGTCATCTTCGATTATTTTGTTTGACCCAGTTCTCGTCCACTAACACCGAGCAGGCGGGACTTATAATAGAGCCAAATGTTTTGGCTTTACTTTTCATAAGCTGTCATGTCGTCCTCTTTATAGACACTGAGTGGTTTTACAGTCCACAGCTTTACACCGTTTTGGAAATAGAATTGGTGCACTGCAAAAAATGAAATCTGATCCGGTGAAAATTCCAAAAATGAGAAGAATAATGTTGACTTATCTTATTCCATCATCAGATCAATTTGCAGTTTGTCCAAAAAAATTAGATACAAATTTTCAAAAATGTTCGATAAGGAGACATTATGATAAAAGTATGATAAAAGTTTCATTTGTTCATTTGTTCATTAGTCAATTTAATATTTCACAAGACTAAATTGAATAAATAAATAAAACTAGCAAAACTATGAAAATGGAATAAAATAATTACATATTGATAATGATAGAGCTCAAGGAAATATATAGATATATTTTTATAAGATAAAAAGATGACATTATGATAAAAAAAATCCAACAATTTCATCTCATTTTAAAACAAGATTAAATTGAACGAGTCCAGAAAAAGTATCAAAGCTATTTGCCAGTGAAGTAAGATAATGGAGTATGAGAAAATGATAATGATATTGTAAGAAAATCTAAAAAATATTAGATAAAAAGATGGCATTATGATAAGAGTCAAACAATTTCATCTTGTTTTCTTAAAATAAGATTAGATAGATAGAGGATAATGAAATATAAAGGGAAAAAAATACAATTAGATAATTTAGCTTATTTCAAGTTGTTCTTCTTGATTTTAGTCTTGAAAAATAAGATTAAATTGATTAGTTTGTCTTAATTGTTATTGTTTAGAAGAACAAGTAGCAAAACTATCTGCCAATGGAATAAGATAGACAAAAATATTCTACTCAATATTAGACTCATTTTACTCATTTTAAGTTTACATTTCTTGCATTGTACATTTACAATAGTAATAGTGTCAGCAGGACTGATAGAAGTACAGTATAAACTGTCATATGTGACATATATGTTTCCTTTATGACATCATGAAACATTGACAGTATTGCTAGCACATTTTATATTACACATAGAAGCTTCACAAAGCTTTATACGTACTTTAAACATATAAAAACACATCTGCTCGCTGATGTCTGCAAATGTAACCCAAATGTCCGTGTTCACAGGACACGAATGATGAGAAAACCAAGGAGACCGTAAAACCGACCAACAAAAAGAGCCCCGCGTCCAAACCCCCTCCCAAACCGGCCAAAGAAAAGGTCGTAAAGCCCAAGAAAGAGGTCAATAAAGCAGGGAAGCCGGTCAAGCCCGACCCTACGGCCAAAGCCAAGGCAGCTGGCCACCAGCCCGGCGTGGTGAGGGGCATCACCTACTACAAGGCTGCCAAGACCGAAGAGGATGTGCACAGAGGAGGTGAGAGTTATCGACTTCGTGGGGGGACGGACACACACACTCTCCGCTGCTGTGTTCATAGAACGCCACCCTCTCGCAGCTAAAGCAAACACCGTGCTCGAACTTCAGCTGAGTTTGCACCTCTCGTCTCCGCATGTGCGCGATCGTCTGTGCGTGATCCACCACAGGCTGTTGAAAACGATCCAAATGAGTTTCTTCAGCAATCTAATCGGACCTCACATGACACTCCGCTGGACGAGGATCAAACACAGTCCACGTCTTTGTCGGGCGGATTTAGTTTCCAATAGAGGCCGTATAAAGTTTTCCCGGGAATGTCGTTTTACACAAATGTGAGATAAGGCTGTAATTGTGTAGCAAACTCTACACTTAGGCGCGAAGCAATAAAACTGGGGAAGAAAGATTCCACTGCAAAAAGTGAAATCTAAACAAGTAAAAATGGTTAATCTTGGTTTTTGGTACAATTAAACCAATATTGAGTAGAATTGTGTTGATTTACCTTATTCAGTTAGCATAAAATTTAGCTTATTTTACGTTTTTATTTCTTAATTTTAGTCATTTTGATCTTGTTTTATTTTTTTCATTATTGTTCATATTAAAAAATAAGACAAAGGGTAAAAAAAAAAAAAAGAGTTAAAAATTCAGAAATAATAGATAAAAGAAAATATTATGCAAAATCATCAATGAATTAATCATCTTGTTTTATTAATACACAATTAAATTGAACAAGAAAAAACTAGTTAAACCGAAACGTAAACCTATATGCCAATTGAATAAAATAATGAAATATGAGGGAAAATTATAATGAGATCTCATGAAAATGAGATAAAAACTCAAGAATAATAGGTAAAAATGATTAAAAAAAAAAAGTCAAATAATTGCATCTTGTTTTCTTAAAACAAGATTAATAGATGGAAGATTGCAATGAAAAAAATAACAAAATCTCAATTAAATGAAATAATTTATCATTATTTTGACTTTTTCTTCATGATTTTGGTCAATTAACTTTTGTTTTCATACAATAGGATAAAATTGATTCGCTTTTTTGTCTTAATGTATTTTGGACTTTTTAACAAATAAAGGGAAAACAAATTAATAAGCATAATGATTTGCCAATGGAATGAGATCATTCAAGATAACTCTACTCAATATTTGACTAAGTGTACTCACTTGGTACAAGATATTTCCCCCTGATAAGATTTCGTTTTTTCGCAGCGTGTTGTTTCTAGCACAACTGGTCTCGTCAGCTCAGGATCAGATCGCTGGTGCGCGTTCAGGGAAATCCAAATCTTTTATTGACAAAATACATGGAAGTGATGGAATGCCGTCTCAATGGAGCACTTGCCACAGCCATGACATGCCTCGGCTTCACTCCTCACAACAATGTGTGGGGGACCCTCGCAAATGCAGAGAAAACATTTCCTGACTCCTTCCAATCCTCTTTAAGTCTAGTTGAGTGAATAGGTATGCTGCGTTTGCACAGGGCACACGCACATGCCGCTGTCGGACCGCGTGTTCTGCCACGTATATGAACCTCAGCGAGCCCAGCCAGCCTTGTCAAATCACTGAAAACCATTGGGCTGTATTTCCATAATCTCTTGCAAAGAGCAGGACGCTTTTTTTTTTCTTTTTTACTAAAACCCTCATTCATCCTGCAAAGGTTGAAGCTACCGTCCTTCCTTTTTTCCTGCAATGCCCTGTTTTAAAGTTAGTTATTCACATTTTTTTTTTTTACTATGTAGCTGCCAAGTGGTACCATCTCCACCGAAGCGGTTGGGAACGAAGCACTCAGATCCTTTACTTTTGAATAAGTAAAAGTAATAAAAACAAGTTTAAAAAAGCAAAAGAAAAATCCATTACTGATGACAGTGTCATGGCAATGGGCGAATTTTCAAAAATGTTGAACTATCCCTTTAATACAATAAAAAAAATCCATAAAGTACTATGGATTTTTTAAAATATATTATTAAATATTAAATATTATTAAAGGGATAGTTCAACATTTTTGAAAATTCACCCATCGTTGATGATTCCCATCATCATGACAATAGATGCTTTATCTATTTTTGTCAATATAAGCTGTTTCCATACCTGCGGAGCAAAGCTGAACTAAACTACTCAACAACTACTACGCGGTTAATGGTATTTTTTGGTTTTCCTCATCAAACTCAGCAAATATACAATCTAGCAACTTCTGTGGTGGGTGGTGAGTTGTGACCGGCACATTCACTACGCTATGAAATAGTAACTGTAGTAACTGGAACATTATGACATGTAAAACAAATACCCAAGACAATTTTTTTCAGTAAGCCACTGGGTGGAGTAACACAGTGTATGCCTGTACACTCCTGGAGTGTAAAATCTGTAAAGTTCTATTATTATCTCATAGTGTGGTGAATGTGCAGGTTACAACTTGTCCAACACAGCGTTTAGGAGTTGCTGGATTTGTTGAGTTTAATGAGGGAAACCAAAAAATACCATTAGCTGTGTAGTAGTAGCTGAGCAGCTTGTGTCTCTGCTCCACTGGTCTGGAAACAGCTGGTATAGCCAAAAAAAAACTAAAGCACCTAGATTTCCAATGAATATTGTAATCTTGATTATGGGTGAATTTTCAAAAATGTTGAACTATTCCTTGTTTTTTTTATTAGGCATATAACAAAAAAGGCACAATTCAAGAAAATTCAAAGCAGTTATCTATATTTTTACCTCATTTCCCCCCCATCCACCTCTTCCCATCCCACCCTTTACACCAAATGAGACTTTTATTTGCATTTTTTTGAAGATTTTATAGCATAAATTTTTTTCCTTTTGAACAAGTAAAAGTAATATCACATTATAAAAATAAATGTGACAGTGTACTTTATGAAAATAACTTTTTTATGTTACGTTTAACTTTTTTACTAGCCATATAGCAAAAAGGCAAATTTCAATATTCAACAGAGAACAGAGAAAAATTAATTAAAAGCATTTTTTTGGCATTTTTTGAAGACTATATAACATAAAAAAAACTACCAAACATAATATAGAAGAAACAACAGACAACAAAGCATAGTACAGTAAAGAAAATAAAAAGTAATTGAAATAAATGCTTAGGATTTTAGTCAGAGAATGCACTTTCATCTATATATTTACTAGGTAATAATAATATAACAATGCAATATAACAACAATAATAACATAACAAACACATGTAGACTGTAGTTACTTCAAATAAATAAATGCAGCAGTCAGTTTACATTCAATGCCTGTAAAAACACCAGTTATGCAGATTGATTGCAGCAACATCTGGCTGGGGAGATTTGTTGCATGTTATTCTACATCCCTCGCTCCCTTCATGACCTCTCATCCCTCTAATAAAAGCATAACATGTCCAAAGACATTTTTTTTTAAAGGTTAAGCAACATTTAAATATTGTGGCTGGACGGGATTCAGGCAAATTTTCACCACTAAAATATTAAGGCACTGCTAGGTTGTTTTGTGGCGTTGTCTTATAATGGTGCCTTGGAGAAAAATATTTCAGTTTATGTTGCGCACACAAGGTTCACTTTTCTAAATACCGTTGTATTTAATCAAATTCCATTTCAGCATAGTTTAGGAGAGAGGTTAGTAGTGGGCCGAATGTTGCCCAAAAACTAAAAACTGCAATATCTTTTGCCGTTTTCCTAGTTTAAAATTTAATTTTGTATGGTGTATTTATAAGAATAATCATGTTTTATGGCCCATAAGCACATAGTTCGATCTGTAGCAGCAGTGCAGTCGGCCTTCTCACACAGTCACACAAAAAAAAAAACTGTTTCCCGTCCTCCCATTCTCACTAAAATACACTGTTGTGATTGGCCGAGCACTGGCAGAAATGTCCCGCCTCTTAGAGAGGCTGGGGCCGGTCGAAAACCAGAAGTCAAGTACAAATATTCAGGATTTAGGGCAGCTACATGGATCTGAAGGTGGTTACTATTAACTTCCACTCCTTTTGTGACATCATAAGCAGAGCCATTTCTAAACGGCTTGTGTTCAGCCCGAACACAATGAGTGGATGATCTTATTTCACAGTGTGTGTGTTAGTAGGAACAGCAGAGGCCTAAATATTTAAAAACAATCACTAAAAACATGTTAGGGCCCCTTTAGGTAGAGGTATTAAGTAACATTAAATAAAAATACTTAACTAAACTGCAAAAAATTAATCCTTTACACTGCAAAAAAGTAATATCTTAACAAATGAAAATGTTTTGTATTTGATAGAATTATTCCAATATTAGGTAGAGTTATCTTATTCCATTGGCAAATAATTTAGCTTATTTCAAATTGTTTTCTTGATTTTAGTCAATTTAAAGAAAGTTTAAATTGTTAGTCTTCTAGTTTTCTTAAAATAAGACCAAATTGACCCAAATCAGGAAGAAAAAAAATTCAATTTGCTAAATTATTTGCCAGTGGAATAAAATCTGCTCTACTCAATATTGGAATAATCCTACCAAATACAACATATTTTCATTTGTTAGGATTCATTTTTTTGCAGTCTAAAGGGAAAATTGATTAACATTTTCAACTCATACAACATCGAGACCGAGATATATGTTTCCAATAAAGAGGGTTGTTGCGAGTCTCACATTTGAATGTCATTTTGTAGATTTTGTAGACGACAATGAATAACTCCCATGTTTTTTTAAAAATTATCTGCACAGCATTATCGTGCAATGGCAAATATTAAAGAAGACAACTATACAAATTATGAGCATGTGATGTCAAGTTGCAAAATATCTATACAGGGGTCTTTGATCTGTATGTGCATCCCATCTGCATCACTAACCAAAGAGGGTCCCGCCATTTAACAATTAGCTCCTATACTCACGCACTTCCCGCTACTTCAACAGAATGTTTTTGATAAGATTCATTTATGTGATTCCAGGTGCCATTTAAAAACGTGTTAAAGCTCAAAACAACTTAATCCCTTTTCTGAAACAGTTTTTAAAACAAAGCCCCAGAATACGATGTTCCAGCTCCGGCCTTCATTAGGTCCATCTGTTCAGAGCATGCGTGTCAGGGAAGACGTAGCGCCGTAATCTTCCCCACATCTGCCTGGCAGAGTGCGAGGACAGAAGGAGAGCAGCCTCTCTCCGCTGAGAATAACTTTTGATGACTTTTGAAAATCTAGAAGCGAAGGAACGAGAGTTTTTACAACGTGGGTTTTTTTTTGGAGTAAAATAACGGAGATTTTCCCAAAAAAAGATGTTCAGGATTCTGCCTGATTGTAGACACATGTAGTTTTTCTAAAATTAACATTTTCTAAAATTACAAGATGCTGCCGCTTATTAGTGCAAAATGTTGAGCAACTTGTGAAGACTGGATAGTTGAGCTATCAAAGGATATCAAAGGATGTGATAAACATACTGAGGCCTTATCCTCCCTTTTAAATACACAGATATAGAACGTAATCACTTTAGGTTCCAACTTTTAGAAGTTTCTGCAGCATTTTTCATTGTAGTCTTTACAACCTTGCTCCATTTTTTTTTTCTTTGCAAAACGCTGCCCTGTCTGCTGTATTAAAAAAACAGTTAAATCTAATAGACAACAGAAAGGACGGAAATGGGAGGAAGAACTTCAGAGAAAAGAGAGAGAGAAGCTTTGCTGCATTGCGAATGTGCTCTCTTTGATGTGAACCTCTGGAACACAGCAGACTATTATATGTCTCTCATGACAAGAAGCCACGTACTAAATGTACAGTAGAGTGATGGAAAACCCCTCCATAAAAGACAGATGAAGGACAGTTGAGAGATAATGTTCCTCCTCACTCCTCCGTCATAGTTGACTAATGTAGCCGTTAGGAATGCGAACAAGGAGCAGTTTGTTTACAGCTATAAAAAGCTAACAGCATTACGTCCTCTCAGTCCTGCGGGTTTGCCTGACCTTGTTTGACCATCCGCTTTATTTTGAATGAAAACTAGTTCCGTGGAGTTTTAGATCCCTACTTATTTTTATTTCTATCTCCCGCACCCAGACCACTCGGCCAAGACACACACGGTCCATCATGTCCCTGACAGCCAATCCGAGGACGGAGGGGATGAGGCGGTGCTGGACACCATGGATTCTACTGGGGATGAACCCGCTGCCACCACCACGGTTCCCACCACCACTACCACCACCACCACTGCTGCTACCACTACCGCCACCGCTAGCACCATCACCACGACTACCACAACCACTACGGCGCCCACGACCACTCAGAGTTCAGCGGCGACCGAGAACCCTCCGCCAACAATCGTTCTGCTGCTGGACAACTCTAACAACAACAGCCGGCCCAATCTCCACAGAGCAGGTACATGCTGCAGATGCATTCTAGTCCAGAGATAGGCAATCCTGGTCCTTGGAGGGCCTGTGTGGGCCCAAGTTTTTGTTTCAACACGCCTGATTCTGTAAATCAACCTCTAAAGCACTTGGTCCCCCCAAGTACCAGGATCGGCCACCCCCATTCTAGTCAGTGGAGATTGGTCTAAGACTGCAAGGGAAGCTCTGCATCTCCTAAAACAGGGTGGTCAATCATGCGGCCCAGGGCCCAGAACCGGCCCACCAAAGGGTCCACTCCGGCCCAATGGATGACTGGATGTACAAAGTGTGACAAAAAATAAGTCAGCATATATGTACTATTGTCTTTACATTTGATTGACTAAATAGCCACTTTAAACTTAGACACTTTTCAGAGGTCACTGACATGACTTTCTTCTCATTCATTCATTCATTCATTCAGCATCAGTGCATTAAATAGGTTGAGGCTCAGCATCAATAGACTTGAATAGGTAGCAGACAGTGGGTTGTTCCACTAGATTAGATTAGTTGATCTAGATTCTCATTGGATAAATTCTGGATTTTTTCCAACCCATTGGACACTCAGCGCCTCTGGGGGTCTATGGGGAGTGGGCGTGGCCTCAGTGAGCCTGGATGCTTTTGCATGGTGATTGGATGATCAGTCTGATCTGTGTGTCTCTAAATATAAACCAACAAAACCGTTCTGGGATGAATTGATCTGGAGACTTTATAAATCACCTTAGTGATTTTTCTTTGTTAAAAAATACTTTATTAGCATCTTTTACCAATGTTATTAGAGGCTGTACTGGTGTTTGGAGACTCTGCTGCAGCTGTGAGCCTCAACAAGCGGTCACGCTAGCCTCGCACAGCAACCCCACCTAGCGAGCAAGCTAACATGCTGCACATAATGGCAGACAATTTGGACATTTTATGTTGCTTCCCCCCAGCAGCCACTACTATTTCAGGCTGTGACTGCGGAAACGGAGGACCGATTGAGCAACAGCAAACATGTCGGGTTCACCTCGCCAAGTAATGTACGAGCGTGAAATTGATTTAAGCCCACGCTCACGTGTGTTTGAATGTTTTCTGCATGTTTCTTCCAGGGAAGATCCTCAACTGCGAAGGAACTCTGGCGTCTATCGAGCAACCGGAGAAGCATCACAGTTACGGGCGCAACGAGGGCGCCTGGATGAAGGACCCCCTGGCTAAGGACTACAAGATCTACGTTACCAATTATTACTACGGCAACAACCTTGTGGAGTTCCGCAACCTGGATAACTTTAAACAAGGTTTGTGTCAGTTGTCAACCACCCATTAACCCATCCACTTCAGGGCCGAACCAAACTAGGACAAAAGGGCGTAATTTTATAGGGTAAGAGAGCTTGAAATTGATGAGGCAGTAGCGTAGTCCAGCCCTACATTCAGAATTAGGGGGAATCAGCAAAGTCCAGTAAGGGGTACCATGTATCTTGAAATCTTTTGGTGGAGCCACTGAGGGAAAACCTAATTTTTTCCAGTTTTAGGTTCAAAATCAGGGAACAAAATCAGCCGGTGAGCCAGCAAGGTTAAACAGACACTATAAACACTATGCACTACACCAGTATTTCTCAAACTATGGGATGTACCCTCGAGGGGGCCACAATGGTATTACAGGTTGGGCACAGGGGGATTTAACGACACTGGAAGGACCGCATGGTTACTCATGGTAACTGATCTTTTCATCAACACTAGACACAAATGGCTCCCGTCCAGTGTCCAGGACGTCAAGCGCTAGAAACAGCATGGCTCATCCATTCAGTTTTCAAAATAAAACAAATTTCAAAATAAAAAAGTACATATAGACATTGGTTCATTGTGAGAGAGCAAGTGAGCGAGGGACTCGATCAATCACACACATACACAAACACACACATAAATACATATACACACACTTGAATTTTGATTTGTTTTCAACAGTTTGCGCATTTTTGTTCTTAGCTTGAAAATATATTAAGGGCAAAATAGATTAATTCCAGCCACAAGAAGCTTTATTATTATTTTATATTATTAATTTTTTTTTGCCAAATATTCATTTGTGCACAGTTGCATTGTTCTAACAAAAATATTGCACATTTATTTGTTTTTTGCCGATGGAACAATCTGGTTTATTTGAGAAAGCACAAAAAACAGCTAACCTAACCTTAACCTTACAAACCAGAGCCTGACAGAAAAAAGAGAACCACTGCACTACACTAAAAAGGATGATCATACGTAAATTCCTCTTCTTTTAATGTCTTCTAATGAGATTTCATGTGCTGAAGCAAACAATCCTTTTACATAGTGTTCTAACAGGGTTAGACTTACTTTACACTGTAAAAAAAATTAAACGTTATCAGGTAAAAATATATATTTTCTATTTTATTTTTTATTTTTCAAAAATATGAGCAAATAAGTCAAAATAGGAAAGAAAACGTAAAGAAATATGAGCTCAAAATTCAAGAAGAAGGATAAAAAAATAAATAAAAATATTACATAAATAGACACAAATATTAGATAAAAAAGTTAAATGTAATCTTAAATTGACCAAAATCAAGAAAGAAAAATTGAACTGAGTTTAAGTATCTGCCAATGGAATAAGATATCCATATATATATATGTTTTTCTCAATATTGTATTAACTGTAAAGTAATATTTTCACTTGTTAAAATACAATTTTTGCAGTGTACATTTATATTATCTATTATATACATGCAAATTATATACATCACGTCCCCTCTATTATAGGGAATTATAGATCCATTTTAATATAAATATTCAAGTCAGCAGTGTTATTTGTGCTTGGAGTGAGATGTAATCACTGTCAATTTGAGCCAACTCAAATCTTCCCAAATTACAGCTGTGATTTATTTTTTAAACTATTAATGGAACGTTGAGGGCTGTGGGCTGATTCACCATCACATTCCCAGGCCCCAAAGCACAGAGGACAGGGTCAGTTGTGGAGCAGCTGCTGAAATGCCAGGATGATGTCAGGATGATGTGGGCATGTGGTGGCAGCATTCCGGATAGGATGACCTCGCCTTTTCCAATATTAAGCGATAATAATGCGATTTTTCCACCTATGTAACTAACTTCTAAAAATGATCATCATAAATTGCAAAAATCCAAGATTTTCCAAGTTATTGTATAACTTTGAAGAATTGTGTAACAAAGGAATTTGGTCAATTTAATCTTTTTTTTAAGAAAATGTTCCAAATTGACCAAAATCAGGAAAAAAAAAAGTAAGAAAAAACTTGAAATAAGATAAAATTATCTTCCAATGAAATAAGATAATTCTACTCAGTATTGGACTAATTGTACCATATGCAAGACATTGTCACTTGTTTTCCTTTATTTACAGTGTAGATTGTATTTGTCAGTCATTTAAAAGGTACTACTTAAAGAACACAAAAGAACAATAACAGATATTTTACCTAGCAATTTCATATTGTCAGATTTTTTTTCTTATACATATAAATGAATATAGAATTGTTTGCACAGAAAGCATTACCAACTGCTGCAGCTGTTACTGCTGCTGTTCCCCACTGGGACAACTAGTACATCAATATTCATAAAGGCTTTTGCATTGGCTAATTGTGGGGGTGTAGGTGACGGAATATCAGGTTCGTTCATGTATGCACATTTTCTAGTTGATTGTGATTTATAAAGGGGGGAATTATCCTTTTGTATTTGGCTTTTGTGTGCACATACACTATTGGTTTGAATCCTATGCACTGGATTATAAATGAGGCCCCAGGTCTGTAGAGACATTTTGTGGACGTGTTGCAGCCCTAAATTTATGACCATGCATCAGTGAATGGACAGTCATAAATTTGGGGCTGCAACAGGATTATATAAACGTCTCTATCTCTACATAGCCGGTATCCATCAGCCTGACTCTTGCAGAGTCCTTGTGGGATATCTAGAATATACTTTGTCCTCCTTGCTCATGAAACTGTTGAATAAAATGCCCTGATAACACTGCACAAACCTAAAACGCTCAACATTGATTAATAAAGGGAAAGCACCATGAAACCCCATCTCATCTGCTTGGGACAACTCCCCTGAAGCCTAATCATTGGTATTTGCTGTCCAACAATATCCAGCCTTAACCAAAAGCTAACCGTTGGCCTGGGGTGATAGAGTTGAGTGAGAAATCACATTAAGCTAGGCCTGGGCTAGCCTAGGATTTAGGGCTAAGACAACAAGGTATGAAAACCCTTAATATCAGTTTCAGCAATATGAGTTTCTGAACACTGATACCAGTATTTTAGGATTAAAACTGTATTAGCTAACATTTTTTTTACGTTAAATGCAGCAATAGCTGTAGTTTACTGTATTGTTATCAGCTTTATGAGGCAGGTTTCATTTCAATGTTTATATTACAGGTGTTGAAGTTATATTGGCTCATAGAATACCTTTATTGTAACTTAAAATTCAAATATTACCCACATATTGGTTAAGTAACTTACTATGTTTTAATGTGTAGTTGGGCAAATTTAAATAAACCATTTCCATTTTTTTTCCTTTTTGACTTACAAATCCAAAACCTTTACTTTTAATATAAGTAGGCTTCCTTCTAGAAATAGTGTATAACACAATATTTTTTTCAACATTCTCTTTATTGTTTTTTTGTTTCTCTAATAGCATTGTTGACATTGATTCATCTTGATTATTCAATGAGCTCTGTGAGACGGATGAGATCTGTGGAATGCAGGTCCTGGTGGTTTCATGGCTCCAGTGGGTGGGAAAATCAACTCTTTCCACATCCAAATCAACTGAGGAATTGGATTACACTCTCTAAGAGAGTTAAGATGATCTCCCCTTGAAGGACTCGGCTTGTTGATCTAGATGTGTTTGGACAATGGTCTTTCTAAATGCACTTACATGTGAGGTGTCCCGCAGTGTATGAGCTCACAGCTGTGTGCGGATGACTTGGTATCTTGGTGAGTGGCGGCGATGCCTGCTGTTCTCTGACATGTGCTCTGGCCTTTCCTTTGAACTGGGCACAGCGGAGAGGGATTAAGAGTGTGGGCTGGCCTCAGGAATGGGGGTGGTGGTGGTGGTGGTGGTGTTCTACTGTGCGTTGTTTTTGTCCTTTACTGGGCTTCCCCTTTATTATCATTATCTAAATCAGACTTCCTGAGGTTAAAAGGTTAGGATAGCTGATAGGATGTGATTAGAAAATGACACCTACAGTACACAATGTGTTTGTTCAGGACTGACCCCCTAAACAAACTGTACCACTGCCGCATGAAGCCAGTGTGTACACAGTCTGGAATTGTAAAAACATTGTCATTGGCTGTATAATGGACACAATATGAGCATTGCATACACATACAAGAATGAATTCTAATAACTAAAGGATTATACATTCATAAGCAGAGCAGAACATACCAAAGGGGTTTCCTTTATTTCGCAACAATGGTCAGCTTGCTAGAAGTTATTCCACTTGTTTCATGGCAGAGTGTTGGCCAGATGCAGTCATCATTTTAACGTGTTCGAATGATTTCCAATGACAAATTACATTAACTACAAGACGGCCCCTCAGGACTGTCTAGCAGAGTTGTTTTTGGGGAAAGCCCAAGTCAAGTCTCAAGGCGTCATAAGCAAAGTGCAAGTCAGTCATAAGTCTTTTAGCCTTTAAACAGCATTCCTCTTCCAAAGTTGTTATTGTTTACACAGCTGAGGCCAAATTCTTTCACTGCATAGGCCCTTAGACATTAAATAGTCATGTTG
The DNA here is from genome assembly GCA_030544235.1 of Lepturacanthus savala. NCBI lineage: Eukaryota > Metazoa > Chordata > Actinopteri > Scombriformes > Trichiuridae > Lepturacanthus > Lepturacanthus savala. The sequence goes on from CM060473.1 coordinate 13,234,441, forward strand.
TGGGGCTATGCAAGACTAACCTATAGTTTCTTAATTATTAATTCTTAGTTCTCAGATGACTCCAGTCAAGTCTTAAGTCAAGCATTATAGCAGTGAAGTCCAGGTTAAGTCTCAATCCTGTAGCCTATTTTTGTTATTTAAATTAGCCCCAGCTAGCCTAAACATGTTTGTTCCTATTGTGTCATTTAGCTTAGTTTAGCATGAAGACTGTAAACAAATATAAAAAGTGAAAAATGCGTACCGCGCCTCTAAACCTCCTGTACAAGAACCAAAATCATTGTTTTACAGGGTATATGTGCTAGAATTGTTTTCCTTTAACTGTGGAGATATTGAATTCATTAGTGATGACTCTCATAAGTGTTTCTTGATTGCTTTGTATCTTTAAATCCTGTCTTGGCAGCTACCAAAGCCTGGACTGACTTTAGATGAGGTGGGATGAGAAGAATGTTCTAATAGATTTAATTAGTCTGGCTTTTACTGGAGTCACAATGTGGAAGCCTCTGTTGACACTTCCACATTGTCTGCTCTGTGCAACAGAATGAGTCATTACCAAATAGGAATTAAGTATTTACCCATGCTTCATAATTAATAAATGTATTGGGATATTCTTTTTCTTCTAGGCCGTTGGAGCAACCTTTTCAAACTGCCTTACAACTGGATAGGCACAGGCCATGTGGTTTACAATGGCGCCTTCTACTACAACAGAGCCTTCACCAAGAACATCATCAAGTATGACCTGAAGATGCGATACGTGGCGGCCTGGACACTTCTGCATGACGTAGTCTATGAGGACACCACCCCCTGGAAATGGCGGGGCCACTCGGACATCGACTTTGCGGTGGATGAAAGTGGCCTGTGGGTGATCTATCCCTCGATGGACTATGACTACAACCAGCAAGAGATGATCGTCATCAGTAAACTGGATCCCGGGGACCTGTCCTTGAAAAAGGAAACCACCTGGAGGACAGGTCTCAGGAGGAACTCGTACGGAAACTGCTTCATCATATGTGGTGTCTTGTACGCTGTCAATGTGTACAACCAGAAGGAAGGTGAGGTGAACTATGCTTATGACACCCACACCAACAGTGATGCCATCCCACGCCTGCCCTTCATCAATGAGTACTCCTTCACCACACAGATTGACTACAACCCCAAGGAGAAGCTTTTGTATGCCTGGGACAATGGCCATCAGCTCACGTATCGGGTAACCTTTGTCGAACAGTGAGCGCAGCCAGTTTGTGCCACAGATACAGTAATCTCACAGTAGGCCTGCCAGTATGGCAACGAAGTAGAAAGAAGATGCTCAGTGTTTGACAGCCGAGAAGCAGCCATATTGGATTCAAAAGGACAAAGGATGAACCTACGCCAGCCTTGCAGTACCACTTCAAACACCTGACCTCACAGTGTACCAAACATACATATCTCCAACATGTATTGAGTATGAGATTTTTGTACAATAAGCCAATGCAATGGGTAGAGAACTGCGGAAATAATCTTACGGGTTGAGTTGAAGCTCAACAAGAAGAGCTAGTAAAAATTTCTTTACATGTTGATTCATGAAATGTCAGCAGGCTGGCTAAGTAGCGAACAGATAGCTTCAACAGTTTAAAGAATATACTGTTAAAGACTTGGGTTTGGATATGGCTCACTAGTTTCTGAAGGGAGAGACATGTGCATGCTAGATTTATCACTAGATGCCATTTTTCCAGTAACTGAGCCCTGAAAACCCAAATCTGGGCAAAAGGTGGGAAGCCTCTGTGACATTAGGGAGACAGCACCAACCACAAGTCAGAGTGACAGGCTCATGTCAATCAAGATAACACCTTCCAAAACATAATCTTTAATGTGTCTTTCTGCTTTACATGTTTTCTATTTAACACAGTATTTACAGGCATACCTGCAAGTTAAAAGTTGCTTAAGGTGATGAAAATAAGTAATCATTCGCCTTATCTATACTGGCCATGAAGTGATCCTATCCTAGTGTGACTGTAAAATATGGCAGACAAAATCATGCCTGATTCATTTAGTTTTAGTTAGTTTAAAAAAAATGGCTGCATTCACACAGAATCAGGAAATATGGCACCTTCCTGCAGGGTTGTGCAAAGGTGTGGGCATGTCATTTGTTCTAACAGCTGTGAAACAATCACAAAATAATGTTTTACTTCTCTCACTCTCATCCATTCATTCACTCTCTCACTACCTTTGCTCTCTTTTTATTCTCTTGTTAGCTCGCTCGACAACTGCTGCTCTCTATCTCTCTTTCTCTCAGGTTGCTCATTTTCTCTCTCCTTTTCTCCCATCCTTAGTAAAGAATGAGTCAGGAAGCCAAAAGCAATGCCTTACTTTACTTTTAACACTATTAAATGGAGAGAAATGTCATGCCCTCTGTATTGTACTCCCCCATGGCAGGGTTGTACAGCTCTGATCACTCACTATCCCCATTTAAATGAACAGGAGGACTGTTATTTTTCCTGTAACACCTGATCCTGTGTAAATACAGCCTTAGAATGCGCTTTTGCACAAAATGAGGATTTTTGTCTTCCATTAGATCCAATGGAATTCCACTAGGACAGTCACTTCACAACCAGTATAGAGAGGAGGAATCATTACAGAAACCAGTATTTGAAGGTACATTTGAACATAGAGTACTGTATTAAAAGTGATTTTTGAAAATATTTTTTCAAGCACATAGTAAAGAAGGAGGTCAGTTTAAAGCAATCAGAGTGTAATCGAAGGCAGCATCTTATTTGCATTGCCTCCAATATTCAGCCATGATGGTTTTAAATAGTAACCTTTCAAGGTTAACTGGTGTCAACGAGCTAGAATACTTTTTTGCAGTGAGTAGCAGCCATGCCAGACTTCCTAATTTTTCATGTCTATTTCATAATGTTTTAATGTTTTACAGAGCTAATGTGGTTTGGCTCCTCCCCCAACATTTGACTCAACCAATGAGATTATTTCTGCCTTCAGAGTAGTTCAATTTCTGACAAATTTTTGTAAACTATCAGCCATTTTTCACTTGTCCATCAACTCCATCCTGTCACCAAGCACTTTGTTCATGATTCTGCTTTGTGTATTATTCCGGCCTTTGATGCTTCCTGTTTCTTTACTGTTGATTTTGTTCTGAGAGGTGTGTTGAATATAATATGAACTCCAAAAAAAAACTTTGTACACAAGTTTCTAAGCTTAAGATTTTTATATATTTACATGAATTCATTTGACAAATAATACCATACAACTTGTTTTCTATTGTGTATGTTGTATGAAAGTATGCAGCTTTTGTCATTGTTAATAACATAACCACTTGACATTTGTCACAGTTATTGAATACAATAATACAATACTTTCTCAAACAATGGAAACAACAAAACAATCACACATACTAAATATGTGCACTGTACCATTAGCTGTGCCATGTTAAATAATACACACCATAAACCAAAATGTTTTGTATTGTATTGTTGACAATGACTGATTTTGTGAGTCACATAATGGGAATGGTAATTTTTAAGACACATAAGGTACCTCTTTACAGCACTGTAGCATCAGGCTTGCACACTTTTCATAATTATTTTTGAACTTTCAAATTACCAGGAGTGTTTTGTTGAGTTTACTCATAAAGGGCATGGAGTCATGTTTTCAATTGCAAAGTCTTTATACATAATAATGAAATATAACATAACATTTAAAACCAGCTCTGTGTGTGTGTCTCTGCTATGAAATAAAATTTCCATTATGAAAGTCGGTTTTGAGCCTAATACTGTAATTCAACCCGCAGTGACCCAGTACACGCCATGGGATTGCAGGACCCGCCTTGCCCTACCCGTGTTGAAGGGATGAAGACCAGTGACTCAGATCTTCTGATTTCTGATTAACATAGCTCTCATGAGCTGTGTTTAGTTCTTGGGGGAAAGAAGGTTGCCATGCTCTGCTTGATCTCAATCCCAAAATACACTGGAAGGAGCAGGCTTGGGTCGTGGGTAATAAGGGCATGGCTGCATGATTTCTTGGCTGGGGGATTTGAAAATTAAACTTAAACTCCAGCTCCAAGTCATGTAATTCTGGAGGGAGACATTGAAATAAACCATGAGCTGACAAGCGGGTGTGGTCGACGCATGTGGTCCTCGTTTAACAAAATCCACTCCGTAGATTCTATTTAAAGGATCTCGTTGCGGCGTGTTCTGTTTTACACCCAAATGATGAACTTCATTAATAACTGTAAGGCAAGACCCCAGGTTGGGTGAGTGCAGCGCTAATGGTGTGCCCAGTCCTGAACTCTGTCACGAAATGTTGACATGTTGTAATGGAACAATGATGTCCACGCAAGCTGTGTTGATGAACACTGACAATTCACATGACCTATGCTACTTCAGTCCCAGCGCCTCACGGCCAACACAAAGGGTCTCCTGTTGCTAAATCAGCACTCAACTTGATCCTGTTCACATTAGCAGGGCCTCCTGTTCATCAGCATCACATATTCACCGTGGATGATCTTCGCAGAGCAACGCGAAGGATGAGGATGCAGGAAGTGAAGCCTTTGTCCCCACGTTACATACCACTGAAGCCAGAAACTGTATCGTTGAAGTTGTAGAAGTAATTGGTTTAACCTAAGAAGAAGGTCTCTTTCAGGACCCCCACCCGCTCCCCAACAGCCCTCTGCTATAATGAAGTCATTTTTTGGTCCGCACCATGGGGACCCTCCACTCCATGGTCGGCTCATATTAGTTGCACACCCAGCACTGCAACAATTAATCATGGCCTCAGTATTAGCCTCATAAAAAATACAAAGGACAAGCAGAGCGTCTGCCAAAAACATACCAAAATTATTCTGAAGCAGGGGTGTCAAACATGCGGTCCGGGGGAACAACCGGCCCACTGAAGGGTCTGATGTGGTCTACTGGATTAGTGTACAAAGTGTGGAAAAAAAATGGACCAGTTCCTGTTTCTTCAGTGAGCATCTTTCAGGGCTCAGGGATTTAATATGGTTTTGATTTGTAAAGGGTTTGTAAGGCAGGAGATAACTTCACCTGCTTCTAAAGGAGTAAATATTAAATGAGTAAATGTGTTTGATTGAAATGCATTAATATGGATTAACTAAGACTTCATATTGTTGAAATTGCACTTTTTTTTTCTTATGTCATCTCTCCTGTTTTGTAAATTAAAGGTTAATTAATCATGTAAATGTTTATAATCTATTTCTTTACATAAAAAGGAGGGGAGAAATTTGTCGGTGTTATTTATATGGACATTTTTACTGATCCACCCACTACAATCAAATTGCTCTTCTAAATTCTGAAGACAAAAAAAAATGGAATGCAATTGTTATCTGCTAATCATGCTGAAGTGCTCTTTTTGCCACATGGTTTTGCCTGGATTGATGAAAAGAGAAAACAAAAATCACAACCATTTTGAAGTGCAATGCACTTGACATTTTTTTATTTCTCACTGATCTAACAGAGGTTAGTAGGTTACATTAAAGTTAAACGATGCAATGAAATATGTTGAAGTGGAAATGCTCGACAGCTCAAGTGTTGCGCTGAACAGAATGTAGAGACTTTAATTAAAGTCCTTTGGGCTATTTATTGTGACTTATAGAAAGAGTTGGCTGAACAGGATGTAAGGGAAGAGGAAGTACAGTGAGTATACAACAATGCCATTCTTTCCAAGGTAGTATGGAAACATACACTTGGTCAACTTATTTATATACATGTAATGTACTCCTTAGACCTCCTTAAAAAAACAATCTTCATGCATTTGTTTAAAAGTTTTTGTCAGTAAAATATTAGGTTTTATACAGAAACAGTGTAGTCAGAGTTCATAGACATTCTACAATTAAACCCATTTACACAATATAAATATAAAACAGTATAATACGAATGAAATATGTTTAGAATTTACTTTATAACTTTATTACTGTGGTTCATGTAACACAATGTCTGAACCTACAAAGAACCTACAAAGTGGTTTGAGCAGCCTATCTTTTCAATGTGTTTTCTGTATTGTACTAATCGTTAACAAATTTAGACCTTTTTGTGAGCAAAATATACATGCAAGAGTATATTTTTTACCCATTTTTACCCAATTCTCAAAATATATCCATAGTGAACGCTTCAAAGTATAATATACAAAATCTGTTAATTAAGGAAATTTACTTCCTACTTTTTGAATATGTTTGAGGAAGAATCTTCTTGCAGAGGCACAAGTAGGAAGAAGAAAAAAAACATGCGGTGGAATTAAAAGGGTTGAGCTTTATGTGATCTCCTGTGTAAAAAAAAACAAAAAAAACTAAAGCTCCTGGGGCTAATACTCAATAACAATCCAATTATGAAAATGCTCTTCTCTGAACTTGTATGGGAGCTGGCACACACTTAATAATGTCTCATGTTCTTTGCAGTGGGGGCTTTCCTGAGGTTTAGGCCAGAGACCGAGGAACACACCAAAGAAGGCCATTGTACAAGATACAATGGAGGCCTTTAGAGATTATGGAGGAGGAGTGGTTGTGTCAGGACCTCACATCAACGTTTTGTAGCGGAGAGCAAGACAAAGATGCCCACTGACTTTGGCACGTGATCAAGGGGAAAAAAGCACACACACACACACACTGCAGGGCATAAACAAACCTATTTATAAAGGTAAAATATTTCCATAAGGCATCTCGATGAGATGTTAAACTATTGCCCCATTGTCCTTCAGGGGAGATGACAAGATAACAGATAGTCTGGCAATTACACGAAGGGCCTTAAATAAAGCACCAACTGGAATCTAATGCGTCTTTCCAAAATAGATAAAAATATCTTTTTATGTTTTGGCAAGGAAGTGAGACCCATCTGTTCACTATGGTGACAGGAAAATAAAACTGTCAACAAACAGGAACAATAGAGCTACCCTGCATCTTTTTGCAATAACAAATGTCATGATGAGCAACACAGTAATTTAAACAATTAGCAAAATGAGATCAATTTAAATAATTCATAATAATTAAAAAAAAAACAGCAATTATATAAGTGTGTATGATCAAAGAGGGAGCGGGGGCGGTGGACAATTTAGATGGTGATCTCATCCAGGAACCCAGAGGCCTGGCGTTAGTAGCTCTTCCTGAGCCTCTCAGTCCTGGCCTGGTGTATCCGGTGCCTTTATTCTGACAGGGGCTTAAAAAAAAAAAAAGGAAAAAAAAGGCTGTTATTAAGCTGGTTGGGATCTAATGATTCTCTTTGATTTATTCTTGCCGTGCCTACTCGGTATTTAACTGAAAGAACCGCTCATTGCAGGGGTTTTGATTTGATACGGACAAGATAAAAAATCTTTTAAACTTCATGACCATTAAGTTTTTTTTTTTTTGGTTTAGCTGGAAAATTTTAAGGTTTGGTCACAATGGTGACTGGTGGGAAACAGCAAAGTCAGAATTTATACAAATTCTACAATTAGACCCAGTCACACAATAGAAATCTAAAAACAGTATAATACCAATGAAATACGCTTAGAATTTGTTTCACAAGTTTATTACTATGCTATACAACACTGCCACTAGCAAACTCACCTGAGGTAACAAATTCACACCACTTATGAGCATATAGAAGAATAATTATCAAAATATAGAATTAGTGAAGTCATCTAAAGAATATGTCTATGTAATTAAGGTGTTTTATTTATTTCTGTTTTGTAGAGGCCTGAAGAAGAATCTTCTTCCAGAGGATCTGGTCATCTGACCTTTCACACTTGACAGATAACATCAAAAGATTTTAATCAAGACGATCTATTTTTTCCATTTAAAAGTTGAATTTCTTGCTCACTTTGAGCTTCCAGAAGAGGAAAAAAACTTGCGGTCACATTTCAGAGGACATTAAGTTTGCCTGTCTGAGCCAGGAAGTTCCACTGCTGAGGGGCCAGAGGAGCAAAGGCTTAAGGCGACTTCACAAAAAAATAATTTGACAGAAAAATTGAGTCAAAATTAGTAGTACATCTAGTACATTTTCCAGTCCATTTCCACTAGCTCTCTCGAGCCAGCTTGTCATGTTTTAGCTTTCCAGTCCTGATCTTGTTTGTTTTTTGGGTTTTTTTTTTTGTGGATTCCATCTCAGCCTGACCCCTTTGTGCTTTGTTTGGATGTCTGGATTTTTGTATCCTTGTACTTTTCTACTCTTTACTTTTCACATCAGCCTCCTGAGTTGCACTCTTGGGTTCTATTGCCTTCAAATAAGTGTTTTTTTCTTATCCCCACTCTTATTCTTTATCCGCTGATATTTAATCAATATCTCATATTTATTTTGAAAGTCAGTGTTTCATTCTTGACCTTGGACATTGCAGGTCCTGAAAAAAAAAGACCATGTAATGTGGTTGAAAACCGGTGGCAAACTCTTTCCTGACCCCTGGTAAAAATGTCTGAATAATTACCACAACATCCCTGCCTATTTATTTCTTCACTGGTTTCTTTCGCAATAGAAACTGTTTTATTTTAGGCACACTAGTGGCTGGTTCCTGGGATGTCCAGCACTGAGATCCACACTGAAAAATCTTCACTACTGAATGAGCTGCAACTTTGTACAGGCATCCATGGTGACTATGGTGATCCCATGATTTTTTATTAAGCACCACTATCAGAATAAAGATCATTATTATTTGTACAAAACTTTAGTTTATGACCATTGACCTTCACATGTGCCTAAACTGTCCAAATTAGATAGTGCTATCATGCTAATAGCAAGAGCTGCTAGCTACTAAACAGCATGATAGCGTTTTCATTGTCAGTACGTTAGCATGTTGACTACTGCACCCATAGATATCTATAGAACACTCGATGACTCATCCAACGCTGCTGTCCAATGAGCTGGCATCTGCAAACAACCGCCATCTTGCTTAAGTCACTTCGCTCCATTATAAAATTATGCCTATGGTGGATAAACTGTTAAAATAATTATAATAACTTACTCAATTTCCAACTGATTATTTGGGTGGTTAAATACAGCATTAATGTTGGCACTAGATACTTTATGCTATAACACTATAACATACTATAACATTATGCAGTTATAGTTATACACACATAAAAAATGTGTTACACACGATAATAGAAAATAGAAGTACCTTCACATAAGCAAAAGCAGAAATACCATAAAATGAAAATGCTTTATATAACGAATTTCATTGCAATGACAATTAAATGAAAAGCTGCGTTTTCCAAAATATGCAATCATCATGCATCATAGCTATGCTAATAACATGTGTAACAACTCAAATCATTTGGAAATCGGTCAAAATTTCAGCAAGTATTTTTTGTCTGTGAAGATCTCTCACTTTATTGTGTCACAATATGGCCGCCATGGAGGGAATTCGGCACATAGTCTGCAACGCCGCCCCCACCCCCCGTGTATGCACCACTGTGCCTAAGTACAACCTTGCAGAGTTCTACTGCATATATTTTGTACATTTCAGTAAGGCTACACTGTGTTTCTTTACATGTTTAAATTATAGGTTGTGCTACATCTAATAACGCCCCCTCTGCTCCATTATTACTGTTTTGGGTTTGTTCGCCTCCAGCAATAACCCATCTTCCCCCAGGGGCAAGGGTTCAAATTTCATTGTACATATCTCATCCTAAACTCCAGCTCGGTAGAAACATCTGACGTTCTCGCTTCGTCTTCGTCCTCAGGTGTCTTCAATTCCTATCCAGAAACACGCACACATCGTGTGCTAAGAGTGAAAGATTGCTCTCAATAAATGTAATCACATCATCCTGACTCATGCTTCTCTGTCTATAAGAACTATAGCAACGGTGATGACTCTGTTACAAGACAGGCCCAGAGTGAGTGAGACAGAAAGACGGAACGTGCCAAGAAATCCCCAGAACAAAACTCTACAAATTACTTCCAGGCCTTATTTATACTGGCAATGCTCTCTTTGAAACAAAAGAACAAATATATAGAAAGCTATCTATCTATCTATCTATCTATCTATATCTATATATATCTATATATATATATATATATATATATATATATATATATATATATATATATATATATATTTGTTTCTAGGCACAGTGTGAGAGGGGAGAAAACATGTTGTGTGTTGGGATGGGAAACCTGACGTTGGGTGTTGCATTGTGGAGGAGGAAGGGTGTTTTGGGCTTAAGCCAACAATAATGTACTACAGGGTTCAGAGACTAGAGACACACCACCCATCACAAGGTCTATTGCAACCCACACAGGAACACAGTTCATCCCAGCAGCTGCCTTTTGGCTGGCACTTATGGAACCATGGCACCACAGCGACTTCAGCCCCCGGTCAACCCTGCCATCAGTCACCCTGCCCCACCCAACGCCAGACGCCAGCTCCAATGATGCGAATATCAACACCACTTTGCAGCTGTTGGGGAGGGGGGTGGGGGACACGAGGTGAAGGAGTGTGGAGGTGTCGCCTCGTCGCAAACAGGATTAATTTGTTCTAAATGTCAGTAATTCATCACAGCTGTTGACGAAATGGGGGGTTAAAAGGGGGGGATATCCAAGAAACGAGTTTCTGAAAACAAAACCTATGGTGGAAAGCATGACTGTTAACATAAACAGGCCATTCAGGTTCAAGGCCTTCCACAGAACAACTGTTTTAATTAGTCGTGACTGTACAACCCTAAAACCACAATGAGAGTCAGGAGACAGCGGTTATGTTCACAGCTACACCTCATATACTGCGAAGAATGGGAACAACACCGCAACAAAACACGGGGGAATGTTTCATGGTAAATTGTGGATCAACATGTGCAATGGAAAAACAGGATAATGGCTTGTGTTGTTGCGCTTCTCTTTAAGTGCTGCCAGCTCGGGTTTGGGAAGTAATAGAAGTATTGAAATTGATAGGAATTTGGAGCTGCATTCAAAGGCTAGGCTCAAGTTTAAAACTGCGGAGGAACATCAGAGCAACAGTGATGGTGTTAGAACGCTGCAAATGCTGCTAGTTAATACAATAAGACTGTCTCTGGTTTTCTGTGAAATAGGACCACCCACTCATTCTGTTGTGGTCTGACCTAGTGTCAGTGGTAGTGCTGCTGAACACAAGCCATTTAGAAATGTCTCCTGTTGTGATGTCACAACAGGAGTGGAAATTAATAATAGCCGCCCCTGGAGAGCAGACTGGAGTAGACTGCACGGCTGCTACGGGTCTAAATAAGATAAATAAAACCTTTCACATTTTTATTAAAAAAGACCACCAAATTCAAAATATTAAAATGGAAAAATATCAAAATATGGTCCTTTAATGACTAATGAGAATTTAAAATTAAGAAAAAACCTTGAAATAAGCTAAATTATCTGCCGACCTATATCTATATTTTTCTTGTTGGGCTGAGCTGTCTAATGTGATTAGATGCAGTAAATGTAGTAGCAGACGTAGTAAATCGAGGAACCATAATAGCATAGTATAACTATAGTAGCAGCAGAAGTACAAAAGTAAAGATGTAGGCATCTGCTGTAGTATTGTACTATACTGTAGCAACAGCAGCAGCCAGATTTTGTTCTGACAGAACACGAAACAAATTCTACAGGCAGCTTGAAGGTCAGCGGAAAGATAAGGGAATTAACTGGAGTGGCACAAATTCATGCTTCTGTGCAAATCGAAAATGTTTCAACTTGAGCAAAGAATTCGCAACTACCCTTGAGCTTGAAATTGATTAATCTCCTTCGTAAATGTAAGGAGCGTAGAGGGGGGGGAAAGGAGGGAAGTAACAGCGAGAGCCAGAGTTTGTGGTGAGTTCTGAGTTCAGTCAGAGGCCGAATACAGAAACACTCCCACAGGATGTAATGTACAGCTGCTATTTTGGCTATTCTGGGGTGAATTAATACAAACAGCCCAGTGGTCAAACTCATGCAAATGACACAAGGTGCAAATCTGGCTTGTGTTCTGTGGGAACACTACAAAGATCACGGTTGTTGAGACTAATGTATGGCACTACTGATATTTTGCTATTAACCATTTTTTACTGCTTATAGTAGGTACTTTTGCAGCTTCTGTACTATCACTACTTCTAGGCGAAGAAGTGATGCCTGAGAACAGATGTGGCAATTGTCTGCCCAATGCCATACTCCCCTCACTGTAACATACAGTATATTAAACGCAACCTCATAATCATATCAGTGTACTTATAATTCTAATACTGTTATCTGAAAACACCTGATTACAAAGTCCTGATTTCAAAATCTTACTCAAAAAACACAAGCATTATCAGGAAAATGTATTTAAAGTAGGGTGACACGGTGGCGCAGGGGTTAGCGCTGTTGCCTCACAGCAAGAAGGTCACAGGTTCAACACCTCCTTGGTTCCTGGGTCTGGGACCTTTCTGTGTGGAGTTTGCATGTTGTCTGCATGGGCCTTCACCAGGTGCTCCAGCTTCCTCCCACAGTCCAAAAACATGCTCAGGTTAATTGGCGACTCTAAATTGCCCATAGGTGTGAATGGTGTGTGTGCCCCACGATTGGCTGGCGACCATCTGGGGTGTATCCCTGCCTCTCGTAATGCGCTGGGATAGGCTCCAGCAGACCCCTGCAACCCTAATGAGGAATAAGCAAGTATAGAAGATGAGGTGTATTTAAAGTAGCAAAAGTATTCTATGCATTCATCAGTTCATTAAAATATACAATTTATTTGTTTTTTTTCAAAATACCACATCATACTATATAAAAGTGTATGTACCAAGCGTTTGTACCAAGAAGGACGAATCATTTAGGTTTGAAACCGAATGTATGTGCACCTATGTAAATTCTAAAGTGCATTCAAAGGTGCCAGGTAAAAGAGATTTTCTTAGGCATGCAGCATATGGAGAATACTAACATCAAACTTAACTCCCCCCTAACCGTGAAAGAACCAACCCATGGAAAAAGAAGGAGAAAAGGGAAGGGGAGATGTTCCCTGCTGGCAAGAGTGAAACAAAGGGAATGGGACAGTTCTGTGTCTCTGGTGACATCACATATCAAAGGTGATTGGAGGAGCTCTTTGGGGGAAGGTTTCACACGTCCATGAGAAACTGTTGGTAGGACTTCCAGCTGCAAGATGAGATCAACTTAAAGAAGCAGAGGGCGGCGCTCGTTTCAGCCGAACACCTTTTTTTTGGAACAGAATGTGACTCATGAGCTGTCCCCTCGCCCACCCTCAACATTACCTGTCCAACAGAAACCCTGTTACAACAGAGATTCATTTGCACCTGCAGCGAGTGAATTCCAAAGAACCCGACCGACTATAATTTTTGGACCAAATACTTTATCTGACCTTTTCCACTGGGTTCGCTGCTCTTCACTCTTCACAGTAATCGGCCGAGTTATTGATTAGATGCAGTGGCTCAGCCTGTTCATAGACAGCTAGGCTGCCTAATCAGATGGATTGATTTGCTATGCAGGCCGATCAATCCTACTGGTCAGATGTTTCGAATGGTTGGAGATAAATTTGCTCCTGTAGCCCTGATATATTATGGATTTTGGTTATTTCAATTTAAAAAAAAATAATTTATGGTTTAGCATCAATATATAATGACAAATGCAAACATGACAAACAGCACCTAGCCTACCTCTCTTTTAAGGCCCCGAATATACACATCTAGATTTTTTTTTTTTATCCACACACTTTTCTATCCAATTCGCCCTCTGAACTACACCAACATGGCATTTATCTAGATTTGTCAAGTGGAGAAATTCAAAAATATCAAACCAAGTAGATTTGTGTAGGGACCCCAATCCGGATCTTTACTGGATTCATGACGTTCATGCCTGATCACATACAAAGCAACACATTGCACATTCTTTTCCAGACAATGATGGTGGACATGTCTCAGGTTATGTCTGTTCCCTTGACACTTTTGGCATCATTTGCAGATTTATTTAAGATGCTGCATGAATTGCAAGTAGACCTGCATATCATGTAATCCATGTAAATCTGCGTGTGTTTTCACTATGGTGTTGCGCTGTGCATGTTTAAATGTTCTTTCATGCAGGTATTTGAAATTTTGCTTATCTGGCCTGGCCTGGTGTAGTCCATTTTTCAATGGTCAAGAAAATATCAGTTTAAAATAAAGTCTAGACTAGTGTAGATGGGGGCTTAAACACACAAAATATCACCTATGTATCTGTGGGCTCCACTAGTAGTGTTTTAGTGCTGCTGCTGCTGCCACTGGGCTCTGAGTTGTATAAAGAGTATGGATGTGCTCGTAACCTGCCTGCAGACGAGCGACAAACAACAGACTTTTTAAATGTTAATGAGGAGAGTTCAGATGTGCAGGTGCCACCTGCTGCAGGCTGCAGCTGTGATGAAAGGAAATGGAGTGAAGTCAAGTCTCACAATAACAGTCACTATTTAGTAGTGTGAAAGTATTGCACTTTCTGATACTAAATCAGTAATTCCTAATCTTTTCCTTTTTTATTTCTTTTTTTATGCTGTATAGTTTACGATCCATGGATCCAATTTTCCCTTCACATTGAGGGAACAATGTATGTTCCTGATTCACCGCAGGGAATCACCACCGTTCTTTTAACCCGTTTAAGTCGTGGTTTTCCTTTGTATAATTACATCAGTTGAGTCACTAACCTAATCATGTAATGTATTTATTTTCTTCCCATTTTGTACTCTATTTTGCAGAAAATAGCATTTTAATGACTGGCAACTATAGCTGTCACTTGCACAGAACATGACCATAAAAAAAAGGAAATTGATGGCGTCATACGACTGGAAACTCCTGGACTGGAAAATGTCATTAAAAAAAAAATTATGAGTAACATTTCTATTTTCTTTATTAAGTAGGAAATGACAGTCACAGACTTTGACAAATATAGTTGATTTATAGTTTATTTAACTATAGTTAAATGGGTTAAAAGATTTGTGATTTCCCAACCCCTCACTTACACTTTAACCTCTAGCATAGACTTTGCACTCACTAACTTAGGACAGGACTTTCTCTTAGGTTTTGCAACCCAGTGAGAGAGAGAGTCTTGTATTTATTTATTGGTAACTGTGCTGCAAGTGAATGGCATCTTGCGTAGGCTTTGATCAAAGCTGCTCCATGCAGTCCCAGACATACTTAACATTCAGCACAAAGCCAGTTTCTCCCCTGGCCTTGAGGAATGCTGGCTGGGTGACAGCCCCCTGAATCTAGGCTAATAAAGAATGTGACCATTGTAGCGACAGTCACATCTTCCTTTTCTCTCCGGGGCCAACGCGGCCTGCCCCACAGACCGCTGCTGTCTGGAGGCTAAAAGGCTACGACACATAATTCTCCTGCAAGAATGTACTCACACAGGCTTTATTCATCAGACAGTATAGAGGGGAATTCTAGATCAGGGTGGCATCAGAATCATTAATGGACATGACGAAAACTGTTGGAGGATGAATCTTACCTCGATGTGTTTAGTGTTTATATCTTTGAAGGGTATTCTGCCCACACTGATGGCTTCACTGGGGAGGGGAAAAAAAGTCCAAACTTTTCACATAGGCCCCTTCTACCTGCTGCTTTACATTAGTCTGGACTGGTGATCCAGTTCCAGATTTACACATTTTTACAGGAGACGGGAGATATTATCATGTCTGCCATCAGAGAGCGTGATGTGTGGCTGTTTTTCCTCTGAGAGAATTCACAGGAATCATACATGCAGTATATTATATTGAAACCGATAAGCATCTTCAATTTCCTTCTTTTTTTTTGTTTGTAGAATGCATAATGTATTCAAAAAATGTACTGATGGTCTTTTTTTTACTTTAGATTGTAAAAATTGCAAGTAGAGTAGTAAGTAGAGTAGAAAGTACTAGAACAAAAAGCCAAAAATGAAAGATAATTCCCCATATACAATGAATACCATAAGCATATTTCCCCATTTACATTACTTTTACTTTATCATTTTTAAAACAGTCCTTTTACATGTTTACTTGAGTAAAAAGCTTGAGTTGATAATTCAACTTCTACAGTAGTTTTATTTATTTATTTTTTTTTAAATCCTAGTATCTATACTTCTACCTGAGTAATGAATTTAAATACTTTTGACGACTGGTTTGAACAAACATGGAGGAATCATTTAGGTTTGAAACTACATGTGTGTGCACCTATGTACTGTAGATTCTAAAGTCACTTTAAGTGCACTTTAGAATCTGCTACTATACCTGCCTCGCACCAAACAATGTAGGAGAGAGTATAGACAACAGCTGGCGAACATCACGGAGCATTTAGTAACAAAAGAGTCAGATGTTTTTCTTTAGAAATAGAAATAAAAGGAGTGAACATTAAACTCAGCTGGCCAGACACATGACTCTAAATGAAAGCTGATGTTGTTCTGCTTCTGCAGATGAGGAAAAAAAAAGTTTAATAACATGTTAGTATTTTAACTTTATAAGATAATGATATGCAAATTATTATTCAACTGATATAATTATATGCATGAAAAAAAATTTGACCTTAAATGGGTTAACATGTGGCCTACTGCAATCAGTATGTACTGCATACTGTCTACCCAATGAATGATTTAGTATTACATCACCAGCACATTGTTCACACTAAAATATATTCAAAGCAAGACAGTTGTGTGCGTGCATCACATGTGATTGGATAGTGGTCATTACCCTTTGTTAGTTGGGTTGGTTTGGTTTAGGCAGAGTGAGGTAGTTTAAAGTAAGAATATCGTGCTGCACCTAATATACTATACTAATAGTATGGTCTGGCTTATTACCACTACTAAGGAGGTTATGATTTAGCTGGCATTCGTCTGTGTGTATGTTTGTTTATCTGTTTGCTAGGAAATTACCTTAAAAAGTTATGGCTGGATTTTCGCCAAACTTTCAACAAATGTTGGGAGTCCTACCACGAACAGATGATTCATTTTTGGTAATGATATGGAAGAAATCCTGGTTTCTGGATCAATTCGAAAGAGCAGTAAACACTGCAGTAAATGGACCTTCATGGACCTGGTAGTGATGTCTTGCACCTAATATATAAGCATGTATTTAATAAGTCTAGGACAACAATGTTGGGTGGGAGTCACAATATGCTTGGTGGAGGACTGTGCTGACAGTTACTTGTGCTATAGTGGACAAAGGCATATTGATTGGTGGGAAAACAACATTTTGCTTCCCTTTCTAATCTGCCACAGCAACACAGTCAACCCCTGTGTCTGCACAGAGGTGACATGAGAGGATCAGTCTTCTTATTAAGTCAGCAACAGTCAGCATCTGTGTCAATCGACAGGAAATAATAAATTGGACGCCCTTAGACACAATATGAAACTCACCAAAATAAGACAATATGTCACCAATAAGTCCACACAAAGCTATTAATCAGCCAAGTTGGCCCGACTTAATAAGACATGCTGGTTTTGATCTGCCTGTGGGAAAGGACAGACTGGATCACTGCAGTAAACTACAGTAGGCTACTACTACAGACATTTTTATATTTTGGGCACAAAAATGTAATACTACAGAAAAAAACTGCAGTTTTCCTATTTTATTTTCATAATGGCTATATGTTGAGTAAGTTGAAGTATTCAGGCAAGGACGTAACAATAGTAAAATACTGTGCTTTGGGGAACACATACATACATTACTAGTTAGTTGTGCTCCAATCAATTATGAGGAGCCTGTCTAAGCCAAAAATTATGTTTTTTTTGTCCCAGTCCAGCCCTGCCTGTGGGAAGTAGTCTGTCCATTCCAATTTAACCCTCATAGACTGTTAGGACTCATTGAGTCCACTCAGGATTTTCTATTGAATAGCATTTTGTATGTGACTGTGCTTCCTTTCATGTTTTTTTTTATAAAAAAGTAATTATTTTGCTTTAGTATGTTTATGAATTTCAAACCAACCAAAAACTGTTACAATTCAATCAATGAAGTTGGAAAATTAACCTCTTTTTTTTTTCGTGTGGCCTGTCTTAATGCATATTTACTTTTTTTTGCAGTCTAACACTGAAATAATAATTAAAAAAAAAACTCACTTAACCTCTTTAGGACTAGTTGAGTCCTCATGATGTCTCATGAGTTTTTCTTTGTTATTTTTCTGAACTTCATTCCCACCAAAATGACTACAATACAATCAATGAAACTGATAAATAAACCATTACAGGCCTGTTTCTATGATGTGTCAACTGCTTTCATACAAAAAACATGGGGAAAAAATACCTATTTAAAAGTTTTTGTAGGATTTTTTTTTGTTATGACTATCCCCATCTGAGGTCACACAATGTTATGTTACATAATCTTACACTGAAAAAAAATGCATGAAAATTGATTGTTTTCATAAACATTACACAGTGTAAATACTGTGTTTCCTGTCTCACTTTTCCTCTGAAGGCCTTTTTTTTTATTTAAGGCTCTGTCTCACAATATGAGACAGTTCTACACCTGTGGATCATTAGGATCTCATCCTCTCTTCAGCAGATCTAAATTACAGCAAAAATAAAGCGTGTAATAATACGCGCTTCCTTTATATTGTGATAGTAGGTTACAGGTGCTCATCCTTACACAGACTGGGGTCACAGGTTTGTTGAAGAGCAAACACTTCTGACAGTGAACATGATATACTGAGGCCAACTGCGGCTCAAATCAATTTCATCCCGGTGTCAGAAGAGGTTGGATTGGGGGGGGGTTGGCGTGACCCTGTGTAATCCCCTCTGGCTGGTTCACACTGACGTTCGCCCGGCGGTGCATATCGTTTTTTAACCACTGTACGCGTTGGAAGTTTGGCACTTTTTTGGGGGCTTTTTAAACACGCTTAATGACTCTAGATCTGCGGGGACGAGTCAAATATTCAACACCTAACTCTGCCTCCCGCAGATGTCAAATAACTGACAAAAGACAGCGCAGGAAACTGATGAGGTTTTGAAACACGAGCTGAGGTGTGTTATGTCCGTACAAATGACTCATGGCGAGGACGCTGGATGATGTATCTCACAGCTACGTCACGTCCCGCGATGAAAACGCTCCTCGCGTATTGTCCTCGTCTGCGCTCAAGATGTGGTTAATTCAATTAGCAGGGAATGCGAACCTCCAAACACATATGGAGCGTTATGACAAACAAAAGGCAATCATACGCTATCTCTGCCCTTGTGCACTGACCTAAGAAAACAAGCATTCAGAACAAAAGAGGGAGAGAAAAAAAAAACATGGTTTGTGGTCATCTTCGTGTCGAGGCCTCAGCAACAACGTCCTCATGGTTTACACACCACTCCAAATATTCCCCCCGTCAGCTCGTGTACAGCAGAGCTCCAGCGCCGGAGATAAAAGGGAGCTGTAATTCTTCCTCCAGAGACGTGGGACGGGAAAATAGACGCCTAGACTTCCGGCTTTTGCAGTGATTTCACCCATTAGGCAAATCATGCCAAGGATATCAACGAGAGGAATCCAGTCTCCGTATCCCGCGGTCCTTAAGAGACACGGGATCCCAGCACGCTGAATGACAAAGAGTCAAATATAAAAGTGGATTTACTGCCAGATGTCGGGTAGAGCGTGCTTCATTTGACTTGTAAAACAGAGAGGAAGGCCGAAGTGAGCATGAAAGGATGAATAATTCCAGGACATTCTTTCACGGGAACCGTCAGGGTCGACTTACGAAGGAGACGGCAGCAGGAGCGGACAGCCGAGGTGTCAGAGGACAGATCAGCACTTCTGAAAAGTGGAAAAATTCAGTTTGATGCGAGAGTGAAAGCACAGATTCTCAATTAACTGAAAAAAAAAAAAAAAGATAATCCACGCCTTTACATGTCATATAAAAGAATATACAGTTCTTCAACTGTAGTGAGATTAGGTCTTTGTTACACAGGAAGGAAGGTTCACAGGAAGCGGTGTGTTTATGTTCAAGATAGACACATTTCCCCCCTTAAAATATGACTGTGGAAAGTTTGTACTTTAGTTTCTAATTTAATGTCAATCTCCAAAATCAGTCTCTGGATATCTATGAAACGTCGTGATTATTCATGGGCCTCGGAAGATAAAACGTGTCGGTGACCTTTCCTCTTGCAGCGCTATCAGCTTTTACACGGCACATTTGAAATAATAGCTTTGGTGTTTTGTTTAGTAACGGGGTCAAGAGACTCTCCATAGTTTCTTCGGCAGAGTGTCTTATGTTACAGCTGCAGCAGATTCATACGATGTCAGAACACTCAGAAAACTGCTACTTTGCCGTCATCCCCATACTAATAAGATATTTCCTATAAAGAATGTCATTTTTGGCGCAGTGGATAGAGTGGTCATATGTAGACCCCATATGTAGAGTCTACAGTCCTCACCACAGGTGGCCCCGGTCTAAATCCTGCATCAGGCGGCTCTTTCCTGTAGTTCATTCCCCCTCTGTCTGTCTCTCCCTTTGCTGTCATCTATACTGTCCTATCTAATAAGGGCAAAAAGCCCAATATATATATATATATATATATATGTGTGTGTACACACACACACAGAGAGAGAGAGAGAGAGAGAGAGAGAATGTCCTCACATGTGCCTCTACACATGTCATTTACATGCTAACTTGCCCATGTGGTTTAACATACATAGGTAAAACTACCAAAAAGCTAAAACAACACTTTAAGCCAACATAAAAGCTCCATGTGGAGAAATGAACGTGATTATACGGTAGCGATTCATTTCATTGACACATGATATTTCCTCTCTATGATTTTCTGGCATTGAAATTGTCAGCCTACTAGGTAGAGAAGGTGATGATAACTTGCTGTTAAATATGGCGTGAAGGATGATTTGTGTATTTCTATGATATTGTTCTGACAGCTTATATCGGATGTGCAGGCAGCGCCCAACTTACGAACACACAAGATTACGAGAGGCTTTTTCGTTTCCATGGAGATTGCCTGGCAATTCTTGCCACTACCATTATCATCACATGCTTTACGCTTTCTGCCAGTGGCACTAGTAGTAGTAAAGTATCCAGGGGGGTACGGGTTGTGGCAAAAAGGGGAACTAGTCGGATGTAACATTTTATGCATTTTACGATTTGTCCATTTATGAACATCAGTCCATTTGATGAATGTTCATAAGTAGGATGTTCGCATCTTGGGGAACTGCTGTACTTTTTTGTTGTCTGGGCTACATCTTATCCATTGATGCTTGTCTATGTTGTATTTATATGGTTCTATTTTCCTGTCATTTTCCGCCTTTCTACTTTTTATAGACTATGTACTATATTTGACTGTCTATTGTTCAATTTTCTGTTTTTAATTAATGACACATTTAACAGCAACACATTTAAAATCTGCCCTCCTTCCTCCCTGTAAACATTTACCGATGAAGGTCTGAGGACTGAAACTTTGTGATATTTAAACAAAAGTAATCACAAAATGATTGACAGCACGCAACGCAATTGAAATAATCGCTTTGGTGTTTTGTTTAGTATCGGGCTCAACAAACTGTATGAAAAAGGAAAAACAGTGAATTTCATAAAGCCCAAGGACATAAAATGATCAAGAGAAATAAACTATACTTCTTTGAGGAAAAAAAAAGTATTTATTTACTTTTAGTGATTCCAATAATATTGACATTTGCATTCATTTTCATGCCAGTTGTGGTTATACTGACATTGTTTTGTATTTTTGTCATTTTGCTTTATCAATCCAAGTCCAGTGATTGAGATTTTAAAGGGTAACACTACGTTTTTGTGAAATATATAATTTCTCATTGAAACGTAATCAGCCCTGCCTGAGGCTCTAAGGTCAGAAGAGATCGTACCACATTCTGCACAGATTATAAAAGCCTCAGACAAATTTGTGATTTGAGGCTATAAAAATAAAACTGACTTGAATTGGCTGTTGGGTAGGATCTTTTTCTAAATATGGCCTATTTTTCAGAGCTCAGAACCACAGTCCTGTCATGCATTTAACAGTATTTAATACAAAGGGTTTTAATGGTTTTATAAGCCTTGGTGGTCCTTGGTGGATTCAGCCCTGAAAGCCTTCAAGGAAGTAAAATCTTAACATATAATCATGTCCAGAGTACAGAACTTTTAAATGAACAGAGCAGATCATTGGGCTGAATGTCTGCTTGGAGAGATCAGACATGGACACGTGTGTCAAAGATGTCATCGTCAGGAACATTTTATTCGAAATGTGACACAATCTGTACTGGTTCCAATGGCTTGTTTAATGGATGTTTTTAACAATGAACATCTGGATTCTCTGAAGACTCAGACCTTCCACTTGTTCTGCCTGTCTGTGTTGCATGAAAATTGTAATTCAAGCAAACTATAAATAACAATGATCTATATTGCAAGTGTAGGCTATTATAGGTAAATTGTAAATTGTCAATGAAAGATCTTCTGCCATCAATTTACCGTTGAATTATATAATTACCAAAACAGACACTCTTTCTTTTAAACAAGACTAAGTCAATGTGAAAAATGGGACCATCCTCGCCAGGTGTAGCTATCTGTAGCCTATTTCTATTTCACAGTATGTCTTAAGGATCTAATGATGCAATTAATTATTTAACCATTAACTGATAATCCAAATTCTGACTGATTCATAGGCCTCAGTCAATCAGTTTAAAATAAAATTATGGTAACGCAGGCACCATTTTTGATTAAAACTAGTCGCCACCAAGTGACCCGACTGACCAATAGTATCACTTTGACCTCTCAGGCACATTCATTAATCTACTCTGATGCTCTACACTAAAATGAGAGCGTGTGTTCAAAGAAAAAGAGATTTACTCTTTCTGTGCGAATGAACTCAACCATAATTTCTGAAATGGATAGTGACAGCATTAAAAAATCTGATGTTACTCACAGTGGTCCTCAGTTTGCTCAGGGAGCCCAGATACATGAAAAATTAGAGGGAACATTGATCTGAGGTAACCACCATGAACATCTACTTTTGACAGTTAACAACAAACCAAACAGTGAAATGCAACAACACTCTTGATTTACGAACAGCCCACTGTGTTTCAGAGTGTGCTCTGTTCATACATAAATAAAGTGATCATAAAAACATGAAAATAACATAATAAAAATGTAATAATGTGAGTAAAATCTTGTGCCAAGTCTGGTACAATGTTTTCTAAACACTGTTTTGTGTGTTTTTGTGGCGGAAAAAAAAAATTATTAAAAAATCATTCAATGACCAACATTTGACCTAAGATTGTCTTTAAAGGAAATACACTGAAATTGGATTTTCCTGTTAACTTCCAGGCAACAAGCAAGTCTAATGAAAGTCGTTCTACAACAGAGCTGCAACCGAACAAGGTTGTGAAATGTTTTCCTTCTTGGTTTCTGGGTTAATTTTTCACTCCCCAGATTAAACTCTGGAGCACATGAGACAATGGCGGAAAAACAGCTGTATTTGTTTTATTTGTTTTTCTCCTCTTTTTTTTATTTTAATGTTCAGTGGAACCTTGTGTTCGCACACAATGTTGGAACCAATGCACAATTTATCTAAGTGTCAAAACACACAGACAAAGACAGTTTTTTTTAAACCTGGGTGGATTAAAACCGATGAGGTTCTAACATCCTCTGACGACATACTGTGCGTGTTAATAACCTAGGACATGAGTCAACAAGTGAGGTGAAAACAGGCCAGATGAGCCCAGCTCACTTCAAATGCCTTCAGTCAGCTGACGTCCATGTTAAAGCTTGTGTATCCTGTTAGTGGGAAGAGGTCGGCCCAGGTTAGCCAATTCGGAGCCACAACCTGCCCGTTACTACTCATGTGACGCCGACGTTCAAATTTAGACGCGCTGCTGGTTGCTGGTTGAGTCAGCCGCCGTGTCAGCCACTGACTTGTAAACAGTGACCGGGCACGTTTGTGTATTTTCACAGGCAACGCAATGCGTCATGCAAAATATTTCCAGGAGCTACTGTTGGACTGGTATCCACTTCCAGGGTGGTCCACTGCAACGTCACACATTACCGTGTACAGAAATAGAAGTTAAACAATGCATCTGAAAATAAAGGTTGATTTTTTTTTACCTTTCTCAAAAACACATACAAAAAAATTATAGTTTCTAAAGTAAATTCCCTAGATTCCTACACTCTGCAAAAAATGAAATCTTATCACAGGGGTGGATATCTTGAAGCTAGTAAACTTAGACCAATACTGAGTCGGACTAACTAACTAAACTTTAACTTATTTCAAGATTTTCAAAAAAACTTGATAAAAGCTAAAAAACATGCAATAAAACGATAACATTAAGATAAAAAGTCAAACAATTGAATCTTATTATAGGAAAACGAGGCTAAATTGAACAAAATCAAGAAGAAAAACTTGAAATAAGATAAATTATCTGCCAATAGGATCAAATAATTCAAGATCATTCTACTCTATATATTTTACCAAAAATAAGATTTTCACTTTTTTTTTTTTTTTTCAAATATGCTCTAAAGTAGAAGGGATGTTGAGGCTCGCCTTCCTAATGGATTAGAGAAGACCAAAGTCAGTGGTAGGCGGCTATATGCTATACTTCCCTTGTACGCAGATTTCAAGTTAGCATTAGCTGCTGGAAGGCTTACTCACAAGCTCCCAATACCTGCAGTAGTCCTATCAATGAGATCTGTTACTCCCAGTTCCCAGAGTAACTTATGCATATTGTAGCTTTACTTAAATTATATCTATTTACTTGACACAACATGATGGCAAATGAACAGTCATTCAGTTGTTTATATGCAGCTAAGTTGAGCTACGCTAACAGCTTGATTACTACTCAGACTACTGTTCTTCTCCCATACTACATGAGCGGCGGTAAATCGGTTTATTGTCAAAGTTACGTCACCTCCGCTATGATAGGCAGTGACATACACTCTTTAGCTTGCGCCGTTACCAGTCTATCACCTCTTTTAACAAAAGTTGAAAGCCTGGTAAGCTAGCAAGTTAGCAACCCTGGCGCGGCGGACATTCTTGTGTTCTTGTATTCTTGTGTTGATTCTTTATGTTAACTCTACTTACTGGCTACTTCTAGTTTGAACTACTCTACTACTATCTCTATATGTTATTTCAACTAGTTACAGTTACATTATAGATGTCTTAAATGAAAGCTGCGACTGCTCAAAATGCAATTACGACTGGACAGAAAGACGTTGACATCAACAATGTTAATTCGCGATATTCAATTGTAGGCTCTAAATGTTAAAATGGCTTGCCATAGTTAACTCACTACCATTCAGTGTCATGATTCTAAGAATTTTCTTCGAATTTGGCCACTAGGAGCAACGCTTACTGCAAAGAATCTTTAGTAATACGGCCCCTGGTGTAGACGGACTTACACAACAACTAGAATTCCTTAGGTGTCATGTAAATGTCCTGATTGTTTAAAATGGAACAGCTGAATTATGCCGAATAATTTAACATTTTTAAAACCCAATGTTTGCTCTTTTACTTCCCACCTTTGGAGCCACCCATTTATTTGTGGCTCTTGGCAACATTCTGGTCCTGTGTCTTTGCAGCAATTCACCTGCCACCCTTTTCCTTTTGCAGTTTTGTGCTCGGCTTTTGAAGATGACAGTTGAAACACAATATTACACCTGCTTCAAGTCAGGGCCAGATCCGCCACATTCACTACTGTAGACGTGGTTGTGACCCACGCAGTTTGTGTGTTTCCAATGCGTAGACAGCCTAGTGGGAGCACGATCGTCGGCTTATCTAGCTAAGCCCACAGTTAGGCTTCCTGTAAAAGTCCACAAATAGTGTGAAAGATATGTCGTCTATGCTCAATGGAACAGGAAATGATCAGAGAACATTAGAAAATGTCAAATTACATCAGGCATGGGTCTGTGTGTATGTTTTGCAACCTGAAGACCGCAGCAGTGGTTCAGTGGGACATGAACAGTTTGTTTTGGATTCCAGTTCAGATTCAGACACAAACACTATGAGCACTATCTTGGCTCATCATCAGAAAATCATGACCCCGATTCTCCCTGCAGAACTGACCTCACAATAAGAAATAAATCAGGAGTCTGAATTTGGAATGTGCGACTGCACCATGCAGACATCAATGTTCTCGGAGCTTTTCGGTGTGAAACGGCATTGCTTCCTCCACATGGACAAATGCCTTTTTATTATGGGAAATTCATTACTTAAGGTCAAAGCACATAAGGGGTTTTATAACACATGATACATTGTTCACAAAAGCAAGAATGTGTGGAAATCCCTGCTCGCTGTGCCCCTCCCAGGAGAAAAGTCTTTCCCCACTGATAAAAACTTCAATCTGTCCTCGGCGAGGGCAGGTAACACCATGAGGCCCGAACAAACTCGCATTCCCACAGCCTCCATCGACACCACCCAACCGCTCGGAGCCCTCTGGCCAGCATGCCACGGCTCACTCAGTCAAAAGCTGATGATGAAACCAAACATTTACTTTGAATCGGACTTATGCTCGTAAAAGCTTTTTTGCGTCCGTATACACGACACATACTTATTGCCTAATGTAGCAAGCACATTGTGCAATGACCTATGCTGAATAACAGAAAGTGTAATTAAACTATAGAGTAATGTGTTGTTTTAATGTCAAACTACATCATCATCATCATTAAGGAGTCCTATTTTACATCTCCCAGTCTATATATAAGAGGCCTAAATATTTAGCACATACTCTTTTTTCATAAAGATGTAATAATATCATGTTATTTTGTAATAAATGGTATAAATGGCTGGATATCGCAGCTGGCACCAGTGCCCATAACAAAATCCCCTTACAGTGACAATCCAACTATCCACAATACACAGCAAAGAATTTGTAGTGCTGAAACAATATTTTTTCCGTACAATGTCTTAATTCACCCTCTATGGAGACTATTAAATGAGCATTTGGGAAAGAACTGGGAAAGGAGATATGCATAGACATCTGGGATGAGTCTAAACTATGTACATACAGTACAGTGTTCTATAAACACAAGACGATAATTCAATTTAAAGTGTTGCATGGGTTATATTATCCAAAGAGTAACTCCACTGTACAAACTATACAAACTTCTCTTCTGTCCAAAGTTGGCCAAGTACTGGAAGGACATTTTCAACATTTTCTGCTGTGTGAAAAAACATGAAACATCCAAGTGGCAAAAGCTGCAGTTCCTCAAATGGCCACTTGAGGCTGCCTCCAAAAGGGAGACAATTCCTATAGACTACCACGTTAAAATACCTGAATTTACAGCAAAAATAAACATGTTTTGAATGTTTGGATTTTTTTAATAACTCGCCCATTTTAATTTTATAAAGGGTTAAACTTATGCATAAATAATGAGTTACCGCTTTGATTAACAAATGGTTTATCCATTAGCTGTATGCTAGGCGGAACTCCTGCCCAGCTCCACACTCCAAAATATGGTCACAGGAGAGACCAGAAGCAACAATTTAGGCCAAAAAACAGCCAGAATGAGGGTTCAAAAGGTGAAACCACAAATCAACGGGTGATGTCATAGAGTCTATGTCCATTATTTACACAGTTTATGATCTTGACCCGACACTGATCGTCCTTGGCTGAGACACTAAACACATTAAGGGTGTCTCAGCTGAACTCAGACTTCCTGGAGTTCTGCTCCAGCGGTGGAAAACATACAGACCTCCTTCACAGGTTTGCGGACACTGTTCCATATTCATGGATCAGAAAATCGTCCATCTTCCTGATTTTAAAAATGCATTCATTTCCTTCCCACTAGCAGAAAAATTCAAGCTGACTACCATTCAGTCCTAATACACCATGCGGTATTATCACCTTATAAAGTTGCTCTGGCTTACATGTAAGGAGACAATTGCCAACTTTCACACCCAGCTGACACAGAACAACATTATTGTCCCAGTAGAGCCATGTTTCTGTCAAGCTGATGAATCATGTCTGAAATGGTTTCTGTTCTGCAGAGTCGGATGGCAATTCTCATTCTGTAACGCTACGTTATTACGCACGTTGTGGCCGGCGATATCATTTCGGAACCATAAAAATGTGAGTTTACAATTGTTTGGTGAATCTAACATGAAGAATTAAGTGCTTGGACATGTGAGTAATGACTCTTGTGATTTGTGGCGGTGTAAAAACCTAGAAAGCTTCCAAATTCTCAGAGCTTTTCATTTCCCATAGTCCGCGCTGATGCGGTCACGCTCATAATGTGTTTATGATATATTACAATTTATGCTGCATGGACAGCACTTGAAGGAATGCTGTGCTGGAATATTACTTTCATGGCGTCGGCTGGACAAAATTCAATCCAGGCTTTTTTGGACCACTTCTGCAATAATTTGTTTATTATGTACATTAATACAGTACAAATTGTTTTACTCGTCTTGCTTGGTCCAAAAGTAAAAAAAAAAAAAGAAAAGAAAAAAAAATGCCTACAGCAGATCATGTGTGTTTCATCCGCTCAGTGCGAACCATGTTTAAACACTCTCTCATCACAATCACTACTTCAGGCTACCAACGGATTTCACGGTGCTGGATGCTGCTGCGGCTTCAATACCCAGAAAAAAAAAAAAACAGCTGAAAGAAGGGGTGTAGCAATATAACATCTCTCCCAGCTGAAGTCACTCAAACTCACAAGAGGTGTAACGGAACACCTCATCAAGTGTTGTACAGATCCAAGGGGGATGGGTGGGAAGCTTCATTTACCCCTCACACACGGAGAACAACACGTCCAACATGCTGAGTCTGAGAAAACCACAATGATATCATGGTTCAGGCCTTGATGAGAAGGATATAGCATGAAGATCCTTTAGACAAGGGCAGCAGTGTGGTGAAATATTTCCACATTCACGGACATCAGTATACAGTGGGAGCCTTTCTCTCAGGGCGAACCCATTATAAAAGGGGAGAAATCGGTCGTGTCAAAAAACGAGATAAAGACGGATTCACTCAAAGCGAGCGAATCCGTTCCGGCGGTCTCCACTGGGTCGTTGCAGTTTCGTTGCGACGGCGCTAGAAAAGATGAGAGATCGGAAACGTGTCTAGTTCAATTTAAATCTGAATTAAAATAGCTGCAAAAGAGGTCACAGTTGCCTCACTGGGGGAACTGTGTCCAAGAGTGCAGCTGATGCGGAGAGTTTGGGACGACATTGCATCTGTTTTGGAGAGTTTCTGTCGTCAGGCACCTTTGTGTCAGTTGTTGCCGTCCAGTGACATTTCAAAAGTCCAGACAAATACTTGGGGGAGATGCAATATTTATGGCCCTTCACCGATGGCTTCTGATGTTCCACCACTTAACGTTACGTCTGTTTCTTTGGGAATTCAGAAAAAAAAAACATCTTGACGGCGACATCTTTTTATGCGACTTGTCTCTTGAACCGTGGATGACCCTCCAAATCCGAACAGATTTTATTGTCTTGTCTTCAACATCCACTCTTAAACTGCTGGTGTTCACATCTTCTGTTTGATTAATAATAAGATTGAAATATAGTCTAGTTTTGTATATGAGAGGTTAGCCTGATGAAGTAAATTATCTTTTCACCTAATTTCTTAACAATGTAAGTTGTATGGCTCTAGGGATGGTCTGTCAGTCGAGATTGAAATATCTCAACAGCTATTGAATGTGTTACCATGCTTTTTTTCAGTCATAGTAACCAGAGTATTATTGGCTTCGGGGATCCCCTGACTTTTTCCTCAACATTACCATGAAGGTTGATATTCATGACTCAGAGGGAAATGTCTCGACAGCTGTTCCATGCATTAGTACATGGACAATCTTGGTCTTTGTGAACTTTGGTGATCCCCTAACTTTTCCTAACACTCTCATCAGATCAAACTGTGAATATATGTACAATAAATTATTTTTGTATATGGTATTTTAATAATGAGCATTACACACTGCAACAAATGAAATCTTATCAGGGGGAAATATATATTGTATATCGTATTTTGTACAATATTAAGTAGAATTGTGTTGCATTATCTCTTTTCATTGGCAGATAACTTTACTAATTTCATGTTTGTTTTAAGAATTTAAGCTAAAAAAAAAAGCCCATTAAAAAAAAGACAACATTATGATAAAAAGTCAAGATAACAAGAAAAAACTGACCAAAATCAGGAGAAAAAACAAACTTGAAATAAGATAAATCGATAAATCATCTGCCAAAGGAATATGATATTTCAAGACAATTATACTTCATATTGGATGAATTATACCTAGATATTTTCACTTGTTAAGATTTTATTTTTTTTGCAGTGGAGCATCTGCACGCATGGCTCTTATGTCTTGTTGATGGATTATTATCCCAATCAGTTCGTTCATCCATCTACTGGCTACAGAAATAAAAGTTCAGTGCATGATTTTATTGTAGAATATATTTTGCACATCAATTAATATATCAGTGAATTACAGCAGACTGGCTTGCTCTCTCATATGCAGTACGCGCTATTCCCTTTATAATAGACACTGCATAGTGAGCAGTAAAATAAGGTTTCAGGCACTATTCATTACATCAAGTTACCAGGGATTCTGTGTTTTAACAACAGAAAAACAATCAAGCCTTGTCCTAAAACCTCACAGCATGGTCATAACCAGATGATTCCCTGTCAGTTTGATACTGGGTGGATTTACAGAATGTTGTACAGTAATGAGCTGAGCAGATTGTTGCTGTCATCTGCTTTTATTCCAGAGTACAGATGGAAACAAAGAGATTTCACCTCTTACCGCTGACAGTGACAAGCAGATTTTTCCTTTTCCCTCCCTGAGTAACAGTGAGGGTGTAAACACTTGACATCGCTGCTGAGCATATGCGAGGCGTTACATTTCGTCTATAACTTTGTGTCATACCCAGATGTTTGTTTCTGCTTCTACTTTATTTCAATGTGATTTTTTAAACCCTTACACTTGAATCTTTGTATGGCATCTTTTAGCATAAAGCATCTAAAGCATCTAGACTATCTTAGCGTCTGGCTATTGAAGTCTGAACTATTTCAATATATCACGCAAATGTAGGCAGTAAACTGGCATAAAAACTTGCAGTGGCAGGAGCGCTTTATATTATCATATAAGCTGATGTATCAGTACAAACGATTTTTGGTTTAACTTATCATTATAAAAAAAAATGTTGATTACACAACCAAAGATGAAACCAGATTACAACAAATATTCAAAAATATATAAATACATGTGCGCACCATGATATAGAAAAAGTAACATTGCAATGAAAAAAAAATATTTCAGAATCCTTTAAACACTATGCAGCACATAAAGAGAAGACTTCCCACAGAAAAGCCAACAAAGCAATGACAATGATTTTCATACTGAGGGTCAACTTCATGAGAAAAGGGCAGAACCCTACAAAAGAATACATACACAAGGAATAATAATAATAATAATAATAATAATAATAATAAAGCAGATCAATAGATAATACTTCTTAGTACAAAGATTGACAATAGAACAGTTGAAAGAAACTGGCCCAATAAATAATAGGGTCTCTGAAGTAGCACATTCCAAAAATAAAGTCTCAACTATCAAGTGCAGTATTCATAGCTCCACATTATGAATGGTATATTGCCCCAGTTAGACTTATTATTTTGAATTTCTCAATAACCCAAACAGCATGTGCCAGCTGGCAGCTTGACTGAGAAAAAGACAGTCATGACTAATAGATATCGCACAGGAATTCACAGGAATAAGGCCAGAAACAAATCATCATTCATCAGCAAAAGGATTCTCTCTGCTGTAGTTCTGGCTCTGATATCACCTCCTCTTGAAGATACTTCAACATGTTTCACTCATTTAATAAAGTTTCGTTAAAATGCTCACATTAAATATGTCACATATAAGTGAGGGAACTTTGGCCCGGTGGGTGGTCTCAGTTGGAATTGCAGGTCATGTGACAGACACTTGTGCAAACATATTTCATAAAATAAACTATTTTTCGAGAAGAAACAGGTGTAAAACTATGAATAACTGCGAGATGGCTGCAAGAAAGGCTCTGTTAATTCAGAACTTAATGACCAAGCATCAAAACCTTTAGGGAATAGATAATAAATGCTTATACTGATATGATATGATATGACATGTAATCATGTGAGATTGAAGCCACACGTTCATTTCCACTGTAATAGGTTTATTGGATTACTGCTATAAAAAAAGAAAGTTGGACATTCTTGTGGAAAAGATTTAGCAGGAAAAATACAGAAATAGAAAGGTTATTTTGGGATGGGAAATTTAATGAGTGGAGATTGAGTGTGGATGGGGAGGATTGAGTTAGTTGTGTTAGATGAAGGGTTAGCAGATGGAGGGAGAAATGAGGGCTGATGGAAAGCTTTTAGTTGATACTGTTGATTACAGCACTGATAGCATTAAGGTTTCCTCTCAACAGATACACCTATTGATACAGAAATTAAGCATGAAATCGATGGTGTGAAAAATAACGTTTGATGCCATCTCCTGCCTCAATAACTGCTGTTGTGCTGCGTTTCCTCAGAGCATTTATCTCGGCTGCTGCCCCAGCTGTCTGACCCAGTTAATCAAGGTAAGACACACTGCAGCGCTTTATGCTTGTGGCAGCACTGATGAAAGGTCATGTGAAACATTGTCCCCAGAGGCCTGTGAAAAGCTGTATGCACATGCTTCCTATTATAATCCAGAAGATGAGGCTGATTTTCTAATGTGCTAAACATAAACATCCTTATTGAATCAGGCCCAAAAGCGGCATGACGTAGGGTGAAGGTTGATTTGGAAAGTGGCGCAGACATAAATTTGGCAGGAGGTCTGGCTTTTACAGTTGAAATGCTTTACCTGGTCACCAATTTTTCATATTTCCGCCTGGGCTGGGGTTTGTCTCTCATTCTCTACATAGCCTCTTTTACACTGGACAAAAGCACAAAACACTATCACCTACTAAGGCTTATTCCTCTTAGTCAAATAATCAATCTGTTTGGCCCAATCCCAAACAGATTGGGCAGTCTCCAGCCTATCATGGGGCACACACACCATTCACTCACACATTCACACCTACAGGCAATTTAGAGCCACCAATTAGCATGTTTTTGGACTGTGGGAGGAAGCTGGAGTACCCAGTGAAAACACATGCAGACACAGGGAGAACATGCAACCTCCACACAGAAAGGTCCCAGACCCAGGACCAAGGAGGTCTTGAACCTGCGACCTTCTTGCTGTGAGGCAACAGCGCTAACCCCTGCCCCACCGTGTCGCCCCCAGTTTTATTTGTAGGCCCAAAATCGCAATTCACAGATTTGCTTCAATGGGCTTTACAGTTTGTACAACACAACATCTCCTGTCCTTAGACCCTCACATCACGCATGTCAATTTTCCTTGTGCAACCTTAGGACGATCAAACCATACCTGTCTGAGCAGGGGCGTAGCACCAAATTCTGGGCCCTATACACTTACACTTAATGCCAGTGGGTCCCTACCCATGCCAGTGTATGAAGCACATAAAAAAATTGTGTTATTTAAGATATGATCAGATTCGATTACATTGATGACTGGATTCTTCGTTCACCACCTGACGTATTTGTGCTCTAACACCTAAAACATTAGGCTCCATCTGTTTTTTGTACTAATGTTTAAATTATGAAACCATTTTCTTTGGCGGGGCTAATTCATTCATTCATCAAAATCTGGATTTTTATAGGCCCTCTTTCTATTTGGGCCCTGGGTAGTCAGGTTTATTTTTCCCTCCACTATTATAATAGAGCCATATGTCTGAGCATGCAGCTCAACTACTGATACAGGATATAATTATGTATAATATCTAAAACAAATCTCATTGAATCAAAAAGCAAACTACAATTCAATAAAGTGACCATATGGCTTATCCAATCTATTTTATATGTATGTTTCATCCTCTTTGTAGCAGGAACATGCTGAGTATATTCTACGGTATTATGCCTTTTTGACTATGACATAACCTGTGTGTAATATTTCCTTATTCTTAATATGCTACCTAAATGTTAGAGCTCTCTGCTCATTAGATTTGGATAATTATTATGTACAAGTACAAGTAGACGTTTGTGACTGATGGTGGTGCTATGAGGAAGGAAAGTGGTCACCAGGAAACAAGAATTCATCCTCCGAGGAACATGAATAGAAGCAACTTTGATGCCAATGGCATTGAGATAGCATGCTCTTGGACCAATAGGCATGAATGGTAATCATTTCCTTTTAAGAGAAACATTTCTTGAAATGACAATAGGATACCAAAGGGCTGCTCCACATCAGCCTGATCTGACAGGTCAGCTTCTGTTGTGTTCTGCACCCGATTTCACCTGGATACCATCACAGCCAGCTCCATGCTGCTAATGTAAATGTGTGTAAATGAAAACAGACAACAGCGCCTGAAAACCCCAAACCCTCCTTCTCTGCTGGACTCAGTCCTGAGTGAAGGTGAAAGTGAAGACAGACGCAGCGCAGACTGGGTGAATTCCTTCTGCACCTGCCCCCCTTTTAAGTTAAATCAGTATGACATGGCGATAAAAGCATCACTGAGGAGCCCCAAATCCACTCAGCAATATAAAGCTGACTCACGAATGAACCTTTGTTTGAGTCGCTCATCTTCTGAATTATTTATGAAGTCTGGTAACTGCCTCGGTTTATGAGACAGCATCTTGTTACTGTCCAAAGTGCAAATAGGACAGAGAAGGCATGGATCTGTGGATATACAGGCTGTCTGCGGAAGCTTTAGCAGTTGCTCCACATACATCACATTGGAACAGCTGGAGCCACTGTGGAATACACTGTGGAATATATATATATATATATATATATATATATATATATATATATATATATATATATATATATATGTATATATATATATATATATATGTACATTCATATAAATAATTATTGCTCTCTCAATAATGAATGAACAGAATGAAAGAGTTGCCAGGGTCAACATGGTCTGTGTCAGTTGCCAGGAAACCAGGCCAATCTGATGAGAAATGGGCTACTGGGACAAGATATAAATGGCTCTTCATACCAGAAGCACTTGACACTGCCAAATAGTCAGGCTGAAGAGATACACCAAGGAGGCAGTGGTCAGGACAATAAACAAGATGTGCTCCACCAAACCAGCCAAAGTCTACTCTCAGTGGCGAGGGGGGGGGGGAGTGCATTACGATAATCGAGGCATGAGAAAACAAAGGCTCCAGTTACTCTGCATCTCCCAAAGAAAAATAAAGCGTGACTCTTGCATAACGATAAAAAACGAACCTAGTAACGTTGCAGAGAGGCCTTTTCAAATTTAGTTCTGAATCAAGAATGAAACTCAGCTTTTTTGCTTCTGGCTTAGAGCCAGTGTAAGAATATCGTTGCAACTCAAGGTATGGACACATGAGAAAAACTTTGAAAGTGCTTCAAACTAGAAAAGCAATCTGAGAGCACAGACCTCCTCCAAGCATATGGCCAAGTTATGCAGGTGCAAGTCATCACCACCAGGTGGCCCCAACGATGGCGCCCGTTTGATGGTCCATTTACCGCAATGTTACAAAACAACAGAAAGTTTAAAGTGATCTAGAAACCAGGATGATTTTTTTTTCTGGATCAATACCAAAATGTAATCATTTGTTCATGGTACCCTTCCCAACATTAACTAAAGGTCTGACGAAAATCTGGCCACAACTTTTTGATTTATCTTGCTAACAAACAGAAAAACAGACAAATGCCAGCGAAAACATAACCTCCATGGCGGAGGTAATAAAAACAATGGTTGATTTAAGATTAACAAGTCAAAATCTTCATTCATAAGGGAAAATAATCTCAATACAGTGTTTCATATTGTTATTATTTTTTAGTTAATTTACTATGAAATGAACAAATGTATCATGAGTCAACTGAATTGAGAATTACACTGGCGACATTTCCTCAGCTAGATACTATTTGGATAAACTGAAAACATATCGTGAATCTAAATGGTTATTAGATCTGTCTGAAAAATATTTAAACTTAATAAAATGACATACAGGGTGAAAATCATAACAAATTAAGCTCTGCTATTCTTACGAAACGCATAGCTTTGACATTAGTTAGTGATGGACAGACAGACAAACATTCCGGTTCGTAGTGCTGTCCCCGCTCCAGCCAAATAAAACAAAAAGAGTATCAGTCCAGACTTGATTTTGCAATTCAGTACTTATTGAGTAAGGTTCTCCTTTTTTACCCATAAACCCTTGCATCAGAGATCAGTTTACTGCTGTTTGTTTGGATCTTCACTTCTTTTTTTTACAACCTGCACCATAGCGCTTTTGGCACAGTGTGTTTATTTGCTGCTGCTGTGTTCCAACAAGGAAAAAGAGGAAACGAACCAAAGGTCAAATAAACCACTTCATCTCACCCCATCAGCTGTTTTAGTCCATTGTTAGGCTGGAGGTGCGGGATGTCAGCGTGGTAACAAGATAGCAGGTTTTGTCCCCTTAAGGTCCTGTTAAAATATCAACCATAAGCTCATTGTGTCACAGAAACCAAGGCTTGTAACTATGACGGTGGACAACTATGACACCTCACCCCCCCCTCATCCCCCCCATCCACCCTACCGACCACAAACAAACCCGCAGAGTGAGCTCCTGGTCCCTTAGCAACAGCCAAGTGGATCTACAGAAAGAGCCCTGCTGTTAAAATCAGCGCCGGGTGTGAGTCCATATGCAAAAGGAACATTAGAAAATGGGATTTGATTCAACCCTGCGCTGTGATTCTTCGGGGGAGCGCCGTTAAGAGTGGCGAACGTCTGAATGAGCGCGGGTAAGAACAGTGAGAACAGTCACAGGTCTTTTATCAGTGCGGGAGAGTCGCTGAAAGGCAGCGTAATGAACTGTAACCCTAACCTTAACCACAGACACATGCTTTCCATTAAAACGCTTTTGATAACCCTGCCTGTCCAAGATGCTGAAACGAAACGGCCAAATCGGTTCCAGAGGTGTGTGCCTTCTGTTTTTCTTTCGAAATGTGTCATGCTGTTAAAATGGGCTTGTAATGACAAAAAGTGCTGGATGTGTGATCTGTCATGGAGTATTGTCCCAGGACACAATGAAACTGTGCAGATTCACTGCTATAGCCTCTGTCACCTGCCAAGCCACATGTCAATCAATCAATCAATCAATCAATCAATGATTCAATCAGTGTCAACAGTGTTGAATTTTGCCCAATTTGGTCAGTCGGTGGCGCTACAACAACACATTCGGCCTGTAACATTTGAACCGTACACCTCAGAAACAACACTCCTCACAATGTTGAGAAAAGATCACCAATTCTGGTACAGAACATCTCTGGACCAAGCTGGAAAAATGTCCGATTTGTGATATTCCATACAGTTTTGCTATAGGCCAATAGGTGTCACTATTGCAGCATTAGCCTATTTAGCTATAACAAACAATCACTCCCTCTAGCAAACTATAGATGGGGACTTACTTATTGAATTATTGACAATTATTAAGTTTTGACTGAGAGGCAAAGCTTTTCCAGCTTTTATGGTACAGGTTCAATGCTAAAGGAAATCTCACAAATCAATTGCATGCATTGTAAATACACAGCAATGTCACAAACTTTGTCATTTTACAGATTAAAACTAAATAATAATCACAAAATTATGTTTTTGAAAACATTTTAGGTGTGAATTAGGAATTTATTGGGCTGAAAACATACAAATAATGCTAATTATAACGAGTAGATATTGTATTGCATTGCAACAGATGTATACTTTGACAGAAACAAAGTAGGAGTTTTTGCTGACCATATTATTTATGTTCATTATTTTGTCATTATGTTGCCAGGAAGCATAATTCATTACTTTTCCATTAAAATAGCTGGGCTTCCTGAGCACATTGTAGCAAGGGAATTTACTTTGCTTTCTACCTCTAAATCCTATATCTCCTTGGCTGCACGTTTACTCAGTTCTTTATAGTTCGCATGCCACAGTAGGGCTGTCAATCAAGTAAATATATCATCATGATTTATCGCATATCGGATGACTATAGTTAATCGTAAATTAACCACACATTTTTTATCTGTTCAAAGTGTTTATACTCTCAGTAACCAAGAGACGCTTGCTGTATGCAAACATTTGTATTTTGGAAATCAGTTAAATATAGTAAATCAACAGCACAAAAGAATCAGACATTCTCACAGGTACAGCATTTACCTTTTTTAAAATGTGCTCAAATCATAACTCATAGCAGAGTCAAGCTCGACAGGCGACAGCTCACAAGTCAAATCACACAACGTAGGCTGAACAAATTCACATATAAAGGCTCACATACTGTAAATAACCCCCTGTGCTCTGGGATAAAAACAGGACGATGCTAAATAAAACAAACAATAAGTAAAATGAGTAGGAAACAGTGGAAAGGGAGTAGTAATTAGCTCTTTGGTCATTATACCATTTGATAATGCTAGAGAGCTAAATTCCAGGACAGAACCCAATGGCATCATCTTTGACAGTCCTAGTTATACTGTAGACAATTGTTGGTGGGATGAATGTAGTTGAATATTAGTTGGGCTGAATGACTAATTGACCTATTTTACGTGCATATGGTGTCTTCTTAAGACAAGAAGACAAGAGTGTCTTTACTGTCGCTCTAAAGAGAAGCACATGCTTAAAGGGGCATTCCGGTGATTTCCCAAAACGCAACTGAATAGCATATTTCCTTAGACACCTCCTCGCCTGGCAAATACCCAAATCTTTCAAATTCCCCGCCCCGACTTAGAATCGTAGGCTCTCTCGACAAAAACGTGACACAAACCCAATCTGTGATAATCATCACATTATTTTCTCAGACGTTAGAAAAGCTTCTTTCATTTCCACAGAGGGCATCGAACAGCTGTGAGGATAGATTGAGCAGTGCTCATCATAAAATGTAAACTGATCTGATGTGTAGAAAAAAAGAAAAAAAAAAGTGGATTGTCCATTTAGAAGCGTTTCATCGTTTAGAAACATACATTGATCATATTGCTGCACAATGCCAATGAGAGATGGTATGTATAAAGATAAAAACTCTGGGTTATATATTGCAAAATGCATTTAGTCTGTATATTACATCGTGACAACATTCGCCACTGACCTCCTCAATCCAAATGCTTTACGTTAATTGACATAATTGTTGTGGGGAGGCACTTTGTTTAATGGTTTAACCTTCATCGTCAATTCAGTCCCTACTGCATGACCATATGTTGTAAACTCTATGTCATGCTAAGAATGATCCCTCGGCCACATGTGGTAAATTGAATTTTCTCTTCTCTGCTATCTAGAGATCTGCTCACTGCTAGTGTTAGAGTGTTAAATTTGACTTTTTGAAGTGGTTGTGCTAAAGGCAGATTTGTGAATGATTGCAGATTTAACAGAAATGTTTTCCTTTATGCAGAGTAGGGAAAAGCCAGGCCAGTCCACGGCAATGATACATTACTTGTTTAAAAAAAACTTTAATCCTGGTTTCACTTAGTGGACAAACAACAGACACATTTTTTTTTTCAGCTCCATTACTTCAAATGAAATACAGATCCTAGACAAACACTTTGAAGTAGTTTTCTTTATGCAATACATTCATTCAATACATAACTACAAGGGGACACCCATTGACAGAACGTCATTGTCTGACACTTTGAAATCCCGATCCAAATGGCTTATGCTTACAACTCGGCGCTACAAATGAACCGCATGTGTGTGTGCTGGAGTAGTGCTAACTGGCCGAGTGCACTGTCTTTGTTTCCAAAGAAACATGGTGAACGTGTGATGAATGCGAGGAGAAAGCATCAAGCAGGCTGTGGTGTAGATGGGGGAATGTATGTTCACGGCGAGCAGAGGAGAAACTTCCAGTCCGAACGGTTCCACGTGAGCACAGCGTTCACGCTGCTTCCGCCAAGACTGAGGTCCTACAGAGATTCTGGGCTCTCCACCAGAGGCCCTGAGATCCTGAGCCTGCAAGGTGACACTACACTCACACACCGATGTATGCGTGTGCACACACAGATGGGCTTGTTCTATGAAATGTGATGTTTTGTTGTTTTTTAAAATTTAAAATTTTGTATTTTGTAATTTCATGTAGCATCATTCCAGTTGGCTTCATCTCAGTTAAAGTCATGCTGTTTGGGGTTGGATTTCATTTGGTTGTTTATGTAGTTTTAAAGCAAATTTAAAGCTATAGTGTGGAACTTGTGTCTCCACCTTCTGGCAGTAAGAGTAATTACATCGAACATTAATTGCGTTTCCATCCATTTTTCTTTTTTTGTTTTTTACCCATATTTTATTCAAGAAAAGTCGGCAATGATGTGACATATAGCATTTTCATTTTCATTTTAGCCTATTTTGATCCACTTTTTCTTATTCACACTTTCAAAAATTGCGAATGGATACTTAAATGGAAATGCCTGAAATTTAAAAAAAAGGATGAAAATTTGCATAAAAGTGCATCTTTTGGCTATGGACAAAATCATAACTAATGTTCTAATGTTCTCCCCAGAGCTGACAGGTTTACCAGTAAATTATCTATGATCAGATGTTGGGTGTCAGATGAGTGTTGACTGTTGCCACGGCAACATTTGTGCTCTTTTATGTAATCTCACAGCAGTATCTCCCTCTCCCAATAATTGCAAAACTATAACAAATGAAAACAGGCATTAATTTGCATGTTTGATTTGCACATTTCACAAAATCCACTCTAAGATTAGATACATTTAGAAGGAAACCCAGTTATTGTGGCATTGTATACAAATGCTTATGTCTTACAGATGCAACCGTCTTTACTGTAAAATAATGCTAAATAGTCATCAGAATTTGATTAATTCAGTTCAATAACGTTTGATATCATCCCATATCATGCAATTTCTGTTGTTTTTTTTTTTTTATATATCTAACATGATAAATGATGAAACTTTGCCCAAAGTAGTTTTACTGACTCCTCACCAGAGTGAACAAGGCTGCTTCTCAATTATCCTCTGGGATTTTGGAAAATATAAAACATAAAATAAACATAAACCCACTCGTCTCTCATATTAATATCCTTGGGAAGGTTGTTCAGTGTTAGTTTTCTTCCTCACATCTATCTTTTGCATTGACATTGCTCTTGTATATTGCTAACTTTAGCTCACTGAATAAAAATCACAGCTTTCTCTAGGAAAAGTTAAAAAAGTCAGTGTGACGGTGGGGGCAGGGGGAGTCTCTACAGGCAGAGGGAGCTGCGGAATTACGTCACTATGTCAATGAATCATCGAGCCAAAAACAGCATAGAGAAAGACACGAAAGTATCTATTTACATGATATGATACCTTTAATTTACTTCATCCATATTAAAGTTATCCATAGGCCCAGCCAGTTCTGTTCCCGCATGCATTCATCCTTCATGAAATGGCACCACGGGCATCAGTCCTGCACTATTGCTTTAATGCTGTGTTGTGTCATTTCATCTTATTTCATTTCACATTGAGTCATTAAGTAATTTTTGTAGTTTTGTGTCATTTCTTACCAGTCTATTCCATGTTATGTATAAATTGAGGGATATATGTCATATCCCTCAATTTCTTGTAATTTCACTTCATAAAACTTCATCTCCACATGAAAAATGCTGTCAGTGTTGCTATCGCCACTGTTTAAATTAATATGATGAAATTATATTGTCATTACTGTTCCCGTCATAGTGCAGGGGTTCTGCTGCCCCCTCCTGCAGAGGCCCGCCAGTGGGAGGGTGACGCACAGGGTGACACCACAGAGCCAAGGGAGAGGAGATGGAACACTAAGGCTACTAACTCAGGGCAAAGGGAGGCTGGGGAGCAGAGAAGAACCAGGCTCAAGGTCCAGGAGCCTTCCTGGGATGACCATTAGAGGACGTGGTGCAGCCAGTGAAACAGCAGGTGAATGATGGCCACAAACATCAATTATCACTAATTAATTTGCCTTTTTAAGTATAAAAAGACAAGAATTTTAACACTCAAAACCTATCTTTCATTAAGGCTCAAATGTACGAACTCAGACTTTGTCATGTCCTCGCTGGCTCTTTTTGAAATGATGCACCAGTGCAGGAAAATTCCTGCTGTAATCTTGCATTACTAATTGTCCGGTGATAGACTGAGTACATGAAACATCCAAAGCAGAGAATCTTTCACTTCAAATCCGAGTCAGTGTGCAAGACAGTGGACACCTGGGAATTGCTATTTGGCCATAAGTGCAGTGGCGTTTTCCTGTTTGCACTGCAGCTGCTGATAAGAATTCTCCTCAGAAAACCATGAAACCCTGCCCTGTCAAGACTCTCTTCAAAAACGCAGTTGAACCTTCTTTCGGTTTCACCGTACCGAAGAACACCTGGACAACATCGGCCTCACTGAACCACATACAATGCCATCTTTACTTTGGTGCTTGCTTCCAGTATATTACCAAGAAACAGTATTGGTGATCCTCCTGTAATGGGGTAATTGAGCAATAGATTTTTGGTAAATAAACTAATATGAAAGCTGTTTAGTACCATATACCATTCATCAATTATGAGAAATACAAACCCTGATAGTATTTATGTAGTTTTATTTTTTTGTAAATCATTTATTGTGTCTGTAACAATAAATGGATGGACAAGAAAATAGTGTACAAAAGGCCATGGTATATTGCTGTTATATTGTCTAATCTGATTTATTATAAATGGCTCATGTAAATCTCTAAATTACTACAGTAAGTAAAATGTTGTGGAAACTTAAGTTAAGGTTATGGTATACATTTTGTTAGGTTTAAGAAGACCCCAGCCCAATCCAAAACAGATAGTCCCTCAAAAACTTGCTAACAAAACTAAATCTTCTATCTTTAATGCACTAAATTTCCAAGTGCTTTAAAGATTTCACCTGCCTTCCCTACAGCTATAATTTTAAAGTTTAAAACATTCTGCTTCACAAAAGCATTTAAACTTATAGAGGTAGTCCATTGCAAAAAGAAAAAATGCAGCATTTGTCTCTACTGGATTAAAAAAAATGGGAATGTGGAGAAGTTTACAGATCACACTCATAAAGCAATTCTCATAAGCATGCAATTACAGCACACTGCCAAGAAGCAAATCCTATTAATTCTCAGCGTTCTATTGTGTTGGCAGCATCACAGCAAAAGGCAAGGTCATGCTTGTTGAAGATCGTGAGTACTGTGCAATTCATAGGAAGACATGGCCTGGCTCTCAGAGGCAATGAGTCAGAGGGTGGAAATCTTTCTCAGATACTTAGGAATCGGATGATGACCCTGTGTGCTTTGACCCTGTGTTTCCAGTCCAAAACCACTAAATGCCATGTTCAATATTTTGGCACACTCTGTTGTCATGGCCTGTGAAATCAAATCACAGCTACAGTTATTATTGAGTCTGAACAGGAATCAATCTGACAGCAATTTAATCCTTGTGAAGAATCTGTTGGTTTATATTAAGTATCACTCAACAGGGCAAAATCTGGCAAATGTAATCAAAGAAGTGCTACTTTTTCAGAATTGGTTTTATATAACAGTTCATGAATTAAGGTGATTGCATCCTTCACTCCACTTAAGCCCTGTATCCCACATGTTGAACTGTTGGACTGCAGCAGTTTATTTCGCCTCAATCAGTATGAGGCAAAGAGAAGGCTTAACTGTTGCCTTTGAAACAGCTATGAAGATAAATGACCTCTTTGACACATTAGAGAAAAGGGAACACAGTCCTGGAACTCCTTCTTGCTTTGGGAATTCTTGAGGAATTTCAAGGCTTTAACAAATCCCTGCAAAAGGGAACCATCACAACTGCAGGCATGCAGACTGTGTAGATCGTGTCAACAACTCTGCAGGCGACAAGAACAGAAGAAAGAGTCCAACAGAATGCAACAGAATGGGTCTCCTCCCTGGACACCAACCAAATTGAAATGCCTTTTTATCTCCAAGCCACCAAAGCGCTTAGCTGCTGAAGGTGCAGGATATGCCCAGCAGCTTCTCTTGATTACTTCAGAGTGGGTTTTTCCAGGTCCTTGACACAAGAGACGTACAATCCAGAGAGAGGTTTCAGCAGACGAGCCGTTAAGTGCCTCAGAAGTTGAATGAATGCGCTTGTGAAGTGGACAAAGTGATGACATTGTGGATCCAATATCCAGAGTTCACCAGGAGAGTGTTGGATGTGCAGTTGGCCATGTTCAAGTAAAAGAACACCTATAAATCAAGCACAGAAGCTGAAGGCAATTGGACCGACATGCATTTTACTCCACACTTGGCACATTTTGCTTCGTTGCATCACCACTATTGTCTTTGTGCAAAGTTTCTCAATTGATGTGGTAGTGTGAGCTGTGCCAACATCCCATCATATATTACCTTCAAGCAAAATCAACTTTCTTTAAAAAGAAAAAAATAATAATAATAACCATATATGTTCATATTATTAGTATAACTTTTAAATAAATCCAAGCAATAGTGGTTTTATTCTGTATTTTCTTGTAATGACCATACATTTCATATGTATCTTACCAGTCTATATATATATATATAT
Source organism: Lepturacanthus savala (assembly GCA_030544235.1). Lineage (NCBI taxonomy): Eukaryota > Metazoa > Chordata > Actinopteri > Scombriformes > Trichiuridae > Lepturacanthus > Lepturacanthus savala. The sequence continues at coordinate 13,278,751 of CM060473.1, forward strand.
ATATATATATATCAGCTAAAAGGAGAATGAATATTGAACTAACATCTACATAACAGATCTCCATAATTATATCCAGACAGTATATATCAATTCTTCTTCTGGCTTTGGGCAGATATATTTCTGCTTATTTGTGGTGACTCAAACAAATAATCTAATTTCAAAGCCAGATGACATGACAGTTCCTCTGTTTTGCATTATTTCTGTATTACTGTACTTGGATTGAGGGCAGGGTATGTTGCTGCAATCTGGGGTAATTGCCATTTGGACATCCTCTAATGATAACCAAACACAGTTGTTCTGGTGTAGTTAAGCTCAATCTATATCCTAGACCAAGGTCCAGTACTTTGATTGTTGGCAAGCTGTAAGTGACATCTGCAGCATGCGTACCTGACAGTGATTGACTCTCTGAGACATGTTCTCTTCCCAGAAGAGTCCACAAACAGAGCGGAGCGTGCACATCACGAACACCCTGGCGCCACAAAGGTCAATTCAGAACTACATCTGTACCTGCCTTCTTCAGCGTGTGCGGACGAGGATCAGGATGCAGAGGCGGAGGAGATTAGGTATGACTTTGCGTTGAGAGCAGCACATCTGCATCACTTTCATGAACTTGCTCCTTGGTTAATGTCTTTCACGTCACATCTGTGCTTTTCGCCCTCCTTTCCAGAAACTGGAACAGAGCTCTGAAGCAGGTCTCAGAAGTGATGTCATCCGTAGGGCGGGGAGGCAAAAATATTTTCCCAAGCAATTAGCCCTACTGCAGTACATGTAAAAGCATACCCACTGGGTCTAGATCTGTTACATCCAGAGAGTCATTCCATCCAACAAGAAAATACATCGAGGATAAAATTACAGCATGTTGTGTGGAAAAAGGGCTCTGTGAAACATCAGTGGAGATGTGAATGTAGAAACAGGGATGTTATGTTTAAGACTGAAGTTTGATTTATTATTTATTATTCTATAATGCCATAGATGCGTAACACCATAACCTACACCGAACCCTTAGAGTACCCTACACCGTACATTTAACATATCGTAAACCATACCTTTATTATACCCTATGCTATACTCTAACTTGTACTCCATGCTGTACCCATACCCTATAAACCATACCCTATGTCATACCCTTAGTATACCCTATGCTACACACTAAACTGTACCCTACGGCATACCCTACCTCATACCCTACGCTGTACCCTATGCCGTACCCTACGCCGTTCCCTACGCCGTTCCCTTTGCTTACCCTATGCTATCCTCTAAGCTGCCTTACCCTAGGCTCTATGCTGTACACTATATCATACCCTTAGCATATGCTATGCTGTACCCTGTGCTGTACCCTATATGCTTTATCCTTAATGTACATTACGCCGTAACCCAAGATGTACCCTATGCCGTACCATAACATGCACCTCTCCAGAGGTTATTCATTTCATTTGTAAATGTAACCCTATAGCAAATGCTAAGGCTTGTCACATCCTTATATTTACAATATTTGTCTGATTTATCCATATCTTGCAGCCATGTCTTTAGTCGTGTCTCAATTTTGAACGATCATTTGACGAAAATGTGGACATTTCACTCATCTGCCTGTAAACGTCCCCGCTCTGCATTCTGCCGGTCTGCATTTCCTTTTTTTCTTTCATCTACACTTTGCAGTAACACGGACTGCATCAACTCTGTTTGGTCAGCTCGTCCATGTCTCTCAGCAGTGGTGATGTGCCAGACAAGCACAGAAAGTTCGCCCTGCCTCTGCCTCGATCCGTTCAATGGTTTTACACAACTAATCATCTGTGTTACTGTAATTTCAGTCAAAGTAACTGTTCATTATTTAGTAGTTCCAACTCAATGCACTCAGTTTCAGTCACCATTGTTAGTACAAGAAGACACTGCCAACTTAGTGCTTTAGCAGGTTCTTGTATAGAGGATTCTACATAGACCTCAGAAATATAATGATAATTTGTACCAATGTTGGTACTAGATGAAAAGCTGGTGGGTTATTAAAATCACAGGGAGTGTTTACCTTGGGAACGTTAATGTTTTCATCAATGACAGGACTTTGACACCTTTAGTCACTTTTTAAGTCCTCTGGTAATGTTTTAATACCTTACCAGGCAAAAGAAATGTCTGAAAACTTGCACAAATGGACATTTTGACCTGATGGTGGGGCCAGGGCATCCTCTGGAGAGCATGAACATCCACAGCCCTCCTTATCTGAGAAACCACTTCACCAAGCAAAGGGTGGCACAGACAGAGACAGCTCGAATCATACCTATCACTTAGGTTAGGAGGGCCCTGTCCTCAGTATTCAGCTTAACATTTGGGGGTTTGAAGATGCAGTTTATAATTTACACTCGTATTGGTTCATAGATGTGTCATTAAAGACCCTCTTAGGCCTTACAATTAGATAATTGATAGGCAAAATAAAACAATCCTCCAAATTAAAGTTTTGTGAATTGGCACTGGAGGGATTGGGATGATGACCTATATTTTTTCTAAAATCCAGACCACAGTCATGGTTATAGTATATTTTTAGTTGTAATTACCATTATTGCAATAACAGATGAGAGATGAAGCACGGATGTGGTGAATATTACAGCGGAAGCTGGACAAAGGACAGCAAAGCCTTGGCAGAAATGCTACAGCTGACAGCTGACAGCTGAATATCTATTGTTTTGAAGTAAACTACTGTTAAAAATGGGTTTCAGATTGGAAATAAATCCTTTATATTGTCATCAGAATTGAATTACAATAACACTTTGCAATTAAAGTATGTTAATACAGTACATAATTTTTTATTAATTACCAAAGCAATATAAAACATTTTGGGAAACCCTTGCTGCATTATTGTCTCAGTCTGATGTGTAAGACTGTGTTTCATTTCAGTTCCACAAAAAAAAAGCAATAAATCATCATCTATGAGGAAGTGAAACCCATGATTTGTTGCATTTTTGCTGAAAAAAAAATACTGAATTCAATTATTTATTATCAACATAATTGCTGATTTATCTTTAATGATTAACCAACTCAACTTTCAGCTTTCATTTTGTTATATTTGACTAAATTTTAGAGTCTTGGGGAGGTAAAATTAAGGAATCCATAGGAAATAAAGCGGAAGTTAGAAGAAAAATCACAATTTGTAACCAAAATATGTTGTTTTTCTGTCCTATCTTGTCCTATCATCTCATGACCCCTTTTATTAATCCTCAAGTCCCTTGTGGGGGTCCCGACCCCCAGGTTGGGAACCGCTGCTCTTAGTTTTACTTAGCACAAATACTGGAAGCAGGAGGAACAAATTGAAATGTTTGGAGGGAACTTTAACTTATCTTTGTCATACATGTTATGTTTCTGTGCTTCACACAGGCCTTCAGCAGAGGAGCCTCGCTCTCAGGAATCTGAGGTGGAATTCAAACAAATTGAATCATACTCTCCAGTGTTTCAGGACCCACCGCACAGAAGTGGAGACCCGACGAGCACAGGGCCCTGCACTCCACAACACACCACAGGCTCGTTTTGATGCCATCACACCAGAGGATTCTGAGCACAGCTGAGATACAAAGTAATCCCGAGCAGATTTCTGTTAACAGACTGAGCCAATTTGCTCCTAAATAGCTTCCACATGGACCAGACAGAACAAAAAAAGTGATGAGGTGGTGCTGATGAGGCCTGCAGCTGTCCACAGGTGGAGGCCCAACACATGAAAAACATGGGATCCATCAGGAAAATGCTGGCGCCTGCAAAATTAAAAAAAAAAAAAAAAGAAAAGAAATCCACAAAGCACAGGAGAATAAAAGCATATGTACTGTAGAATCACACGAGAAAAAGAAGCAGTAATAAGATGCCTGTGAGTGCAACAGGGATTACATTCAGTGGGACAGATGTGTTTGCTGCAGAGACACCTGCAGAGACAAGATGTAGAAGACCAAAAAAAACCTTAAATACAGTCAAAATTATTAGTTGTAAAGACCACGTGATTAGAGAAAAATAGACATAAAAGGAGCAAAATGTATTCATTTGAATAAAAAAGTCCAGAAAGATGCATTTATTTTAAATATATAATGAACAATGGCAAGTACTGTATATGAGAACGGTTTTGTATGGTTCTGTATATGAACGGTTTTATTTTTTAGTGCTGATCAGTGATTAGAGCAAAACAAAACAGAATTTAATGTAGGTAATACCTCCACTTGTCAGACTCTGTGGCATGTATGTCCTTAACCATGTTGTATTTAATTCACTGTATGTTTAAATGTTTAAAGAGGCCCCTATTTTTTGCCATTTTCCAAGTTAAATTTTTTGTGGTCTGTTGAGACAAATCGGCACGTTTTATGGTTCGTTAGACCTGTAGCAGCAACGCATTGGCTCTGAAAAAACCCTGTTTCACGAAACAGGAGTCAGTTAGTTAGGTTACAATTGGTTACAATTTACTTCCACTCCTGTCGTGACATCACAACCAGAGCTATTTCTAAACGGCTTGTGTTTAGCCAAGACCACAATGAGCGGTTCACAGTTTTTGTGTTATCAGGAACACAGAGACATAAATATTGTATATATATATATATATATATATATATATATATATATATATATATATATATATATATATATATATATATATATATACAAGCTTTGAAAGGGTGTCTTTTTTCATAATAGGGTTCCTTTAAGGAAAAAGTATGATTTACTATACTACTACATTGTTGTTGACTTAAATGCACCTTTAGTCACTTTTTAAGTAAGTCCTCTGCTCATATTTTTAATACCACACCAGACCAAAAAAAATTTAAGGAGTATTGCGTTATAGCTTTCCTTCATTCAGCAAATAGACAAAAAATGCAAATTCTTTTATAAATTTGATGCATATTTGTTTAATTATATATATTGTTTATATGCATAATACTGTATGCTTAGTATTATTTTGTGAACACAGAAGGAAAAATAGAAAAAAAAATAATAAGTTGATCTTTAGTTCTAAGCATTATAATGTGTCAAATCTGCAAATATACTGTACCTGTAAGTCTTTCCAGGTTTTGTTGATTATTTTGTCTTTGCCTTTGTTGCATAGTGTACTGTACCTCAAATGTATGAACACATTAAATACAGAGCTTGTGCTTTTATGCTAAACAACCAAAATACATTTATCATTTAATGATTCAGATAAAACTGCTGTGCAGAAGATTTTATAAAACCAAACCTTAACTTTTAAAAACATGACACATCTTGCGAAAGACGTGTCTTTCACCGCTCCTTTCCTTCTTTTCATCCATCACAGTTGCTCATGTCTTTATAGGGTCTTCTCACTGGCCTGCTCTCAGTGCAGTGGTAGCAGGTCATACACCACACGCTGTGCTCCGGAGCAATCTGGACTCCACTGCTGCTCCGAAACGGCTTTAGTGCACAGGAGCCTGTCGGCAAAATGGAGGGAGGGTTATACAAAATACGAAATTAGGAGATGGTAATAAAAAAAAAAAAACATTGTAAGTCAGAATTCTGAATATATGAGGCATTATTTCACATACATCAATACATCAATTCTAGATTTTATCTTGTAATTTCAGTTTAGATAGAAATATTTTGGATATTTTTAGCATGATTTTAAACCAAAAACATGTTTTGATCTTTGATTTTGATTGAAAGTTTTTCATTTTTCATTTGTATATGATCAGTCTTACATTTTCATCTTATTTCATCTTTTTTTAATTTCCTGAAAGGGATGGGTTTCCATACAATGCTGTAGAGTACCAGGCTATATACTACATGCTATATATTATATATTACAGAATGACAACTAGTCAGGCCAAACCCCTTTAAAGGACTCATATCAACAGAGAGATACACTGCTACTGTATGATGTAAAGAAATATCAAAGGAATACGAGAAAAAAACAATTAACACTGCAATCATTTCTCATGAATTACTTTTTTATGTTTAGTTTTTGGCAAAGGGCACATGTTACTTTGCATATATAGAAGATGACAACAAATGATTTTGCTGACCCCAAGTGGACGTACTGTATCAGTAGAATCTGCTTGGCAGATTGCCAATGTACTGTAATACATCATCAAATCATGTTTTTTTTCCACCTGGATGGCAAATCAATCATCTTATATCTATATCTTGAGGCTTAATTGCCATTAAACTTGCATGTGTCTTTTTCATTTCAATTTTCCCACAACCATTCCTATTGTATTCCCCTTACAGCTACATTATCACATACACATCAAATCATGCGTGACATTTACAGACTGCACACCTATGATTTTTGTGAAAGACATTACCAAGGATGAAGTAAGCAGCAGCGCTGAGGGAGAGGATGATGAGGAAGATGGTGCCTAGACCCAAATCGCCAATGGCGCAGGCGTTGGGACAGGCACAGGGGCTCTCCACCCAGATTTGCAGGGGCTCCCCTGTTCTCAGGCTCTGGTGGCGGATGATGGATGCCGACGTGTTGGGATTGCAGTGGTAATGCGCGACTGTCAGAAGCTGCTTTTCATGAGCTGGGACAGAAGAAGACAGGGTCGTTACACCATATATATATATATATATATATATATATATATATATATATGCGGTGTGTATGTGTGTGTGTGTGTGTGTGTGTGTGTGTGTGTGTGTGTGTGTGTGTGTGATGTGTGTGATGTTTGTGTTTTTTCAGCTCACCAAAGTATGAGACAGATAGCATCTTCTGGGTGTCATTGTAGTGAAATTCATTCCCTTCATGTCTTCCAAAGTCGATGTAACGGCTAATGTATCTGTTCAGTCTGTGATACCTATTCATATGAGCAAAATACGAAATACATTATTTTTAAACTTGCTCGATGAGTTTTTTTTTTATTTTATTTGATATTTTTATTGAAGATACCTCTGATAGATAAATTCAAATATGTGTTCCCGAAAGTACTAATATAATAATTAAAAAAAATCATCTTCAAATGCATCTTTATTAAAGGCACAATGCTGGATTAAATCTGAAACAGCAGTTCCTTGTGTGTCAAATAAAGCTATTTTAGATTTATTACGCAGTTAAAGGATAATTAATAACCAACCCTTAAACTGATCTAAGAAATGTGTGTATATCAAAGGCTGATGTGTTGTTTTCCTGTTTTTCCTGAGATCCATTGTTCTCCAAGGTGATAAAAAAAAAAAACGAAAAAATAAAATCTGTGAGCCACACTGTTGTACTGGATGACACGTTCCTTCGTTACCATGAAAACAGAGAGAGAGAGAACAAAGTGCTGAGAGATGGAATGTCGCATTGTTGATTATGGTCTGTTTTGGGGCTTTGTCGACAATAACTAAATAAATATACAATATTTCCTTTAACTAGTTTATTATCCTTAAACTATTTTTATCCTTTAACTAGTGAGGTAGCAGTTTATTAAACAAGCAAGAACTTGACTTCATCCCACATGGGCCCAGACTGTCTTGCACTAGTTACTGAAATCTATGTCTGTTATTTCCTACTGAAAATTTTATTAACAATATTAATGTGTTTCATACATATTTTCTATGACATTATAGTAGACATATTAGACAGATGTTTTAAGCAAGAAAACAAGTATCCAAGTGCTTCCTTGTCATATAATCCCATTGACTTCCTACCCTTTCCAGAAAGAGGTCATTTTATTAAAATTATTAGGATTTTCATCCGTGATTTGTATACACTACCGTTCAAAAGTTTGGTGTTAGGTTAGGTTACTGTTTTCCATGAAAAGTCCAAAATTTTTTAGCTGTGCTAACATGATTGCACAAGGGTTTTCTAATCATCCATTAGCCTTCTGACGGAATGAGAAAACACATTGTTCCATTGGAACACTGGAGTGATAGTTGCTGGAAATGAGCCTCTATACGCCTATGTAGATATTGCACCAAAAAACAGACATTTGCAGCTAGAATAGTCATTTACCACTTTAGCAATGTATAGAGTGTATTTCTGATTAGTTTAAAGATATCTTCATGTAACAAAATAGTGCTTTTCCTTTAAAAATAAGGGAATTTCTAAGTGTCCCCAAACTTTTGAACAGTAGTGTATATCTATTTAATATTTCAAATCTCTATAAAAATCCAAAAAATAATAATTTTGTAGCTGGAAGTTTTTTTGTTGATGAGTATATCTGTGCTAGTGGCAACTATAATTACCATGTCATGAAAAAACATAACTGATAATGATTGTTATTGACTTAACCTATTTAATCCTATGGGCCTTTAAGTCTATGACTGTCATTTTATACTTGCTACTCAAACAGACCACTACTGCATTATTATGATTTTCAACCCTGACATCTATAATATCTATAATTCAAGATTGTAGAATACCCCCCGCCCCCTTCCAAATAAAAAATAATAATAAATTTGTACAAGCGGAAAATATAATTGCAACATATTAAAATGATATTTTCTGGTTCAGAGTTCAAAAAGGAAAAAATAGATAAATAACGTGTTTGTTAGTCATTCAACTGATATGAAAACTTTTTTAAAAATCTGGGCTTAAATGGGTTAACTGATATAATTATATGCCTGAATGGGCTTAAAGGGTGAATAAAGTGACAGAATCCCCTGTGTTTCTTATGGCATAGCAATCAACAGTAAGAAGAGGGAGTATCCTATAGAATCCTAATCCCTGAACGCTGTGTGTACTCTACCTGACGAAAAGACACGCAGCCACGCTGGTGCACTCAGTTCCTGTCAGGTCCTCAGGTTGAGAGAAGGCCTGGCAGGGGCTGAAAGACAGCAGGATCTCGGCGTCCGCAGGCATGTTCTCTGCTGTCACCGGCTCCGAGCGCCCCAGGAAACCGTCCTCATCCCCCATAGCCATCAGGTTTATCACCCCGCTCCCGTCCTTCATGATGCATTTGCAGTTGTTGACTTTGAAGCAGCCCGTCCTCTCTGCGGAGCTCGGACGCGGGGAGAGAGACGAGGGGCCCGCAGCAAAACAAACGAGCAGGGCGGCGAGGAGGAGAGAGGCCTGAGAGCCCATGGTGACAGAGGTGCACCGGGAGAGAGCGGATAGTGACAAGTCGTGTGTTGTTAGGTAACTAAAGAGCAGCTGACATCGTGGTGATGCTGGGAAAGCAATTAGAATAAAGGTGACTGCCATGCCGGGCATTCCTGAGGCCCACTGTGCTCAGATCAGTGTCTTTCCAGAAGCAGCATTAGGTTCCTGTTGTCCCTTCGTAGCCTCTAGTAGGGAATTACATCATATTAAATCACTGTGTTTTCAGGAGGTTTCAAATCAAAAGTACCTGCATGAGTGGATACAATAAGGGGGGAAAGAATGAAGAACACTGCTCCGGGTTGTTTGAATCACTGGGTCTCAAACTTTTTTTACGTCAAGGGCCTTTAAAGTCACGAAAACTGGACCACGGACCCCATCTCATAAGTTTGAGCTTTAAGATGTTTTATAACAGAACATGTAGGAAAACCCAAGGCCACAATAAGAAGGATGGAAACCGCTGTAATCAAGAATAAATAAATAAATGATTCAGTAGATAAATTAATATACCAGTGAATGGCCAATGTCCATTTAATTAATTCATAAAATAAATGTGTGTATTATTTTACCATTTATTTGATTTTCCATTTTATTTATTTATTTATTTGTTCCCCCAATTCATTTTCACCTCATATGGTAAATATAATTATCAATATGGAAAATAAAATTTGAAATTAAATAAATTCATATGCAAAGCGAAAATAATACATGAATAATAGAAAAATACTACTAAATTAAATAAAATCATTAATGATTATTTTATTTATGTTCTTTGTAACGTATCTTGATACCTTCTATAACTGATATCTGCTGTTGATTATATGTTATTTATTTTGCAGCGCCCTCTGGTGGGCGCGGCCTCTCAACACAGCTGCGTGATGAAAGCGTTGCTGTGGCAACCGGGTCGTCAACATGTGATAACCGGTGTTCCTCGGTTCCAACAGAACTGTAGAAAAGTCCGGAAAAACGGCGGTGGAAGATGTCTCAGGCTCATGCAGAAATCGTCATTAAACGCATCATCCGTGAGATAGTGCAGGAGTGTGCGATGAGAGGACTGACGGTGTCCGACACGTTGGTGGCTTTCATTGTAAGTAACGGTAACGGAACCACAACTAACCGGCTACTACTAGTAGCTAGCTAGTAGCTAACAGCTAGTCCAGTCACTACTATGGCTGGTTTAGCTAGTAACTATGAGATAGTAATAGGATACAGCGAGTGAGTCATTTTTGGAACTTCTTGACATTATATTAGTCCATCTTACAGTAATTATTTAGCTTTTAACAAAGTAAGTAATACTTTTACATACATTTAATTACATTTAATTCGTGTCAGGTGAAAGCTGTTGTGCTGGATCCAGGCGCTGGTTTCAATGTTGACAGAACTCTGACCAAACAGGATGTGCAGAGACTGGAAGAGGTGAGTTACATATGTTGGATAACTCTATCAGGAAATAAAATATACTTCAAGAAGTTTAGCTAGCCAGCCTTTTTATATTCATACACGTTTAACGACGCAATAGATTTAATAGAACGAGACGTATAGAGAGTGATTGAAGCGGTATATATACTACTAATACAGCAATATAAAAACACTCTATTACAAGTATTACAAGTTATACTTAAGTAAAAGTCACGAGCAAAATGTACTAGCCTACATGGAAGAATATTAGTCTACTTATTTCATTATTTCACCCTCTGTTATATATACAGTGGGTACAGAAATTAATTTATTTGTTTCACTCTTTGTAAAATAGCAGCCAGTAGTATTAGTAAATTACTGAATTTACTAATACTAATGCTAATGCTAATACTTCCGCTGGAGAAATTGATTGAATAAATAATCTAAATTTAATATTTGTAGGTAAACTGGATAATTAATCGTAATTAATTGTAGATTGTCAAGTCCCCCAGGCTGATAAAACCCCAGTGGTCCTGCTCTGTAGCTACAGACATGGTTAAAGCAACAGTATCTGGATGTTGAGCCTCCTGTTTGTCAGCTGTTTATGTTTGTACTTTCCCTCTGCGATATTTCTTCTAGTTGTGTCTGGATAAACTTACAGAAAAGTGCAGCCCGTCCCTCGACACCATCAAAATGCAGGTGTATTTTGATATGAATTACACCTCTCGACGTAAGTGATTAAATGAAATTAATTCCAGTGTTTTCTGCTTCTAAAAGGAAGATTTCACAGCAGCTTCTTCTCAGCCTGGTGAACAAACAGAGAATTTGTTAATAAGATTACTTCTATTTACACAGAATGCACATTGTAATCACTAATAATATGAAAACCATGACCAAGCAGGCAACTTGTTTGTGCAGGTGAGTTCCTTGAAGAAATTCACCAGGTGCTGGAGTCCAGACTGAGCCCGGTGAGCAGAGAGATCACTGACAGCAGGGCCATAGCACGGAACGAATTTGAAGCCCTGTACCGTAAAATCGTCACCTACATCCTGCTGAGGTCCGGCATTGGATCACCTACAGATTCCAACACTGTCAAAGAGACAACAGGTAAAACACAAACTGGTTTTATCTTTCCATGTTTCTGGGGAACTATAGTCATGCACTGCATGTAACATGGTTAAAGGGCGGTACCGCCCATTTTAACAAGCCTCAAATTAATTTCCATTCTTCTGTTGCATCTCTCTATTTAAAGTATGGTAATAAACCAGTGCATTTAATTATGTCTCCTAACTAAATCATGGGCTGCTCCATGTTAAGTAATTTCACTCAAGTAAAATTGACTTTTTCTGACACGTATGAACCCAAATTTAGACTTATGGGCCGACAAAGAATTGTTTACATATAGAGTGGTGTGAAAAAGTGTTTGACCCCTTCCTGACTTCTTATTTTTTTTGCATCTTCGTCACACTTAAATGTTTTAGATCAGGTTTTTATTATTAAGCTAAAAACAAAATCAAAACCTACATGACCCTGTGTGAAAAAGCGATTGCCCCCCTTATTATCATAACTTACCCGTAGTTTATCACACCACAGTTTGATTACACCACAGATAGCAACTTTCTCTCTTCTCATCTTTCTTCTCTATGTAATTTTCTCTTCATTTAAACAGGACCTGCCTCAAAGGCATTGAGGTAGACATCATGCTGAGATCTAAATAAATTCAGAAACAAATAAGAAAGGAAGTAATTGGGATCTATCACTCTGAAAAAGATATAAAGACATTTCTAAAACTTTGGGACCCTAGCGAACCACAGTAAGAGCCATTATCCACAAATGGTCAAAACATAGAACATGAACCTTCCCAGGAGTGGCCACCCAACCAAAATTATCCCAAGAGCAGCGACAACTCATCCAAGACCCCACAGCATCCAAAGAACTGCAGGCCTCACTTGCCTCGGTTAAGGCCAGTGTTCCTGACTACACCACGAGAAAGAGGGCCCGCAAAAATGGCTGCATGGCAGAGATCTAAGACCTAAAACACAGCTAAGCAAAAAGAACATCAAGGCCCCAGAAAATATACGGATGATCCCCAAGATCTTTGCGAAAATACTCTGTGGTTGAAGATAAACTTTTTGGAAGGTGTGTGTCCCATAACACTGCATTTCAGAAAAAGAATCTCATATTTCAACAGTAAAATATGGCGTTTTTCTCCGTTAATAATAAAAACCTTCATTCAAAAACTGCATTTTGTGTTCACTTGCGTTGTCTTTGACTAACGTTTGACAAACAGGTGAAAAAATAAGAAATCAGGAAGGAGGCAAACGCTTTTTTCACACCACTGTAATAATAAACGACTGAACCGTCTTGTACTATAACCTGTATGTGAACTCTTAAAATCTGTGGCGGTGCCCTTTCATAATGACAACCTTGAGTTCAAATCCACTGGTATCCGTACAAGTGGACTTGATTTCTTTACTCCCTTTACTTACATCAGCTGCCCTGCAGAGCGTCTTCCCTCCAATTGAACTGGGAGCCTTCCTGGCGCTCTTTAAGAGAGACAAGGAGCAGCAGCTCCACGAGCTCACCATGATCGTCACAGGAATCAGACTGTTCAACGAAGCCAGCAGCAAAAGAGAAGAGGAGATCGATTTTTGTGAACTAAGTACGGTACACCAGCCTACTAACATGGAAAAAAAAGATCTCACAATACGTTTTATTTTTTTTTTATTCATACATGACAGACAGCAGCAACCTGTGTTTTTAATAGACTGGTGCTCTGTATTGTGCTGACCGATAATTTTACACCCTTATGAGCAAAATATACATGCAAGAGTGTAATTCTCAAAATATATCAGTATTGGACCCTTTAAAGAATATGTGTACTAAATATGATAAGGCTTTATTACCTGGGATTATCAAGGTCATAAAGGTTAAAACTACAGAAACACTGGGTGTAGGGTCAAGCATGTTAAACAATCTATGCTGATGCCGATGTGGCAAACAAGCATATTGGATTTTTTTGTTTGACTAGCATCAAGTATACCAATGGTCAGGAGTCACATTCTCAGCACAAGGAGCTGATGAATCTGATTCTATGCAAAGAAATGAGCCTAAAACACAATATATGCATAAAACCGCTGTGTGTGAAAGGAGGAAAATCAGGAGATATTTTAATTTTGTGCCTTTAACTGTCACCGGTTGTCATCCTTCTTTACAAGCGATCGGTCGCTCATTTGGTGCGGCCACGGTTTTGGTTCTCCCCGCAGTGCCTGCAGCTCTCCGCGAAGCTCACCCAGCCACCGGTAAAGCCGTACAGAACGAGCTGAAAGCGACGCAGGTTTTGGCGTGGAAATACACGGCTCTGCTGGAGAAGCTGACGGACCCTGAGAGTCAGTGTGGAGAATGTGACGTGCCCCTGGTGCTGCTCAAACAGTCTCTATACAACATCAGGCAGCATGAGGTTTTCCTCCAAATATTACTGGTGAGCTAACAGCGTGTGGATCTATCAGAACTTTTAAAATGATTTGAATATATTTACATTGTTTTATGCTGCACATTTTCCTCTCCACCACCAGGCTGATGCACGTATATGCTCCAGCCACATCAATGTCCTGCAGACGAAGATGATGTCACTGATGAAGCAGCTGAAAGAAATCGTGAAGGCTAAGTCGGCCGTGCCCACGACAAAAGTTTTTGTAAGCAACTGCTGTCGGAATCGGAATAGATTATAAAGCTATTGTTCAGCATTTGAGGAAACGCCGTCGTGCCTATGAGCTACATTGCGCCTCGCAAGGCCTCATTTTTCCGCTGTCCGTCACCTTTGTTCAGCCGCTCTTCAAGGAGTTGTCCCAGCTGTGGTCTGGACTTCAGGACGAGGCAGAGCTGCTGAACATCCTCAACAACATCGTCCTCAACCTGCAGCCCTTCCTCGCCTCTCAGGCCAAGATTCTCCCCGAAGCTCGTCTGGACGCCCTGCTGGAGGCCACCGCCGTGAAGACGGACAAACAGAGAACGAGCGAGTCCCCAGGTGATGTCACCAAAAGGGATTTATTTCACGTCATTACAGTCATGTGCTCCAGGGAGTTTTTTTAACGTGCAGGTGTTGTGCTTCTTTATTTTATACAGATGAGCGTGTGGATCCAGCTGAGATGAAGTCACAGGAATGGCTCCTTCCTGAAACAGCAGCCAGCATCAGCCGGCTGCCGCTGCAGTATGACGGAGCCTGTGGCTACACACTTGTGCACAAAGATGGGCTTCTACTTCCAGGTGCTGTTCTAACCGTTGGGTTTGGGTTAAAGTTCAATGGAAATGGCAGATTAGATGCTCTGGTTGCCATTGTTGGGACTGGATTTGGGTTTGCGTGTAAGCCAGAATATAAATGTTCAACTGAGGTGACGAGACCACCACTGTTTTGTTTTCTTTTGCTTTTTTTGTAAAATCCTGAATGCAGAATTTTTTAATTAAGACTGTTTTGTCTTTCTTTTGCCCCTTTCAAACCAAACATGTAAAAACAGTCTTGAATATTTTCCTTTTCTCCTGCAGGTAATCCACACATCGGAGTCCTGAAACACAAGGAGAAGCTCTATGCTTTCAGCTCCAAAGAAGCTGCCTTGAAATTTGCCTCCAGTCCAGACGTCTTCATCGCAGAGGTGGCAGAGAGAGCCAAACACTCCCCTGAACTCATTCAACTCCTCAAACTCCACCAGCAGTTTTCCTGCGTCAGCCCCTACTCTGAGGTCAGTACAAGGATTTTGGATACGTTTTATTAAAGCTGCTCTTCCTAGGTTTTAAAATGAATTCAGCGCCATTTTGGTGATAGTAAGAACAACAGCAATGCACGCTGCTGTCCCTCCACCAAACTCACTTGTTGGTATGCGGTTTTGCAGATGCAGCCAGGAGAGTGTGTACGGTGGAAGCCCAAGTGTGAGAGCGGCACTCAGACCGAACTCCACCCGTTGGAGACAAATATTGTCAAGTCATACGAGTGGAATGAGTGGGAGCTGCGAAGAAAAGCAATTAAACTGGTAAAAACCACTAGAGCTGCAACGATTAATCGATTAGTTGCCAACTGTTACAAAAAACGCCAATGTTGGTAATCAATTAGAGTCATTTTTAAGAAGCAAATATTCAAATCCTCTGGTTCCATCTTCTCAAATCTGATTATTTTCTGGTTGTGGACAGGTTGAATCTTCTGCTTTGGGAAACAGTGATCGACTAAATTAATCTCTTCAATAATAAATGAATCAACTATCAGAATAGTTGTTAGTTGCAGCCCTATAAGCCACATTAATTCACAGAGATGCTTTACAGTTTTGCGTTGCATCACAACCGCTCTAGCATCAACATTCTAGAGATCACATTTATCAATACCAAAGAAACGCATTTGTTTAATCCTAGGCCGACCTTCGGACCAAAGCGACACATTCTACGCAGACCGATCTGAGCCACATGAAGAGGGAAAACAGCACTCAGACGTGGCTGGCCAAGGACGCCGCCTGCCAGAGTAAAAGAGACGGCGAGAGCAGCATGCCGAGACCTCAGGTGTACCTGGCAGGTCTGAGGGGACAGAGAGTCGGACAGATGGTCAAAACTGACCTGACCAGATCTGTGGACGAATGATCAAGATCAAGAAGGACTGAAGGGAAAACCAATTGAAAGACTGATAATAAAGCGATTTAAACTGTTGCTCATGTGCATCTCTGCGATTGTACAGCATCAAAGCTCCATTGATGCTTTTTTTTTCTCATTCTCTAGAACTTCAGCCGTTCGGTTTAGTATTGGAGCGCTTTAAATGTGTGGAATACAATTTTAAGCTTATTTTATCTTAGTTTTACTTCCCAAAAGGTAACAAAGTCTTTGTACTTGAGCCTGAGCTTTTGTCCTTACTGGTATTTTTTTTTTCAGCTTATATTATTTTTATACTAAGTTTTGAAACCAGTACTTTTACTTGGCTAAAAAGCTTGAGTTAATGCAACAATCGACTTCTGGGATCAATTCTATGTGAAGGCTTACTGCCTGACACAAAGTAGTTTTTATGCCCCCTCCATCTAATAATTGTCAGTGGATGAATTATCTTGGAAAAAGTGCACACTTAAGATTGATTTCAATGAATCCATGAGCAACATTTGAGAAATAAGGCTTTTGTGTACATAGAAAAAAAATTCTTAGATCTTTTTATTTCACCATTAATGAATGCAAATACAAGTGTTGCATTTATACTTCTGCACAGTTTCACACTTCAGCTCTGCTGTTATTCACCTGCAGGTTTTAAAGCTTGTTTGATCAAGTCTGTCAACTACTTAGATACAGTGTTGTGGACTGTTAAAAGTGATCTTGTATACTTTATTGAATAAAATAAAAGTAAAAACATGTATTTGAAAATTTTAATTCTGCTACAGAAGTGCAATACTAGTTGTTGCCCAGCAGATGTCACCATTAAAAATATTCTTAAAAACTGTCAACCATTTCTGCTGAGACATTGATGAGTTGTCACAATAAAGAAACCTTTATGATTCGTAACTCGCTCTGTGATTTATAATTTGTTTTAATGGAATTAGGCGAGTAGCGAATATTTAAGAAACTGGTATAGAATTTTAACATGCTGATATTTGTGAAGGACAAACTACACGATTCATGTCTTTTACACAGATTTTATTTTGTTAGAAAAAGCTTTTAAGCTTTGACTGCGAATTTGCGGATAGAGTAGAGGAGGTCTTTCCTCTGCTGTTTCTTGGTTCGCAGACTCTCCTCGTGTTTGTTGAGTCTGCGACGCAGAGCTCTGGTCTTCTTGGGTCTCAGATCCAAGGGCTTGTACTTCTTACCCTGAAACAAATTAAATTGACTTTCAGTAGACCAAAAAATATAAACAATACAAATTTACACATTATTCCTAAAATAGAAATATCTTATATAGTTTACTCAAAGAGACATGTGCATATCTAACCCCCAAAGCACCATGGAAGGTTTAATATAGTAACTTTATTTCAGTAGCTACTTTAGAAATTTTCTGTGGCTATTGGTAGGTGTTCATCAGACCTGTAGTCAATCACACCACCAGTCTCCATGGTAACATGGACTGCAATCTTCCCATTCATTACATTCCTCTGAACAGGAAAGTGACATTTTCAAAAACTTTCAGAAGTATGAAGACTTTCAGAAGTGTTCACAGCACAGGCGTTTTAAAGGCCTACAGTCACATCACTTATCAAATAATGTTTATTTCATCTACAGAAAAATATTGTATTAATATTTGTTTGGCAAATCACAAGATATTTATCTATTCCATTTAATTTCATCTCCAAGTGCTGTAGAAGAATATGCACATATTCCCTTGTGGCCATTTTCTTAATATATATATATTCTCAGAGAACCATCTTGATACATGTGTTTTTTTACTCTAACATTAAGAAAATATTTTCCAAAAAAAAAAAAAAAAACTGCATCTAAATGTTCAAAAAAGGTGTTTGATACGTCATTTGAAGGAAGCAAACAGGGATACTGATTAGCATTGGAATATAAACGTTAATGCACTAGTTTGTCAAAAGCCTAATTACAAAAGTAACAGTATTTTTAAACAATTCACAGATTATGAGGAACACTGGGGTCATCTCAAGTCTCAGTCTTTTGGTAAGCAGTTGTGAATGCATCAGCAGATCATCAGCTCACAAGTATCATCTTGGACAAGAGAGTCAAAGCAGAGACTAAAATCCATAAAGGCTTTGTGCCTGTACCTCATGGACAGCAGAGTAGTAGTAGAGGCTGCACTCACCTTGTAGAACTTCCTCAGGTTCTCTTTCTGTGTCTGGTTGATTACAGTCAGGACTCTGGCGATGGACTTGCGGACAACACGGCTGTAAAGGACGAGACACTTATTGAAACACTATTCACCCCAGACTCACCTATAAATTAGTCTCAGGTGAGAGCCCCCCACACACACATACACCATGTTAATACTCCTAACTTATAAACAGTCAAAGCTTATGAAAAAGGATTCAGGTCATCTCAAGTCTCAGTCTTTTGGTAAGCAGTTGTGAATGCATCAGCAGATCATCAGCTCACAAGTATCATCTTAGACGAGAGCCACGGCCTGACCCAGATCTTTGTCTTTTTATTTAATATAAAAGGATTGATTTTATATCTTTAAAGACAGCAAGAGATTGTTACTAGAGCAACAACAGTAACATTTACCACATCAAAGTCACCATACAACCTTTAATAACTCACTGGAACTTGTTGAGAAATTAAATATGCTGGATATCAAAATATTGAGCGACGTTTGTATTGTATGTATGAAATTACCCTGATATCTGACAGATTCCTCACATCTGCATCATCCTGATCTACTTTAGTGTTCTTAAATCACTTCTGCACAGTACATACATCTTTGAGAGCTTGGATGCTGCTCCACCGGTCACCTTGGCCACCCGGAGCTGGGACAGCTCATTTTTCAGGTCATCCAGCTGCTTGAGCAGCTCCTCCTTCTTCTTGCCCCGCAGATCTCTTGCCTTGATCTTGGCCTGGAAATCAACAAAATAGATAAATATTTATATTATACTCGTTTCTGCTCATCTTAACACAACCTGTCATCTTTGGAGGTGCTCAAGTTAACATGCGCCTCTCCAGATATCTCAGATAAGCTTAAATATAACGTTACAACTGCCAACTAATGTCTTAGAATTATTGCAGGAAAGTTGAACATGGTCATGGATTAAAAGCAACATTCAGATCATCTCAAGTCTCAGTCTTTTGGTAAGCACTTGTGAATGCATCAGCGAATCATCAGCTCACAAATATCATCTTAGACGAGAGAATCAAAGCTAAAACTGTCAGGCGTGAGTCAGTAACATGTGTCAACATGGAGAGAGGGTTAAAGAAAAATGATTATCTGATGGTGCTACGATAAACACTTAACAGAAGTTCCATATTATTTTTAAGGGGGAACATTCTTAGACACGCTATCGCTGCACTAGCAAGTGTCGAGACACGCCACCAACCGAGCTAACATGGCTCGTTACGATTAGCACATCTGCTAACTTTACGCTTTTAATGGTAGTGGGTTTAGTGACCGGAAATAACTTAAACAATTTAATAGAATCTAAAACCAGTATTTTTAGAGACAGGTATGTATATTAGATCATTAATCCGGTTAACATTATACAGCAGCTACATTAGCAGCTCGTCATGTTAGCCAACAGCAACAGTGCGGAGCGGCGTTGAACGATGCGGTCGCTCTACAATAAAACATTTTACTTAACACTGGCGGCAGTCTACTCATCTAAACATACAGCAACAGCCGCCTAAGAAGCTTATAAGCACGTATTTGACACATTTAGTCGACTCCAGTCGAGATAAAGGCGATAAATATTGCATTTAGTTCCCGAGCTGCCGAGCCTCACCATCTTCCTTCTCGCTGCCCTGTTGGAAAGGCCGGACGTACCGCGTGCTCACGGAGAAGTAGCTTCCGGAGAATTTCTTCTTCGTCGTTTTAAAACGAGCAGGACGACAACATGTAAACAGCGACACCGGCGGGTGGAAAAGTACCAAAAGATAATAAAAAAATTAAGGGGGTAGAAATTTCTTGTATTCATTCCGAACTGAAGCAAAAGAAAAGAAAAAAAATAACCAAATCAATCAATTTGAGATTAAATTCAGAATTCTGACTTTTTTTCCTCACACCTGAAAAAAATTAAGTTTTTTTTTTAATTCTGACTTCAAACTCGGATTTCTGAGGAAAAAAAAATCAGAAATCTGACTCAAACTGAAGCTTTTTTTCCCAGTGGCCCATAGGTATCAAAACAAAAAAAACACATTTATAACATGACAAAAGGAATCCACCTTACCTTCTCTCTACTTTAAACTTATGAATGGAAATGTTACATATAGGCTAGGTCATGTATTGAAGAGTGTTAATAAAATCATACAGATATTTAAAATAAAGGTCGCTGATAGAAACATCCAGAAGATGAATAAGGCTGCTCACTGGAATGGTAATGTGTATAAAAGTCTACGTAAAATGAAAATTGCAATTTTAGCATTTCCAACTTGTAGAACAGAATGAAAGGAAAGCTTCTCACCAGATATGTAGGGTTTGGAACCAGAAGGCATGATTTTTAGAATTTCTGATTTATTAGTAATAAACATGGGAAATTTGTAGTGGCAGCAGTTGTTATATCCTTAAAAGCAAAAGACAGACAAGCTGTAGTGATTGTACAGTTGTGTTGCAGGAGTTGATACAGCAGACTCAATCAGGTTTAAAAAAAAAAAAGAAAATTAAAAAGTGCATTCATGGTTTAGTTTGATTCACATGGAGACAGCATAGTCTGAGTGACTCCATCTGGCTGCTGTGTGTCATTAGAACCACGAGGTGATGACAGCGCTGCATTTAAAGATGGACTCCTGCTTCTTAGTAGAGAAATTCCACTGCTACAGTGTGGTTTTCTTTTCTGTGACTGCGACACAGCACCCTGACGCTTGTATTGTACTTTATGAATGTTCCTGTAGTAAATACAAATGCACATTATTGTAGCAGGCATGCAGATTCCCTGGGCTTCCCACATACGTAAACAGTAAGTCTTCATGTGACTGATCACACACACACACACACACGGGCAGTGGGACTGAATGACAAGCCGAGACAGAAACATAAGCGGGTTTAAGTCTATGATGATGATGATGATAATGATGATGATAAATACTGAAACCGGTCACATCAAACCATTTACATCCACTGATTTATAAAGTTCTCAATGCATACAGTATTTACATATTTCTATATATAAATAGACATGTGGAATGTACTTTCATTTACATTTGCAAAGGCAGGTAAAGGTAGAGCACGTCTTCATTTCATCATTTACAGAGCATTCACTTATTTTGTCACATTATAATTGTTAATTATAACTATACTCAGAATAATTCCTATTGGTGTTAAAGGACATAAAACAGTCTGTGTGTTAGGATTGTATCAGCTGTGGCAGCTATTTGTGTTCCTCCAGCACCAGCATTTAAAATGGATTTTTACCTTGAACTCTGCCTCCCAATTCGATACAGTGTATGATCTCACAGCAAGCTCTACAGGTGGTTTAGGTTAAATCCGTGGTTAGATCAGGGTCTCCCGATCCGTGTGACAGAGGGAGAACCTGAGAGCAAGGTCTAGAGACTCAGCTCATTGTGGGGAAAAAAAAGGCTGCGAGTAACAATATGAACAACGAGCTCTGACACAAATGTGGATTATTTATGTCCGTTTGTCAGGTATTATTTAATAAACCTCCTCCAGTATCCCATACAAGTAATTAAAATGGCATTTTCAATAAGAAGCTCAAGCTCTCTGATTTAAAATTAAAGAATAACCAAATGACAAGCTAAAAGGTCCCTCAGCAATCAAAAGGCTGCATCATGTGTCCAGTAAAGACAGTCACACCAAGTCTCCTTTCTTATTTTTTCTAACATGCTTACTCGCTTTTGTTGTTTACACTGAGAAGAAACCATCAGATTCGTGCCGTGTGTGGGGAATCAAATGAGACAATTTAACCTCCAGTGTGAACGGAGCATTTGTCAGTTTACTTTCTATGACATTCGGTGAAGATCCCATCTGCCTAAACCGTTGCATCGCGTCATTTTAAAATCAACATGTGATTATGAACGGGCCTTTCTTCCTCTACAGAGGCTGTGCAGCCCCGTCTGTCCCCACAGAGCAGAAAACCATCCTTCCTCCACACGGCCACAGCAAATTGTAGGAGGCTGTAGGACCGTTAAAGTTAGAGTCCTGCTCAGTGATGGGAGCCACGCAGGAAGGACGGTTTTCCTGCGAAGGAGGTCCGTTATTTCCCTTCTCTCCATCACTTCGGCTCTTTCTGCTGCTCATCAGCTCCAGCTGGCTGAAAAGCCTGAGATTGAAGGCTTGATGGTGCCCTTTGGAGACGGCTTGGATCCAAACCAGGACATCTAGAACACAAAACCATCAGGTAAGATTGCAATTAATGACATCAAGGACTTTCTTTATAACATAAGGCAATAGTATTAGGAAAGCAACCATGTTAAACTACATGTTTTGCAAGATGTGGTTCATTTATTCAAGGATTTCAGGATATACAGGGGGAAATATAAACATGCTGTAATTCACAAATTGCTGTAAACACAGGAATATCAGAACTCACTGATTCTGGGTAAGTTTGATAAAGATCCACATACCGTAAATTACCAAAATAATACCCGGGGTGTGTTTTTGTTTCAATCACTTAACAGAGCAGACGTTTTTTCGAGACCAGATGGCAATTTGGGACAGGAGATTAATTCTTTCCTGCTAAAAATCTTGCTCAGCAGAATTGGAAAAATATGGTAATTTACTCAAATGCTTTGATTAAACCAGCATGACTTTGACATTTTTCAAAAGTAACATTACAGTACTGTAGTTAAAGCTCTCGCGGCTGCTTCTCTTGAGTTTTCCTTTGCATATTTTATGACAAAAAGTTTTATTTCATGTCATACTTGCTGCACTGGAGCCAAGGCGATCGACAAGTAATCAATATTACGAGAGAGGGGAGTATTGGATATTGGTCAGAAATTTAGAGAAGCTTTTCCACCCTGATAACTAAAACATTAAGGGGAAAAACACACAATACTTTGACATGTTAAACAGGCAATGGTAAAATTGTATGAGTTATATCAGCTCAAAGAGCACCCATTGTTTATTACATAAAAATATAAATGTCTTATTTGTAAATTTAAGAGAAATATATATTATAGTGTTTGGAGTTTTTCACGGATATAGAGAGAATGAGACTATAGAGACTGAACACAGCGACTGATGATGAAACACTGACCTTATATTCCAGAGTTTGCTTCAACATGTCTTCCTCCTCTAGTGTGAAGTTCAACAACACGGATACAGCCCGTATCAGCTGGTACGCCTGAGAGGGAGACACGCAACACTGATTCAGACTGCTGGTTTTAGTAGTTTAGTCATCAACAGCAGAGCCATTACAAAAAAAAAAAAAAAAGAATCTCCATCTTGGCCTGATTACTCACCTCAGCATCTCTGGACGACATGAACTTGAGGACGACATGTTTGAGATATTCAAAGTTGATCTCTCGTGAATCGTTGAGGTCGGAGGTGTTGGTCACCATGCTGTTAGTGGTCGGGGGGCTAAGGCTGGATGCCGGAGGCGGATCTGGACAAACCTTCTCTATTTTTTCGGCTTTGCTTTCCGTCAACCTCTCCTTCGCTTCAGCTTCAGAGTCAGGCTTCAGCTTCTATAGAACACGCATCGGACATTCACCTTTATTTACACTAAGGATACTCCTGCAACCGTTTCTGACCTTCAGTTTTCATTTTTTGTCAAATCACCGGTTCAACTTTTACACTAGCAATCTCAGAATGAACATTGGTGGGAGAATTAATGAGGATCTACTGAGCTTTACCAGTTCCTTCTGCAGAGTCCTTTTCAGTTCTGCCAGTCTCTGCTGCAGCTGCTTGATAGTCTGCAAGACAAAAAACAGACAGATAAAAACTGACAGCCACATATACTACACTTCTGCATAGATGTTAAAATCTTTCTTCTGTGCTACATTAATGCACTGAACATGTGGCGTAATGGATTAATGTTCCGTCTGACACTGAATTGAGTGGGGATGACCCAGTGGAAGCAGAAAGGCAGCTGACCCTGTTTTTGTCGCTGAGCTGCTGCTCCAGCTCTCTGTTGACCTTCTGAATGTGATCCAGATCATCCACCGTCACGCTGCCGTTCTGATCCTCCTCACACACCGCAGGGCTGTGAAGCTGCTCCGTCAGGGTCTCCACCTCCACCTCCAGGTACGAGATCTGCACAACACACAACACACACACTAACTGTTAACCAATGTTTGATTAGTGATACCAGTTGACAATTTCTTAACCTCTTCAAAGAAAAACAGAATTAGAATAGAAAAAAGATACAAGATACAAAGATTTCCCTATTAAGTATTTATAACTATGATTTAAACATTTAATAAACAGTGTAATTGTCTAACTATTCAGTGCTATTTACTGGAAAGATCGTATGCTGAGGTGTTGATAATTCGTGAAATTGTCTGTGATACAAGACATAAAGGCTTCTATTAAAGCATGTATGTAGTATTTTGACCTACCCGTGCCTGGCAGCCGTCTACCTGCTGGGTCTGGCTGAGCAGCTCCTCCCTCAGGCTCATCAGCTGAGCGTCTTTCTCCAGCTCCGTCTGCTTCAGCTGGGCTTGCTGCTGCTCAAGCTCCTCCTGCAGCTGGACCAGAGACACCTGCCGACTCTGCACCTCTACAACACACAGACGTGCAAACCTCTTAATGGTCAGGCTCCAGCCTTATCTTAAGGATCTCATAGTTCAGCATCATCCATCCAGAACACTAAACTCATGAAATGCAGCTTAATAAAGGTTCCAAGAATTTCTAAAATTAAAATGGGAGGCAGAGCCTCTACCAGGCTCCTTCCTGTTTCAGAACAAGTTAAAACTTTCCTTTATAGTTAGGGATGGCTCTAGATCACCTAGAACATTGTTATGCTGCTATATGTTTAGACTTCTGGGACCTCATGAGATACTCTGAGCTTCTGTTTCTTCCATCTATGTACCATTTGTAAATATGTTTTGTTCCTGGAGTCCTGCTCTGTGTTTTCTCATTCACAGACCATGCTGGACATGACCACTACAAGGAGCCTTTGGTTGTTGGAGGGTCTGATTCTCTCCTGATTCACCTAGAAGCTGCAATGGATCCTGTCACCTCATCCTGCACATACACCAAAATTTAATACATTTCTGTGATTTTTGATTTTGGGCTATACAAATAAATACACATACACATTTGTAATTATTACAGTTAAAAATAGTGAATCACGACACGGATTCTACTAAAACCAACAGGTTTTGTAAATGCTATTTACTTCCACTTCGTAGGATTTTGAAATAAAAAGGTGCAAAAAGAAAATTCTCTCATCATAATATTTTTGTGTAATAAATTTAAAGTGTGTGTGTGTACCATTCTGGAGTGCTTTGATGTCTTCCTCTCTCTGTGCTAGCTTCTCACCGACAGCGCTCAGTTCCTGCTGTGAGGTCTGGAGAGATGTGTTCGCCTCGGCAACCTGACATCAAGCACACAAAAACACTTTTCATTACACACTTTCACGCTTAGAAACGAGGTGTAACAACCACCGCAGCCTCCAGGGGACATTGTAAACCTTCTTAAATTAGAAGGAAAACAGCATCAGATGTGTTTATCGTTCTGTCTTATGATTTGTGAGTGATTCAATGAAGTTCGACAACCACGTTTGTGTCTGGTGGTTTTTAACCACCTCATTTGTGGGTGCCGATAGCAACAGACCTGTGTTTGCAGCTCCTCCTTCTGTCGTCTACTTTCTTCTAGAGCTTTGGCGATTTCAGTGCTCACTGTCTGCTGGCTGTTTAGCTCCGCCTGAAGGAAAACATCGCCACAGAGAATGGGGATTACAAAACACACATTTTGGTTGTATTCATTCTCTGTATTTCCATGAGTATGAGAATTTTAATGAAAAAAAATCTGTCAAACGTGTTGGAGACAATCAAATGTGTTACAGTTGTTCTCACCGTGCACTGCTCCAACTCCTCTGTCTTCTGTATTAGAGACGAGTTTAGCTCATCCCCCTGCTTCTCCAGTGCAGCCTACCACATAACAGGGAGGAGAAAGTATTAGTCAAATGCTTTCCATGCTGTGAACTGTTCACTGCAAGAAGTGTTTTTTTATACAAGCAGGTTATTCCACTGGTGATTGACCATGGAATACCAGCATCACTGTTGGATAATGTTATAGATTAGAACAGGAAAACGTACCACCCTGTCCTGCAGCGATTGTCTCTCCACCTGTAATGAAGTGACGCTTTCTTCCAGCCGGCCGCTCTTCTCCTTACTCTGCTGCTGCAACAAACACAGCTGCTGATCCAGAAACGCCTTCTCTGCATTCCACTCCCCTTCCTGAAAAGGCATTAAAACGCATTATTAAAAATGTGCATACAATCGCACACTTTTGAGTGAGGTAACTTTATTTGTATAGAAGATTTCAATTAGGTAATTCAAAGTGCTTTACATAAAACGTTAAAAGCATTAAAATACTATTTAAAAACAGTTGAGTGAAAGGGGAAGAATAAAACTTTTTGAATAAAAAGAAAAAAAATGTAGAGATTAAAAATAAAAATAATTACAAATTAAAAAAGAACAAATTTATAGAATTTAAAAACATTTGATTGAAAGAGAAAAATCAAAAATTTAAATCAAAACAAAAAGTCCAAAAAGTTACACCGCAGCGAAAAATAATTAAGAAATCACATTAGCAATAAGCATCAAACAAAAAAAGTCTTCAGCTTTTACTTGATTTAAACTAAAAATGCTACCTCTAAAAAGGAATTGAGCACAATTTGGAATTATTTTACCATATTGCATTATCGTAGGAAGAGCAACAGGTTATCTATCAATAATTTATTGTATTCATTAATGGGTATTATGTAGGTATGCATGCTTGGAACAGATTTTTTTTTAAAAAGGCAGCACAACCAAATCTCAACAAATAAAAAAGTGTTTTCCTAAACAAGAATCTTGTAATATATACCAACAACAACCAGGGATGGTTTTACTTCTGATAGTTACTGAATCCTGTGTTCTATACTGTTCTGTAGAGCCAGAACTTTAGAAGACAAATATTTTGACAGAAGGTGTTGCTTCGTGTTTCTAGATGCATGCTTTTCCTATACAAACACTGGTGCAACATGGAATGAAAAAAAACTTGTAAAATAGATTTCTTTGCTGTGTGACTACATGTGCTGAAATCAAAAACATTACACTGTGTACATTGTTGTCCAATGTCTTCATTAGCAGTGGTGGTGTCAGCTTCACAAAATCTGTGGTTCAACTCTAGATCTGGGCACAACAGATCCCCAGGTCCAGAGTTGGACCCTGACTGCATGATCACCCTCTTCTTAAAAAGGAAAAAAAAAGAAAAAAGAAAGAATCATTTATATTTGGTGCTAGTTAGTGTATAGATTATGGATTATGAGAGAAAGCACTGGGATATATTGCAATACAAACATGAATACCTACACAATTTAAAGGACAGCATTAATATGCACGATGATTGCATAAGGACCATGCTTAAAGTTTGCAACCACATTGCATATATTCTGTTTCAGATAAAAGGGTCTACTGGTTTTCTTTCTTTCAGCTGACTGAGGAGTTTTCTCATCAAAGTGCAGAGAAAGAGCCCTGGAGATAATTTTATAGTTTCACATATATTCCATCTACTTTACCACTTGGGGAAATATTAAGCCCATTTCTGTCTAAAAATAGACTGAACACAGCTCAAGATGTGGGCTCTTCATGATCCAGCTGTAACTGGGGCTCACCTGTTTCTCCATGTGCTGCTGTTTCTCTGTGATCTGCTGCTCTGCACCCTTCAGTCGCTCGCTGCTCTCGAGGATTTGCTGCTCTAGGTTCATTATCTGAAACAGAATACAATGCATTGATTAATTGCTACTCGTCTTCCAAACTGTGAGAAAAATAATTCAGTCTGCAGAAATCAATGTATTTGCTATAAAAGGAAGTCTCTCTGGCCATTTCCTAATTCTTTTGTGTCATCCTCGGTTCTCATATCCATGAAATTAGAGGATTTAAAAGAGAAAAAGGTTTATCAGAGTCATTTGGAGTTTGCGTCCAAACTTATGATTGTTATAATAAGTAAAAAAAAAAAAGGAACATTATGAAAGGCGAGGACTCTATTGGTTCATATATCTGCGGCGGGTCCGCCTTGCTTACTTGTGTGTCAGTTCTCTCTCTGTAGGACCTGGAGGACTCGTCTTTGTGTCGGAGTAGAGTCTGCAGCTCAGTGATACTGCAGCTCATTCTGGATACCTGAGGTCAGAAAAGAGAGACACGTGAAGAGTCTAGGACACAGATTCATTACCCTTCAACTGTTAAAACATTTTTTTGTCCATACATTTACAGTATGAAAAGTTGAGATATGAAGCTTTGTCACATTTAAAAATGTCCTTGGTAGTGAAACTAGATTGAATTTAAAATGAGCAGTTTTGATATAACCAAATTCCTGCTAGTGGAATTTGGAGCACTTCAACTGAAAGCTGCAACAGCTTCAACTAGGAGGAGTGAGGTTTGACGTTTCATAGTTTATGCTATTTAAGGCGCAGTTTAATATTGATTTTCAGTCCACGACAACAATCCCTCTAAACGTGGACATGCCTGCTAAGTTTCTTCTACTTAAATCAACAGAAATGATACACACGTAGAACCATGGGGTTGCATATTTCATCGCAAATGATAATAGATGCAAGGACCTTGCTACAGGCTGCAGGGCTTACTGAATAGTTGCACTATTTACCTGCGCCTCCAGAGAGCTGACAGTGTCGGCATGGTTTGTCCGAATACCCAGCAGCTCTGCTCTGCTCTCTTCCAAACTTTGCTCCAGGCTCGACTTCTGAAAATGCCACAACAGTATTAATAATTAAGTGCCTGGTTTCGATTTCCTCTCCATATGTCCCAACTCAGTGCTTCTCAAAATGTTTCTATGTCAAAGACCCTTGTACGAAACTAGACGACAGACCGCATCTGATAAGATTTGTGTTTTAAGAGGTTTTAGAAAAGAAAGTGTCCAGAAACCAGAGGCCAAACTTATGGAGGACTGAATCTGCCATAATCAAGACTAAATAATGACTCAGTACATGAATAAATATACCAGTAGATGTCCATATATATTATATATATATATATATATATATATATATATATATATAAGTTGTTATTTTGAAACATATTTATGTACTCACATCATTCATTTTCATCTCAATAGATAAAATGGAAAACCAAATTTGAAATTAAATCGATTCATGTGCAAAGGGAAAATAATACACAAATAATAGAAAATAAATACTACTAAATTAAATAAATTTATATATTTATTTAATGTTATGGCTGTCCTGTATACAAATGGTCCTACATTCTGTCATTGTAGAATTATAGTGAAAATAAATTATTCTCTTTTTCTTTGGGGACCCCCTGACAACGACAAATGAAATATGAGGAATCTGCACCACCATCAGCCTAAATGAGATATTCTTCACCTCCTGGAGAAGCTCCTGTAGATGCTCGTCCTGGCTCAGGTTCCCCTGCAGCCGTCTCTCCAGGGATGTCACTTTCTTCTGAAGGTCCGCCAGCAAGCGCTCTTTGTCCTCCTCGGTCACGGCAGCCTGAGGATATCAAAAGAAAACGTGTCCCAAAACAGGCTTCCCCATCCTTTAAACTGGAAACTGCCAGAATTCTTCATGATAAAACTCTTTCTTCGTGTTCCGACCTTTTGTTGTTGCAGCTTCAGGGTGTCGTGTTCTGTCTGTAGATCGCGGAGGGACTTCTCTAAAGACGATACCATGGTCTGCGACTGAAAAACAAACACGGACTCTGTAATTCAAATTGACAAATCGATGAATTAAAAGCATTGATGGCTTCGGTGTGGCTTTCTGCTCAGGGTGGACCTTCTGGAAGTCTTCAGAGACCTGCTGGATGACTGACTGCAGCTCCTGGCGTCTTCCCTCCAGCTCGCTGATCTTCTTGTCGGCCTCCTCTCTGAACAGCAGCAGTTCCTCTCTGCACAAATCCAAGGACACACACTGTCTTGTGGCGTTCACTTACAAAATCTCAGTCTCAGAATATGAAGAATGCATGAAACTAAGATCTGTATCCTCTTCTACATCTGGAGGAAATGTTAACATTGGCACTGTCACACAAAGCGCAAGTCAGTTGTCACTAAAAGGCACGTTTCTAAGGGGACCGCCTACAACTTTTTTGTGAACAGCATTTATGGGACCAGTCAAACCTGTTTTAACATTAGTCAGGTCATTCTAAGACATTTTACTGCGGTATTTATTCTCTAAATCGGTGGTTCTCAAACCTTTTTTACACCAAGGACCTTAAAATATTTGAAAAATAGACCACAGACCCCATCTCATAAGATTTTTGCTTTAAGATGTTTTATAAAAGCAAGTGTTAGACACTTAAGACCAAAAATAATCAAGGACTAAAACTGCCATAATCAAGAATAAATAAACAAAACAATATAATAACATAGAATAACATACCATTAAATTCCCATATTTATTCAAGGTTCAATTTAATTAATCCATAATAATTTATATATTATTTTCACATTTGATTCCATTTTATTTATTATTTTTTTTAAATCCATTTGTTAAATTTTTCACAGCCCATTTTCATTCATTTTCATCTCGATATATAATGTAAATGTAAAATAAAATTTGAAATTAAATAAATGCATGTGCAAAGAGAAAATAATAAGATAAGAAAATTTCTACTTTTTACTACTACTATTAAATAAAAAAATATTTCAAATTATGACAGTCCTCGATATGAAAGGTGCTACATTCTATCATTGTGGAAATATAGTAAAAAATAAATGATTCTCCTTTTTTCTGGGGACCTCCTGGTACTTCTTCAAAAACCCCTAGGCCCTAGGGGTTTGAGAACCACTGCTCTAAATAATTTGAAAATTATGTTAACACTTAGTCATACATACAAAAAACAAACTGTGACACCAATATAATTTTCAAAAATAATAGAAATCTAGTCCATAATATAGACGCCATCAAATGCCGAATTGAAATTTATTGATCTTAAATTACTTTTGGCAGGAATAGACTATAAAATGACCATGCTGCTGCACTCCGCACCACTTCTTACCGCTCTATCTCCAGCTCTGCGTTTAGTCTGCAGCTCTCCTCCTGCTGCTGCTCCAGAGCCTTGAGTTTTTTCCGACTTTCAGACAGCCCCTGCCTCGCCGAGTGGACTTCCGCCTCCTTCTGTTGAAGCTCCCGCTCCCGCTGGCCGAGCTGCTCCTCTTTCCTCAGCAGCTGGTAGACGCAGACGGAGGAAACGAAACCGTAATTAAAGAGGGCGGCGGTGTTAATGAGGCCAGGTCAAATCAAATCACACCTAGCGGGGAGTTCCAGGTACCATGTGTTTGACTTTAGCGAGCTCCTGTTGCTGAAAGCCCTCCAGTTCGTCCAGGTCATCCCTCTTCTGGAAGAGGGTCAGGCTTTGCTCCATCATCTCCTCCAGCTGAGCTGACAAGGCAGCCTTCTCCTGCACAAACACAGATGTTATGTTACATCGATGTACACCAGCTCCCGTCCAGCTGTGGCACATGAGCAGGTTTCAAAAAGCCATGTTTAAAGCTTTCTATCATCATAAATAGCGCTTACCTTTTCCACAGCAGCCATCTTCTCCATCCAGTCCTGCAGATAACAGATAGAAAACAATGATGAAGCCAGTCACCAACCAGCAAAGCACTACATGTGACACCAGAGCAGCATCTACCTGATCCTTCTTATCCAGCGCTAAAGTCATCCCCTCGGCCATTTTGGCTCTGCTGGCCTGGTGAGTCTCGCTCTGGTCTTGGAGTTTCTTTATGGATGCTGGGCGACAAACAGTGAGAGGAGAGAGGAGGAGATAAGGAGAGCGAGAGAGACAAAGAGGGAAGACAGAAAACATACAGAGGTTTGTATGTGACCAAAGCCAACAGAAATATTAAAACAGTGAAAAAAAACAAAAAAAAAACGTTAGTAGCTGTGGAAAGTTAGAATCCAATTAAGAAGTGCGTTCATCAGAGAAGCAACGACAGCCAAAGACGAGCGAGGCATGGCAAAAAAAAATAATAATGCAGTTTGTTTAAGTGGACACTGCAATAGCCATGTGGGATTTAAGAAAAGTAAAGTAATGTAACAAACAAAGCTACATCTCTGTGGAGCTGTCTCACAGTACTTAAACTCCTTATGGAACCAACAATAAACTGATAACGAAGTTACTTTTAAGAGTCTTCAGAGTTTTTTTTAAATCGTCTGTCCTGAAACCAGCACAAGAAAAAAAACACTCAAATCCGAATAGTTATGCCTGTTAAACTGTAAGATATCCAGTGATAAATAATAACACTTTGGTTACAGGGTGGCAGTTGTACAAAGCTCATATAGCGTGTAGGGGGAAAAAAAAAAAAGGATTTCTCCTCAGAGAATGTTATAAGAAAACTTTCATAACAAACGGACGATTAAGAATGGGAGAGAAAGTTCTCAGGAATATTAAGATACTTCCTCAAGACCATAAATACAGTATCAGCAGTAAATCCCAACAATGCTGGACAGACACAGAAAAAGCATCATAGGATGCAGATATTGTCAGTTTCACCACTGGCGTTAGGTTGAAACCAACAGAATGTAACACTACAACTATGATGAGTAATGAACTATTATTGGATGTGGCTGCCATCACCATTGTGCCAATGTTAATAACTATAGCTAGTGAGCTCGATTTATGTCATCCTTATATCATATTTTATAGTGAAACTACTATGTTTACATCACATGTTTGAGGGCTGTTTCCTAAAGTGAATTGGTCAAGTTAAAGGAAAGTGGACATGCCAACAAAGCAAATGACACAATACAGAAATACCTCAATTAAATCAATTTGCTGAGCCCATAGTAGTGTAACAGATGTGAGGGCGGATGTTTCGATTAAAAAAGAAAAAGGAAAAAGCATCCAGCGCTCCCGAAGCAAAACCTTTAAATGCTAAGTGTCATTAGCATCTAGAATAAAACATTCGCATTATGGGAAGAAGTGATGATGTGCTAGATAATGGTTATTACAGCCAACAGACAGATCAATAGACAGATTGAGAGATAGATTGATAGACAGATAGATGAAGCTTTTTGGGAGGAGAGTAGAGGTACGTACAATCCTGCTGCTTTTCTAATGCAATTTCAAGCTTCTCCTTGGTCTTCTGCATAATTCGTAGCTGCTCAGCGTAGTCTAGTGTTGGGAAGTAGGGTGACGGGATGGGGCATCATCAACAGCACACACACACGAAAACACAAGAAGGGGGAACAGGTAGATGATGGTAAAGAGAGAGGCAGGAGAGAAAGTGAACAAAAGGGAGAGGGGGGAAAACAAAAAGGGAAAACATGATTGAGAAATAATGGAAGGTAAACTGATAATGATTTTCTTGTCTGAGAAAACCATACTGGTTAAAAGGCTGCAAGAGAATGTGCGACCTTTAACCTTTTTTTTTTTTTTTTGGTGTGCAAAGTCACCTACGCC
This sequence comes from Lepturacanthus savala, assembly GCA_030544235.1. Classification (NCBI taxonomy): domain Eukaryota; kingdom Metazoa; phylum Chordata; class Actinopteri; order Scombriformes; family Trichiuridae; genus Lepturacanthus; species Lepturacanthus savala. The sequence continues at coordinate 13,312,292 of CM060473.1, forward strand.
ACCCAAAAGGGAAGAGGAGGGATTATACTGAGGCAGTGGAGAAATGAAACTCAATAAAATGACTTTTTCCCCCAATTAAATACAGACCCAGGAAACATTTAAACATCAATAGAGTATCACATCCATTCTGAGACAAAGATCACTGCTCCCTGCTGCTTTTTACAGCACATAGATGTTGCGCAGGTGTAAAAAAAAAAAATGTTCCCCTGTTTTAAATCAACAAAATGTTGTTATTACAGGAAAAAACAAGTAGAACTGCATCAATGAATGAATACTGAATCAATGATCAATTAATCATACAGTCATAATTTAAGGAAAACTAAATTCTATAACTAAAACAGCTTCTTTAATGCGAATATTTCTTGGTTTCTTTAGTCTCGTGACAGTAAACTGGGTTGTTGACACTTGGGTGGGAGCAAACAAGACATTTCAATTGTTTTGTTAAAAAAAAAAAAAAATCAACATTTTTCTTTCATTTCTTACTTTCTGGCGCATTTTTGACAGCATCACGAACCGTTTAACCCTGACATAATGGTGTTTAACAGGTCATTTTACACTTTGTTAAACCAGCTGATCAGGTTTGTGAAATGTTTGTAGTTGTGTCACGCTGAGACTAAAGCACTAAAGTTCTCAATTACAGAGTCAGGGCAGTTACTGACAGCAGCATATATAGGAATCCACAGGCTATTTTTCAGAAACTAACAATTCAGGTGGCGCTGCAGCTTATAAACCAGAGGCATTCAACATTCACTACCAAGACCAATGTTCCATACAATATTTTGCCTGTTATGTATGTAATGTTTCTCTAGATCAGGGGTGTCAAACTGCAGTCCTGGAGGGCCGGTGTGGGTGCAGGCTTTTGTTCAAACCAAGCAGTACCACACCTGATTCTACTAATGAAGGTCCTTAGCAAGGGCTGTATTGGCTGATTAGTAGAAACAGGTGTGTAGCTCCTTGGTTGGAACAAAAACCTGCACCCACACTGGCCCTCCAGGACTGGAGCTTGACACATGTGCTCTAGATGGTTCGCTTCGTTTTCTGTTGGTCCTGTATCATCAGTCTGACATGACTATTTTAATCTCAAGGTAGGCTGTGACTGTATTTTGCAGATATGGAATAATGAGGTTTTTTTTAGTAGGATTTAACTTGAGGTCATCCATGTTTTATATCATCAACTGGCAATGCATTTCAGTATACATTTTTTATATGAAAAAAAAAGTAATTACTTTTTCTGGTTTGTGCTTCATGTCTTATGAGGGGACAATCCTGAGCTGGTCATTTGATTCAATTCTGATGTGATTAAATTATTCAGTAGTTATGAAATTGTCTGTTGTTTACTGACCGTTGCACCAGAAGTACAACCTGTGCCGGGTTCTGTTCTCCCCTCAAGCTGCGGATTAAATCCAGCTGTTTTACTTCGGTATGACGCATCCTTCCTACCTGATAGCTTGGCCTCCAGCCTCCGAATCTGATCGTTCCTCCTGAGGAGCTGGGCGGGCAGGTCGTCCCTGGAGCTGCTGCCATCGGATGCCTGAAGCGCACATGCACAAAAATACACACACAAATAATAAAAACATGAATGTAGAAGGTGCCACTATTTCTATTAAAACAGGCAGGGGAAACTGTAGCCCTCACACTACATTGTTATGGTTCCATTATACCAAAAAACACAACGTCACGCCTCAGCTGCCAGTATTGCTACTCAGTGACTTGGACAACACTGAATAATTTATCCAAGTGCAACTGAGACAACACTATAGCCTCAGGAGTGTAGCTTCCCCTGTGAGGGACTGCACTATCTCTGTTCGCTCCTATGAGAGGAGCTTAAGCACAAATATGGATTTCCTCTAAAAGCAAATGCGAGCAACATTGAAAACAGTAGCCAAAGATTGACAGAAAAAAAAAAATCACAAAATATGGTAAAGAGTCATAATAGGACTGAAAACGAGGCCTTCTTGTTATACTAATTTGTCTTAAAGACAGAGTAACCAGTATCAGTTTCCTGCATGCGCTCAACAATACAAAAGATACCGGTCCACTAAGTCATCAGTATTCAATAGCAACGTCAGTCACACCGAAAATACCTGTCTGACTGGTGCCAGGGTTTCTATCAGGACTCTGGTGTCAATTTCCAGGACTTTTCTCTCCCTTTCCTAGTCAGTGACAGGACAGCACTGTTCATGCTGCTGTCGGATTGCTTTTCATTACATCTTCTATAGAATGAATGAATAAAGTCTGCTGTCGTTCCAATTTCAGCATGGGTACCGAAAATTAAATTGTATAGCAAAATCTGATTTTATGCTTCGCTACTGCTGTTTCACCACTTTTTAATTCGTATCAGGGTTTAAATTATTTATCGTGACGCTATTTATTCTCCCGTGAACATCACTGGGAGGAGAGATGTTGCGCTGATCACATCTACACGTTTGGCAGGGATGTTGCACATTTGGATGGTCCCTGGGGTTCGATTATGTCAGAGAGACAGTAAAAGGCTCTTAGCCACAAAGGGGATTACTAATGCAGCTGGACTCCAGCCATGAGCATCAACTGGAGCTGCCAGAGAACTGCCAACATTTTGACAACTGGCCTAAATATGAGTGCAGACACACACACACAAACCGTCTACAAACATTTAACGTGCTGTATGTTCACATTAAGCACATTCGGGGGCTTGAGAGCACATATTGATTGTGGTGCAGTTCTTTAAAAACAAGGGAGAATCCAGAGAAAATGATTAATATTTTTTATTAAATATACTTACTTTATTCAAATACTTAAGTTGAGAATTAGACTTTTTATTTGAACGGTGTGGCCCAATCTGTTTTAGAGGCTGCTGCCTTAAGATCAACTGTAGTAGGGACTCCAGGTGGAGATTTGTAAAATCTAATAAATTATCTCAATTGATGTCGGTGGAGTCCCTGAGTGAGGTTAGCAGACCTTTGTAGCTCCTCATCACTGCTGGAGGCTAGCAGCTCCAGGCTACTACACTAGCTGCTACTAGCATAACACACCTGAATCTCCCTCTGAACTGTCAACAGTTGATACGCCCAATCAAGATGACGTGTGAGTAATGTAGGCACCATGAAGTATGGAGTAAAAAGCTGCTATCTCTAGTTCTACATCTACATCAATAAAGATTATTATTTTTTTAAATGTTAAGTATTTAATGAGCCGTTAAGAGTCTGACAATGTAATGAAAGTTCAAACCTAAATCAGATCACATCATGAAATGATTAACTATCTTCTCCTATCTTATTCCAAATGCCAGCAGTGTCTTCTTATCTGATTTGATAAGAACACTTAACAGCTTAACAACTTATCAATACCTATTATGATGGCATGTTATGAGGCACCAAGTCCAGTAACTGGTTTAAAACTAGGCTGTTTGATAGTGTAAAAACTTAAAAATGCTCCTGAAGGATTACAACAGTTATTTTGCCTTTATGACAATAATCTCTACCAGGAAATGAAACGCTTCTTCTCCAGTCAGGACAAAGAGTTCTAAAAAATGATAAATGTCTTAATTTAGGCATTTTTTCACAGTTGCATATGCAAGAAATAAACTGCTCTGGAAAAACTGCTGCTGAATTAATTCCTCAAAATTTTCACAGCACATATTGCACTGTAGCTTAAACCAAAAATGAGCAAACTGATTAATGGTATTAAAGCTGCATGATACATTTAAAAAAAGCCTATCAATAAAAATGTCTTCCTATTAATCAATATTGATAATTAGTAATGATTGTCTTTTAAATATTTGGGGGGGGGATTTTATGCTTAATGTCCTACTTTTAATACATAAATCTAGAGATCAGCCATATACCTAGAAAAATACATTGATAAAAATATTTCATATGAGTCAAAATCTGTGATTATTGATCAATGAAACCTCTAAAATTAACAATAGGTAGTACATGCCAAAGATGAAAAGCAGAAGGCTACTTACAAAGTCATCCCCGGAGTCTGCCCCCACTGAGGTGATGGATTCTTTGCTGATGGTGCGGGGAATGCGAACACCGCCCCGTGGTGCTGTGGCAGCCTCCTCTGCAATCTTCTTCTTTAACTTGGCAAACATTTCTGTCCCGTCAGTGTCCCTTTATATGTCAGAATAGCAGCTGGGTAAGGGACACCATGCAAAGCATGGAGCTCACGGCTCCTCCTCCTGAGAGATGAAACAGAGACCTGTCCTCATGCAGTGGCGCTCGTAAGAATGTCGTGGTAATTCCATTCTTCTACATCTGGGGGAAAAAAAACAGAGAAAGACAGTTATTTCAGTGCCAAATTTGACTACAGTGGCCACTTGTATACAATGGTCACATGACTTTCAAGAAAAACACCTCCTTCACTTCCTGTCTGTCTGTCTTTTGGATAAATCTAATACTGAAAGATGAATGCAGACTTTGTGTTGAATATGAAGTGGCAGTTTTCTACTATTAATAACTGAGAGATTACAAGTTCTGGCAAAGTTTGGTTTGGTATGGGTACTCTCCCTTTCCTACAAGCAGATCTTGACAATCAAATTAGCCACCACTTCAAAGTGTTTTACTGATTATGGACAGCTGGCTGAAAAAAAAAATGTGAAAAACGCGTTTGTTCTCTCTAACACACCAGTGTGACCGGATGTGTAAGTCAAAGCAGATGCTAACCTCCCCACTGCTTCTTTTGTAATGCACACTACAACAGGTTTTTTCTTTTAGGGTTTCGAGACACGCAGATGGAAAATTCTTTACAAATATATACAAACTAATCGCAAAGAAAGAAAAACAAATAAATTTGAAGAAGATTCAGTTGCAGCCAGAGTTTAACTACATTTGTTTCCATGACTGACCAGCGTGTCCTGACTTAACTTAAACTTCTGGTTAATATGTTGACAGGTCAATTCCGCAATAGCTTCACCTTAAAAGCTCTGTTATGTCTCATTACCAGTGTTGTCTATCCATGTTTTACTACGCTGTCACACTCTGTTTTGACAGCCAGCTAGCTCTTCTAGCCATAACAATGCAAGTTAACGTTACCGCCACCGGCTGATGCTAGCTGTCGTTAGCTTGCTCGCTCACTGAACTCGCCTTTCTCTTACCATATTAACGTCGAGAAAAATATCATTCCCACGCGATTTCGGGTTCCCTGTGACTGTATGTTCGCCTTTCTCCTGTGTGCACTCCGGGAATATATATCGTTGTGTCAGTCGATACGAAGCTGCTTGTTCCGTCTCGTCTGACAAGCTAACTGCTAGTTGGTGGTGAGCTACACGTAATCACCCCAACACAGATGACTGGCGACGTCACGGCTCTGCCTTCCGCTCATTGGCTGAGGACACCAGAGAGGCGAGGGAGCGTAGCCAATAACATGGCGGCACGCGCCATCTACGGGCAGGGAAGGGAATAGCAGGAGCAGGATATTTTATTTCCTGGGGTTAATTTCCCATTTTCAGCACCTTTTTCACTTCACATGACCTGAAGACTGGGAGGGTTTTTTGAAATAAGGTGCCATATTTTACACTTTTCCTGGTTATATAGGTATATATTTTGGGATTTAAGTAACACAAACCATCTCAATCTAGTTTTACATTTCCTCTCTCAAGCTTCTCTGTGGAGAAGGTTTCAGATCCCTTTTATTTCTTTCTATTCATGCTCTAAAACAACAATCTAACACATTAAGGCTCCAGCAGCACAGTGAATTTTGGGTTCACTTAAAAATGTATGAGAATGGTTGTGAGTGTAGTAAGCATGCATATAATGTGGTTTGCATAAAAATTAAAATAGCATGTATGTTTGTTCTATAATGTTCTCATATGCACAATCCTGTGGCAAGTTCAGACTGCAATTAGATTTAATTAAAATTGTTGCAGAGTTGTTTTGGTACTTCCAGCTTTTTTCATTAAGAATAGGGACGGGAGGGGTGCGTGAAGCAGAACAACAGTCCACGTTTCTTGGATTGTTTTTATATAAGACTTAAGTGGGAGGAAGTACCTGGGATATACAAAATGGTCAGAGAATAAGCAAGGCCATACATACAGGAGAAAAGAGAAGAAAGAAAAAGACAAAGGAGATGAGAATGGAAAGAATTATAGTTGTTGTTATTCACTCCAAAGTATTTTTTCCTTTGTTCCAATCATAATTAAACACAACATGGTGAAAGTAAACATAGAAAAGTTTGTTTTTTTTGTATTACAAGCTCAATCAATATATTTTAATATGCACATATGTCACATAAAATCTAAAATACTCCAATTATTTAAAAAAAAAAGTCAGGATATAAATCCTTTGAACTATCATGTGAAATTCTGGCCCATTCCAAGTTCAACAAGTACCTTCAGCTACGGATCAGGTAGACAGGCAGGTTTACACTCATTTACGTTTAAAAGAATGGTCTTTTAGCAGATGAGCTAATCAACGTGATTTTTCTGTGTGTTTTATCACCCATCATGGATAACATGGGTAATATATGCTCTGCTCCAAACTGTATTCCAATGAGGAGCAGTCAAGGATATAATGAGGTCATGCTCCTGAGCCAGCTGGACAGATGAATATGCATTAGGGGCATCCCTCAATATTAAACTATGTACATTTGAGATCTTAGAAAGCTGATCCCAATCCCAGCATGAGGTGGGAACACTTCCCTCTTTTAAATTCTTAATTACAACGTATAATATTTCTGCATAGTTATAAAAAATGAATAATCCAAAAAGCCAAAGCTGATTTTTATGTTGTTGAAATGGGAAGATTGTATCACGAAAAATCTGCTAACTGAAAAGATGGGGTTGCACCAGAGTGGGCAGGAACGGAAGAGAAACCCCCCGATGATAAATCTCCTGTGCAGCTGCTGCACAATAGAGCAAGAAAACCTAATATTATTGTTACAGCCCCACAATTATCCCAAGGATAAGTTCTTATTTCCATATATGGGCCTTTTTTTTATCCATTTCCAGTTTCCTTCCAGAGAAGCAGGCTTGTGTGACCAAGTCAATGAATAATTTGCATTGTATGAAAGTTAATATTCAAATACATCTGGGACTGGACCCCTGCGGATGTGGGTATAAGTGAATCTGGCTTTTTTTTGTTATTCCAAACCAATCAAAAAATGTTTTATGAATGAACCAGCTTTGAGAAATTTAGGAGGAATAGACGCATTGCTATGAATAATTCTTGGACGAACATTCATTTTCAATAGTTTCTGTCGTACGCCATAGAGACAATTGTAAGCCTCTGTCCATCTGTTGATGTCATTTTTGATGGACTGCAGGATGCCCAGTCTGTTAAGGATGAAGATTAAAATAATAGAAGGAATTATGTTAATTTCCAAAAGTTTGTGTTGAAAATGAAAGATGTTCCCATTAAATGTGTGAGATTAAAGGTGAGCGTTGGGTGGAATTGTCTCACTCTTGTTCAAATTAATCTTTAATTAATCTAATATCATCAGCATACATACTCATTTTGAAATTGTGTGTTGTTGTGGAAGTTCAAGGCCTGTATGTCACCACTAAAGCGGATTGAACATGTTAATACTTTGAGGATGATAATGAAGAGGTCATAGTGAAGGTAAAGGTTTTAAAGTAATCCAATCTCTACATTAGAGAGCTTTTCGCAGCTATTCAACATTAGAATTCATTAGAAACACCAACAACAACCATTGCTTAAGCATATCTGATCAAAGATAATGATGCTGCCGTGACCGGAGACTCGCTGGAACTAACCATCAATGAATGAATGTGTGTGAACGAACACTTGAAGTGTAAAACACTTAAGGGGTCGAAAAGACTAAACTGCTGGGGGGTTAACCATCAGAACCGGATCTTTACCTGGTTTTGTAGACTTGTAGAATTTATTTCGGTGGGATTTGAAACCATCTTCATCTATCTTGTGTGGTCATGTGACTCTGTTATATTCCAGCAGTGAACAGGCTGCCCCTCATAAGCTTGATTTAACCTCTGCTGGGGGTTCAAAGGCAGTGGCCTGCTGGCTTATATAACCAAGAGGAAACATGAGCTGCTCTGCGATGGCCAGAGGACCCGAGCTGCTTGTTTACCCGTCGTCCTCCGCTTTGTAGCAGCTACACCTGGGAGCTGCTGGCTTGATAAGCGCTGCCTGACGCACGCCCTTAGAAAACACGTAGAAAAGTGCATCAAATGGAAGCCCTGCGATGCCATTCCGCTGGGTAACGATACAATCGCACATGGATGATTGAATGTGTGTGACCCACATTGGAACTGGTGCAAACGCTCTGCTTCACCTCTCTGTGTGTCGTTATGGAGGGATATTCACTTCCTGCAACAGGCCCCATCAGCACATTTAGGCAGCATCTATCCTCCCTATCCGTGGAGCCATTAATGCTGCATTGTGGCATCTTCTCACTTGTCTCTGTTGCCAGGGCAACCCCTACTCGGAGGCGGCTTCTCTACCCATGTTTAGTCTAAAACGTCCCACACGCTCGTAATATGAGCGTCTCTCTGCGGGCACAATGGAGAGTGTGTTTCTGATCGTTTCCCATTCTAACGCAGCTCTTTCTACAGGGCTGCCGTCTAAACAGAAAATGTGATGCTGCCCATCCCCCCCTCCCCAGTTTCAGGGACTGAAACGGCCCAGCTGTGCTCATGCTGTCCCAGCTCAGCTCAGCCTGGTTCGTGTCCCTTCGCTTCGCTCCTTCCTCCCACGTTACACGGCTTTAGCTGCGGCCGCTGGCAGGGGCAAACATGACAGCCTGAGTGCTTCTCCACATGGCTGTTGTCATGACAGCCAGTCACCGCTTGGGGGTGAGGGGGCATCAGGATGTACCAACGCTGCAGACGATTGGCCCAGAAAAAGGAAGGGCAAGGTGAGAGAACATGATAGAGTTACTGAAAAGAGTAAACACTCTTATCTCCGTGAGGACTGGAATCATAAGCAGAGCATCAGTTGGGCCACAATTACTGCAGAGGAGGCCAGTGAACATGAATCAATGAATTTGTTTTCTTTTATTGTGTTATCAGTTATTTTCAGTCAATCTTTAGAAAACGGAGACAGTCTCAGCTTCAGGTGAGAGGTCACAGCTTCTCTTATCCAGGTGAAAAGTGGGGTGATGATGTCTTTTTTCAACCTCTTCATAAGGATCTTAATTCACATCCATTACTCAATGGATTCACACCCATTACTCAAGTAGAAGTATAGATACTAGGGTTCAAAAATACTTCTGTACAAGTTAAAGTATCAACTCAGGCCATTTACTCAAATGAAAGTGTAAAAGTAATGGTTTCAAAATTACCTAAAGTAAAAGTAATGAAAAAATCATCACCTCTCAGTCTAAATATATGAGCTCTGATTACCTTTTGACAGAGATATTGCACTTTGTGTGTTGCATTGACCCTTTATAAGTATTTGAACAGGTAATTGTTAATGAGCTAAAATCTTGAACAATTGATTTTTACGCAAAAAAAACTTTTAACTCCCAATATATTAGCTGCTGGCAAGAGAAAGCACTATGGGCTGGTTATAACATTAAACAATGCACTTCCTGGCAAAAAAAATCACTTTTTATATATATATATATATATGAAATCGGGGTAACAAGGGTATTTTTTGTAAAAAGTCAGCTAATATATAAAATAATTATTAGGTGCAAATACTATTATACTAGTATAAGCTATTATAAGCTTACATAAGTAGAAATGCTGCAGTATTTCTACTTAAGTAAGCTTATAATAGTATTTGTACTTAGTTAACTGACACTTCTAAAGGGACTTTTGCTCTCAACAACACACATTTCATTGTCATTAGGACATATTAAACCACTGCTGCTTTGTTTTAAAGACAGCTAAGGTGGTTTGGGCATCATGAAGGGATTATAGATCCCATCTGGACAGGTGTCACGATGATATCTCACATAAGGAGCTAGAGGACATAGATGGAAAATCTAATTTTCTCATTTTACTTAGACATGTACATCTATAAGCTGGCTGCAGTTGGACACATTTTAAACAGACTTCAACTCAGTAATAATGTCCTGACAATGATTTTACATCTACTGCTCCTTTTTTTGGTTACCACATCTCAGCTGCTACTACTGCTTCATGTCCATTAGTTGACCTTTTGCAAATATTTTATTGGAAACTACATAAAAACCCATCACACTATCCTAGTATAACTCAATCAGAGAAAGCTTTAAAATAGTGAGAATAATATTCAGTCATGGTTTAGATACACAGCAGTTTGATTAGAAGTTTCCCCAGAGAGTGACTCGGTGTATTGTTTTACCGTTTGATATGATAGGATGTGTTGAGGCATCAGGTTACCAGGGACCGGAGGTTACAGGAGAAAAGTGACACTAGAAACCACGTGTGTGTTACTGATTGTAAACATTGGAAATCATGATAAAGCAATGACATTTATTCTACTCATCTAGTGATGTATAAATAACTGAAAAGCCGTGGAATGCAAATCTTTACGACATAAACGGGCTGAAGATGTCATCTATTATTTAACCTGATGCGTTACAGCATTTGCTGATAAGAGACACGTTTCTTGCCCTTCACACATGTACTGAAGTGTACCGTTGCACATTTTTGCATCATTTTATATTTTATTTTAAAAAAGTATGGTGATACACAGAAAAATAATAATTACAAGAGCAAAGAGGAACAATCTAGAAATTTTTTGGGTACCACAGGCTTAACAGCTACTGCACCTGCTAACAAAGAGATATGCTAAAATTTTACATCTCAACTCTCAGGTTTACATGTTTGTTTATATCACATAATAACACTGAGCATATAAATCCATTGAAACTGTCAGACTAGGTGCAATTTGTTTTTTGTGCAGTGCTCCGTCGTCATCTTACATCTGACTTTAATACATTGCCATTACAGGATATAATTAAACATCGTATATAACACTATACTTGCCATTTGCTTAGTAGAGTGAATTATTATTATTTTTTTTTAAATCTTTATATTGTAAAGTAAAATGGAGCTCTATAAATATGAACATTTTACAAGAGCTTTATGAGCTCTCAATGTGATTCAAGCCAAGTAGCCCTCACTGCAAACTAGAAGCGAGGCTACACATTTAGCACAACTGTCCGCACTAAACCTTTATTAACAGCGTCAGCAATGAAAAAAAACATCATTAATCTCTGAGATTCTATTGGCTACAGGCAGTAGACTCGTAGCCTAATGTGTTTGCTAATGTGGCCATTATCTCGCCAGTCATCAGTTATTTAGACATTAATAGATAATAGAGTCAAACATCCTTTCGAAGCTGTGATACCAGTGTGGCAAATGTGTTGAGGCTACATAGAATTTTTTACTTTCAGTGCAGTAATGTGGGATTTTATTTTAGAGGCATCTGTAAATTACAGCTTCTTTCTCTGCGATTCTAGATACCTTAAATCGGAACCATTTAATATAGAATATGCAGGTGTTTTATTTAAGCTGCTGAACCAGCCTGTTGGGACTATGCAAATTCAGCAGCTACTGTCTAGCTCTAGCTTTAGGTCTGAATAAATGTTAATCTGGATGACTGATGAACGACATAAACGATAGCCGGCAAAAGCGTCAGGTTACGATTCTACTGCTTACAGCCATCACCATTACTATCCCCACATTTACCGCACATCAACGTGCTAAATGTGCCCCCTTTGATCGACGTGTAGCCCCGCCCCGACTTCAAGCTTTGCAGTGAGAGGCTCCTTATTAAGCTGCAGAATAATGCCATTAAATGCACAGAATGGGAATCAAAAGTTGACAGTTGGCACCGAGAAATGCGCTGTAAATACTCATTTTCCTATACAAAAAAAAAAAAAAAAAAAATCATACGGGGTTCACAAGTGCTGCTGCCTCTGTCCGCCGCGGCGTCCGCTTCCGTCGCGTTCACAGGAAATACGGCGTCGTCGTTCGCGGCGGAATGACCCTTTCGGAATCGGGCACCGCCCGGAAGAGCTTTGGCTCTCTCGTGTTAGCGTCTTTGAAGACCATGATGGAGGCGATGTTGCCGCAGCGGTAGCAGTAGTTGGGGGCCGACCACACCGTGACCAGCTTCTCGTCGAACATGAACTTGTAGCCCTCGTGGACGAGCTGGTGCGCCCGGCAGATCAGCTTTAGGTTGTTGATGTGGACAAACTGCGGCAGAAAGAGGGAAAATGGGAAGAAAGATGTTTCAAAAAGCAAAGACTTAATATCACAAACAACCCTTTACACTATTGTCTGCTTTAGCCAGCAGCGTTATTAGGTTTAACAAGTACAATTAAAGGTTTATGCCCCTGCACCGCAGGCATCTAAATGGCTTTCACTGTTGTATCCACCAGAGGTCCATAATGATGCAGCAACGTCTCTCCACTGACTATCACACATTCTCACAGAACATTTTCACAGTTTCACAGCACAGTAGCCTCAGCTGCAGCTAATTAAACTCACTAATGAACTCAAAGGGACATATTATGAAAAGATCACTTTTGCATTGAGTGTAAATATTTAGGTCACAAACTGTGAAATAAGACCACATGTCATTCTGTGGTTGTCTGGCCTCCTCTGTTAGAGATGCTGAAACCTGGCTGAACACAAGGCATTTAGACATGGCTTAGTTAACAGTAACTTCCTTTGGATCAATGCAGGTGCACCCCTTCTTCCTGGGGGCTTGTACTTGGACTTCAATTTGTCTGACCTCACAGGATTTTTTTTTTTTTAGAGTGAGTGTGTGAGAAGGTAGACTGCATTGCTGCTACAGGTCTAACTAGATAACTTTTGGACCATAAAAGCATGCACATTTTTATAAATAAACCTTGAAAATTAAAATATTAAACTGGGAATATGGTAAAAAGGCCTCCTTTAACAAATTAGCAAACTATGATTATGGTTTATTGGTTTATATATGCAGTTTGCGCATGTTTCATGCATTTTGTGACTACGTAAAATGCATGATTCTCTTCATCACTTATTTGTTGAATCAATTAGTTGTTTGGTTCATAAAATGGTGTAAAATGTCAATCACTGTTTTTCCAAAACAAAGTTACAACCTAAAAATGTCATTCTTTTTGTCCAGACTAACAGTCAACAACCCAAACCCATCAGATTACTATTATAGAAGACTAAAGGAACTTATCAGACGCTGCTAATGGGTTTCACTATTCACACAGAATAATATCCAGGAACATATTTCAAATTGCGCTTTTTCACGCATCTTGGCAATGCCGGAATAAAACTCAACAGAAGAAGAACGAGGCTAAATGTGCCTTTATGCAGGAGAAAACTGTTCCAGGCGGCTGATGCCTATCAATTCCACCCTCTGAGTGGACTTAGAAGAGCTCCCTCATTCCTGAATCTGTCCAGTTTCTAGCCGTTCTTGGAAAAACAGAGCTTGTTTGCAAAGAAAATAACTTGTATTGCTTTTTATTTATGTAGTCACCCTGAAAAGCATTACCAAAACAAAACTAGCAGTACTGATCTGCCTCAATATCGGTCCCTGCTTCCATTCACACATCACCCCATCAAATCAACCACACAAGGAATAAATTAGATATACAAATTAATTTCCCTACCTCGTTTGTGACCTTCGCACCAAACAGCCAGCCAGCTCCTCTGGGGCTGATGGCCCACGTGTCCACATCCTCGGGGTCTGACCACACCAGATCGCAAAACGCTCCTTTATGGGGGATCTCCTGGTTCCGCTCGATGGTTCGGATTTGATCCAGGGTTTTGATGTCAGGAGAGAGGCCTCCGTGGACGCACAGGATCTGCTCGTCCATCAGCTGACGAACGGAATATATGCCATGAAATAGCAGAGTTAGATCTTTCACAAATATACAACTGTTGTGAGAGAAAAGAGAAACTAAACAGCTTTTTTTAAATGGTCTAATATTAGATAAATTATATTACTGCATAGTTTATATTTTATTCAATATATTCTATTATTTTATGTTGTTGTACATTACTTTATTACCGCTGGTTATATTATAGTGTATGCTGTATCCTATTACTTTATGCCTACATATAAAGTTAATATTACATCACATTGTTTGCATGTATCTGCATGTGTTTTTGTAGGTGTATGCATATTTGTAAACATTGAACCTACAGTAAATTAAGTTCATCTTCTATTTTGCCAACTAAATATGTCAGTATTTTGGGATTCATATGATATTTAACATAACATTTTGTGGGAATGTGGCCAAGCGACAATTGAAACTCCTGATTTAATTTAGCTAAAGCATCTTAAATCACTTTAGTACTTACCGCTGCGACCGTTAACATATCGAACACTTTGGTGCAATAACGCCAGGCATTTGCATTCCCATACTTCGTCTGGCACTCATCTGTAGAACAGAAGAAAGAAACAAAACATGGAGTAGTGAAGGAGGAGGTTTGATTACTAGCGATGTCGTTTACAGTAATGGCGTCGCTTCATCTCACCATAGAAGCCATAAACCTGGGTAATCTGTCTACTTTCGTGGTTTCCGCGTAGAAGAGTGATGCGGTCAGGCCATTTGGCTTTCAGCACCAGCAGGTAGGTGAACGTCTCCAAACTATAATATCCCCGGTCAACAAAGTCGCCCTGCAGATGACAAAGGTTTATTAATAACACTGCACCAGTGATACAATAAGACACATGCTTCTCAAGATAAAAACTGCCTAAAACATACAAACCATGAATATGTAATTTGTGTCCGGGACCTGGCCGCCGGTTCGGAAGAGTTCACACAGATCATAAAACTAGAATGGAACAGAACATAACTAAGAGATAAACATTTTGTGTAGGCATTACATGTTATTAGAAGAAAACACCATTATAAAAAATATATACATGCAGATATAAATCTCACACACAATGTTAAATACTGCTTGCCGATATTAGTGTTTCTTGTAGTGCACTTGCTCTTCCTGTTTTTTTTTTCTTACCTGCCCATGAATGTCCCCACATACTGTCACGGGAGTGGAAACAGGCTGAACGTTGGACTCCTCCAGCAGGAGATCACACACGTAGTCACATAACCTCTGTATGGGGTGAAAACACAACGACAGCACAGGTGTAAGTTCCGAAGCACATATCCCACATTATTGCTGAAGATGTCTGAGTGTAAAAAGGCAGATGAGTGAAATATAAAGCCAGATCCCTCTTGTTGACCAGGAAATAAAATGTCAGCACATTCTGAGCATGCATTGCACTGAACAGAACAGAACAGAGCAAAAATATTGTTGGAACAGAATGATGGTTGGATCAGTCATCCATGAGGGCACCAGTATGGGATGTTGTCTGATACACAGTTACCCGGTGTGTCAGACCAAACAGTATAACACTCACAAACAGCTATTACAATAAAAAAATGATCAACGTAACTAATTAATTATGCTATTATAATAATGTATAATTCAGTTTCTTAACTGTTCCTAGGATAAAATAACACAACAACCTCTATGCATCATCTGGACTATTGAGTTACCAGTAACTGATAATAGAGATCTCCTTTTAAACTGAGTATCGTGGAATAAATGTTATGTGTTCATACAGTGACATTATCCACAATCTGGGCGACCTGTAACGTTACATGGTGACAGTTGAGATGTCCCTATTTCTGCGGAAAACCCGGTATGTCTTTCCATAAATGGAACACGTCTCGTATAGACATAAACGCAGTTCGGACTCATAATAAACAATCAGCTGTCAAAACAACATAAGTCAGCATCATCATGTCACTGGTTGTAAACCTGCTCATTTTAACGTTGTCAAATAATGACAGGACATAGGCCATTACCGTTATTGTCACGGGGGCATATGTAGGACAAACGGACTCACATTTATCTACGGTAAATAATGTTTGATAACGGTTTTGATGAAGTCGGCATGCTAACGTCATTAGCTAACTGAAGCTAACGTTAGCTAATGACGCTGTTACAACGCAGAACGGCAGTGAACTAATGTCACCAGCCCGTTATTTATAACGAACATTTCTAGGAAGACACGTTTACCTTGAGGTCATTTTCTGGAAGATATTTACACTGTTTTGCAATCTCCGCATATTTATCCAAATCTAGAGGCGCCATTGTGCCCAACTATTTGTAATGCGCCACTTCCGGTGTTTCGGTTTAACCCGCGGTCGTGTTAACGTGTTAACTGGCGACTTTCGGTTGGCATAGGCGGTTGCTCCTAGTGACCAGAACACGTAGCCCCCCTTAAAGAGCCTTTCATTTTACTTCTGTCCATGTTAAATACGTGTGTTTTATATCTACGTTAACCATTAAGGTAAGTTAAATTGTGTTAAGCAAGTATTCAGATCTTATGGTGTTTCTCATAACGTATTCTCAATAATAAAGTGACCGATATCCAATCAAGTAAATAATGTCAAATTCCTCATTTGATGAAGGCTCCTCTATTAATATATATTTTCCCGATATTTAAAAGTAACTATAAGAATAGTTCTTGTTATCGACGCCATTTCAATAATGTAAGACAATAAATGCCAGATGAATCCACAATATTAACTTTATTTAAACTTCAATACATATAAATTTAAGGCTTCTGCGAGGACACCTACGCAGAAGGTGTCCTCAGTTAACACGGTCACTCATTAAATCGTTACACCTGCAACACCTCACCTCCTTTAGACTTTTTTTTCCCTCTGCTTCCACCAGTCTAATTTATTAACATTTGCGCTTTAGCACCACAGAGGATTTATCTTTTTTGACGTATGAAAAACAGGTGACTGAAAAACTAAATAAAACAAGTGATTCAAACAAAACGAGGTTACGACGCTCGCCGCTGCTCTTCCTTCCGCAATAATAAACATTTGAATGCTTTCCTATCGTGAGCGTTTTATTTAGAAAAAAAAAGTTCCCCGGAAATGCCGCTGCGACATTGCGTCTGACTTGACGCCGGTGGAGTCAACAAGTCAGGAGCGCCTCATAGCAGTTTTTCTGCCTCTCAGTGGTCAAAATGAAGACGATGAAGTAAATTTTGCATGTGCTATCGTCCTAATCCAACAGAATAAATTAGTTTTAAAAAAAACAAAAACACAAAATAAAAGGCCGACTATTTTTTTTTGCCGTTGAATCAAGATTAATAATGATTCCTGATGATGTTGTCATCATACATCAATATGAATCCTTTAACCATTAAATCCAACGCGTCATAGTGAACGTCTACGCACATAACTAGATAGAATGTGTATAACGATTCATTAAAAACATGGTAAACATGATTCCTGATCTCATGCCCTCCACCCATGATCTTATAATCCATCCATACCTAACGGGTATTTAATGACACGTGCAGCAGGACACCTGGACACAATCTAACGCCGTTTTAAAAGGCGCTATTATGTTGCCATAACATCATATATGCTTCCGTCGCTCAATTCATGAATGAAACGGCTCATGTTTTGATCATTTTCAGAGGAGCCGAGGCGTTTGATAATTTACGCCGCTTTGTGTCTCAGAAGGGGGTGTTACAGCCGCCGTCCAACCGGCGAGGGAACGGGCGCGCGCAGCTTTTCCTCCGCCGCTCCCATTGGCCCGCGCGCGTGTCGCTCTCGCGCGAGCCCGTGGTTGGTTGCGCAGCAGGTGAAGTGTTGCCTGTGGTTCATCATAGGGCAACAAATCAATGGTGGAGTACGCGTCCATTCAGGGAAAGGTCTGACAGAGACCGTTTACCGGGGGCTTACATGGAGAGCTGAAAGTGAATTATGAGGCTAACGTCTTCAATGATGCGCATATCGTCGGCTCTGCTGCTCGTTTTGCATGTGTACGCCGGGTTTTCTCAAGCCGCACCTCGCGTCAGCCCCTACGATGCGTCGCCTCTCTCCAGGAAGCCTGGCTCAGCCTCCGACACCTGGGAGACCTTCCACACCGAGATGCCTCGTAGTTTACCCGGTAGCGGCTTCGCTCCGGGGCCTCTAGCCGGACGAACGCGGCCGCCGGCCGTCGTTTCTACCGGCCTAACCACCGCTAGCCCTGTCTCTAAAACTGCAACCACCTTCCAGCCTCCGACAACGGACCCGACGACGACCACCGCCGCCGCTTCTCCTCTCACGGGAATCGTCTCGGCCGCTAAAGAACGAATTACTGCGGCCGTTTCCAGGTTATCCGGTGCCCGCAAAAGGTCCACGGATGCGCAAACATCACTTTTTGCCCCGGAGAAAGCGCTGCAGACCATGGTGTCCATGGTCTCCCAGCGCTCAGCCAACGACGCCTGGGCTGCGGATAATATCGGCGCGTCTGTTACCTCACTAGAGAACAGTCAAGGTGAGTAGCTGGGGAAAAAAAATACAAGAATGAGAGAAACTGTAGCGTTATAGGCTGCGGAATGAGCCAGATGTCGGTGTTTCATCCTTTTCTAATGAATAACGCGTTATATAATAGGGCAGGAAAAAATATCGGGCGTTAGGGGGACAAATTCTCCAGCGATTTTTTTTTATTATAATCCGTGTTTATAAAAGGATTCAGTGGAAAAAAGCAGACATCCGTGTCTGATTCGATTTTTTTAAGGCTGCTAGAAGGAGCAGGATGGTCGCACCGTGGTTTTGACGCAGAGAGCGACCGAATAAACCAGATTGCAACAATGGGCAGACCCTCAGACTACATGCTGTACCCCTGCTTATAATAAAAAAAAAAACAACGCATCTTCTTTTCATTAAAAAAACAATATTTTGTAAGGTGTTTTTGGTGTATTTGTTTCTGCGTGGCCTATTGTACTCCAGAGGTCTTTTATTCTAGGGAGAGTGTTCCACATATTACAGTGGGGTTGGGGAGGAGGGGAGTCTGAGAGTGAGGGGGTGTTGAGGTTGATCCCGTCGTTGTTCAGTGCCTCCCATCCTCAGCATCCACACAGGCCCACCACCCTTTTGTGTTTGATTTGGACATTTTTTTTAAATAAAGGCAAGAGATATTCACAAGAACCTGCTTTACCCTGCTCCACTGTTGTTGTTTTTGTTGGATATGTGGCATATGTGGAACAGGGCCATTCATCCAACCAAAATGGCCCAGGCAGCCCAGAGCCATGAATGAGCAATGACAGCGGAGCCCCTCCTCTCACAACCTAACACATCCCAGCCAGCATCCATGTGGATGTGTTGTTCTCCTCCAGCCTTCAGCACAGCAGCACAGGACCCGGTGTCTTCCTGCAAAATAAAAAAAAAAATGGATCTTTAGCGTGGTCGTGAACGTCTGGTGCAGCCGAAAGGTTTTGCAGAAACGAGAGGATGCCCCCCCCCCCTTGTTATTAGGAGATTATTAATTCTTTTCATGCTCCCTTCAAGTTGAACCCCCCTTCTATAAGAATATGCGATTTTAAAAACGGCTTCACAGTTGATTTTCGCTCAAACGATTATTTCTCTTCCTAGAAAACCCCATGTTCTACTTGTTAGTTCATTTGCGCCCTGGAGACAAAACATCAACCCCAGACTGCTGTGTTTCATTTTTTTTCTCACTCATTTTGACCCTACACATCAGGGGGCCTGGTTCAGTGATGCTGTTTTTTTTAACTCTTTGTTCTACCTTCCTGTCTGCATTAATCTCATTGATAGGAGCAGGAGGATTAGAAAAGCTGATCAAAATGGCTGTTTTTTTTTTTTGTTTGTTGTTTTTTAGTAGCATGCCGCAGTCGAAGAGGCCTGCTTCTAATATTATTGTTATTGTCTCTTGATTTATGGTTCTGCAGTCGGATGGGGGGGGGGGGGGGGGGGTCTTCTGCACGGTGGACGTAGTAAAACATGCTCGTATGAGCGGCTGCAGATGTTCACATGTTCCGTGGAATATGTTTTTGGAAAGGAGCCTGTGAATAGAATTGAGCATGGGCCGTTTTCCTTGTTGATTCTAGATTGGCGTATTAATACGTGAAATGTCGGATAGCAGACAAAAACATGTCAGATACAGTCTTTCATATGGTTTTAGTTTCATTCGACCTGGACCGAACCTTCACGTTGAACCGAGATCGATCCAGATCAAAATTGAACGACCAAAATAATCAAAATCCATTTTATTGACGCATCAGCGCCGTTCTAGATGTAGATGATGAGTTTCGGGGTCCGATATCCTTCTGAACACATGGTGTTTTTCGTCATTGTTCTTCTTTGAATTGTGTTTAAATCTCAGGTCAATGAACCTGGATTATATCTATAAATCTACCTGCATGATCCACATATGGAACAGTAGGTTTTCCTTTTTCTCATGAAATCAACAACTGTTATTTATTGCCGTTTGTCTTGAACCCTGGAGTGAAAGTGAAACCTGCAGCGCCTGATGTGGAATCATACATGAAAGCTTGAGCCTGCGTTATTGAAACCGACGCTCCTCATTGTTCCTAGTGTAAAGGCCACTCGCATGATAAAAATCACGTCAACAAAGGCGTCACCTGGGTTAATGCCTCGCCCAGCTACACCAGTACACATTCTATGACAGGGCAGGGGCCAGATATACAGTAGAAGACATGTTTTCACATAGTCAAGGCTTTCCCCCCTGCTTTTCTGAGAAACCTCTTTCAGTACTTTTTTGAAAGATGATAATGTGGTTTGATGGTCAAACCTCAGATGGAAAGTTCAGTGAATTGTTTCCGTGCTGGGACGCCCTGGGCTTTTCACTTTTCTCTGTGGTGCCACAGACAGACAGGCAGGCAGGCAGGCGATGAATTAGGCAGGAGGGGAGTTTTGGAGACGTGACTTGTTCTGAGCAGCCCCGCCGCCGCCCCTGATTGAATACCAGCCGCGCTGTCACGCCGCCGCGCAGCAGTCGGATAGACGGGAGCGAGGTGAACACGGCCACCGCTTCTCTCCTCTTACACACAGGTCCAGTCCAATCCACATCAAACCTGCTGTGTGGTGCTGTGGAATCACCCCACAGGGCCTTAATCCCACACCTATAGTGCAGGCGTGAGTTTTTTTTTGTTTTTTTTTAAGAATGAAATGCTGTGTGTGTGTGTGTAGGGGGGGAGATATGCATTCACTGGATCTCACACATGCTCAGGCGTGATGAGGGCAGACAGTTCTTCAGTGTAGCAAAGGGCCCCAGCAGTAGGACTATGCAGGCTTGCATAACTACAGGCCCTTTCTTACTTACATAAAGGTCCAGGCAGCGGTCCAATCCACCGGTTTAATGCTTTTAACGAACTGATCTGAATTGATCTGGACAGTGAAAGAGGAGCATAATCCAAACGTGAAGCCGGAGCAGGAACGCGTTCAGAACTCAGCCGTCCCCTCTTTATCTTTATCTAACCCGCTAGGTGAGACAAAAAAAAAAAAAAGAACAAGGAAAAAGAACAGAACAACTGCCCCGTTGTCTTGTCTGTCTCCTTTTCCTTTGTCTCACTGATAACGCGAAGGCTGACGTATTAGTCAGGCCATCCGTCACCACTCGCCACACCTAACCTGAGATCAGATGAATAATAGATCACCACTGAGCGTGCTGCAGGGTCACCCACGTGCGTCTGTCGTTATTTCCTCTGGTTCCAGCTGCACAGGAATCCGACACAGCGGCCCTCTGTTTACCGGCTTCATGGTATCATTTACCACCTTTTATTCAGGGTCAGCGGAAATCATTATTAGGTGAGTTTATCATGGAGAGACAGTATCCTGATATACACCGCTGACAGCATAGGCTTTAAGAAAATATATACAAATGTTTTCTGAATACTACAAAATTTGTTTGTGCCCTAGAGCTTATAGAAATGGGCTCAAGGTTGTCTTTTTTTTTTAAATTTATCTATTTTTTTTTTTTTGTATTCCTGGATCGGCGAGAAAAGTCTGGACAAGGAAAGTGAATTAGCACATTTCTCCCAGGGGCCGCGTATACAACAACACCATGAACGGGTGAGGCCGGGTTAGGGTCAGGGATGAGGCTGGTTGTATCAGACAGCTGCCAGTGTCAAAGGACACATCTGGCAATATTCTTTATCGTTCTTTTTGTTAATGAACTCGACGCGCAGGCAAAGAATCTAAAAAGAAGCGTGTGTGTATCAAATGCTCACATATCTTCTGTCTGTGCCATAATGCTCCATTTTTGTCCAAAAACGATTAAAAACACATCAATGAGTCCCACTGTTGCACATGTTCCTTCAGTACTATGAACACACACATACTGCTGTTTATTTTTGACTCAACAGCACACACACACACGCTGCTAGAAACACTCACTATACCACCAAATGTGTATGGTCTTCAACAAATGCCCTCTTTCCTGCTTCTTTTATTCTTATTTTTTCATTTAATGTTACAAAATATTGTTTGGGCTCAGTTCCACAGACTGAGTGAGGAAGTCTGAAAATGTTTATAGGTCAGTGCTGTATTTTGTGGATTTGTTAACATTGAGAAAATCGAAAATATTGCCACACTTATGCTTTTAGTGTCTCATTTTTTTATTGTATCAATACCAAACAGCTGCTAATTTACAGTGCAGGATAATCATATAGGATCCGAAAACCGGGTGGTAAACTTTAAAATGAGCCCTCATAATAGAGTTTGAGTTTGGGTTTTCCAAGCAAGATACAATGTAAGCAAAAATATCTTAAAATTGACGTGACCTTCGAGCTGAAAAGTCTTTCGTTAGACGTCCAGAATCCTCAACAGTAAAATTGTTGCTGTGAACTCTAAAACTATGCCTGGGGAAACCTCAAGCATGTGTAGACTATAGTTAGAGATTCCATCAGTCAGCAAATAACAAGTTTTCCTTAAATTCCTTCATATAATGAAATAAGCAAAAGAAAAAAAAAAGTGCCTATGTTTGGTTGGGACACGTGCAGTCGGTCGCAGCACATCTAATTCGGTTTTACCCTCTTTTCACACCCGTCCGTTCTCTCAGAGGCCGTGTGTAACTGCAGCAGCGGCGGCGAGGGGATTCTGGACCCGGACGAGTGCAATCAGGCCACCGGTCAGTGCTCGTGTCTGTTGGGCTACACCGGGCTGCTGTGCGAGGACTGCGAGGAGGGATACTTCACCAACGGCACCAGCGGCTGCCTGCCCTGCGCCTGTGACTCCTCCGGTGCGGTGAATCACCTCTGTGACAGGTAAGGAGGAAGCAGTCACGCCAGAAAATGCTCATCTCAGGGTTAATAATGTAATTAAGATCATGTGCAAATCATAGAGTATGCAAAGGCGTGTATTTTCATGTTGACATTCGACAGAGGTATTCTCTGAAACGGGGTTTCTCGTTCCGGTGAGAATGATTGTACGGTTCCTCTCAGCTCTGTGGGGGAGTTCAGCGTCAAGTCTCATCAATCACGTTCACCCTGTTTCCAGTAGGAGCAACAGGAAGCTGTTTACGTTGGAAAAACATCACTACACACTGTTGCTGCAGCATAAAACCGCAGACGGACAAAATAAGCAACGAGCTGGTCACAGATTCAAAGCCAGATAAAGAGGAGCGGAGACCAAAAATGGAGCTTAATGGAGAGAGAATGCTGAACAGAAACATAAAGCGAAACACATGTTGATGTTGCTCTGCGTCTGCTGGAAGTGGAAAAAGGGAACCGTTAGCTACTGTGTAACTTTTAACTTTGTGAGGTGATCGTATGTCATGTATTCAAAGCTTGTTTCTTTGCAATCAAAAATATTGATGCACTTTTGTTGGTCTGCATCAAAACAAAGTACAATCCATTGTTCTGTAAAAGTCGAAAGTTTCCCAACATTTTATTGAAATCCGATGACAAATGAAGCACTGATAAGGGGAAATATGACTTTGACTTTTTAAAGGCCAAGTTAGGATTTATTGACTATATTTCAAGTGATCTAGTTATGCACATTATATGTGCAGTGGACTTTCTTGTCAGATCCAGATGTGGCCGTCTGTGATGTACCTGCAAAGTGACTGTAGCCTTTTTAAAGGGGTTTCTATCTTTAGCAGCAAAAGCGCCATAGCCTGCCAAAACCCAAACAGACTGTCTGCTGTGAATTAGAGTTTGTTATCTCATAAAGACTGAGACAAGATGTTCCGGGGCTCAGCTTTGCTCAGGCGTTCATGTTCATCATAACGCCAGAGCCTTGCAGAGTCATTATTGCGGCCGTCGAGCCAAGGCGTTATCCTGCAGGCCTCCCTGAAGGCAGCGCTCAAATCTTGCTTACTCCTCAAATTCGAAGCCAAAGAACACACGCGCGCACACACGCGGCGGGACCTTTTTTACACGCAGCTACTCCACAAGTCACACACAAGAGCTGTGATTCGGAAAAGAAGCTGCGTGCGTAGGCTAGGATCGCAGTAAAAATAGCGTCTGTACTTTGTGTCTCCAACTGCGGGTTAAAAGCAACACCGCTGCTTTTCAAAAGCTGAACTCGAAAAGTCTGTCATGCATGGAGGATTTGTGTTGCTGTGCTCTGAAAAACACACATCACAGTAATGGCGTACATAAGCTAAACCCTGGACAGAAACACAGATTTATTCCCATGTATGTAGCCCTGAGAATGCTGCGTCAGGCTCAGGGGGAAGTAGGTGAAGGTGCAGGCATGGGGGCTATTTCAGGGGTCCGGGCTTTCACAGAGCAATACGCCTAATACTTCTCAGACAGTCTGATCCTGGCCGCTGCTAACCCTGCTAACCTAGCCTAGCCCCCACCCCCCCATCCCCCTTAAGAGCTAATCACTGAGTGTTATACAGATTAGCCAGCTTTCCTTCACCCCCAAGCCTGTTGCTTTAGGTTTCTTTCTCATTCAGCAATGAGCCATCAAACTTAGCAGAGGCAATGGTGCTCACTGCTCGGAGTGAAAACTGCATTGACAGTGAAAATGAAAAAATGTGTTAAGTTATTTTTTAAGACACTTTTTTTTTGTAAAGTATCTATAACCGATTTAAGCCCACACAGATCTATAGTTGCAGGAGTCTATTACTGTTTTTTTTTTTTTCAAATGACATATTAGATGATGTAGACAAAGATTTTAAGCAAAAAAAAGTTTTCCTTGTCATATGACATTGAATTCTTGCCCCTTCCTCTCGAAAACACGGTGAAGACAAACCCTCCCAGAATGAGGTCATTTTATTTAAACTATTATGATTTTCAGTCCTGACATGTACGCATCGATTTAATCATCCAAGTCACTAGAATAATCCCAAAAAGTTTTATACCTGGGATATATAGTTTCAAGTTCAAAGCAGCACTCAACTGATATAATTGGCTGCATATACCTTTGCTTATAATGTGGTCTTACCTGGGGTAAGCATTGTGTTAAAGTTTACAAAGAAAATGGATTATTATTATTAGTAGTTAATATCATCAGAAAATCACATCCAGCAAATGTTTCATTGCATTCATTCTACCTAAAAGAGGCTGGATTGACAAGATGTCATGAAATAATTATGCTGTATCACCTGGTTAAACCTCCGGGATCATTTCTCATTTTCATTAACTATTGCCCACTATGTATAATCCAAGAATTATTTAAACAACAACAAAAAAAGACACACCACACATCCAAAAGAATCAAAGAAAGAATTATTTTGGGAGAAGCGCTTATTTTTCTTTTCATTGAGATTACCATCACCTCTTTATGTTGAGTTAGGCTAACTGAGTCTGCTCCAGTGACATACAGTATTAACCTTACAGATGTGAGTGGCATCTACCCATCTAACTCTCGACAAGGAAGCAAAAAAAGCCTCCATAGGAGCCTCCGCTGCTCAGGTTTCAGTTTTCCGGTAGAGTGGATCGCGGGCTTCAGGGATGTTGTGTGGCTGAGGCCAGGCCAGTCAGTGTTCTTCCACACTAAAACTGGGAAAAGAATTTCTCCCCTCCGCCGTGTCTGTGCTCGGGGGCATTGTCGTGTTGAAACAGGAAAGAGTCAGACACACAACTTGTTGGCACAAGGTTAAAGAACAAAACTGAAACTGAAACATATGTTAGTTTATATTACTTTGATTAGACAATGGACAAGGGAAATGTACAAACAAATATTTGCATGAGAAAACAGGAAGGTGTGTGTGTGTGTGTGTGTGTGGGGGGGGGGGGGGGTGTTAAAATACTGTAATATATTATATCTAATTGTATAACATAATAATACAAAATAAATATATATAAAAATGTGTTTAGAGAGAAATACATAATGTAGGATATTAATGTAGGAAAATTTAATTAAATGAACCAATGAAGAAATAATCAATATATAAATATATGACCTCATGTAATACATTGGTAAAATGTCACAACACAATATAATGTAACATATAACCTAGTATTAAGTAATACAAGTTGCAACATAATATGCAACATAATATGGTAAAAGTATGATAACACAGTTAATAATACAAGATAATATAACAAATCATGATAATGACACCTATGACAATAATATTTCTCATTTTATTTATCAATGACAGCAGCAGGTGAAGCGGCCAGGTAACCCACGGGTGTCTGGCAAAATCTGAAGGACACATGTGGGTTAATAAACATCAGAGCCTCAAAGCAGCAGCCTCCAGTGTTTATTTGCACCACAGTTGTGGTTTCATAATGTCACAGCCGCAGCCTTAATGACAGAATCTCTAAATTATACCGGGGCAGGAGTTGACTCAGCCGTCACCTTTTCATGATGTCACTCCATCACCCTCGTTTACAACCACTGAATGATGTCAGGAGCGTTGTGATAAACAGGGTGCAGATGCAGGTTCACTTCCAGATATCTGTAGTGCTGATTGATAGCGTAGCACAAGGCAAAAGCTGGATAGTTTAGATTCAGTACACAGACACAATAAAAAAAACAAGCACAAACATGCAGCTCAGGCTGAGCTGTTAGTGTTTTTTTTTTTTTCTGTGGCAGCATTACATAACTATAGTTCAGAATATAGCTCAAAGGCAGACAGAGCTGTCTTCTGAGAGGCTCTGTTTTGTTTCATAGCCCAAGATTTTTGCATGGCTGAATATACACTACACACACCGCGTGCTATTAGGAATGTCCCTTGCACTGTCTGTCTGCTTGTTTGCTGAGTTTTTGTCCTATTCCTGTGGAGAGCTGGCCAAATATAGCTGACATGACATCACAGGGAGATATTTCCAGAAGCTGGGATTGACTGTGATAGAAGACTTATTTTTAGCTATCTTGAAACATCAATAAACTCCCAGATTCTGCATCATCATCCCTCAGAATCAAAGAGTGAGAGCTTCTTCCTGCGGCACATGCTCTGCATAGACAGACATCCGGCTGTCGTACGAGGAGAAAAGGCCTCTAACGGAGATCGATTTGTTCACCTGTAGCAGCCTCAAAGGTGCAGAGTGCACTGCAGCCACGAGAGCAACTGCAAACTCAGGACTTTCACCCACTTAAAAATAAAACCTGTTCAGCATCATGAACGAATGACTTAATGTGGCATGATGTATCGCCACAGACTCTTAAGTTCAGTTCGATCAAAATGCTGCACAGTTGGCATTTAATTAACCAGCCGACGCTGGTTATTCTCATGGTTAGGACATGGGGCCGAGGCTGCATTAATGACCCGCTGTTCTCTTCGACAAGCACATCAAACAGGATAAACAGATGTTCAACAGTACAAGCAAGCACTGACTTCTTTTTAGGGCCTCAGGTTGTTGATTAACTCGCCTTCCACAAGAGATGCTGATAATGAGGCGACCTAAGCTCAGTTGCCCTGATGGTTCTCACTGTACGTATGTTGTGAACTTGCACAGTGTTCTGCCATAAAGGAGAAATGTACAGACGTTTGCTAGTGTTCTTCCTAATACCCCCTCATATACCTGACAACGCATTTTGGGTGATCAGATTGCAATCGATAGTGCTTGACCACGGAAGCACAGGTGTAAATGCACCCAAGGTTACTTTAGTGTAAATGCAATTGATTTTGATTTGCAGTCTTCGGTAAGTTAAAATCAAAAGTTTGATGGTTCATACGCACGTTGACACCCAGACTTCTCCCACCAACCTTGGCTGCGTTCCGCGTCTACTGTCTAGACCACATATGTCAAATCGCGGTCCTGGAGGGGCTGTGTGGGTGCAGGCTTTCATTCCAACCAAGAAGTTAGACGCCTGATTGTCCTAATGAACCGCTAGAGCCCTCGCTAAGGACCTGCATTAGTAGAATCAGGTGTTACTGCTCGGAACAAAAGCCTGCACCCACAACGGACCTCCAGGACCGCAGTTTGACACCCCTGGTCTAGACGGCGGTGGCACTGACCACAGCTGAAATAAAAGCAGCTGTTGAAACGGTATTATTCATTTGCTTTTGTCTTGAAGCATTCCAGTTGTCAAAGGCAGCTTCTTCTCACAATTCATAAATCAAGCACACTAGGGCTACAACTAACAAGTACCTTGATAGATGATTAATCTATTGATTATTGGAACGATTTTAATCAATTTGTTGTTTGGTTCATAAAATGGTGTTAAATGTTGAACACTGTTTCCCAAAGCTTAAGTTGCAACCTAAAATGTTTTTTTTTTTGTTTTTTTTTGTCCAAACTGACAAAACCCAAAGATCATCATGAGTTTTCTATTCTTGAAGACGAAAGAGACCAGAATTTAATCATATTTAAGAAGCTGGAACCAGAGAATTTGGACATTTTCTTCTTAAAAACGACTCAAATCACAGTCGTTTTTAATCGCTACCCTTTCTCACAAATCTCAAACCTTTCTCATATGAGGAGGAGGACGGCTTGAGCGCGTCTCGGATCTTAACGTGTCAATGCACCTTAAATTGTTGCTGTCTCTTTGTCTTCATCATATACTGGTTCAATGTAGGATCTAAAGACATAAAACTCTGTTTTGAAACATGTCATAAAATTCTACTTAAATCTACTTAAACTTCCACTTTTCTACAAGAATACATGCATCCTATGGGCGCTGCACTAGTTATTGTAAATTGAACGTGGCTTAGTTTCGGAAGTAACAAGTTTTATGGCCTCATCTTGGGATCTGATAATTTGTGCTGCTCCTATTCATTATTTTCTGGTAAAAAGATTACGTGTGAATGAATTAGTAATGAAAACAATTGATTTTTGCATCCTCAACCACATAAACGAGGCTCGTAGTCTGCAGCCGTGCGCAGTACTTCTGTACAGCGGCTAAATTGAGCTACACTCTGACATCAGAATGCTAACAAAACAAAAGTGTAACACCTGCCAGTATGTCCTGGATTGACACCACAAATATGAGGTAACTCTCATCAAGCGGATCATTATTGCCAAACCAGTTGAGTCTATCGTGGGACACTAAAGCTCGGGTGAAACCCAAACTAATGAAATTCCTCCAGGGTTTAGCAGCTTTTTAAAGCCGGCTGACATCTCTAATTGCATCCTTATTCAATGTTCTTAGCGGCCTTAATGAGATTTCCTCCTCTTGTTCGGCCATAATGAGGCATTCTGCCTGCAGCCGCTCCTTCCACTCATGTGACGCAAAGCGAACACACGCACGGTTGTTGTTGTTGGGTCGGGTCGTGCCAATATTTGACAAAAGAGCAGAACCACTTACGTCTGCCACAACAGTTGTGTCAGGAGTGTATTTGGGTCAGGTCCTGTGGGCATGTGTCTGTAGGCATTCCTTTTCACAATACTGTACGGAAAAGCGCCACGGTCTGTGATGAAATATTGATCGTGGGCGCAGATGTTTCCGCTTCTGCATTATGTATCGCTCTGCAGTGTCTGCATCGTCGCCATCGGCGCGCCTTTAGCCCCGCATCATCCGCCCGGACTGGTTTATTTGATTTTATTAGCTGTAACGGCGTGATTACGGGGCACCATTGCTGTTTAATTCAATTTAATCAGATTAGTTTGTTAGGAGAGAAAACAGTAGCTATGTTTCCATTCACACAGTAATGGGATTATTGCCAGTACTGCTACAACAGATGATTATGGTGTTTGAAGGCGACAACTCCTATAAATAATCCTGTTTACATATGTCCTATAGTTTGGTTATTGAGCGAGATCTTGTGATAAGTTAAGTGTTGTTCTTTCACTCTTAACTCAATAATGAACACACAAGAGCTCCAGTTAACCTAAGTGGCTTGTTCATTTTTCAACGCATGTCACGCAACATGAACGCTGTCTCATCAAATGTCCAGAAAAGTTGTTTCTTCTTTGTTTTGCTTTCCGTTATCACGTGTGTCAACACTACGCTGCACGGACCTACGTCAGCAGTTAAACACAGGCAGCTTTATCTGTTTCAGTAATTCACCTTCAGGTGTTAACGTGCTCCGACTGGCACCGGATGAGGCGAGGAAGATCAGAATAATCCACATATCTTTGAGATTATGCTTGCTTCGATTATGTGCATAATCGCTTTAACATAATCGGAGTATGGCGTTTACACGGGTTCTGCCTTACTCGCATTATTGCCTTAATCGCATAATAATCTAATTATCAGTATGAACGGAGCATGGATAAAAAGGGGGAAAAAAACATGCAAAAAACATTAATTGTTTTTTGATTCTGGACTAATAACTTACTTTTTTAATTGTCAAACATATGACGTACTAGGAGGTTTCCAGACCCTATTTTTACAGTTTTCAAAGGCAGCACCTGTTCTTATTGAAGCGTGTGTCTGAACTGTGTCGTAGAGGCAGTGAACTCGCTGCCAGCATCCTGCTGTCATCACAGAGCAGCAGTGGGTTTCCTCCTCCGGGTAGTTCACATGTCCACATAGTTCATTTAGCTGGGTATTCACCACATTTCCACATATATTTTTGGGATATTGGCTTAGATGTTTTCATGGCATGTAGTATTATTTGCAGCATCAATAACTATCACTTGGTTAATTTCTTAGTGAATTTTACTTATTTGACTTTCAATTCGACCTTCTTTCAAATTGACCCAAATCAATTTAGAAAAAAAACCCTTTAAATAAGCTAAATTGAATAAGATAAGATGAGATACTTATATTCGATATTGGACTAATTGTATCAAATACAAGACATTTCCACATGTTAAGATTTCACTTTTTGCTGTGTGTTTTTGTAACATTTATGGTGTTTATTATTATTATTAATTTATAGACCTATGCAATGTTTTCCTTTGAACATGTGTATCTGTGTGTTTGTGTTTCAATGTCTGACATTTTGGGAACCATGCTGTGAAACCCTCAGAGATGCTTTACGTCTGGGACATGTTTAGCTTAGTTTTAGTTTATCTTTAGCTTAGTAGAGACTGGAAGCATTACTTCCAACTGTAACTCTGCTTTAGGTGGAAAAAAAAGAAAAACAACACGTAATGCCCTTTAATAACTCCCATGGCTTATATTTCCACATTGCATCCTTTTTGTATTGATTGCATCCACTTTGTATCCATTATATCCACCAAACATATATTTGGATGAAAAAAGGAACCATTGTTGCTTTAGGAGCAGTTAACACTGGATCCATTTATTGACCATTGAATGGTCTTTCCACTGCCTGCATGCATCATTTATAAATCCCCATTCATTGTTAGAGCTGTGTTGCAACTCAGAAATGCAGCTCATTTTTTTTCAAAATCGATTGATCTGCAGATCAGTTCTTGTTTTCCATAGCCCAAGGGTACGTCTTCATATCTCTTGTCTTGACCATCTAACAGACCAAAGGTATTCAGTAGACACTGATACGAAATCCTCACCATTCAAGAGCTGTAACCAAGCTTGTTATTTTTAGATTGAAATATGACTCAGTGAATCATCGGTTATCTCATAATCGTCTGCTGATTGACTCATCCGATCATTGACAAATAGCTTAAACTCCACTGGAGCCGATCTCCTTATCTGACTCAAGATAAGCATGTTTCCTAACGTTTTGGTTTGTTCTTTTAAAGGAGCATCAGGCAGAGCTTGTTTCGGCCAAACACTTTGCCATTTTTTCAAACAGAATTTGATTCATAAGCCCTCCCCCTTGCCTACCTGTGCAGCAGAAATGCTGTTACAAGAGTGATTCACTTACACTCCAGTGGGCCAGAGTGAGCGAGAGGCTCGTTTGGTCAGAAATAAGTCCAGCGACCTGACTGACGGTAATTTTTTTTTTTCACAAAATACTTTTTCTGACCTTTTTCATTGGGTTCTCTTTTTACTGTCCAGTCTCCTCACTCAAAACAGTACTCTGTCAACTAGATGTTGATTATACATGCATTATGCATTAGCTCAGCCTTTTGATGGACGGCTAGTCTCCCTGATCAGATGGATTGATTCTGATTTGGCTGTTGACAGGCCAATCAATCCTACTGATCAGAAGTTTTGATTGGTTGGAAGCAAATTTGCTCCCATACCCCTGATCTAGGGCAACACGGTGGCACGGTGGTTAGCGCTGTTGCCCACAGCAAGAAGGTTGCAGGTTCAAGACCTCGGCCTGGGACCTTTCTATGTGGAGTTTGCATCTTTTCCCCGTGTCTGTGTGGCTTTTCTCTCCGGCTTCGTCCCACAGTTCAAAAATATGCTGAGTATTATTGGAGACTCTAAATTGCCCATAGGTGTGAGTGAATGGTGTGCGTGCCCCATGATAGGCTGGCGACCTGTCTGGGGTGGATCTCATCCTCTCGCCTGTAATGTGCTGGGATTGGCTCCAGCAGACCCCTGTGACCCTGATGAGGACTAAGCGGGTATAGAAGATGACTTACTGACTGACCCCTAATCTACTATTGATTTTTTTTAAATGTCATAAATCAATATATAATGACAAATATAAATATTATAACCAAAAAGTATATATAAATCCTGAAAGCAGGGTGGTGAGTGTATATGATAATAGATGAGCTCAAAGCATGGCAGATTTTAGATTTATTTACAATCCGTTTGCTCTCATAAACAGTCGGATCCTCCAGGCTGGTGTTGAGGGCTAAGGCCAGCGGAGCCTGGCACCAAGTCAGGAGAGTGCTGAAGAGATCACGAGTCCTGCTACTGTGTTTCCTGACACGCCCGAATGTCAGAATGTGGCGGCACACCAAACAATGCAACTAGACCTGCTCAGTGTCGTTCCCTGTTTATTTTAGCCAGCAAGTAGCCGGCCATCTCTTCCCCTTTCTTTTGGAGAACCCTGCTTGTGAACGTCTCCCGCAATCACACACGCGTAACAACGGGCCACGGACAGCCTCGCAGCGGCATCGGCAGAATGGGGTTAAGCTTTGATGGCCGTGTAACACTGACCTATTTAACACGCAGATCTGACGCAGGGTGGCCAGGCCGGCGCAGCACAGTGAAACCACACCAAAACAATAACAAACCCCCCTCCCCTCTCAGGCCGAGAGGGCACCAATTAGCACTCGGATTACCAATCACTGGGGGAAGAAGGGTTTCAGCAAGACGCAAGTCTCTAAGAGAGTGAGCTGTCCTACAGTTACCTCTCCATTGCTCCGGAGCTTTACAGGCTGCATATTAGATGACAGCGTTGCTTCTGAGCTGCTCACAGATGAAGGCTCAGGAGACACAGATGACAGATTGTGGTGCATTGCCACAGGTCAGCGTCTGCCGGAGCGGAGGGAAGGCCGCAGCACTGCATTAAAGCACCGTTCTTGCCTGATTTATATGGTGTTTAGACCTTTTCTGCATCATCCCTCTGTTTTTTATCACATTTTGGATGCTTTTCCAGCGTTTATTGCATTCTGAAGTATTCGTTAACATCACAGCAGACCCATTAGCGCTCATTTGTTATTCTACGGTGGCTGTATAGCGAGAACTGATGTGAAACATGGCAAGTTATGCGTTGTAAACCCATAAATTTCCACTTTATTTCTCCCCCCCTCTCGTTCTGTTTTCCCTCTCTCGCCTTCCCTCCCCTAATTTGAAAAAAGAGAAGCATTTAAACAATTGTCTGATATAAATGCAGCAGGGACTACTTATGGGTTTATGGTTTTATTTTGCGCACCATAAAATGCATAATTGAAGGGAAGCAGAGCAGCTGGGTTTACTGGCATAGTGTCTTGACTGTGGGCAGCAGGTTTTACTGCACGTCTGTTGGGACGATAGGGGCATGATCGGTTACAAAACATGTCTGTTTCCAATTTAAAAAAAAAAAGTCAGAAAATGAGCTTGCTTTTTCTGACCAACACGGTTTAACCCCCAAAAGATCCTCAATTTAAAAATCGCACAAGACAAAGAAAAGAAAGCAGCTACTTGTGAAAAATAAAAGTCTTGAATCTGGAGAGAATGATGATTATTTTATCTTCAATTTATCATACAAGCAATCGACTAATCGTTTTAGTTCAAATATATCCAGATAGAGGTATTTCCCATATTGCCCAGTCTTGTTGGCTGAAGACATCACCTATTGAAATTGCCATCGCTCTTGCCAGTCTTTAGTGAGCTGTTGGCAGAGAGAGTCCCAGCCATGCAGAGCCATGTGTTTGGCACGGTCTGTCGTCTGGCACACTTTGACACACAAGCCGCCGATGCAGGTCAACACAAGTGGCATGTGGCGTTTGTGTGCTGCATGTAAATGGTAGAGAAGCCCCGCCCATCTGGCACCACCCAGAGGGGAAAAAAAAGGGAAGCAAACCAGTGAAGCTACAAACAAAGTTACATTTGTGCATCAACAAAAATGCTCACGTAGTGTGCTATCTTACCAGTCCTTTCATCAGTATATTTGTAATCTGATAAGGGTCTTTTGTTGCCTGAAACACCCATTGAATGACTTTAATTGTAACAGTGCATTGGGACCTACCTGCCCTCAAGCTTAACAATGGTATTAGTGTCACACAGCGAGGACAAAAAGGACAAAGTCCACTCCCAGAGGTTGCCTTTTTCTTTACATCAGTGCTCCTGTAATGAGATCCATGATCAAATATGCAAAGTTCATCACAGCCTAAATCGCTACTTCCCGCATCTAACCAACTGCTGATGAGGGAAAAAGAAAGTTTCTTCATAGACCAACATCAAAAGCAAATGTTTGGACATCAATGAAACGGTATAACCTGCAAATTTAGCAATACAGCATTAATCTTAGTCTTATCTTAGCTTAGGTTTTCTCACTTTCTGCATTAAAATCTTTACCCAAGAGCATACGTGGCACTTGATAATGCTGCAGGCGAAATCATGTACATTTATATGTCACTGAGTAATGATGAGAGTACTTTGAATAATTTTGGATGGATTGATGCAACCAACTGACTTTGGTGATCAACCTACCTAAACTGAGTGTCATTATGATAAATCCAGTGGATATAAAAAAGTCTATACACCCCTGTTAAATTAGATTTTTGTGATGTAAAAAACAACATCAAGATAAATAATTTCACAACTTATAACGTGACCTATAACCAGTATAACTCAATTGGAAAAATTGGAGGAAAAAAGGGAGGGAAAAAAATGTAAATGGCATGGTCTATCAGTGTGGCACATCTTGTTATGGCAACATTTTCCCACTCATCATTGCAAAAACAAACAAACATTGACAGATGTGGAGGGTATCTGCTGTCACAGCCCTCTTCAGATCACCCAACACATGTTCGCTCAGATTCAGGTTCTGGACTCTGGCTCTTATTCTAGTGAAGCTATTCTTTTGTTGATGTGGATGTCGTGCTCTGGGTCATTGTCGTGCTGAAAGATGAAGTCCCTCTTTTGTGCCAGCACTGACTTGTATTTGGACCTGTTCATAATTCCCTCCACCCTGACTAAGGCCCCAGTTCCAGCAAAAGAAAAACAACTTGATGCTGCACCACCATGCTTCACAGTAGATATGTTCTTTTGGTGATGAGCCGTGTGTTTTGGTGCCGAAATGTAAAACCTTGGCTTTATCAAACCATAGATGATTTCAAATGTCTTTTTGTGAAAATGAAGCCGAGCTTGGTTTTGATTGTTGTCACATGTACTACACAGCCAGTACTTACCAGATATTCCTGCAGCTCCTTCAATGTTGCTGTCCGCCTCTTGAAACCCTTCCTGACCAGTTTGAAAAGCTCCTAGAAGAGCTGAACTTTATTCAAGGTCAATCGGGGGTTATTTAAATTGTGACAGGTGGTGATTCGATCAATCATTTCAATAAACGACTGATAAATCGACTGTCAAAATAGTCGCGGCAGTCTTAATTTGTATTTTGTGAAATTTTAAAAAGCTACAGGATGCACTGACAAAAAACGTTTTACAGACATTCATGTTCCACTTAGGATGAATCATAAGCACTGCGGTGATTCCCTTAACTTTGTTATGTAGCACCATCATCAAGTCAAAATGAAATTTTGTCTGTAAACTTTGGTCTGTGACTAAATTCCTGCTGCACTTTATCAATATAAATCCAGATCATTCAGAAATAAAATGATATTGATATATCATTTCATTTGCCATATCTATATTTTTACATAACCTACCAACCTACTTACAAATTCTGCCAAACAGTGTTCTGATCTTTGAGAATGTTTTCTTTTGTTGCTTTTTATACATTTTTAAAATGGCTATAATAATGTTTCAGTATAAAGGGAGTGGAGTTGTTCCACACTCAGTGTTTTGGACATTATCCCTCTGACTTTGTTTTAGCAGGGTCACGATGCTGCATGGGGATACATTTTTGTTAGCGTTGGATGTGTGTGTGTGTGTGTGTTTGTGTGTGTCTTTAGCCAGAATAATGAGGACTGTTGATCTTGCAGCCTTGTCCTCACCACCACGCCCCACTAAGCATCGCCGTGGGCCTCCTCATTTGCATTAAGTGCAGTTGTTTCAACAAAGCCCCATTTGTATGGAGACCCCCACGCACATGCCTCTAGTCACTCATGATTAACTTCAATTGTTTTTGAAGTTATTGTCCTCAGATTAGGTTTCTGAGTCTGTCTGGTTATTTGGGAGGCCGATCGGCCTCGACTTAGCGCACCGTGCTTTTCCTCGGAAATCACCTTGGGAGAGGGCGCGACCACAGGGGAACAACGCCACTCATGTGACACGGATGCAACAAACAAAGCATCCCATTTCCCTCATGTATAAATAAGCGAGCACCTACTAAATTTAACAGCCAGGCACAGGATGGCGAGAGCGCAGGATCACACAAAAGACACATTAACAAATGAAGTAAGTCGTCGTGGACGTGTGCTGAGGAGCTAAATGTAATTGGATTTAAGTTTGCCAGTGCATTCTTGAAGGAATTATCCACAGAGATGTCCTCAGCTGAGAGCAATTTAAAACAAATGAAGCCAATAAAAAGCTTTTATGCTCAGGGCTCCCATTTCTTGTATTTAATCCATTTTATAAAACAAGGTTGGTCCAAGTCTTTGTGGAGCTGTAGCGATGGTAAATTTAAGTAATTAACTTAATGTTACTAATTTACCAAAGCACCTCCTGTTACACCCTCCAGCCATGGTGAGACGTAACTTAATACATTCACTCAAGGACTATACCTGAGAAACATTTTGAGGTAATTTACTCAAGTATTTCCAACTGATGCAACTTTATATT
The DNA here is from genome assembly GCA_030544235.1 of Lepturacanthus savala. Lineage (NCBI taxonomy): Eukaryota > Metazoa > Chordata > Actinopteri > Scombriformes > Trichiuridae > Lepturacanthus > Lepturacanthus savala. Next base: position 13,349,483 of record CM060473.1, read on the forward strand.
TCACCCCAATACATTTCTTAAGTAATTTATTATATTTTCTGCTCTATATCAGATAGTTACCTTTTTAGATGTGGCTTTAATGGATAATATAGCAAGATTTAAAAAAATACTACATGTTGTTCCAGTTTAAACCAGTTCCAACTTTTTTTTCCAGTGAAGAAGAAGAAGATCCCTGTGAGGATATTTATTTTCTGCATTTAACCCGACCTACACTCCAGTAGCAGTAGGCAGCCGCAGTGCAGCACCTGGGGACCGGTGTTGTTTTTGCAGGCCTTTTTTTTCCAATTTAGTCATAGATGGTCTTAGTCTTTTGGACAACAATGTTAGCCAGTTATATCCTTTTTATAGTTTGAGTCAATGAAAACTTGAATGGTCAAGAATGAATGGACTTTTTACAGATATTCATGTTCCACACGGGAAGAATCGTAATCACTCTGGTGATTCCCTTAACTTTATTCAGCACCGTCTTCGAGTCGAAATTAAATTTTATTTAAACTTTTGGTCTGTGACTAAAATACTGCTGCAGTTTTATAAATCCAATTTTTTTCTGAATTAAAAAGATACATGATATATAATTTCATTTGCCATAATAAACTGATGAACTTTTGTTTGTGGACAAAAAAAGGTTGCACGTTTGGCTTTGGGTAACATTGATCGACATTTTACACCATTTTATGAACAAAAACAACTAACCAATCAATTGTTCCATTAATCAATAGATGAATCGACTATCAAAACAGTCGTTAGTTGCGGCCTCTAACGTAAAAAATGGTATTAACCTCCAGTTAAGGAGAGAGGCGGCTCGATTAACAATAGAGTGAATCAATCATTGAAGGACACCGTTTAGGCACTGACAAATTGACAGAAGTGAATCTGAGGTTTGACACAGCTCCCGGCACATCATGCAAATCTAGTTAGAGGAACCCGATATGAGCGGCCTAGATGGCTCCGAGCTGTGACTGGCTCTGTGTCCTTCATACCTGGAGCGGAGGTATAGAAAAGCAGATGGATGGACGGGAGAACCTGCAGGAAGTCAAACCAGCAACAGCCTGGACATCAGATGTTAACACTGTAATCCAAAAAGCTCCTCTCGGAAGCATTCGGTGTCGCGTTGCATTAACCACAGAGACCACTGAAACGCTCCGCGGGGCCTGTATTTTGACTGTATCTGTCCTCTGTTGTGCGTCCGCAGCTCAGGGACATGCGTGTGCAAGACAGGAGTGTACGGGCCCAAGTGCGACGAGTGCCACCCGGGTTTCTTCCACTTCAGCAACACCGGCTGCCGGCCCTGCCAGTGCCACAACCACACCAACTACTGCCACCCACAGTCCGGTGAGTCCACCGAGGACGAATGACCCGATGCACAGCGTCGCTCCTGTCGTTTCGCTGCTGCTTTCCTGTTTTTTTGGTTTTTTTGGTTTTTTTTAAATGTCATTCCCCTCTGAGGTTTTTCAAATTTTTCCATTTAATTTTTTTTTGGTATTTTCCACATATTTTCAAAATGGTATTGCATTTTTTTCCCCTACATTTGTTACTAGAATTTTCTGTTTTTTTCCCAGTAACATTCCCATATTTGATTTTTATTGTATTCTTTGTTCTGTTGCATAGTTTAAAATATACAAAAAAAAGATAAATTACCCAGTGCAGGAAGATGCAAAAAAGACTTGACTTGACTATTTTGTGACTCTGTTTATGATTACAGATAAAGCTTTTAAGTTCACAAAATAGCATCGTTGTAGATTAAACTAGCAAACACTGTATTATAGTAGTTAAATGAACTCCACCTTGAAAAGCTAACACATTAACATGCTTGTTACATGTTAATGTATCAATAATAAAAAGTAATACAGTAATATATAATAATATAATGCAGACCACGGGCAAGTGACCTCAGTGACCTCAGATCCCTCCTGATCTGTGAATGAAGAACTATACACTGCTTTGGCAAAAGTGGTTTGTGTCTGTTTATGTGACTTTTTTTTTGGTGAGGGGAAAAAAAAAGTTAGATTCATGAAAATCATTTTTTTTTCCTCCACTATAACCCTAATTGTTACAACGCTGATCTATCAATGCCTTTAATTAAATGATCAGCTGTGCCTGCGGCCCTTCTTTATAGAATGTATGGAATGCTGAACAAGAAAACCTGACAGTTCCGTCTGCTCCAATGAAGTTCTCATTAAGATTCACGTGAATTTCACTCCCGGGGTTTAGTACAAGTTAACACCTTGGCACCACAGCAGATGATTATCTGCTGTGTTTAATTATAGACTTTGGCAGCAGTGCACAACCCCCTCTGGTAGCTCCAAAGCAAATAGCGAATGCGGAGCCACTACAGAAGTGCAATATTCTGTTGGTAAAGAGGAACTTGACTGGACTGAGAAAGCTGTCAAATCAGAAGCGAACTGTAAAATGCTTTTTTAAAAAAAATGTATTTCCAGTGATTTGCGGCGAGTTGGCTTTTTCTTCCCTCTGTGTTCTCGATCGCACAGAAAAGAGGATTGCCGCTCGCCTCCCCGCAGCTTTGAGGCTAAAACCTCGAGCTTGTGACAAGCTCGAGAAGGAGGAAAGGTGGAGGGGACGGAGTAGTGGGGTAGATTTAAAAGCCATATGTCTTGTCATTATAATGCCGGGGCAGATGGAGAGCTGCGGCCTTGCCTGGGTTCACTGTTCACAGCGCGGCGGATTAACATAACGAAGGTCTGACAGCTCCCTTTAAAGACCGGCACTGGCCTCTCCCCAGGACCGCTTACATAAGAACACATTGTGCAAATGCAAATTACACAGTTTACACTGTGTACCTCGCATAAATATGACATGGAGTCGTCCATTCCAAAAGGACGGAGGCGGACCGTCCCCATTGTTTTCTACTCCAATAACATCCAAAGACACAAGAATGGCAAAGAGACAAATGAGCAGTTCATCACTGTTCATTTTGTTGACAAAAATCCTATTGATAACTGTTCCAGGGCATCCGCTGGGTCCTAAAAAACATTAAAAGTCGACAAAGACAGGAAAACAGTTTTGGGAAAATTAAGGCCCTTAAATAGGATTTAAAAAAGTCTTAATTATAATTTTATGAGATATTCAATTTTCTGGATATTTAATCTTTCTTTAAGACTTTGTCTTTGGTTTAATTTAGTCTTTTCCAGCTTTTCCAGTCCTGGAGAAGGTTTTAGACGTTTTGAGGAAGTTTAAGGGGTTCTGAAGTAGGTTTTATAGGTTTAAGATGGTGGAAAGTGAGCCTTGGTATTTATTTATTTATCATTTATTTTTTCAACTGAATTATAATGTTTCCAATATTTTTATTGAGAAAAAACAACATTGCTATTTTCTTTTCCTTTAGTTGAACAAATCCACATCCAAAGTTCAAACTACACACTGTACAATATCAGTAACACTGATAACTTTTCCGTTGAATTTATATTTAAAGGAAATCCACTGTTACATGATGTTTCCAAATTAATGAATAATTGTTAAATTACCTCAATATTGACCAAATATAAAGATCTTTTTTAGGATTTTATCCTATTGAGCAGCTGATCTCATCAACATAATTTAATTCCATGACTGATATGTGACTATGACTGCAACAAAACAAAACAGAAACACTCAAATTTAAATCTTGACTAAAAATAAACAAAACAAAACAAAATGCTATTACGTAACTTTACCTAAATATAATTTTCCTGTAACCGACTAAAACTAAATTAACACTGCACTTCATCCCGGAAAGATGTTCAGATAATGAGGGACACAAGTTCTGTGATTTGATGTTTACATCTTAACATCAAATGCACATATGTGAAACCTGCTGTAGAAAATGTGAGGGAATGAATGCCCGTGCATTGTTAAATCCATGTTCCCTCAATTTAGCGAGATACACACGAGCTTGAATTTAGTCTCATTTCGCTCGCACAACAAAAGCTGTGTGAAAGCAGTCTTTCTGCTCACCGCTTTCTCACCACAGGCCCACAATTTGGTTCGGCGAAGCACTTTTCTTTCCAGGGTGCAGCCGCCCTTTCTTCAACCAACTATTAAACCTGTAATGTGCAGGGTTTCACTGCACTCATTCGCTCGCTTTTCATTCTTTCCAAAGGCAGCAGCAGCTGCTGATTTCACTGTATTAGCAGCTCCTCTGTTGACAGTGGGTTAGAGCATGGTTGATGGAGGAGTCTGCAGATTTTTCCACACCTCACGGTTGAAACCGCTGAAGCAATCCAGGCAGCCTGTGGACAGGTTAAGTCATGTCTACATAACTTGATCCATGACGATGCAGACACAAAACCCAACCGCAGGCAGACGTGCGACACAGTCGTGACAATTCTCTCACAAATATTTACTATAATGACGATTTTTGGTTGTGTTTTATGGTTTTCTCATTTTTTAAAACTGTCAAATTTAAAATGTACAAGTCAGTATGACAAAATAATTTTGTCGTACTGTATGAGATCAGCACCACCACAATGTCTGAGTGTCCTTGAATGCATCAACAATAGTAATGTAGTATGGCAGGATCTATTGTATACAGTATATATTATACACTACAGTTTTCTGCAGATGTTGCACAAGGAATCCACTTATTACATATTTTTTTCTAGCAGGAACTCAAGCTGCAAGTTGAAAATGCCACTATTAATTTTTAGATACATCTGTGTTTCCCGAGTTGTTCCCAGAGCTGTTCCATCTCTATCTATTATTACTTTTAATGTTGTCCAGCTGTGAGTAGCTCCTCCATCTCCTTTTCACATTGCATTATGGGAGACTGGAGTGCATTAACAGCACACTCAACAAAATCAAGGGCGTTTTTACTCTGCACACCAGCTGCTGCGAGTAGTTTTGTCACACACTAACACACTCCAAAGACTATCAGAATTTAGTGTGGATTAGGGCCACAGCGAGTGTTTTCATAAAATGCAACAGCATGTGGGAATAATGTCATTTTAACACTAATGTAAAATAGTTCTCTGTATTATCTTTATGCACTTTACTGTTATGTCCTTATATCACAGAAGTTAATATGAATGTGTGTTTTAAGAAACAAAAGACCGGTACTTTTTAGTCCCCACTCTTATCTCCTGTCCTGTAAATGGTATTCAAAGATAACATGTTTCCTTTGGAATGTAGCCAAAAAATATTTCCAAACAAAATCCAAACTAAAGTGGAAATTACTCTTTGAATATTTATGTTTCTGAATCTCTATCCTATGGTGTGCTGTTAGTTACCAATAAAAATGAACTGAAATCCATAGATTTTTACTATACATAACGACTTGACCTATGCAATATCACTGATATTTAAATAGACATTAATCATCTGAAATACAGATCCGATTCATCAGGTGAGGTCAAAATTAGGGAGGGAAATGCTTCAAAGGTCAAAAGGGGAGAAAATCCCAATCGAAACGGTGAGGTGGAAAAATCTTATCCTGTATTTGACTTCTTTACTGACCGAAAACAAACACACCCTGATGAGATCCAGTGAAGCACACAGTGGACTTTGTACTATGGATACAAACAACTTTGTATTATTTCTGGTCTGAAAGGTCAGATTCAGTTGAAGGAAATGGGAGGAAAAATAAGGTCCAAACTAAAAGCTGTTTGCAACTCTAAAAGCAACATATCTACAAGTGAAATGAATTTTTGCAGTGCATGCATGATGCAGTGAGAGTTGAAGAACCCACTTCCTCTGTTAATAGGAGTACGCTGATCCAAGAAAACAAACTTAACCCTTTCCCCTTCCTGTTGTCCCCCAGGAGTGTGTCTGAACTGTGAAGGCAACATCCAGGGATCCAACTGTGAGGAGTGTAAGCCGGGTTTCTACCGCAGCCCCGCCACCGCCCTGACTGAAGCCTGCTCACCGTGTCCCTGCTCCAACTCCACCTCCACCGGCACCTGTCACACCGGTCAGTCCCTGCCACTCCCAGGCATTATGGTTTCTTAGTCACTGTCGGGTCCTGTATACAGCTACTTTAATTTCTTTTGTCCGGTTGCTGAACATGAGTGAAACACGGTAAGCCCAGAAAAGAAATGTTTGCTTTCGGCAGCTGATACCAGAACCTTTTAGAAAACATTTTCTGCTGAAAAACTGCCCTGCCATAAATGTCTTATCGTGACACCTTGTTGTCTAATTTTGGACGGTTATCCAAGGTGACAAGAGAAACGAAAGTCAGAGGGAGACAAGATGAGAAGGAGGGAAGCTGACGCGTCGCTCTGCGGTGTGTGACAGCACAACGCAGGCGGTCTGGCTCACAAAGTTGGAAACAAGAGCGAATGTTTTCCAATCATGTAGCGCTACTTCTAATGCAAGGCAGACAAATGATGGTCTTAAAGGACAGGTCTATCTTAAAACAGCAGTCAGAATGTCTTTCTGCCATAATCAATCCTCTTGTTGATAGTTACTATTAGATCTCTTCATAGTGTTCCTACAATCTTAGTGATGGGGGGATGAAATCCAGTACAGCATTTCCATTTCTGTCTTTTCTGCTTCGAAACAAGTAGACATCTTTCAGCCTTTCAGCCTTTCAATGCCAAAGTCATTCTAAAGACATTCTGGGGAAATGGAGAGGATTTCATGCTGAATAGAATAAACGTGGCAGATATTCGCTTGGTGTGACTAACCCTGGCTGCCGAAGCCTCATATAAGCTTCAAACGTTGTTTTCCCATGCATTTTTGTGGACGAACTGTGGGTTTTGTCCCCCATCGCTTACATTGAAAGTACATTTCAAGGATCTTTTAATAGCCAGTATGAACAGGAAGAATGATCACAGTGAGGGGAAACCTCTTTCACTGTTCATGTGGACACCGACTGTGTTTTTCTTTTTCCAAGATCAATTTTTGTGGTATTCTGTGCTTTTATTTGATCATAGAGAGGGTCGGGCAACGTGGGGAGAGAGAGTAGGGGCCCGGGGCATTCGCACCCGTGTGGTATGCACCCTAACCACTCAACTATCAGGTCGCCGTGACTGTTGTTTTAAGACAGACTTGGAAAATACTGAACTTATCCTTTAATAATAATACTAAGTACTGCCAACTGCCATGTAGAAAAAGGGGGGGAAAAACATTTTCTTTTCAAAATATAGCCAGAATTCTGCAGAAAAAAATGTTAAACGCGGGTAACTTAAGAGAACAATGTAAAAAATATTCCCTTTTCATAATTATTGTGTTGCTTGATTTTGACTTCCGTCATATTGAGACATGCATATTGTGACTTTTGGGAGTGATCTGGATGTTAGCAGCTTTTTAGAGAGATGGAAAGACCAGTGTGTTGAATGAAGGTTGATCAATATGAATGATCAGTTTATTCAGGAAACATTGACTTTATTCATCTGTATAAAAGTCCATTTATTCTTATTGTCAGTAATGCAGTGATTCTGCGTTATGAGTGACCAGTCATTACAAACACCAGTCTAACCATGAACAATGCTGGAATTTAAATTCAGTCCCATTAGTGAACAGAGTGGTCTTTCTCACTTTTAAGTACCTTTCACATCAATAGTTCATGAATCAACACATCTCTACTGGTATCAAAATTCAGGTGTCCAGGCTTCTTGAATAAGAGGAAAAAATGCATTCACATGCTGTCTGCAATCAAAGGAGCATTTCCCATACATCCATTGATTTGTGAAATCTATATTGCTTTGTACGACGCAGCATGTGAGCCTTGATGGTGCATTCAAGTGCACCTTGCAAACTCAGAAATGTATACCCGGATGGCCATGGAGGTTTCTAATTTAGTTGCAGTAAAAAACAACTTTTAATTATCATAAAGCAAAGCAGAGCTATCAGACTCTAATCTTCAAAAACCCAATAATTAAATAAATAAAATTGTTCATGACAGTTGTTATCAACATATTCTTCTAAGAATCTATAGGTAGCTCCGATGACTTTCCTTGTAGTATTTTTAATAATCAAATGCTGAAATCATAACAACAATATCCCATTAATTTCTACATGGGCATATTTTTTTGGACAAAAAAAAACCAAACAAACACACATTTTAAAAAACAAATCTTACTCAACCCCCTCCCCCTGGTCAGCCAACACCACAAATAGAATCTGATTCTGTGGGAAACGCTACACGGTGCACATCATGAGGAGGAAGATGACTTTTATTTGCCCTGCATTTTGCCTCTCAGGCTGCATGCGGTTCCCACACTTTGTTTGCCTTGGCAGAGCCCAGGGGTTGCCTTATCACCATTTTACATTTGACCATTTTTCTCCGTTCCTTGTGGTGACATCAGACCTTTAATATTTCCTAAAAAACACTCAACTTAAATCTATTTTCACCACATTATACAACATAAATATTTGACGACTCAATTGCTTACTATTTTGTAATAGAACAACATTCCAGAGTTGTAGAGGATATAAACTGCTGCCGACAGTTTGGGATGAACAGTGACCTTCCTGTATGAACCCGCCTCTGTTACCTCCAGGCAGCTGCTGCCCCAGTTACACAACACATCCTGGAGGTCTCTACTGGGTTGAGATCTGGGTCGAACTCCAGTCACTATCGTGTTCCTGAACCACCTCGGCTCTGCCTGGAATTACGTTTTATGAAGGCTAGACTAAGCGTGAAGAGATGCACCTGGTCAACAGCGACACTCAGGGTCACAGTGGCACTGTGGAAGCATTATGTAAGCAGATCAAAAAACAACTATCCTCCTCCTTTACTCTGTTATGTTTTGAAGTAGGAAGGATTCTTGAATTCCTGTCGCTGCCTGCAATCGGCATGTCACAACACAACAGGATCCATCACAGCAGGTGGTATTTTTCCAATCTAATCTCCTGGTATCTGTGAGAAAATGCCTTCTGTGCTCCCCCCCTCGTAGCTTCAGGCTTCCACCAGGCTCGTGTGAAAAATGCTCCTCTGCGTTTGTTAAAACCTGCCTCTGAAGTCTCAACACCAAGTTATTTTGGATAACGCTGTGGTTTCTATTAAAGCCGCACGTCTCAGATCAAATCCACACAACAACTGCATGGGCCTGAAGAATTCCCTTCTTAACCCAATTATCAAATAACCTGCTTCTTGGTGTGTTCCTGTCAGTAACCCAGTTACGCTCATACACTTAATTATCAGACATCTGCTTAAAATCCCTCATTACTCCGCTAATGAACAGTTATTTTCATTATCATTCAACACTTCATTTGTAAACAATCTATAATGGAGTTATTAGCAGATACGAGCAGAACTGTTTATTTAGGTGCAGTATTTTTTTCATTTAGTTTGGTCTGAACAACAGACCAGAACCCAAAGATATTTAAATATATAACATTAAATATAGAAAGGGTAGAAAGAAAAGCTCTGCGATTATTTGAAAAAATAAAAAAAGACTATCAATAAAAATTTGTTCATATTGATCACTAATTATTGATTATTGATATTGAGTTCCTTTTAAATATATGGGGTGTTTTTATTGCTTATGACCTACTTTTAATATGCGAATGTAGAGGTTGTGATATAGCTACAACATATATTGATATAACATATTTCATATAAGTCAATAACAATGAATATTGATCATTTTTAATAATTAAAATTTAATTTTAAAAAAGTCTGAATGTAACCACTTTATATTACACTTGATTTTGACGTTTGTGTATTAACTAACTGGCTGTTTGATTCAATGATTTGCTCTGTTATAAAGGAAAAAAATATGTTGAGGGAGCAGTGTTGATTTGTTTTTATTTTTTCGGTATTGTATCGAACTACTTTCTTACTGTATTTACGATGTGGATATCGATGATATATATTGATATTGTTTTATTGCCCAGGCCAAGTAGATGTACCTCACATTCATCTCGCAGGTTGAGTTTCGCCTTTCTTTCATTCCGCCACAGAATCAAGAAATTTCCACACCTCTAGTGACAAAGTGGCTTTTAACAGCCGACGTCAGGCTGCGTTTTAACCTTTTAGACCCCCGCCCCCTCATCGGCGGGCTGCATGGCAACAGCCATGTGGAGAAGCACTCAGGCTGTCAGGTCATGTTTGCCCCTGCCAGCGGCTGCAGCTAAAGCCATGCAGCGTGGGAGGAAGAAGCGAAGGGACACGAACCAGGCTGAGCTGAGCTGGGACAGCATGAGCACAGCTGGGCCGTTTCAGCGCCTGCTCAGGCAGCAACAGACCGGGGGGGGGGGGGGGGGGAAGGGCAGCATCACATTTTCTGTTTAGAAGGCAGCCCCGTAGAAAGAGCTGCGTTAGAATGGGAAACGATCATAAATACACTCTCCATTGTGCCCGCAGAGAGACGCTCTTATATTACGAGCGTGTGTGGCCGTGTGGGACGTTTTAGACTAAACATGGGTAGAGAAGCCGCCTCCGAGTAGGGGTTGCCCTGGCAACAGAGACAAGTGAGAAGATGCCACAATGCAGCATTAATGGCTCCACGGATAGGGAGGATAGATGCTGTCTAAATGTGCTGATGGGGCCTGTTGCAGGAAATGAATATCCCTCCATAACGACACACAGAGAGGTGAAGCAGAGCGTTTGCACCAGTTCCAATGTGGGTCACACACATTCAATCATCCATGTGTGATTGTATCGTTACCCAGCGGAATGGCATCGCAGAGCTTCCATTTGATGCACTTTTCTACGTGTTTTCTAAGGGTGTGCGTCAGGCAGCGCTTATCAAGCCAGCAGCTCCCAGGTGTAGCTGCTACAAAGCGGAGGACGATGGGTAAACAAGCAGCTCGGGTCCTCTGGCCATCACAGAGCAGCTCATGTTTCCTCTTGGTTATATAAGCCAGCAGGCCACTGCCTTTGAACCCCCAGCAGAGGTTAAATCAAGCTTATGAGGGGCAGCCTGTTCACTGCTGGAATATAACAGAGTCACATGACCACACAAGATAGAAAGTTACATCTAGGCCATTGGAAGGCAGTTATCTGTGTCTAAATCATTCAAAACTGAGTGCTTGTGTGTGTGTGTGTGGGGGGGGGGGGGCTCATAAACAGTTGATCCACAGTTGCTGCAGAGGAGGCCAGTGAATATGAATCCTTTTGTTGTTGTTGTTATTGTGATGTCTGTTATTTATCAGAATTATTTGCCCATCTTCAGGAAACTGAGACAGTCTCAGTTTTTACTTAAACCCAGTTGAGCTTCCCTCACAGGAATGATTCCAGGTGAGAGGCCACAACTTCTCTTATCCAGGTGAGGAGAAGTGAGGTTCAACCAATTGATTTTTAGCCAACTCCCAATAGTTAGACAATAGCTGTCAACACTTTTTGACAAGAGAAAAAAAAATTATTCTATTTAACAGTTAAAATAGAGCAGGATTGGTTATAATCTAGGGCACAGGGCAATTTAAACAGTCCTTTCACTTTTTAACAGGATTGTTCATGTATCGGAGTAACAAGGATGTTTTTAAAAAGTAAGGTGCAGAATGTGCAGATATTTATGTGAAAAATGTAAGGAATAAGTAAAAGGTCCCCCCAAAATTGTACCTAGTTACTTGACACCTCTGCTTTTAAGGGTCTTTTTCTCTCAACACAAATTTCACAGTCATTAGGAAAAGTAAGACCACTGCTGCTTCAGTAGGCCTGGGCATCATGGATGCCACCCTGTGGAGGTATTCTGGGGGTATGTCCAACTGGAGGGATTATAGATCCCATCTGGCCAGGGGACACCATGAGATCCCCCATGAGGAGCCGGAGGACATAGATGGGGAGTGTCAAATGTGGATGTATGTCTTTACTTTTTCATGACTGGAAACTATAGTTGTCAGTTGCACAAATATGCCCATAAACAAAATATATATATATATAAAATTTTCAGCTACTACAGCCAGATGATTAAATCAAGTTTTATCTTTGAATATGAAACAATTGGTTTAAAGCCAAAAACCACCACATCTACTATTAATTGTACCATTTTATGACCTTTTGCAAACATTTCATAGTGTAAATAAAATAAAATGCCATCCTTCAGTTTTTAAGGAGTAATCATTTATACTTTTGGCCTATGTCCTAACCAGTAGGGGGCAGCGCTTCACTTCCAACCACCATCCTCTCCCTCACAAAAACACGTTTGTCACACCAACATTGAGACCAGCAGCGGTTTGCAGTGCGCCCACAGGTCGTCATGTTCCCTGCCCTGGAGCTCAAAGCAGCCCATAGTAACAACATGGATACAACCAATCTTCCACACTCAAAGGTGGATGACTCCTTTGGGCCTGTGATTGAAACAAAAAAAAAAGTGAAGAGAATAAGTGTTTCCCCAAAAGTTTTTTTTTTTTTTTTTTTGAAAGGAAAATTCTTCCGTTGTAAAAGGCTTTGTGACAGTTTGCGGGTCCAGTGTGTCTGTTAATTCCCTGTGATAGAAGCCTCCATCGCCATTTTCTGACAGCAGGTCAAAGCATGATCCCTGATAACCACAGTCCCTCTTTGGGTAGAAGTGATATTACAGGTCAAGATCAGCTGGAGCTAACGATGCTGAAGGGTCTGTGGTCTGTGACATGCCAGCTTAAATTACAGAAAAGTCATTCATATTGTACCTTTTAAGATAGCTCACACTGTGAAGGCTTTAAAATAATTTGATAGAGAAGAGCTGGTCAGTGTAATGTACAGTTCTGCTGTCCTGTTTGACACGGCAGGATGTGTTGTGGCTTCACATTACAGGGTGACCGGAGGTTGTAAGAGAAAGCTGACACTAGAAACCATGTGTTTGTTTTGCTGATTGAGGGTATTGAAATTCTGCTGATTAGGAAACAATTGATTGCGGAGCAAATCATATAACTCCAAGGTTCATTCTTTATTTAGATCATATTAATCTCTGATGATTGATGATCCTCAAGAATCAGCTGGGGCACCTTAGTGTGTGGGTGTGTGTGTTGTGAGCCACCTGGTGGGTGAGACGACACTTGTGCTCACATGAATATGTGCATGTAAATGTGAATAAAAGGCTATGATTTCTAAAAACCCCACATAAGAACATGTAATTTCACTTATTTGTGACACATTGACTTAGGTTGTATGATTATCCTGTCGTGTGCAACAGAATCCCACTCATTTGTGACTTCAGGAGAATATAGCACAATGCGTTTGGAATTTCTTTTATTTTAATTAATCAGCTTAACCCTCACCTTTCCATTTCAGATGCGGCCGACACTCCAGTGTGTGACCAGTGCCTTCCCCGGTTCAGCGGGCCTCAGTGCGACCAGTGCAGCGCCGGCTTCTACAAATCGTCCGGGGCCTGCGTTCCGTGCGACTGCAGCGGGAACGCGGACCCGCAGGGCCCCATCCAGCTCTGCCACCCCGAGACCGGCTCCTGCCTCCGCTGCATCAACAACACCACGGGGCCGCGGTGCCAGCTCTGCGCTCCAGGGTTCATAGGGGACGGCCGAGCACAGAACTGCACCCTTCTAAGTAAGGAGTAAAACCACGAGACACAGCTCACGTCCAACTCATGATTACATTACATAATTCATTTGAAGTCTTCATTTCCTCAATGGCTGAAGACATAAAAAAATTGGCCCAAAGATCATCATCCAGTAGAATGTAGAGAACATAACTACATGAGAAAATAAGGGCAGCTTATTTCCTATTATATACAGATTTGGGTTAGTTTTAGTAGTACTGCAGACTAAATATCCTGGATTTTTGAGTGTTGTTGTTGGAGGTCCAAAAAAGGAGCTGGAAAAAAGGCAAAATGAGCAGACTGCCTGGCGACAGCGCTGGAGGGTAATGGCTCTTTTTCACAGTTTGTACTTTGATGCGTCACAGGTGGAAGTAATAACATTAACAATGGCTCAGTGTCACCACAGGAATTACCATGAGGCTTCATGCACATTAGCAGATCCCTGAAACAAGCACAAGGAAACATGTTCTTTTTTTTTGCTATTTTTTTCTATGGTATATATTGTCTTTGTAGCATTAGTATCTAGATTGGAATTGGGACACAGTGGTATAAAGTACAAATGATGTAAATCAAGTATACAAATGTTGTGCTGCTTTTGATTTTCAATAGTTATAATAGTTTAGGTTTTCATTTTAATACTTTAGAGCAGGGGAGTCAAACTCAGTTTAGTTCATAGGCCACATACAACACAATTTGATCTCAAGTGAGCCAGACAAGTAAAAATTAACATATGAATAGGATCACCTACAACTTTCTCTTCTCTTTTTTTTATGTAAAGAAAATCATTGTAAACATTTACGTGATTAATTAACCTTCAATTTACAAAACGGGAAAGATGACATAAGAAAAAAAGTGTTTTTCAACAATATGATGTTTAGTGAACCTGATCTGACTCCTGGGCAGGAATATATTTTACATATATAGAGAGTATACATACAGTACTATATACAATTTTCTGCATACAGATTTTAATTGTGACTGAAAATAATTCGTTGTAAGAAACCACTAAGTCAGCAGTGCATGTGGCAGTCACAGGAGGAGGTGATTCTTCCTTTTAGCCACAAGGTGTCATCAGTTACTTTGGTTAAACATCAACATGCTGGAGCCTGGGATGGGGAGGGATACTTATCAGAAAGCAGTTTAGTTTGTCATTCAGTGCCATTACCATCAATTATACCATTAATGATATCATATTACAATTGCATTACACTTACATAGTCCGTACATAGCCTATTTATATCCTGTATCATAATTTATAATCATTATCATAGTCATAACCTGTTTATAGTCTGCATATACTGTACCATACACTGCACCATCATATATATATATATATATATATATATATATATATATATATATATATATATATATATATACCTACCGTAGCTATTTAAATTACTACTGAAGCACTTTGTGAAGTACTTTGTGAGATGTACAATGACAACAAAGTTAAATCTAATCTAATAGGTCTTTGTGAGGCTTCAATAAAGCTGTGTAATAAAGTTATTAAATAGTGTTTTTAATGCCCTCCTCCTCTCCTCAGCGCTCCGGATCATTCCACCACCAGCAGGCGCAGCCACGACAGCGTCTCCCACACCGAGCGCGCCCTCCTCCTCCTCCCCCACGGCCGCCGCCAGCACCACTCTGACCTCCACCACAGCCCGAGGCGTCCCGGCCTCCACGTCCAGCAGCAACGCCAGCACTGCGCTGACCGCCGCCTCCGCCGCCACCACCACCACCCAGGCCCTGCTGACCAGCCTGAGCAGCCCCACGGACAACACGACGGCAGCCCTGACGGACGTCTCCTGGACGCAGTTCAACATTATCATCCTGGCCGTCATCATCCTGGTGGTGGTGCTGCTGCTGGGCTTCGTGGGCGGCGTGTACACCTACAGGGAGTACCAGAACCGCAAGCTCAACGCCCCCTTCTGGACCATCGAGCTGAAGGAGGACAACATCAGCTTCAGCAGCTACCACGACAGCATCCCCAACGCCGACGTGTCGGGCCTGCTGGAGGACGAGGCCAACGAGGTGGCGCCCAACGGCCAGCTGGCGCTCACCACACAGGGCAACTGCTACAAGGCTTAACGCTCCATCCTCCCAGCCAGACCGAGACGCCTAGAATTTACAGTTGACACACACACACACAAAAAAAAAAAAAAAGTTGCTGGAAAGTACCAAATCCAAAGTTCCTTCATGTATGACCGCTTGTTGTCACCCCCCTCGTCTACGGCGAAATCCGACGGCGAGATCAAGCAGACGTGATCAAAAAAAAAAAATACGGAAAAGAGACGCAAGGGTTGAAACGTTTTCCCTTTTTTTTTTTGATATAATTTTGTGAGCAATGGGGTGATCAGTGAAGAGGGTCCAAAGAAAAAAAAAAGTGTTTTGTTTGAGTTGTGCCTGCAGGGGGCGATGTTGTGCAGATGTTGTGCAGATGTTGGGTATTTGGCATGGTGTAAGACAGGCGCTCAGCGTGCACCTGTCTGCTGAAACAATGATCCCAACACCCGCAGGAGTCAAGCATTTCATATATTTTTAAACAAAATGGACTTTTGACTGTTCTAAGTTATAACCGGGGATCACTTGACCTGTGATGTCTGACTGAGACAATGATTGTTATTTAATGAATTTTTATTCCGTTCTTATTTATTGGTTGACGTTTCGTTCTCGGGAGAAAATGCTGCACATGTACGACGTGTTTATCCATGGTGTTTTATCTTCACGTGCTGTCGAACGATAATCTGAATTGGACGATATGTTTCCATGTATAGTTTGTGTGTGTGTATGTTTTTTTGTTTTTTTTTCTTGTTTTTTTCCAGAGAGTCATAATGGGAAGATGAAGGCCGCCGCTGGCGCGCGTGTTTTATCTTTATTTGTTTATAGCTTCTTTGTGTTTTTCTTTAAAAAAAAAAAAAAAGCGTGCCAGCTCACCTGAAGTATCCAAGAGGAGTGTTTTCTTTTAAAAGGAATTCCAGCTACCATTTCTAAAACTCTCACCAGTCGGCACAACTGCAGGGCAGTGATTTATACGAGGCTCGCATAAACTTTCATAATCTACACCCTTGATCTAATCTGCTCTTTGCTGCCTACCTCAGCAAAATTTGACCAAACAAAAAAAACAAATAAAACAAAGAGGTTGGGTTCTGTGACGAAGGCTCAGATGATAAAGACTGTTTGATGGCCAAAACATAAACGGTGACATATTCATCCTGCTTTCTTTTTTTCTTTTTTTTTAATGGAGTGCACATAGTTAAAAACTCCTCCTGTAGGGGAGCGTTATCACCTGCAGTCCAAACAGTATCAGCTAAAAACAGGGAGTTGCTGTAAAATCAACGCACTTCAAAGCCTCACACCTGATTCCGGACACAGACTCCATGTTTTCTGTGCTGTCTAGGCCACCTTTGGTTGGGTGTGCGTCTTTTTACGAATGAGTAAAGCTAAATATGGGACTAACTCCTCAGGTACTGGCTCTTTTCCCTAATGTGATCACTGTAAATATGATTATTGTACAGATGAATGTGAATAGTAGCACTATTATTGTACAGGTAGAATACTGTGTGTACACTGTCACTCCACGAGCTCCCGAAAAACCTTTCACTCTCCAGGGCGCGACGCTGCAGTCAGCCCCTACAGCTTTTTGTATTTTTTTGTCTTGGTTTTTATTCTTCTCAGTGGACTTTTTCGCCATATACGCAGCTGCAGGACTAAAATGCAACCATCCGAACTGTTGCGCTCAAAGAGTAAAATGATGTGAATAATAACCTCAAAGTCAGAGCTCAACTCTCAAATAAAAAATGGGTTTAACTGTTGTCTCTGTGTTTCTGACTCATACCTCATGTTTTACTTTAATCACCGACAAGAGCCCTTCTAAGGGTGTTTGAAAATATATATAAACACTTTGTATGATCATTTGTGCCTGTTTTTTTTTTCCCCCCACACAAAAATGTCACAAGAATGTGTGACACCTAAAGCTGTTTAAAAGGGAAGTTGTAGCAGAAATTACAGGACGTGAGTTGGATAGTGGTTTTTCGTACGTGCACAAAATACGGAAACCACAAAATATTAACTTCTAGGAGTAGCAATAGTCAATATTTTTCTACATACAGTAGGAAGTTGAAAGTGATATTTAATTATATATATATTATTATTATAAAAAGGTATATGCATAATACTGTTCAATGTTTAAAAATGCTCAAATATATCTTTTTATGGATATAAAAACTCCAAATAAAACACAGGAAAAGTGTACAATATCGGACCTTTAACAATATTTAGTTTAAAAAAAAAAAGGAATAGAAAACCCAAGTATATGGTGGAGTATGGTAAGTGTGTGAGAAAAAAAATAAAATGGAGGACAAAGTGTGTACATATGACCAGTTTTAAAACACATACATCTGACACCACCTATGGGCTATTTGCATTTTTCTAGTGTTTGCCACATTTGAATTGAATATGGTTAAATATTTAATGTTATGTACATTAATGTTATGGTAAATGATTATTACAGTAGATTGCTGTATATTTTACAATTAATCACAATCAAAGCCGTAAATCCCAGTAGTTAAAGTTTCTGTATTATAATACAGTTAATTACCCAATAGTACAACTGAAATTACAGTATTTTTTTATTTTGCAATAAAGACAATACTGTAACAGAAGTACTTCTACTGTAAAATAGTAATAATAATTACAGCAACTTTCTGGACAACCGTTATCCAGAAAGTTGCTGTAATTATTATGCAAGGCCCAAGGTTTGCGGTGCAGGTTGAATTTTTTACTGGATTTACAGATAATGTATTACAATATCTTGTGAAAGGTTAATGTATGACTTAGTTTATTGAGGCATAAAAAGGCAGAAATGAAGATGGATTTTTTTTGTATGGCCCATAAAACCACCTCTTTTTTTCTAATGAGTCTGAGTTGTGTTCTTTTTACTGTTTTGTTTTTGGTTTTATCATATTTCACCATTGTGGGAATAATTGTGTTTCTGCGGGCTGCATGCATGCACTTTGTTTTTTTTATTTTTAAATCAGGAACAGAGTTACTGTACAGATGAATTTAAAGCTTCACTTCTGCTTCTATAACCAAAGCACATTTTAGAAAAGCTATGCTATTATGTGGTATGATGAAATTCAAGATGGGATGTTGTGTGAGGCTGATTTGCTGGTGTAAATCCTCCGGTAAAGTATTGACTTTATTTTCGACATTCATTTAACATTAAAAACACTGCATCATTTTATGCACATGCACTTCGGCCGTTCACAAACTTTCTGACCTGAAGGATGTCTGAACTGACACAAATTTTGCCCCCCCCCCCTTATGATAAGATTGAAAAGTCACAGGTTGAAGTCCTTCAGTTGGAACCTTTCTGGGTGGAGTTTGCTCATGGATTTTCTCCGAATTCCTCCCAACTTGTTCAGGTTAATTGGAGATTCAGGTGTGAATGCAGGTGTGAATGGTGTGTGTTCCCCACCATAGAGTAGAGTCTGTCTGGGGTGTATCGCCTGAAGTGCGCTGGTATTGGATCCAGCAGACCCCTGTGACCCTAGTTAGGAATAAACAGGTATAGAAAATGGATGGATGGGATTATAGAAAAAAACAAAACGATTATTTCCATTTTCCCACTGCACAGGAGCACAGGTGAGACGTGCTGGAACAGCAGCAGGGAGACAGATGAACAGGAAATGGGTGGATACGGCTGAAGGGCAAGAGACAAACCTGTCTGCCTCTTGTGAAAGTAAAACTGAAGTTCACTTAGTCAGTTTCACTCTACTGTAAACTACTGTTTTATGACTGTACCTGGAGACTCAAACTCTAGGACTGAATCATTGATTACATAATACTACGTTTGCCTTCAGCGTAGCATCAGGTGACATTGCATCGGATGCTGGCACTGGAACACATAGTGTACACAGACATGTCACTGTGTATGCAACACCACTGACACACTTGATAGCAATTAACACTGTTGTCTCTTACCCTTTCTGTCTCCCTCCCTCTATGTCAAACAAACCCACACACAAGACATCCCATAAGCACACACTCTCAGGATGCGAGTAAGATTTTGAATTGACTCTTATTTCTACCAATCCAATGAAATTGTTCAAATAGTTAAAAAAAAAGTATGAGGCTAGAGCACAATAGATTTCTTAACACACTATTTTTTAAAGCATTTTTTAATCAACAGTTACTCATTTGAGCAAAATTGTCCTAAGAGAGTGTATTAATACTGTCCTATGTTTCAAAAACGCTCAATCCACAGAGAAACATACATAGCCTGTATTCAGAAACTGTGCCTTAAAACAAGCAGTCATGACTTACGTGAAGTTGTGATGTCACTACTATACAGTCACCACCAACACCCCCCTTTCACAGCCATTTAGAGAGGAGGAGAGGCTGGGTCTTTTCTAGGGCTAGAGCTCCAGAGCTAAGCAGAACCCCATGATCTAGACCTAGTTAAACAGGAGTTCATCCTACAGCAAGATCATCATCTGCCAGATGAGACATTAAACTATGCAAATTTCAATAAAAACTGAAAAATCAAGGTGTTCTAAAACTTTTGACCAATATATATACGTATATATAAAGTGGATGGGTTCCATGCATTTCTATGAGATTTATCGCTACGGCTGTATTCTGATGAACTAATGACCTCTGCTCCAGATCAGATCAGATCTGCTCGTAAATTGCTGTGTGGACACACTGTGGATTTCATCCCTCATTAATTACTGAAAGAGGCCTATTGCATGTCAGTATGAACGGCACAAATCAGGAGGCATGAAACCAGCGAGGATGAGACTTCCTTCGATATTCGTATGGACACCTGACTGTTGTTGAAATTAAAAAATTGTGGAACTCGTCCTCACAGCATTGACGTATGTAGAAAGTGAAAGTAGCCTTTTTGCCCGAAATTGCGCACACTCAGCACCATGCTCAGCGAAACTGCTGACAGGAAGAAAGCCGGTGTTCTGGGAATATGAACATGACCAACACAAAGGGCCCGTCTTACACTACAAAATACATTTACGCAATGCATTTACATACATTTGAAAATTTAAATCATATCAATCATACATCTATTTTCCATTATTTATTTATAATTCATTCCTTCACATATCTTAGTCATACTTGATATATCATCTTAAAGTTTTATAAATTGTCCTCTTTTTAAACATTTTTTGTTTTAGCTATTCTCCTTTTTCTTCATTCATGATAGCATTTTCCTCAGTTTTTTTTTTATCAGTTCCTTTTTTTAATAATAACCTTTTTTTTAATCATGTGAAGCACTATGCACTGCATCTTATTGGATAAACGGTGCTACACAAATATATTCTAATTGGTTATAATTCATCATAGGGGACATTTTTGTGTCAATGTCATGTGATGATAGTGATAGATCACATGTTAATGCTCAGAAACTCAGAGCTGTCAGAGTATTCATATTCATTACTTACTGTAGGTAGACATATAGATATTAGGGTTTAAAGATACTTCTGTAGAAGCCGAACTGCAGACTCAGTGTAAAAGTACTGGTTTCAAAACAACTTTAAGTATAAAGGTTAAATTAATGAAAAAATCATTTGGCTGTCGGTATCTATTAGAGCTTTAAAAACTTTTTGGCAGTGATGTTGCAGTTTATGTGTTGTATTGTCCCTTTAAAAGTATCTGAACAGTAATAGTGAAGGAGTTAGTGAGCTAAAACCTACTAAATATAACAGAATGAGAATAAGTGATTTTTAGGTGAAAAAAAATAACCTTTAACTCCCAATAAATGAGCTGTTGTCACTTTTTGGCAAATTGAAAAAAGTGCATTTTATGTGTTGTCCAACAACTTAGGGCACAGTGCAGGCCAAATAATGCACTTTCTGGAAGAAAATCACTTGTGATAATGTCTTGTATTTGGTACAATTAGTCCAGTATTGAATATAATATAATAATATGCAATAATATAATTTTTTTCTTGATTTTAGTCAATTTCATTTTTTGATTTTTTATGAATTGTTAGTCTTTTTTCTTCAAACGAGACCAAATTGACCTAAAGCAGAGCTACAGTTGGAAGTAATGCCCCCAGGTTCTGTGCTAAACTAAGCTAAAATAAGATAAGATAAGCTAAGATAATCTAAGATAAACTAAGCTGAGATAAGATAAGACAAACTAAACATGTCCCAAACCTAAAGCATCTTTCAGGGTTTGACTGCATTTCCCAAAATGTCAGAAAAGCAACACATACACAGAGACATGTTCAGTGAAAAACATTGCGCAGGTCTATAAATTAATGCATCATTTTTAATTATTTCACGTTTGTTTTCATGATTTGGGTCAAGAAAATAATAATTAAAAAAAAGATCAAGAAAAAAATGTTGAAATAAGATGAATTATCTCCCAATCTAAAATGATTATTCTACTTAATATACGACTTCTAGGAGGAAGGGGCTGGAAATGATGGTGTCATATGATAGGAAGCAATGAATGAGAGACATTTAGATTGTTAGTTTTGAGTCAAAAACGACAATCACGGACTTCAGTAACTATAGTTACTGGTGGGATTAAATGGATTTATGTTATGTACTTAACAAAAAAAAAAGGGTGAAATAACTGAAAACATGTTTTATAGTCTAGTTTCTTCAAAATAGCCACCCTTTGCTCTGATTGATAAAGCAAGAAATTCCACTAACTAACCCTGATAAGACACACCTATGAAGTGGTAGCTCAAGAGAATACCAAGAGTGTGCAAAGCAGTGATCAGAGCAACGCGTGGCTATTTTGAAGAAACTAGAATATAAAATATGTTTTCAGTTATTGTTATTCATAGATTTGATGCCTTCAAGTGAGAATCTACAATGAAAATAGACATGAAAATAAAGAAAACACATTGAATGAGAAGGTGTGTCCAAACTTTTGGTCTCTACTGTATATCACATGATAGTTAGTGACTCAACTGATATAATTACATACATGAAAACTGAAAGCTAAATGAAAATCAACATCTGGGAAGGGATTCGCCTCAGCTGCCTACGTCTCGTAGGTGAAAGGGTCGCATGACTTCTCCGCCGCTTCCTGTTGATGCACAAGCTCCGTCTTTACAACTCCCGAGCTCGAAAAGAGGAAGTCGACTTTTCGCGTGCCAGACAACCGTTCTGTAACGTGGGCGTGCGATTCCGGGCTGATAAATTGAGACGCTGCAGCGGGAGCCGGCGGCTTATCTTGTGAATGAGAAAGCCGGCGGCATGGCGGAAGACAGCGTCTTTGTGGAGGCCGAGGAGTTGCACGCGCGACAGATGTTGATCGCGCATCTCCGCCGGAGAGAACGGCGACTCAAGCGGACGAGCCAGTTTCTGGCCGTGACGCTTGTCCTCGTGCTTTTAGCGGCTCTGGTTTTGGTCGCGCTCCTGCACGGAAACAAAGAACCGGGCAGCCAGGTAACGTCACACCTGTAGGCGCACCTGCGGCACTTAAGCAGGGCGCGCCGCCTTATCTAGCGCTTCTCGGTTTTAGTGCACTTAAAATGATAAGTGTATGAACAAGCTGCAGCTTTACTCTTCTATAAACTATCTCCTAGAGGAGGAAGATTTTGGATTTATTTTGCATTTCAGTAACAAGTTCAAAATGTTGAATATAAAGTCAAACTTTTTTTTTTAATTTTGAGAAAATGTCGACACAGACATTCATCAGAATCATTTGGATTTTGTTATTGTCCTATTCATGCTATCTAAACTATATTAACTATATTATTATTTATTGTTATTATTATTTATCGTCAATGTTTCGACTTTATTCTCAACATTTCGAGTTATTTCCAAATTGGTCATTTTATGCTTGGTAGTAATACTGAGATCTCACTGAGAGATTTTATTCTCAGCATTTTATTCTGGCTTTAATTTCAACATTCAGACATGCAATATATTAATAAAAAAAGTCTTCCTCTTCTCTTTATCTATGCCCAGCCCTACAAAAATTCTGACCACACACACACACACACACACACACACACACACACACACACACACACACACACACACACGCACACACACACCTTCTTATTTTTTCATGGCTAGCTCACTCTTTCATAGAAAACAACACTATGACATGTTGGAGCTGCTAAAAGCTAAAGTACAGCATTTGTAATGTATGTTTTTTTTCTCTCTCTCTCTCTCTCTTCTTTCCTCAATGAAGTTCAGGTCTATTCTAATATAATAGAATCTAAAAATAGGCGTTTCTGTTGCTGTCATGATTGTTATCAAACCCCTTTGTATTATTTTTGGATTTCAGCATGTTGCAATGCTTTCCTCCACAATAAATGACAAGCTATTTGCTCTAGTTTAAATATATCCTGCAAATAACATCCGATAATTGCTTTAAAAGAAACACTGTCAAAAGCAACTTCCTTGCTTCCTTTCTGTTTTTTTCCCTTTCATATCTCTTTTCATTTCTGCTTTTTAAGATTGTGTTTTGTTTCCTTACAGCACATGGGACAAATGGACAATGGTAAATTGGGTAAATATCTTGTTCATTCATTCATTCATTCTAATGGGAATAACAACGTTGTTGATTTCTGCCCAAAAAAAAGGACAAACAAGATTTTTTTTTTTTTATTTATCATTTTTGCAGATGGAGACATGTATGCAAGCGCCAGGCTGACGGGTAAGATTGATGAGACAGTTAGAGTTTCAAAGTTTTGCAATACTTAGCGCTTAGATTTGTTTTCAAACTGAAGCTAGTAATATCCACCATTTGACTGCAAAAGCACTTTGTAAGAATTAGGGGAAAAAAAGATTCAAAGCACTTCTAAGCACCCATTTTCAAAATCCTGTACTGTATTGATATTACATAACATATATATGACATGAACCTATAAATTACAGCATACATTTAACTGCATCATGATATAATAGAGCTGGTATGGGTTTAAAGGGATAATTCAATAGTTTTGAAAATTTGCCCATCGTTATGATTCCCATAGTAATAACAATAGGTGTTTTACCTATTTTTATCCAAACAAGCTGTTTCCAGACCAGCGAAGCAGAGCCATGGCCTGCTCAGCTACTACTATGCAGCTAATGGTATTTTTTGGTTTCCCTCATCAAACTCCGCAAATAAACAATCCAGTATATAGTGGGCAAAAATGAGGAATCCACTATCTAGAATGTCCGAATACCTTAGTAGGCTTTCAACAGGGAGGCGAACGAATGGAACCTGAATGGAAAATGGCATACGGCATAAAGTTCCTGACTTCCGGGTTTACTTCCGCTTTATGCGACCCATAGAGACTGCGCAATAGATTCACCCCCATGATGCTCTGGGGAAATCAACATGCAAATCATGAAAAGACTCACCTTTGAGTCCTTTAATTCACTTTGCCGACCACATTAAGCACCATTCGTCCACCACAGCATTTGGAAAGGAAACCAAAAAATACCATTAGCTGTGTAGTAGTAGCTGAGCAGCTCACTGCTCTGCTCCGCTGGTTTGGATCAACAAAAAAAAGTAGCGCACCTATTTCTATGACTATGGGAATCATGACGATGGGCGAATTTTCAGAAAACTATCCCTTTTAAAACTGACAGAATGGATTTGTTTGCCTGGTGCCACAAAGAAGACTTGCACGGGAATGCACAGCAATAGGCATAATCATTATGAATAATGTCAATCCAGTGACTTTTAGTAACATGCATCATCAGTTCAGCATGCATCATGCTGTGATTATAAATAATACCTATTATTATTATTATTTATTAGTACTTGTCAAGCCAATAGCACAAAAAACAATTATAAAAGAGTCATAGTGATACAAACGTAGGGAAATACTGATTCAAGGACACATACAGATTCAGAAAATTCTGAATCTGCATGTGTCCTGCAATCTATAAGTCAATAGGTAGACTGTTCAAAACTAAAGACCCATTAATGGTATATAGAAAAAGAAAAATACTTTAAAATCGTGTGGTTGCATCACAGAACTGTAAGTGAGGAAAAGGGTAAATGAAACTAAGAAAAATAATCAGTTCTTCATTCTCATTTTTTCTTAAGAATGGAAGCTACTTAAAAAATACTACTAAGGAAGTTACTTCTGTCAATGAAGTAGAAAACCAAACAAAAAACCAACAGTCCATAGATGAGTAGTAGTAGTAGTAGTAGTAGTAGTAGTAGTAGTAGTAATACTAGTTTGACTCATTTTTTAAATATTAATATTTAATTTATTTTTCTCTTTATCACTGGGTGTAAAACAAGAGAGAAAAATAATATTGCAAGAGTAAATAATTGAAATAACGTGGATCTATTAATTGGTAAATGAATTGCAATAAAATACTAAAAAGTAGTAGATATGTTTATTTTTGATGCACTGTAAATTTTTGCTGTGAATTCTGCGGTTATTTACTGTTTTAGACACAGTAACGTTACTGTAAATGATTATTACAGTAGATTGCTGTATATTTTACAATAAATCACAGAAGTAAAAAATATTACTATAGAAAATCACAGTATTGAAGAAGTACTGTAGTAAATCACAGTAGTCAAAGTTATTGTATTATAGTATAGTAATACATTTATTATTTATTTTTATTTTACAGTAAAAAAAATAGAAATACAGTAGCTATACTGTAGAAACAATTACAGTAACTTCCTGGATAATTGCTGCCAGTTAGTTACAGTATATTTTTCGTTTTACAGAAGCAGACGCATCCACCAAGTAATGTTTTACCTTTCTGATGTCACCCTTAGCTCCTGATGTCTACAACTCTCAAGTGGATTACCTTGAATGGCAAAGTACCAAAGGCGAAGTCCACTGTCGAGGTTTCAACTATTCCAACGGGAGCCTCGTGGTTCCGGCCCACGTGCGGTGCGGCACCTACAGGATCTCCCTGCAGATCACCTACGAGGGCTTGTTCAACAACTGCAACGAAGCAGTGAAAATTCTCAGCCACCAAGTCTTCGTCATCAGTGATTCTTATAAGAAATACAGGCCGATCCTGTCATCAGAAGAGACAGTGAGCTGCAGCATGAAACACTGGAAAAAAACCCTCTATACAGAAGGCCTGTTTAAGCTGGAGGCGAGCAGCAGGATATCGGTGAAGTCATGGGACCCGAATCTCATCGTCAGGAGAGAGAGCTTAACGTTCTTCAGTGCTGAACTTCAGAGAGTTCATGCCGATTGAATCATCCAAATCCAATGAGATGTTTTGTGAACTTAAGACAAGTCGCCAGTCATTTTACGCTCCTTTTTTTAAAAACTATTATATACTGATATATTTGCAATATTAAGAAGATAGTAGTGTTTCTGTTCTATGGTTTGCTTTATGTGGTTCAAGTTATAAGCTGCATTGTTTTGAAGTTGTTTTGAAGACCACACTGTGTTTTTACATGACATGTAACAAGTGTGACAAGTGCATTGCTATAGCAACGTGATGGCTTTGATAAGGAAGGTATGAAGAGGTAAACAATTACTGGAAGACTTCTACACATTAACCCAGTTAACGGCCACAAAGTCTGCCATTGATAACTTTTTTTTTTATGTGGTATGTCAAATACACACACACACACACAGGAACATTTGTATTTATGCTATGATGCCTGTTGTGAATCATGCCTATGATACAGAAAGAGGGAGACGTGGCTGAACTCCTACACATGGGGCTCAGTGTAAGCTAATAAAAGTTCTGGAGAAGGGTTTCTCTTTTATAGAATTTGTAACAAAGATGCTGTTGTAGAATATGGCTATAAACTATATTTAACAAGATTATAACCTATAACTAACAATGTTTTTTTTTTTATTTAATTGTTTTATTCATTGCTTCCTGTGCATTCTGTACTTTGTCACACCGCCGTGAGGTCTTGTGGGTTGTTATGTCTTGTCATTTCCTGTTTTATTTTGAAAGATAACTCTCCTCTCGTTTCAGGTCAATTGCCCTTCCCCATGTATCACCGGTCTGATTGTCTGCCCTGCCCTGATTGTTTCCACCTGTTCCCCATTACATTACCCTGTGTATATCTCGTCTGCGTCTCCCCTTGTCTTGTGCCAAAGTGTTTCGTCCCAGTACCGATCACCAAAGCCTTTTTTCCTGCCCTTCCACAGCCATTGTGAGTGATTTTGATACATTTTCATAAAGCAGATTAGAGTTTTGCCTCCTTGTTATTTCAATAAAAAAGCTCATTGACACCTCTGCGCCTGAGTCCACTTCTAAGACCGACCTGACCGTAAAATAAAACAGGAAATGACAAGACATAACAATCCACAAGACCTCACCGTGGTGTGACATACTTTGGGTTGGTCAAACACAAATGCACTTTTTCCTACTTTGAAAGAAATGATCATGTAGTTTTGAATTTTCATATTTATACATCTATGTGTGTGTTGCGCATCATGTTTCTAAAGTAAAATTTAATTCAAGAAAAAAAATCTATCTAACTTAACACTGAGCCTTTCTTCCCTCTGTGTGTGCAGTAGTGATGAAAAGCATGATTTAAGCTGTAAATGGATCAGGAAAAATAAATGGTTTCACTATTTTCATATTTGTGTCCTGTCTTGATAACCTATTGTTGGGTTCAAGGGTGATTTATATTGTTGAGAAACTTGTACTGTGGTATAGCATTTTATGTTTGCCACCAAGCTGGTTATAACCATGTATAGAACATAATGCGTCCCTATGCTTTCCATGGTCTCTACCACAGCGGTTGGCTTTTCCAAAGATAGTAAAAGTGAATCAAGATGACTCCCCACAGTTAATAATTAATCCTTTATTAATCTGCAAGGTAAGGCAGGGCAGCTTAATTTATTTTTTTTTCCAATCAGATCGGGCAACAGCAGGCTTTTCCCATAATATACCAGACTGTCTGGGTCTTGCAGTCACAGCTGGTAAAGAACAACTGTGGCGCCTGGCTCTAAAACCTTCACCTGCCTTGATGTCATAAGAATATTGTTGCAGTCGGGTTCAGGTCAGACACAACACTAACCAGCAGGGCCGCTGCTAAGGTTTTGGAGGCCCTAAGCTCAGCTTGTATGGAGGCCCCCCTCCAGGCCCGCCCGTCCACCGAACTCCTGGAAGCTCACGAAATTTATAGTTGAAAATAAGTCTTATATAGGGCATGTAGATATCAAACAATTAACTTTTATTATACAATAATATACTGTATGTTAAATAATAAATCAGAGAGAGCAACAACACAATAACAAATAAATAAAACAACTGCATCCAAGGGAAGGCTTTCAGTTGTGGGTGTGGATGTCTCTTCTAAGGTGACTGTTGTTGTTTGTGGCTGTTTACTTGAACCTTTAGAAACGTTGGATGGTTGTTGGCTGCTTACTGCACTGCTTGTCGATGGTTCATCATCTGGTTCATCTTCTTGCTGATGTGGTGGTCGGTGTATGTATTTGAGTATTGACCCTATGAATATGATTTAAATGAAAAAATATCTCATTAGTAAAAGTTGAATAAAAATACCCAAACCAAAAATATCACTTCATTATATTATGCTATCTAGTAGCCTTTGTATTTCACAATGATATGAGATAGAACCCTAAAATGACATTAATATGGTAGGACAAAATCAAATATCTTAAAAATTAACATATTCTAATCCTACACATTAAACAAAACAATAGTGGCATTTTGTGAATGATAAAGGTGGCCAAACATTTTTTTTTGCACTACACACGACTTTAACACACCTTCTACAACACTGTGGCCAGATGTAAAATCATCCCCCAACCACCACCCCCTCCCCTCCTCCTCCTCACTACCAGGACAGACAGGGCGTTATCCCCAACGACCCCTGGAGCAGGGAAAAGATGCTAGAGCTGAGTTTTATTCTCTGTCCAATCCTGTTTACAGTTGGGCTAACCTAGCCTAGCTTGTTTATCACGTAACGCTGTGTTAGCAAAACAAACAAACACGGTGTAATACGGACTTACCAGAAAGGGATGCAAGTTTGTCGTCTTTCTCTTTTTTCCTCTTTTGCTTTTCAGCTCCAGATTCATGGTGTCTCTTGGATGATATTCTCTCATTTCAATTGTCGACGTTTTTAACTGAAGAAAACTGCTCATTAAAGCCGTTTCAGAGCGTAGTAAGAAAAGTGGCTCCGAGGCTTTGTGCCGTCGTGAACGATCCGACTCGATTCTTTGAAGTGACAGATAGGAGCCGGCTCCTCATTGGGAGCAACGGAGGAGCCGAACGAGCCGACTCGTATTAGCGAGCTGAGCCAAAAGATCCGACTCTCAAAATAGAGACGGAATTCCCATCACTCGCTGTACCATTTCCAAAGGACTTGCGGGGGTCTTTTTATTACGCAATAAATAACATTTAATTTTACCGATTACAGTGATGATATACAAAACTCCCGTAGAACTAATTAATATTTTAGCTATTTATTAGTGTAATAATTATTACCTTTTTTTCCCCAATCTTAATTTTGGAGGCCCCCCTCCACTAGTTGGGGCCCTACGCTGGCTGCGTAGTCTGCGTGTACGGAGCGGCGGGCCTGCTAACCAGCATACATTGTGCTGTGGTCACCGATGATTGATTCTGTGCAGGCCTGGCTCCTGTTGAACGAGCCTGAGGAGACAAATAAGACGACGAGACAAAGAGGTAATAATTAATCTATAACTAAGTACTTAGTCTCCGGTGCACATGCTGAATGACAAACTAGACATGGCTACACAATAGACTGACTAATTATGGTTGAAAACAACAACAAAAAAAAGCAGACAGGACAGTGACAGATCGTGACACAGTCTGCAAAAAGAGAAATGAAACAGTACACATTGATACTGTAGTCCAGAACTCGTATTAAATTATGCAACTGAGGTTTAGCAATGTCATTACACACCCTGCTAAATCAGATATACAATCATTCACCATTCAGTCTGTAAAATGTTCCTTAGGTTCAGGATTGAGATGAGCTCAGGAAAGTCTTTTTCTAGGGCTACAAAATAATTCTTTGAAAGGTCGAGGGCATATGATGCTAAAAAGGCTAAAAGGAGAGGACTGGAGGTGTGGCTGATGTGTGGAACTCACCAGTTAGTGACATCACTGCGCACCACACTCAGAAGCCACACACGCAATGCACCACAATCCACTGCTAGTGTCTTCACGCAAATACGCACATTATAGCTTTTGCAGATACAGGTCTGCCCAGTTACAGCTCAATCACCAATATCTTCCCAAGTGTTTACTTAAAATTTGTTCTTCAGAAAGGTCATAAGAAAAAGCTAGGTCAGATTCATGAAGTGTTCTTAAACCCCAACATTAATATATATGGTCATTATATACTATAATACAGTCATTTTTCAGTCAGTTTTTCTATACCCGCTTATTTCTCACTAGGGTCGTGGGGGTCTGCTGGAGCCAATCCCAGCACATTACAGGTGAGAGGCAGAGATACATCCCAGATGGTCGCCAGACTATCGTGGAGCACACACACCATTCACTCACACACTCACACCTACGGGCAATTTAGAGTTCAATTAACCTCAGCATGTCAAGCCGGAGAACCCGGAAAGAACACTCGCAGACACGGGGAGAACATGCAAACTCCACACAGAAAGGTCCTGAACCTGCGACCTTTTTGCTGTGAGGCAACAGCGCTAACCACTGCACAATAATTATTTGTTTGTACAAAAATGTCAGCACTCAAAATATGCCTAAGTGTGTCCTCAAGTGTGTGTAGATTCTGTTGTCACATAAGTAAACATTGTTCAATATCAGAATCTTCCTGAAAACCGCAAAGTGGGTTTTAAGGCGAGATTTCTTCCTGAGAATGGTTGGTGGGGTCTTTTGAAAACCGAACTCAGTGCTGAGATGCTTCCTGGTCTATAGACAAATGCGTTTGGTAACGGGTTTTTAGATGACCGACAGTCTCACCAATGAGGAAGATTAAAAGTTAGATCCTTAACGATTGCAGCCCAAGATTAGAAGATTTTTCAAAATGGGATTTTCCGACACAATAAAGACATCTAAATAAATGTTGTATTTGTCATATTAAATGGATATTCAACATCCTGTTGTACAACTTGTCTCTGTTTAGACATGCCAGTTTACCACTTTTTTTATTATTCCTGCATCAGGCTACACTTGTCAGTCGTGTCGAGTCGAGTTATTGATCGTGTTGCAGGAAAAAATAGAAAACCATCTCTCCCTCTGTACAATTGCTGGTTCTGAAATAAAAATAAATATAAAATGTGCATTTGGCCCTGTGTTTGGTCCGTTCACACTGTATAGAACCAGACCAGGATTCACTTGGTATGAACCGAGACCCTGCATTTTCAAGTGGGCCAGAGTTTGTTTGTTTGGACCAGAGTTCTATGAACTTTCACACCTGGACAAACGAAGTGGAACTATCCAAGGGCTCTAGTCTGTTTAAAGTGACTAAATGAGGACAGTGTGAAAGCCCCTCCGTTTCATCCTTTTAACAAGATGGATGAATGATCATTCATTCAGAACATCAACCAAACGGCAGCCATAACATAATATCCCATAATATCCTGTATCATCAGACTAGTGTTGCTGTGGTTTAAATACCCTGCTCCCCCCCAACATACTTCCTGCTGCTAAGCCTGTCATCTCCTGCTATAAATTTTACTGTGTTGTATTATTTGAAAACTTTA
Source organism: Lepturacanthus savala (assembly GCA_030544235.1). Classification (NCBI taxonomy): domain Eukaryota; kingdom Metazoa; phylum Chordata; class Actinopteri; order Scombriformes; family Trichiuridae; genus Lepturacanthus; species Lepturacanthus savala. The sequence continues at coordinate 13,381,439 of CM060473.1, forward strand.
ATTCAGATGCTCTTTTGTTAATGTGAACATGCTGCCTTAAGACATTTAGTTGTGTTTTTTGGAAGGTGTGGGAAATAGGGGGTGCGTCAAACAGGTTGGGATCTACACTCACCGGCCACTTTATTAGGGACACCATGCTAGTAACGGGTTGGACCCCCTTTTGCCATCAGAACTGCCTCAATTCTTCGTGGCATAGATTCAACAAGGTGCTGGAAGCATTCCTCAGAGAGTTTAGTCCATATTGACATGATGGCATCACACAGTTGGCGCAGATTTGTCGGTTGCACATCCATGATGAGAATCTCCCGTTCCACCACATCCCAAAGATACTCTATTGGATTGAGATCTGGTGACTGTGGAGGCCCTTTGAGTACAGTGAACTCATTGTCATGTTTAAGAAACCAGTCTGAGATGATTCCAGCTTTATGACATGGCGCATTATCCTGCTGAAAGTAGCCATCAGAAGTTGGGTACATTGTGGTCATAAAGGGATGGACATGGTCAGCAACAATACTCAGGTAGGCTGTGGCGTTGCAACGATGCTCAATTGGTACCAAGGGGCCCAAAGAGTGCCAAGAAAATATTCCCCACACTATTACACCACCACCACCAGCCTGAACCGTTGATACAAGGCAGGATGGATCCATGCTTTCATGTTGTTGACGCCAAATTCTGACCCTACCATCCGAATGTAGCAGCAGAAATCGAGACTCATCAGACCAGGCAACGTTTTTCCAATCTTCTATTGTCCAATTTCGATGAGCTTGTGTAAATTGTAGCCTCAGTTTCCTGTTCTTAGCTGAACGGAGTGGTACCCAGCATGATCTTCTGCTGCTGTAGCCCATCTGCCTCAAAGTTCGATGTACTGTGCGTTCAGAGATGCTCTTCTGCCTACCTTGGTTGTAACGGGTGGTTATTTGAGTCACTGTTGCCTTTCTATCAACTTGAACCAGTCTGGCCATTCTCCTCTGACCTCTGGCATCAACAAGGCATTTCCGCCCACAGAACTGCCGCTCACTGGATATTTTTTCTTTTTCGGACCATTCTCTGTAAACCCTAGAGATGGTTGTGCGTGAAAATCCCAGTAGATCAGCAGTTTCTGAAATACTCAGACCAGCCCTTCTGGCACCAACAACCAAAGTCAAAATCAAAGTCACTCAAATCACCTTTCTTCCCCATACTGATGCTCGGTTTGAACTACAGGAGATTGTCTTGACCATGTCTACATGCCTAAATGCACTGAGTTGCCGCCATGTGATTGGCTGATTAGAAATTAAGTGTTAACGAGCAGTTGGACAGGTGTACCTAATAAAGTGGCCGGTGAGTGTCGATGGGGTTGCGCGGCTAAAAAAGTTTGGGAACAGCTGGGCTAGGGAGTCCACACGTCCCCGACCCTCCCCTCTACTTCACAGAAAGAATTTTGCGTCTGTATCTGATTTTTCTGTCCAATGTCTACAGTGACTAACAATAGCCCATCATGACTCAATGTTTCTATGAGAAACACCGGATGAGTTTTGCAAAACCACTCAGGTTTAAGCATGTATTGTATTCCATTCTGCCCACACAACATCTGCAGTCCATCCTGGAAGAGCGGTACCTCCTCTGTTATTCTTCCTAAGGGATTATTTTCGATGTGAGGGTCTAAGTATGAAGGATGTTGTCTTGCTGCTGTGCACTGTAAAGCCCCTGAGGCGAATATATGATTTGTAATGTAGGGCCATACAAATAGAACTGATTTGACTTGACATGTCCTTCATCGCAGCAGGCACAAAGGCCCTTCTTAATCTCTCTGAACATTGAGGCCTGAACAGCTGTGCACTAATGACCTGTTCAATCCACTAAAAACTCTTTTGAGTGGCTGTTCATATTTTAGAATTGATACAGAGAAGTCTTTAAGTCCTCTCTATATTAATTAATTAATAACAATGATAACAAATATCATCATGCGCCTGAATAACTGTCACACATCTGGCCACTAATTAGAAGGTATAACATATGAGTGAGATCAACTGAAACAGAGCCAATAACAAATTCAGTATAGATACATGTACACTACTCACAGTAAGTTAGGGATATTGTTATTTATATACATATAGCATACTGTACACAGTGAAACCATTATGTGGAAAACAAGATGAAGTGTGTCTATCACCCCAATACAACTCCCTATCTCAAAAATCTCTGAAGTGAAACAAACATTGATGTATGGAATCCACTGAGTCTCTCACAATATCCTTAACTTATTGTGAGCAGTGTACTTTTTGTTTTCCTGGATTTAGTTTGACTCACGCTCAATGAACCATGGCTTTGGTATCTGATGCAGTTTCCACAGGTCTTCCCAGAAGCCAAGAGCTCTGGGGATCATTGTCATCCAGAATCATTCACCATATATCCCGGCACTAGGTTTTGTTTGAAGTAACTATTCATGCGCTCACCTCTTCCAAAACAGATCTGCTGAGAGTGAGTTTGTTTCCACCTCTGCCGTGAGTAAAAGTCATCCTTGGTAAACAGACCTGGGGGGGAAGCGATGGCTGCTTCTCAGATGGTTTGGTGTCATTGGTTCAAGATCATCTAGGTCAATGAAGTAGTTAGCGGTCTGTCAATAAACATAGTCTCGACTTTACATAATAAAGTCCGCAGAGACTCTGCATCTGTTGTTCAGTTTGTGCATGACAGACTTTAGGGCCTTTTTTACTGACTTCACTTGTTGCTCCTAAACCCCACGAAAATGTGGGCTAGCAGGCAGGTTGAAAATAGCATCCTGCATTTTGATTTGATACTGCTTCTCTATAGCTGCACATTATCTATTGATGGCGACTTGACCTCTCCGGCACATGAAACATCTAAGTGCATTCAGACATGAACCGGTCTCCAATGTGTGAGATACCTGTAGATGTAGACCACGAATTGTCAAACAGGTACATAATACATTGTATTTTTCATCAATGTGTCATGCCCCAGTCTAGGGGACCTAGGACATAACATAAGTGCCCCCCCCAAATCCCAAGCAGCCACCGACACAATGCTGAATGCTCAGATATACCAAGTGATTTATTTACAATATAAGTGTACAAGTGAAAGTAATAAACAAGTAGATAATACTAAATAGGGACACTAACTAACTTAAGGCTTCAGGGTGGACCAAGGCCAAAACAACAAAAAACAATCCTATCTGTGAAACAATCACTAACCTATCCAAAAGAAAGAAACAAACAAGAAAAGACTTACCTCCATAACTATCATAAACAGGAGAAAACGAGAGCAACAAAACTGGCAGTCTACCCTTACTCATTCAAAGAAAAAAAAAAGTCTCAATGCTGGATAACAATGAATCTCAAACTGCTGGTTGGGAGAAGAGGAAGATCCGCCAGCCGGCTGCCATCTTGTCCCCTTATCTCTCTAGTTCCTCTCCAGCTCAGCCAATCGCGGTGCGGGGTGAGAGTCTTCCACCAATGGGGGCATGGGAATAGCACACACCTATTTGCATAGGAAATCATGTTCAAACAGCAGTCATACACACAGCAGAACACTCCACAATATGACTTCAGTCATAACATCCCCACACCCAAGAATTAACTTACCCCTTAATGATTTCCTACAGATATGAGGAGCTCCTGGATAAAGTGTCACACAACACATTTTCTGTACCCTTCTTGTGAAAAATCTGCAGATTAAAATCCTGCAGAAGGAGAGACCAGCACATAAGCTGCTGGTTAGAATTGCGCATTTGTGTGAGGAATAATAATGGGTTATGATCTGTGAACACCTGTACAGATTGTGAACTAGAGCCAAGGTAAACTTCGAAGTACTGTAAGGCAAGTAGGAGAGCAAGAGCTTCCTTCTCAATAGTGCTGTAGTGAAGTTGGTGCTTATTAAACTTTCGTGAAAAATAGCAAACGGGATGGTCAATAGCCTGATCATCCTCCTGCAATAGGACAGCACCTGCCCCACATGCGCTGGCATCAACCTCTATTTTGAAGGGCCGCGTAAAGCAGGGTGTTGGCAGACTCAAAAAAAGCAGCCTGGCAAGCAGGGGACCAAACCAAAGTTCTTAAGCAGCCTCAGCCTCATCATCAGCTGGTTTGGATAGGACCCCCTGCTCCACCAACTTTTCACACAGCAACTGCTTGAGCTCTGCTTTATTTATATGGTAAGGGATTTGCACATTATAACAATTTGCCACAATCATAAGATCTGCTTTTTTACGTTTTTCAAGTTTAAGAAAAGACGGACTGGTTACAAAATTATCCAGTGAAAACTCCATAATTACCCCACACACCAAAAGAAAACTGCCAATCAGAGAAGAGAGCAAAGAAAAAGAGGAGGAAAAAAAAAGATCTCTTTTGACCATTATGGGCGCAAAATAGTCCACACCTACACCCCGGTGAAAGTTCTTTTCTGGTAACCGTGTATCTGCAGGCATATTCTTGTCCATGAGCCTTGGCATGAGCCTTACTGCCGATTTAGCTGCAGGGATCCAGAATCTTTGGCGTAGAATAAAGTTTCTCCCTTAGTGTTCAAAACTTTCATGTATGCCCCGCAATAGAAGAGTTGTGGGATGCAGATCATTTGGTGGCTGCTTTCCTGCTGACGTTTGCTCTGAATTTGAAACAGTCTGACCCTATTTCCCAAAGCAAGCCTAGCACAGATATTAAGAATACTCGGCTGTTGCTTGTCCCCTTAATAAGATGAATGCCGCCTGAGGCACACAAGGTCATGAGTGGCACAAAACAGGTGACGACCATGTTTGTACTCCACCATTTCCTGCATTAGGTCTTCTTTTGGCCACCACACCAAGCACAGTAAGTCTGTGTTCTCTTCTGGAACTCCCATTTGATGGTGGCAACATCTGCCATTAACAGTCCAACCAAGGATTGTTTTAACTGCATAGGGCTTATTGCTTTGGCTGTGGATAACGTTTTATAGCTGGTACACGTCACGGACATCATTACCAGTAAGGATGACTTATGTCCACACCAATGTATTGCAGTACTTCTTGGAACTACTGCCATTTTTCAAAATCTGTAAGGGAATGTTTAGGGAAACTATTTGGCAAGTTGACAGAGGGATTTTCCTCAAGTCCACTGACCTCTTAGTCTCTGACAAGAACATCTTTCACTTGTTTAGCTGAACTCACTGTAATTAAGATCAGATCAGTTCTTTTTCCCCAAGGAAGAACACTTTTCACTAGAGAATCACATGCAGGGAATCTGTGCAAAATGTGGCTGAGCTCCTAGGGACCACACAAAGTATTTTTCCAGTCTTGCTGTCTTTCTTTGACCTGACATACAGGGTAAGTATTAAGAGCAAGAATACATGTCTCCAGCCCTGTCACAGGCGGTTTTCTCCTGTTTTAGGCTCACAAGTGCACTTGAGACTTTTATTTTATAGTATTCATACATACATACACATTACTACTTTATTATATACAGTTTATTACTGCTTGCCTAAACGTGCCTGTATGGAAAAATCCTCCTTTCTGGGAATGTGCAGTTTTTCTAAATAATTTTAGAACGCTAGTTTCTTTTTACAGTCGATACTTGTGTGTTTTTAGGTCAAGCATCCAAAGCAGAGACCAGCCTTGCTTATGAAATCCAAGTTGTGCCTGTGAGGTTTTTCTTCAATATGATGGTGCCCCAAGAATGTGTGACCTTTTTTCCTTTGTTCTTTCCTTTGTCTGTCTGTCACTTGAACACCCTTTCTATAAGTGCAGTGGCAATTTTCAGGACATTAGCCTATTGCCTATGGCTTCCTGAGAACCACAGTTGTGGAAGTTTTGTATACACAAATTACACAAAATGTATATATATATATATATGGTTACATGGTGGCGCAGGGGTTAGCGCTGTTGCCTCACAGCAAGAAGGTCGCTGGTTCAAGACCTCCTTGGGTTCTGGGTCTGGGACCTTTCTGCATGTTCTCTGGGCACAGTCCAAAAGGAGGTTGAGGTTGATTGGCAACTCTAAATTGCCCATAGGTGTGAGTGTGTGAGTGAATGGTGTGTGTGCCCCACGATTGGCTGGCGACCATCTGGGGTGTATCCCTGCCTCTCACTGTAACGCGCTGGGATAGGCTCCAGCAGACGCCTGCGACCCTAATGAGGAATAAGCAGGTACAGAAAATGACTGACTTTGTGTATGTATATATATACCTGATATACTGATATACCTGTATATATTAGGGATGCACATGGTTAACTGATTACAGTAACAGTAACCGATTAATACAATACTAACTGTCAATTTTGTTTTTAAGCTATGTAATTCAATCAACTCATAGGGGCGTGTCGACAGGTGCAACACGTGCCATCATGTGCTTTCCATCACAGCCCACTTTACAGCGAAGATGAAGAGAGCAAAAAGGAGTAAAGGAGTTCTGTGTGGGACAATTTCGGAAAGGGGAGGAGGTCATTTGCAAATGGTGTGGTATATGTCTAGTACACGTATTAATGTAACTCGGGCTAATGTGAAACATGTTAGATTCATGAATGAAGCCGCATCATCCAGATAAACATTGAGCTCCATCACAACTGTTTAAAAATCTGATTTCAGAAGCTCAAACTTTATTTTGGAAATGAAGCAGAACACACGAAGAAATCACCAGCGTGCTCGCTCTTGACATCATTTAAAAAGCAACAGTAGATGATTGAGGCCTATAGTACTGTTAATTATATCTAAAGCTTGTAGCTTTTATTTTTTTCCTTTTTTGATGAGTAATCTAACTATTTGCCGTAATTGTAAATCTGCAGTTCAGCACCAGACAGCACTGAGTCAGTGACTCTGATTTCAACTTTATCTTACATGGAAAGCCTTGTCGGAATGGTGGGACATTTGTGTGTCGGAATAGCGGTATTCGGGGATGGTGATATGTCTAAATGGTAGTATGTCGGAATGGCAGCATGGAAGGGCATTTAAATCTTATTGGTTAACAGTTATTAACCGTTAAAGGGCGTTGGTTAATGTGCATCCCCATATATATATATATATATATATATATATATATATCAAATATCAAATGTATCAATTGTGTGAGTCTTCCAGTCAACGTCAATTTCCTGCAAAACCAATGTTATGCAAGGCTGGATATTACCGAAAAGGCAAACACCAGTATGGGGAAATGTCTTAACTTTAAAGTCTCCACCCAAAAACAAAACTGAAGTTTAATGTTTGGGCTTCACTGTACAACTGTGTAGGGGAAGACTGGAATGGTTGTCACTCTTTTTATTCTTGAGTAGATTGCTCAGCATCATAATTCACAATATTCATTCCTACATTAAATAGAAGCTTGTGGTCTTGGCTTGAAATGTGTATTGGACTTCATTTCTTGAACTTCACAGTTTGCACAGCAGCAACAAGGAGAAAGGAAAAAATTCCCTAAAAAACTATTTTTAGGGTAAAATAAGAGGAAGAGGTACTGTTTGGAGGAGGATCCCTCTTCCTTAGTTTAAGTCATGTGGTGGAAATAACTTTCTTGATAATACTGTAGATAAACCGTAGCCAGCAAGGTCTGTTACTCCTAGCAGACATCTTGTGTTGTTTGTGTTCTGCTTGGCTTTGACATTGATTTTTTTTTAAATATTTAATTTTTTTTTAAACATTTCTTCAAGGACACTGAAGAGACCACAGTGCTTGTATATGGATAAAAGTGGTGTTTGGACTTTTGAGTCATGAATAATATCAATGTCAGAGTCTAAACAATAATTAAACTGACTTTTTCTAACTATAACTTTACCAAATTTGTTAAAGCCATGAAGGTAACCCTCTCTTTCAGTTCACCATGCCAAAATCATGTAGGCGGTCATTTACTTGTCTCTATATCAGTGGTTTTACTTTTTTAGCCGTGCACCCCCATCTATATCCCAACCTGTTTGACACACCCCCTATTTCCCACACCTTCCAAAAAATACAACTAAATCTCTTAAGGCAGCATGTTTAATTCTGCTCAACCAGAACACGTCATCTAACGATTAAAGTCAGTCAGTCATTTTCTATACCTGCTTATTCCTCATTAGGGTCGCAGGGGTCTGCTGGAGCCAATCCCAGCGCGTTACGGCGAGAGGCAGGGATACACCCCAGATGGTCGCCAGCCAATCGTGGGGCACACACACCATTCACTCACACACTCACACCTATGGGCAATTTAGAGTCGCCAATTAACCTCAGCATGTTTTTGGACTGTGGGAGGAAGCCGGAGTACCCGGTTAAAACCCACGCAGACACGGGGAGAACATGCAAACTCCACACAGAAAGGTCCCAGACCCAGAACCAAGGAGGTCTTGAACCTGCGACCTTATACATGGTTTAGACTGACCGCCGGTGTACCTGGAAGCTGCCATAGATACTTGTCACTTTATCCACAACATATATTTCTGTTCTACTATTTAATGGTGTACTCTGCAATTTATTTCCTGTTCCAATGTACATTATTCCATCCTGTACACACATGTATTGCAAAATGTATTTGATTGCTGTAATTAACACTTGCACTTCGTACACCCTGCAGAACAAATTTTAATTATAGTAATATAGTTAAAGTATTTTATGTCTGTTTGAATTTTGTTGGCATTGTACAAAACCTTGGACCATGTGTGGTCATCTAAACGATCCTCTAAATCTTGTTCCCGGCTATTTTCATCATTCATCGCAATTTTATCATTCATGAAAAGATGATTTAAGTAATCACTTAACTGATATGCAAATAATGTTAAAAGTGTATTTGAGGAATATGGAACTCATCCAGGATTTGCTGAAAATGAGGTGGTGACTTTTGGAGCCTGCAACGTCCAAATTTGGACAAATGTTATTGAATAAAAGTATTTTTTAGGGTTTATTTTTATTTTGTCCCTCTGTATTTAAATCAAATTATTTAAGGGGAACTGCAACATTAGACACTTTTGCATTGGCTATGGCTTTCGATTGTAGTTATGTCTGCTTGTATACAGTGTGAGATTCGAATGGTTTACGAAGACAAATAAACAGTGTGCTCATCAAACAGACATGAAGGAGCAAATTCAAATAAATCTTACTTTTTATTAAATCCCATACATTTCATTCTTTCAGCATGGTTAAGGAACAGGCAATACACGGACAAATAATAATAATACAATAAGATGAGGTACAACAGAATCACAAAAGCGGAAGTAAAAAAAAAAAAAACACCCTGAAAAGAAAAATTCCCCGAAATTTGTGAAATGAGCACAACAGTAGAGTGCGGGTGACACTGGTCACAAGATTTATATTTAACGTTCTAACTCGTTTGTGTCATCGAATGCAGGTGAGAAAACTATTTGGTTGACACTTATGTCACTTCTCTGTTGGCATTTTTCATTTTATTTTATTTTTTTTTTCAAACATTGTGCTCATTTCAAAAATCATCATGAGGCCAGGCTGGTTTTGTTTAAAACAAAACTTGACGTAGTGCATGCATGCACACATACTGGGATGTGGGAGGGAGCACATTTCTCTTTTTTGTGCAAAAGTTTTTTTTTTGTTTTTTTTTCGGGTACTCCAGACCTGACACAAACCAACTTTACTACATCATATACTCGTATAGACACGGGATGTCTGGTGGGGACAGCCTACTAGCTGTAGCACATGCAGCACTAAGACTGAGGACACTTTAATGTATTAACGAACAAAAAGGCAACATATAGGAACACTGTGAACACACCAAAGGGCAAACTGAAATCACACAAATGCACGCTTTATTAGGAGGAGTTACAGTCTTGCATGCCATATGTGATGCACATTTGTTCTGGACATTTTGTTTGTGAAGAGCACATTCTCTGGTTTGCAGCTGATGGCCTTATTGGTTCCTCTCCATTATAATCTTAAGGCAAGTTCGGATGTTGGTGTTTATTTTGCTGCAGTGTTGTTCATGTGATTTAATGTGTTATCTTCAATGCGGAGGAAAGGCTTAGGAAGACTGGTATAAACAAGTATAAACAAAACAAGCGAATGCTGAATGACTCATAAAAAGCATCACTCCACTGCCTGTAACTGTTGCTTAAAATAACACAGGGATTACATTCACTTCAATAAGCAGGTTAAGGCAAATCTGCTTCCCTAGAGTAGTGGATGATCGAACAAACACTTAAAATATACTCGCCATTTTTCATAGTACTTATATAGTTTTTCTGTGACAACTAATGTTTCTCATATTTAATTCTTTCATCAAGGCCCCCCCAAAAAAAAGAGAATGCGGGCAGAACCTTTGTGTTCATATCTTTAGGAAGAAAAGGGGAAGAACTGGAGACATCTTTCCACTTAAACTAGGAAGGAAGCAGTGGGATGTTAAATAAACCAAGAACTTGTGACCGGCAATTAGGTTAAAAAAAAATCTGGATGTGATGTAAAGGATCAGTCAAAAGGATGTGGTTACAATTATTACTCAAGCTTATTTTCATTACTTCTCCTTCAATGTGGAGTGTCCGTCATATGGAGATGATTAAATACATGGATGCATGAAGTTTATAAACCTGGAGGATCAAAATCATATGGGTCTTATTGCATGTTTGTGTTATCCATAGTGCAGCCTTCATTAAGAGACAGATTAGTGCAAACTTATGGTGAAATAATATTTTAGATCAAACACAACTCTAGAATTAGTTTCCATCAGAGCTTAGCATATGTATGAAAAAAAAGGCTTTAAGAGACAAAGACAAAAAAAAAAATCCAAAATATAATTTGGATGGAAATCCCTCTGAAGGTAAGACATCTGTTTATCACAGTCTAACTTCATCCAAGTTTGGAAAGGTCTGCCTGAACCTTTGTGACGCACAACAATAAATAGGAAATAAATATCGTCATAATAAAACACCAAACAACTCCGAAAGGAATGTGAACAGTCCCCTCCTGTACATGTCCTGACAATGTCTCCATTACTGCTGTCAGTGCCATGATGGAAATATTTCGTTGTGTTCTTGAGATGCACGTAGATAAATGTGCCTGTTTGTCGGAGATGAAATGAAGGGCTTTTCTTTTGTAAAAGTTTAGTGTGGGTGGAGAGCTATTGAGGGGTTACAGGTTAGTTTGAGAGGGTGAAATTAATTAAAGTGAATGAAGTATCGTCATGGCTTTAGTGGTATTCCACTCACACACAAGTGTGTGTGTTTGTGTGTGTGTGTGTGTGCGTGCGTGTGTGTGTGCTCTTTAGCTGAGGAGCTCCAGGTATGTGACAGGCACTTTTCCTTTCTGGTTTCCTCTCTCTCCGATCAGCCAGTCAGAGTCCATACCCGGCACTGTGTAAACTGTGATAAGCTGCAACAAAGCAAAGAGAGAATTAACTCGAATAAAACATTTTTACACATAAAAGATGTTTAGAAATAATAACAACAATAGCAGCAGGACGGTGTGTAAGCTCAGCAACAAGACAAGATTAACTTTGACTTTGTGTTGAGTTTTCAATGTTAAAATTCAGTTTTTCTGAATATCCACAGGCCACCTGTATATTGTGCAAATTGTTTTGAGACTTTTTTTGAAGACTTTTCCAAACTGCTGACGGAACCAACACATATCAAAGGTCAAACTTCTACGATCTAATTATCTCTAAGGATTTAACCATTTCGAAGGTGATCTGACCACACCTGTGTGTTCTTTAAGACTTTCTCCACACACAGGAGTGATTATCTTAAAATGGTCCATCACTGATATCCAAAACTTCTCTCCCGCAATTGCCCTCTCCTAAATTAATTTGTTGACAACTACAATACTATAAAAGTTACAAATCTTAGTAATGCCATTGTGCCAGTGAAAGTGAATTCGATCTCTGGAAAGAAGAGATCTCCTTGAAGAAATGACACGCTGGTCAGAATCTGGAAAAGAGAGTGCCGGAAAGCTGAACCTAAGTGGCGATAAACAAATCTCCAGGTTAATTATGACATCTATAAAAGAAACTTTGCATTTATAATCCGAAATTGAGAAATGCAAGGCAGTCCTTTTTTCTGACATCCTCTAAAAAAAAGCTAATAATGCATGTGTCCTATTTGCCCCTGTTGATAGGCTAACAAACCCTCCTCCATCAGTGGCCCCTGAACTTTTATCCACTAGGGCTGCAATGAGTTTGCCTCCTTGACAAAATGCTCGAAATTAGACAAGCAGTCAGCACCTTAGTGCCAGGTAGAGGACCATTGTCGTCCAAGTGTGAATTGAAAATCAACTGTGATGACTGAATGACTACATTTCATGCAATCAACCATAAAAACCTGGAAGACATTATACAACATCTGAACCTTGTTAAGGTGGTCAAAGACATTCATCTAAACACAGACAGTGGTAAAATTTCTTATTATTACTGGATCTCAGTCCTGCATTCAACATAGTTGACCACAACATATTATTAGGCCGATAGAGGAGAACTGACTGGGACTTACTAGCACAGCATTAAAGTGGTTTGAATCCTACATAAAGGGCAGAGACTACTTTGTGTCCATGGGCAACTACACATCTGAACATAACCTGTGGAATTCCCCAAGGTTTGATTCTGGGTCCTCTACTATTTAATATTCACATGCTCCCAATAGCTAATATTATGGAAGAAAACAAAATATTATTACCATAATTATGCAAATGAAACACACATTTACATCGGCATATCACCAGGAAATTATAGTCTTATAGAAACATTGAGCAAATGCATTGAGCAAATGATTTGATGTTCCAGAATTTTCTCCAATTAAACAAAGATAAAACTGAAGTAATTGTTTTTGGAGCCAAAGAGGAACGATTAAAAGTCAGTGCTCAACTTCAATCAGTGATGTTAAAGCCTAAAAAACCAAGCCAGAAATCTGGGTGTAATTATGGACTCAGACTTGAATTTCAGACTTGAACAATTACATTAAAACAATCACAACATCAGCATTCTACCACCTGAAGAATATATCAAGGATTAAAGGCCCTATGGCTCAGCAAGACTTAGAAAATCTCATCCATGCTTTTATTTTCAGTAGACTTGACTACTGTAACAGGGTCTTTAAGACCAGTTGAAAAATTGCCATTTTGCGCTGTTGGATCTTAAGAAGGAGTGAGACTAAGCAATTTATTTCAAACAACATTTAAACTGAAATAGGTTTTTCATCATCTGATCAAAAGTTTAAGACCACATCTCAAATCTGTTTTCCTTTATTGGCAGTAAGGATATGAGAGTAAAATAGAACCAAAAACAAAGATATTTAAGTACAACTAAAAAACAGATTCACAGAATGTCGTCTTTTGACTCATTTCCTTTGACCTTTAAGTAATCATGCCCCATCCAACTTACGCTGCTTTGGGGAAGCAATTCAAGCTTTGGGTTAGTTAATATATTAATTTTAAAAAATGCAATCAATATGAATGTGTTAATATTGACCAAAATCAATTATTGATGAGTTCATTTTAAATATTTGGGTGAAATTTTATGCCTAATGACCTACTTTTAATATGAAAATGTGCCGACCAGGAGAAAAACAGCTGTAACTACTTTATATTAAACTTGATTTGCCGTTTGTGTGTGAAATGACTGGCTGTTTGATTCAATGATTGATCCATTATCAAGGGAAGTAATATTTTTATGAACCACGGACAGAGCGGCATTGTTTTTTTTATAACAATTTATATTATATTGAACTATTTCCTTATTGATTGATGATGTGGATATTGACGATATATAGATATTGTTTTATTGCCCAGGCCTACTTTGACTCTTTGAGCTCACCTCATGCTGCGCCACCAAAAAAAAGAGCGTTGCTCTTCCCAGGTCTGTCGTAAAAGCTTCTTTTTCTAAAAAAGGAGAGCAACCCAGTGCCCAAAGGATTTAAGATGCTGAGCGTATATTAGGGTTGTTGCGATGGACGATATCATGGTCCAACCTGATGGATGACCCAACATGACGATGGAGAGCATTTGACACAAGACATAAATAGCTGACAAAATTAACACTGAATACAAATAAGTCTTGGACTTAAACCTAACAGGATCATATTAGGGGAATCTTGAATATTATCTTCTAATTTTATTGTTGTCATAATCCTATCTGATAGTGCATTCGTTTCCCAGTGCGAAAACTGTAAATAACTCCATTCAATAGTAAGAGTTGTTGCATGGCCAAAAGCAGTAGGTCACCTCACCTGAAGGAAACACTACCTCCACTTACCTTACACCTGTAGAAACATAATATTACCCTCCAGGAAAAAAACAGACTCAATACCTCACTCAAAAAATGCTGATTGGTTACACCCAGACATATTTATTATTATTTAATGATGAAACTTTACCTCGTCAGCTAGAAGAGAGAGTTCACTGGAGTCAGCAGCGTCGTAATCGTATAGGACTTTGGCCTTTCGGGTTCCTGTGGCCGGTGCCTGCACTTCCTCTATCTTCAATGTATCGGCCTCCACGGGGCTACTGATGTCTTCTGATGCAGAGCCAGCAGCGGTCATGGAGTGAGTGGAGTTCAGTGTGAAAGCATTGGGAAGTCTGAGGAGAAAGCAAGTGAGATGTGTGATGGTCAGAACGTTACATGTACGATATGCGCAAAAAAATAGAAAAAAACAACAACTCAGGAACAGCATTTGGAAAGCATTAGAAAAGTGGTGCATGTGATGGTCAGACCATAAACTTACGTTCAAAAGTTTGGGGTCACTTAGAAATGTCCCTATCACTGAAAGAAAAGCAACTGTTTTTTCAATGAAGATAACTTTAAACTAATCAGAAATACACTCTATACATTGCTAATGTGGTAAATGACTATTCTAGCTATAAATGTCTGTTTTTTTGTTGCAATGTCTACATAGGTGTATAGAGGCCCATTTCCAGCAACTATCACTTCAGTGTTTTAATGGTATAATGTGTTTGCTCATTGCGTCAGAACACCAATGGATGATTAGAAAACCCTTGTGCAATCGTGTTAGCACAGCTGAAAACAGTTTAGCTGGTTAGAGAAGATAGAAAACTGACCTTCCTTTGACAAAAGCAAAGTTTGAAGGAAAAAATTATTATTTCAAATACAAATCATTATTTCTAACCTTGACAATGTCTTGATTATATGTTCTATTCATTTTACAACTCATGGTGGTTAAAAAGTGTGACTTTTCATGGAAAACACAAACTTTTGAACGGTAGTGTATACACAAAGAGAAAGATAAATCACACAGGAGGACAAACATAAATCAAGGTTATACTCACACATCCTCATCGGGGCTGAGGGCATTAGACAGTGAACATGATATGTCATGATTTGACAATACTAAAATAACCACTGAAGACACATCCATACGGGAGACAATTATTTTATATATATAATAAAATAATTACACACCAATAAGGTTGTAAAACTTTACTCGTTTACAGCCCATTGTTGCATCAATAAAAAGAGCCGTGGCTTGCAATTGCTGCTCTCAAGGACCAAAAAGGTTTGAAGTGTTGGATAATAAATTCTTGATTGATATTAGTCACTGGTGAATCATTGACATCTTTGGCATGCAACGTATCTGCAGACCAACCACAAATGTCAATACAGTCATTTAGTAGTTTGATATCATCACTTAGAACACTGCTTATTTTCCTCATTGTATGAAGATGACCAACATCTCACATTCATCTCCATCATCTCCCATCTGTTTCTTACCTTCCCAGCTCTTTCTGTAGCTCCTGCATATGGAAATGACACTGCTTATAGTAGGCTGCTTGGGCCTCCACAAACTCATGCAGGCAGCGCAAGTGATTCACCTGCAGAGATAAAACAATAAACAGATTATCAACAGATTTAATCTATATTCCCCTAATGCTGGGGTATAAAGCAATAAATGTCTTTGTGATAAAGTGCTACAGCCTGGATACAGGCTGGCGGGGCAGCTTTCAACCTGTTTGGCTCAGAATGACATTCGGTTAATTTTTTTTATTTAAGCTTAGTCAAATATGCATTGTTTAAAAGCACTCAAAGTCTCACAAATTATGCATTAACCATTTTATGATCCCGATATCATGATTTAACCATGTTTGTGCTCCTGTAAATTATTTTTTACTAGAATAATTCTAATAAAAAATATATATATAATTATATATATATATATAATTTATTTTTATTAAAAAAATGCTGATCCTGCTTTTGTTTTCTATTGCATGTAAAACAATAATCCTAATTACAGTGCATTAACTACAATGTTGTCTGTTTGACAGCATTTACCTTATTCAAGTCAATCACTACTAATATTCACATAGCACAAAAGAATTTTATGGTTCAAAAAACTACCCTTGAAATTCTACCACAGTGAAATGAATCACTAAATACATCTGAAACCGAAACTACTAAGTTGATGAAAATAACCATTCTTAAAAATGAGATGTCTAGGAAATCCTTCTGTTATCCAGAAATAACCATGAAAAACTAATTGACCAAAGAGTGAATGCCTTTACACACATCCTCTCTGCTCCACTCAAACAGAAACACGGACGTCATAAGTTCCAGAGGCGCAATTCTGTTTTAATTATGACTCTCACTTGGGCTCTATCCTATCCACTTAAGGCTAAATATAAACTTCTTCATATATTGTTGATGACAATACATAATGTTTAATAAATGTTAAAATATTATATTATTGTTATTGTTATTATTGTTTCTGTCTCTCTGTCGTCGTCTGTTTTTTTCTTGTATAGATTTTGAAGTTTTGTTGGGCATCATGCAATATTTTCTTCTTTTCATCCCCTATGCCCTTGTGTCCAAGATTAATTTTTCTTAAGGGATACGATAAAGATTTATCTTTATTAATTATCTTATCTTGGTAACGTGCAGACCTCCTGACCTAATAAACAGAAGTGTGTGATGTATAAATGATCGAGCCTGAATTTTAGATACCAATATTTCAGTAATTCAGCATTCCTCCAGATAAGACCTTTATCCCAAAATAAAGGCAATTAAGAGGTGGACATGAAACCAACCCACATTACTCCCAAAATCCTGGACTGGCAAGTTCAGTTCACCAGAAAATCATTAGAGTGGCCCTAAAAAAAAATCCACACCTTTTCCAACTGCAACACACTTTTATAGGGCCACTGGTGATGAGAGATCATTTAGTATCAGCATAATCTACCTTTAAATGTAATTAAATTATGATTTTAGGATTTTCTAAGGTCCCATAGATTTAGGAGGCGTTTGTGACATACATGTGTGCTACTGATGCCCTCCAAAAGCAGCCGTGTGACCTCGGCCTGTCGGTCGAACTCTGTTTGGGCCACTCGGAGCTCATGTTCAGCCTAAAACAAAAAGAACAACATTAGTGACGTACTTAGACATTAATAACTCGTAATTCATACTATCTAAAAACTGTCTGTCTTTGGGCAGACATTGAAACCACAACAACATTGACGTACTTACTTTTTCAACTTCCTCACTCCAGAGCTTAAAGGGCCACACATAAAACACAATAGGGAAGAGAAAAAAGAAGTTATGACGATAGTATAAACCTCCATTAATGAGATGTAAAACTGGGACCAAACCATATGAAATAATACATATGAAACAAAACATATTTTCTAATTCCCTTCTGGAACTCTTGGCTTAGACGCAGGCTGTCTCACTGGATCGGTTACTACTCTACTAAATATCGCCTTCCTGTTAACCATTTTCCTCGGAAATAGCTAAAAGTTCAGTTTAAAACAAAAGCATTCGGCTACAGATTACTCTGTACTTTTTCATTTTGCCTTACAGATTTTGGTCTTGTGAAAAAATTTCTGCTGACTACTGCTGATGTTTTTCCCATTTGGCTTTAGCTATTTGTGAATGTTTTTTCAGGCTATCGTCTTTGTTTTTCAGTTGTGAAGACAAGTCCAAGGCCACAGTTGTAACCCACTGATAGCACTGAATATTTGACCAGAAAGAAGATTCATTTAGCTCTTTGAAATCTATTGTGCGGTTCAGAGAATGTCATATTTACGCCCAAATCAAAATCTTTATTTAAACAAGATTTTATTTTACTGATGCCCTGTGGTTTAAAGGGATAAACAAGTCGAAAAGTTCCGCGTTGTCATGATTTCCATTGTCATAGCAAAAGGTGCTTTATCCTTTTTTTCCAATACAAACTTCATGATGCATGAAGAACATATTCAGGACTATTTTCTTCAGTAAGCCACTGGGAAGAGTGACACACCGTACACACCTCAGACAGCGCTTGAATCATACCGCACCAATTACACAACAGTTTGTCAGAGATAATCACTACAAATGTAATATCTCCCGTCCAGGTACAGTATGTAAAGAAGTTTAATGGCATCTGGTAGCTTTTGCAGAAATGGAATATGATATTCATAAGTATGTAATTAGTAGATAATTCAATCAACACAAGAATTGTGTTTTTATTAGCTTAGAGTGAGCGGTTTTAAATGGTAGGTGGTTACCCCTCTGCCATGTTTCTACAGTAGCCCATGATGGACAAACCTAACAATGCCACAAGCACCTACACACTGTATCTTTAAGTGACTCGACTATTTTTCATAAATTGTTAATTTATTAGCAATTTGGCTGTGCACACATAACGTTTCTTTGAATATGCACTTTAATAATTTTTTTTTTTTTAAAGTGGTAAAAGTGTGGATGGAACCAGATGGTCAGATTGCATAATTGTTACAGTTCCCGTTGTGTTAATAAAGCAGAATTGTCTCCTTACCGCCGAGGCGCTGGCAGAAAGCACATAGTTGCGGGGCCTGGTCTCCTGAAAATCTGGAGCCATCTACAGAGACAGTAATGTGATTCGACATTTATTGTGTTCCCTTTGGCAGCCGTACTTCAGCAAACACTTTAAGAAACGCAGACTAAACAATCATAAAGCACAGCAGAAGTATAACCACGGCCTCTATACGAGTTACACTAAAACCTACAAGACAGCTTTGAAATGTTCAGTCGGTATCTGTATTAGTGGCTGATAAATCAGCTTATCAGTAACTAATCAGAGTTTATCAGGTCAGACATGACCTGATAAAGGCATGTCCTCTTGATCTAACTTATACCAGTCAGAGATGGGAAAATATGGATTCCTTCATAAAAAAAGACTCAAAACCTGACATTAAGTATATTGTCATTTTTTTCATCTAGCAATGTTCAATAGAATTTGTTCTTTTTTTCCCCCCCTTCTTTATAAACATCAGTGATGTGCCTCGGACTTTCCCTCCATGAATGGGAGCGGCAGATAACACTGCACATGCTAGATTAAATCTGTATGAACTCATAACAGGATGTTGCAGAGATATGATTAACAGCAAAGAAAACAAATACTAATCTACGCTATTGTCCTGAACAAGCCAATGGACTTGATACACAGTTATTGACTAGTCAGCAGTCATATGACATGCACAAGCTGACATGCATATAGGTTGCAAAAGACTGTCGAAAGTTAGCCAACTCTTTGTCGTCATCATACCGAAAACAATCAGACTTTTTTTTTTTTATCTGTTCAACATTCAAACCAAAACAAGAACAAGAAAAGCTGATGGTATCAATTAGGACTTTTTAATATCAGGCACCTGACTCAGTTTGTGGTCAGTTATAAAAAAAAAAAAGTTTGGAACTTAACACTGATTCTTTAGAAGAATTAATAACTGTTAAAAAAAAAATCAATCAGATTCAGTGGAGAAAATCTTTGGGACTCTCGCCATCAGTGCTGCACAGCCACCTGCTGGCAAATATTAGATTCTAACTTTTAGGATGTCACAAGCTCAACAATAAGTTAAATAAACTGAGTTTCTCCCCGGATAGTATACACAGTAGATTCAAGATTCACTGTGTTCTGTGTTGATGTGTCCCAAAGAATCTTGGATCTTGCCTCGACACAAAAGTCCTAATGGATATGAACATTTCTTTGGTTACAGTCTTTTAAAATTCCTAAAAGCAGCCATTACACACGCTATTATGCTAGCCATTAAAATAAAAAAAAAAGTACAATCAAGTCCTATTTGCATGGGATTAGTATTACCATGGGATGTCCAATCATTTTAGAAAAAAAACAATTGCATTATGGACATTAAAGTGGCAATCCGCAAAATTACCTGCTGCACCTTCATAATCCGGTGCTTAGCAAATATGTTGTTCATGTTCAGTCCAGAACAGGAGCATTTATCTCGAGGAGGCTGTGCCTATGCAAGAAACATACTGTCACCACATAATTTGGTATGGCCTGTTGTGACTAATGGTGGGAACACGAGTTTGCACCTGTGATTCCAGATTATTTTCTGATACAATTATCTGATGCAGATTTCCTTTTCAGATTTTCAACAACAATGCAGACGTTAAGGGATAAAATCATCTAGAATTACACGTGTGGTTCCCACGTCAAGACTAATCCCATGAGAGCAGTAAGGGGTGCATTGGTTCAACTGGGCTAATAGCTTTTGAGTGGCATAGACTGCTCAGGAAACATCATTTTAAAAATTACAGGTAAACTATGCATATGGGCTCTAGTCATGGATTATTACGTAATCGTTGCAATTTCGTAATCCAAATTTCAAAGAGACATTGTAAAGGAAGCAACTCAGACACAAGGAGGCAACTTCAGGTCAGGTTTTTCCAGTTCATTGCTTTGCTTTGATTTTATCACTGAATAACAGTCTCTTGTCACCAATAAGTGACACAGTGACACTTTAAAACAAGTGAGACTGGAAAAATAACCCAAAGTGGTATAATGTCTTTACTGCAAATCATTAAAAATCTTTAATACTCACTTCGCCCTCGCACTGCAATGTTATGAATACAAAGACAGTTAGTTGTAGTTAATGCCAGCACCCGCACAAGTTTCATTACATATGAGTAATAATGGCCATGAGAGTGGAGAAAGAGACGTGGCTGTGGGTTGGCGCGAAAAGGAACTCACCGCAGCCTTGGCCTCCGCCACCTTGGCCTTCTTCAGTCGCGCTTTACAGGCGTCCAGGTCCAGGCGAAGGTTCTCCAGGAGACGCCGTTCTTTCTGCAGTGCACAAGGTGACATCAGGGTTACAACCGACCTGAGCGGCCTTCTAGGTTGTGGCGGTGCGGGGATAATTCGAGGCAACATGATTACAGGCGACTGTGCTGGAGCCATGGACAAAAGGCCGGAGGCTTCCAAACACATGTAGAGCTTAGCGTCATACAGGAGTAAAGTAACCGGCCTGACCTCTGGCGGTTAAGTTCATAGTTTACATTAATATATATATATATATATATATATATATATATATATATATATATATATATATATATATATATACCACATATTTTTATCTTTTATCTATCTAATTGATTATATAATTCCCATTGTACGTATGTTTTCATTCTTTTATTTACTTAAATAAGTAATAAAATACAATAACTGGAATTACATTTAGATAACTTCTATTTTTCTTTTAAGAAATAGAAGACTTCTGCTGTCCGTTTGCCCCGTTTATGTTCACTCTATAACTGTGGTAGGCCTTTTTTTAAATATTTAATTCATTAAGAGGTTAATGTTGCTTTCAGTCATTCATGACTTTTACATTAATGTTCTTTACAGCTTTATTCAGACATGACATTTGGGAAAAGCCTGTACCATATTCGCACAATAATTTGTGGTGTGCTTATGATTTGGACTTTACGCAAAAAAAAACTGATGGCAAATTCAAAACATGGGCCACAAAAGGTTCAACTACCGATTATTTTTTTATCCACAAGGGGGCATTTCAAAGTTTAGTTTCAAAGAGGCCCTACAAAAGGACCATGGCCTAGAAAAAGAAGACTTTTATAGGTATCTGCAGGTGAGACAATATTTTAACAAAAACATTAAAGAGGCATTAAGAAAAGATGAGTCAGGATTCATTGAGGTATTCTGATCATTAATTAAGTCCAGATCTTGCAACTAAGTCATCTCAAAACTATACAATGCCATACGATTGCCTAAACCAGAAAATACAGAATATATAAAGAAGAAATGGGAAATGGAAATAAAGATAAATATTATACGGGAGAGCTGGAAGAAAATATGTCAATGGATCTCAACAGAACCATTTGCTGGGAGTTCTGCTGGAAAAGCATCATTTTTTAATCACACCCATTCAGAAACATCATCAGGGCAGTGGGGATGCTTGTTGGAGACTCTGTGGGACAAAGGGAGCCAACCATATATTTAATGTGAACATTCCATTAGAATGTGAAAGCATGTTTTTGGGAAATATGTTTGAAACATGGCCCATAAGGGACAACAAACTACTGACTATATTGCTGGCTGCGAGTAAAAAATGTATCACCAAGAAATGGTTGATGAATGGATCGATACGGTCTACGAAATTTATGTCATGGAGGAGATTTCTTTCTCCCTCAAAGTACAAAGAGAAACTTTCTATAAGATCTGGACCAACTGGCCTTAGTATGTAAAACCAATCAGAGCTCATTTTATCTGACTGTACCTATGCTTTGTGTAAACTTACCCTCTGTTATTTGAATGCTTTTTATTTTTGTGAACATGTAAGGGTGCACTCCCTGGTTTGGTTGTTTTTTTGTGTTATTATTTACATCTGGAATCCAGGGAAGAAAACTCTAGAGGGGCAGTAAGTGCATCACACTGACTAAAAAGATCATTTAAAAAAAAAAAATCCAAAATTTACAAGATCTGTTATATATTTTCTTGGTTTGTGTATTTAATAGGGAGGTAACGATACAATTGACTCATGATGAGTTTGTGATATGATTTTCTCATGATATTTTGAACTATATTATGAACCATATTAATACAGTCACTGTTTTTCACGGTTACATCCTGCATTTCTTCCTTACTTCTCTCCTAATTCATTCACTTACCCTGAGAATCCCCAAAAATCCTTCATTTTAAACATCCAACAATACTTATATTACAGTGAGTGTCACGCTTACTGTAATGGTCCTCCAATCGCCTTCCAGAAAGTTCCTGAGGGGGGTAAGAAAGCTGATGGCAGAAGTCTGGAGGAACTCCCTCTCTGCTGATCCTAATCTTGCCTCGCATTCGCCCACCTGGATCAAAGTGCCCCCTGCAATAAACAGAATAGATGGCGTCACCACACGTTCCTTATCTTGTCCCAGGTGACACTGATCCATCCTCACTGATCCATCGCCTGTGTATGTGTATTCCAACTGCAGAAACTCAGACTGCATATTGTCGTTGAAGATGTAGAGCCTGAAAGAGTGCTGCAATAACAGATGCTGATTAGAGGAGCGTTTATATTTGTATATATCTATTGTGGTGAGGCTGACTGTGATAGATTTACACCCAAAAAAGGTTAAGAACAACTGCTATAGTATAAGCATATCTCTCACATGGGGAGTAGTGAATGCATGAATAAGGGAGTGAGTATATAAAACCAAACTGTAATTGTAATTTCACCATTTTTAGTTGATCAACTTAAGGAATAATTGCTTTATCGGTGTAGCTTTAATACAATGATCTTTTACCGAAACTATTAAAATGTCACAACAGGAAAAGCACAATGTAAATAATAAAATTGATCACCCCATGTTAGAGCTATTTATACAGTAGAAACATAGTTGTAAATAATTTAGATGTTGCTGTACTTGATTTTCTAAGGATAATAAGCACTTCCATAGTTTAGTTTAGTTAGTAAAATATGTTTATTTCTGATTTACAAATCAGTACAGTCAGCCCAGGCTCCTGATTGGTTAAAATGTAACACACATGAACGTTTTATTTTGTACTTAACACTAAAAAAAAAGAGTGAATAGTTGAAAGGAAGACTGTAGACTACAGAGTTCTTTTGAAGCATGTGTCAAATATATGCTTGGACTCTTCACTTTGTCAGAGAAATTGCACACTCATATTTTTTTGTATGAACGCACTGTTTAAATATTTGACTCGTACACTTAAACACAAATTGCTGGGGAAGTCTCTGTTTAGTGAGAGGCAGCTGTGTTTAGCCTCATTTCACTTTACTTTATTTACCACATGAGCAGAGTAGGTGTAGGTGAGATGTGAAGTGTTGATAACAACAGGAAGTCTGGATGCTGCAGTGCAATAGAGACATTTCAACATCACAAGAGTCAGTGCATATACACACTCACACACATCAAGATGAGAGGGACAACTAGGGTTGCCAAACCCTTGCACCAATCTAATTCTGGATAGAATAAATGAGCTCTAATAACATCAATACGACATATACTACTGCGGCAGCAGGGGAACAAGCTCATCCACAGCATTGATCCTTGTGTTTCCACAGAGGGGAAGGGATCTGATTTATTGGTCTGACAGATAACCCTGCAAAAGCCAGTGGGGTGAAGGACATGATGGTGATTATAATCACTACAAACAGAATGTGCACTTTTGTTAGTTTCTTAAATACAGGCGTTTTTTCAATAGTATCAGCCCCACTGGTACACGAACCAGCGAAAGCTTCAGTCATCCTTCGTCCTTTATCCTTTTAGATTTCTTTACGCTCCCAGGCTGCTCGCTCCCTCCGTTTGCAGTAGTCGCTACCTCCATATCTATAGAAGTTCCCAACGTATCGATCGTCTGCACGATTCTTATTAGGTTCGAACAATTATTTATCTAAATGGCCTTCTGCAATTTTCAAATCTCAAGAGGGACAATATTTGTTCAAATTACCAGATTGAATTCAATAGTCATACTTCACCCTGCACTCTTATCCATTCAACTCAGCCAATCAGTGGAGAAGGTCATTAATAATAATAAGACAGAAACAAAATGACCTGATCTTATTTAGAGCCAGTGTCGTGTCGCTGTCTGACGGGTGGCGGGGGTGGGGGGTTTCAGAACCCCATGCACCACACAATGATACTTGGTCTGTGAGAAACATTGGTCATAGATGACTTTTGTAGGCTGTAGGTCGGAATGGTTTTCTGTCCGGGATGTTTGTTCTGGCATCCATCTCAAAAGAGGCAAAGTTTATGTACTTTATATTTTAAAATTCTATGGAAAACATTACAAACACCAGAAGCTACCGAATCCGCATTCCAAATCTTATGCAGGCTACTTAATAAGGATATCCTGGATCCCCCTCCCCCTCCGTTCAAGGATATGCTTATTAAGATCGGTGCACTTGTGTGGATATTTCCTCTCTCAAGGAGGGCTCAACTGTCTGTTTTTGGCAGGCAGCATAGGACAGAGAGGAAGAGGTGGGTGTTACTTGACCTTTTAAATTTGTTTGGTGTTTTTCTTTCGCTCTTGAAAATGTGTTCACATTGCACAGAATGGGCTGCAGATGTGGTCAGCCTGGTAGCATTTACAAC
Source organism: Lepturacanthus savala (assembly GCA_030544235.1). Taxonomy (NCBI): domain Eukaryota; kingdom Metazoa; phylum Chordata; class Actinopteri; order Scombriformes; family Trichiuridae; genus Lepturacanthus; species Lepturacanthus savala. The sequence continues at coordinate 13,406,642 of CM060473.1, forward strand.
TAGAAAAGCACTCTGAGAGCACAGACCACCGCCGAGCGTCTGGCTTGCAAGTGCAAGGTCTCACCACCAGGTGGAACCAAACGGTGGCGACTGTTTGAAAATCCATTTAACAAATTCAAAGTGATCCAGAAACCAGGATTTCTTCCGGATCATTACCAAAATGTATTCATTTGTTCATGGTATCTTTCCCAACATTCGCTGAAACTTGAAAAGTTTGAAAAAAAACTGAAGATCCTGCCAAAACGTTTTGACATTTCTTGCTAACAGACAGACAAACACTGTCAAAAACGATGCATAATGCATTTTGCGCCATTTACAAATGATGTTACCATGTTACACACGGCCATACTCTCTTTTGGACTCACCATATGGAGTTCCAGGGCCAAATTCCTTTGCTGCATCCTGCATATATTGACCCAGCAGCTCTGCGTTGGTGATTCTGGACGGTGCCTTTCTGTCCAACTTTTCATAAAGAAACTCCTCAATTCGGGCGCCTGCAGAGAAAGCAACGCGTGGTTTAATTCGTGGCCCAGCAGAGAAATGGAGAACAACTTGAAACTTGTAGTTCTTTCATCCGTTACACTGATTAAATGAAAACCTCACCCAAAAATAACTTATCATTTACTTAAGTATCCAAAATAAAATTGCTCTGTTTGAGGAATGAATTCTTTACACATGCATTAACCTGTGTGTAACATTTTAATGATGTAGCTGGTCCAGACGCTGTCAATATTACATAAAATTTTATATTTATATACTGTTGAGTATAATAATTGATCAGTTAGTAGCACAATAATTATGTACATGGCAAAATGCTTTTTAATGTCTGTAAGAAACTTAAACTTAAACTCTTATACAAAATAACCCAATCCATTTTCTATTCAATCTGAAGTGGTTAAAATATGCATTCTCTGTAAACACATGCAAGGAAAAATGTCTACACAGTGCAATAAAAGAAAGAAAATTATTTTCAGGTGCAGTATTTATTCAATCAGTGGGAGGCTTCCTTATCCAACTGCAGCATCTGTAAGTAAATAGTAACTAAGGCAGATATATATGTGAGTGGGGGGGGCAAAATAATACAAATGCCTTACAAGACATAAGCGACATGGCTGGGTCCCTTCACAGTGTTGCTGACAGAGATGTATTATAAAGCGTTATTTCATATTTTGTCCATTATGTGTGATGCAATCGGTGAATTAACACCACACACACTATGATACCAAACAATGGCATAAATTTACACATTCTAAACTTTACAAAGGAGATATAATTAAATGATTACACTTCATGAGATTGTGCTGGTGCCGTTTAGGTGTCCACCTCTAAACTTATCATTATATATGCCTGTGACATCTATTAGGCTTGGATGGTTTTCATACTAAAATGTCAAATACCAAAAGAGTGCACATAGCACTGAAACTGCTGTTCTATAACATAATTTATAATACTACAGTGATATAAAATATCAGCATAGACCACCTTAGCAAAATACCACCCATGTCTAATGTCTGTATTGTAGGATAAATGAAGATCATGAATCATTGAAAGTTTACATAATTACAAACGTATAAGAAAGTACAAAGAAATAATGTAAAGTAAACACATTTTCCACGAGTACAATATGTAGCAAATGACTAAAGTATTAAAGCAGGAGAGCCAAGTATCACAAATCTGACAAAACGGCTCTAATTTAAACAGCCAGTGACTCAACATATTTCTGGCTAGGTCTTCAGGGAACCTTCACAAACCTGTAACAACATACTATTTACTACTATTTCTATTGAACAGAAAATACACAGCATTAATAATGTTGAGACAAAGTAGCTTGATCAGGAGATCCTCACTTATCGTTTGTGTGTTCTTCTGTAAATTTGGTTTATTTTATTCTTTATCCGTATATATACACAAAACATATTCTACTGCAAATTAATCATAGATGTTTGAGGGTCATGGCATCTTTTTGAACAAACTAACATAGGAAACTCACTCAGATTTAAAAGGACCATCATGACATTTTTTCAGTAATGAACTTGTAGCTGTCAGATCATACTGTACTTGTGGAAAACTTTGAATGTCAAGACAGAAATCTGCAGCTCTCATGAACATACCTAACACAAGAAAACTCTTCAAAATACAGTGGACTACAGCAGTGGTTCTCAACTGGTGGGTCGCGACCCACTGGGTCATTTTGAATGGGTGCGCATGAAAAAAACCTTTACTTTAAAGTCAACATAACTTTTGATGCTGCATCTTTTTTCCTTATTCAAGATAAGTCTGCTGTTTTATGTTGTTTTATGTTTTAAGATTGGTCTGCCTTTTTGTTTAATTCAAGATTAGTCTGCCTATTATTTAACTCAAGATTATTCTGCCATTTATCAATTCAAGATTAGTCTGTTTTTTATTGAATTCAGGGTAGGTCTGCCTTTTTTATTTATTTCAAGATTAACCTACCTTTTGCTTAATTCAAGATAACTCTGCCTTTTATTCAATTCAAGATAAGCCTGTCTTTTTCCTAATTCAAGAGAAGTCTAACTTTTACTAAATTCAAGATAAGTCTGCCTTTTTGTTTAATTCCAGATGAGTGTGCCATTTCTTTCACTGGGTTTCTGGCAGTGGTTGCCTTTTTTTGTTGTTGATTACATATTTTAACATTGCATGAAAGTAGTGCTGTGTATTACTGCATTATGTATTTGTGAAATTTGCTTGGTTCACCGATTTGGACCACGACCTAATGACATAATGACAAAGAAACAATGTGGATCCTGAATCTAGAGCAGTTGAGAACCACTGAACTATAGCGCCATAACACCACAAACACATGGCACTACACACAATCACAGATTGTAGCTGGAGGAATGAGTGGAACACTTCAACTAGTCAGAGATGATGTGAGGAAATTATGGACACAATGACTGTAAATGGTCAAAATATGGGCAGCCAAATCCCCAAGGGTACAGATTAAACCCTGCCCCATTACTGGATTAGCCTCTGTTCCACTGGTTTTTATTGCTCAATGCAACCTCTCTGAGTGTTTCTGATAATTCTTTCAGGAAGGGGACAATATGATGGTGTGTTTTTCTATCTATATTCAACTTGTGCCCTAGCTACTAGACATGGACCTACTTATGTGAGTAAGGATTTAACTACTAACCCCCATGAGGCTAAAAGGCAGCACTACTAAGACTCATGTGATACGCTGTTGATCATTTGACTGATTTCACTGTTTATCTCAGCTCCAAACCACTGCTTCTGCATTCACTGCAGTAAACTAGTTTGAGGCCACAGATTTCGCAGTAAGTTTATTAGTAAAGAGGAGCCCTATACAGACTATAGATGTCTAATCTATGGTTTTATTCTCACATCTGAACCTCTAAGTATTCAACATTAAGAAACACAAAAACAAATCATAATGTAAAACATGTAAAAGAACCAACAATTTATGAAATAACACAATTAAGTGTACACTAAATTAATGATTCATTTATTTAATAATTTTATATAACAGTTTGGGCCTGTGTTGTTAGATGATATATATTTTGGTTAAAAACAGCATTTCGTAAACATCGTCCCCAGTTGTTACCCGTTTGCATCACACTGTGTGATATGATTTTATTTGCTCATCATTACCTTTCTTTAATGGACAGTACATCCCAAATATAATGTTTGAGCCTTGCAGTAAGACAGATGAGAAGAGAGAATCTCTGAAATGATGAAACACATGGTCTAGCTGCATGGAGACTCATCTGACTCCATAGAATGTCAGACAAGTCTCATAATGACTAAATGCACACAGAAGGATCCACAATCGTATTTAAGAATTTATATATAAATGACTCGCTCCACAAAATATTTGGCATCTTTACTCCCCTGAGGTGGCTCTATTCAAAAATGCATAAAAATGCATTTTTTTCAACAGGGTATGAAACAGAGACTCCAGAGAATTATTTTTTATATTTATATAATAAATAAATTATATATAAATCCCAAAATACATTTGTGGAATATTCTGTGCGCATGTATTGTTTATGGGACTCATCTGACTCTATATAGCTGAGGCCAGGGAAACAGAGGCTGAAACAAAAAGCAGGCAGGACTTCAGCTCCCACAGATCAACACCCACTAGGATTATCATTATGGCACAGGCTGACCATTCACCCATGTTCAATATGTGCTGACTCACAACCAGCTGTGTGCCAGAAGAGGATTCCTCCTTAGTTATGTCCTGCTGGTAGTGGTCAGCACTGAAGTCACATTGATGAGTCTCATTTAAAAAAAAAACAAAAAAAACAACAACATTTTACACCCCACTTTGTTCTTAACAGCAAGAATCATGTGTTGATTTGTTCATCAACAACTTCTCAGTACTGTTAATTGAAAAGGCATGAAAGATTTCCACGGTAGGGCACTACTAGAGTAGGGAGGCAGGATACTCACCAGTGTGATCAACTGTAGCATGGAGAATTAAAAAAGTCAAATGTTAGAGCTCCCTATTCTCCACTTTGTCATATATCACTGTAAACCTAAAAAAAATATTGCTAATAAGCTGCATTATGTACAATGTGTTTGGCCTCTTTGAACTGCAGTGCTGTTTTGTGGGTGGGGCAATTACAGTGTAGAACTGAGCAGCTATTCATTTGTATAAGTCATATTACTACAAGGACCATATTAGTGATTTTGCATGTTTCAACCTTTTAGCAACAGCATTTTGGTATCACGCACGTGCATGATGATTTCACTCGACTCTGCTGACTGATAGATAACGCAATGCACAAACATGGATTTAATGTACTAAAAAAAACCCGCTTGTTTTACAAGAAAACTCTACAGGGCGCCTTAATAAACCCGATTGATTTCCCTTTATCTAATGGAGTTGAAATCAAACAGTTCATTAGAGATAAAAGAAAGTAAAAGAGATTCGTTAGATAGAGAGGTTTTGCATAACAGGCCATTTTCTGTTGTAAATTGCCTCTTTTTTGGATTTTACTATCATCTCTGATGATAGAATTAATAACTTAAATTTATCATAACATATTTTTTAATGCTCCTTCCTATTCCCCCATACCCGGCCCTATATATTAATTTAATCACCAAAAACCTATGAATAAAACGTGTGTTAACTGGAGCTCCAGCAATTAGTCACTATTTCATTACTCGCCAACTATTTTGATAATTGATTATTGAAGAAATTGCTAAATTCTCTGGTTTCAGCTTCAGTTTTTTCAGTCTTCTATAATAGTAAACTGATGATCTTTGGCTTGTGGACTGTTGGTCAACTATCAGAAGAGTCGTTAGTTGCAGCCCAAATCAACTTATGTCTTTCCTGATTGAACTGATTTTGAACAACAGGTGAGTAGGAGGAGATCAATTCACTCTTGTTTTTGTTATAATAAATTGTGTCTTGCAAGCCAAACAACTATTATTTTGGCCCAGTATCATCATCCAAAATGTGATCGTTTCTGGCATTGAAGTGGTTCCCGTTTAGCAAATGACTTTCAGAGTTCAGATTGTTCTTGAAAACACCAACGGGAAGAATATTCAATTGGATTTTCATAGACAGTTTGTAGTTAAAACATGCAATGCCACTGGTGCGGTCCCTTAAGTATTACACTGTATAAGATATTATTACTACTACTGTTAAACACAAATGTTTTATCTGACTGAAAAGCTTCATCATTACACTGATGGAAAAAGGAAATTCAACATCCAGTGACTGAAATTTCTTAACAAAAACAATCATTTTGAACATTAAATAACCTTTCGCAACCATATTGTGTCCTATGGGTGCTACATTATATTCAGCCACTTGCACTTTTTAATTACGCTCTTTTTTTGGACTAACTAAGAAGTCAGTTCCATTTCTTTGTTTAAACCTCAATGACATAAAAGTGACTTTTGAGGCCAAATATTGATACACACAACAGCAAATGGTGCTTCATTTTAAATGAATGCTGTCCACTGGTTGCAGCTCCTCCAAAAATGCTTTGTAAGAAATATTCATGAAAATGTTGTTTCGTTTTTTTTTTTCCATCAGTGTTTTGTGTCATGCTTCATTTTGATGGATTTGTTTATTCTAATAAAATAAACCGTCACTGTTTAACACTACTTGGCCATATCTGAATGTCTATTTGCCAGAAAATCTTCAAGTAAACTGATATTACAAAAGAGCCATCATTCCCCTTCTGTTGCTTTATACAGCAACATTCAGCACAGCAGTAGTTGTGCTTAAAGAGAAAATATACTCGACTTTCCACCTCTAATTTTAGGATTGCTATGTTGATGTCATACTTGGGTTGGGCTGCAGCAGGACTTCAGTCTGTCTGTAGATTTTCTCAGTCCAGAGTTTGGTGCAGTCCGCACGGCTCATCAGGTTCTCATAGTGAGCGTCCAACTCGGTCTTCTCCGCCTGACCCAACTTCTCCTCTGTGAACTGAAACAGAGCAAACACACATATACTGTAATACAGATGCTCTGCCTCATCTCTAACAATATCTCAAGCGCATTGATGAAGCTCCAGAGTGGATAGGTCGTTTTTCTGATCTGTCTCATAAATATCCATGCAGGGAACCTCTACAGGTGAACAGCGCTACTGTATGACATCACAAAGTCAAGGAAATATAAGCAAACCGTGGAGTGGCAACATTTCTAAATCCAGGCTATGCACTTTTCACAGTTTTTCTGAGTGTTTGATGCATGTTTTATACAACTCACATATCTTATCTAAAGTCAAATTTGCATAATATGGGACCTTTAAGAAAATCACATCTTCCTATGTGCATGATTTCTGGTTCTGGTACAATAATTCTCAAGCCTCCAGTGCTAAAAATAATAATAACAACACACATTTGTTTATTCGAATATTTCAAATTTGTAGAAGATGACAATTTAAGGATTTTACCATGGTATTTTTTGTGAACAACAACCAGTATTTGTAAGTATTTGTGTATGCTTATACATGTCTGGTGGGGATCTGTAATTAACATGTAATTATAAACTCAGCTGTTTTAAACCTGTCGACGATACTGTACCCCACGATAGCAACTGGTTCCATTAGAAGGACAGCGTCCTCTCGGTGGCTAACAGCGATGCTAGTTGTCGCATAATTGACAATACTACTGCCTTTACTGGCAATGCAGGCCCAAACTTTAACCAGGACTGAATATCACGTTATCCTATCTGCTTGCCTGCGCTGAGCCGTAGCGCTACGTTACGTTAGCCAGAGGAGCAGCAGCGTGTGTGTGTGTGTGTGTGTGTGTGTGTGTGTGTGTGTGTGTGTGTGACAGTCGGTGACGCTGCGTTACAGAACAACAGGCGGCTGTTCATTGAGAAGCTTGTTTTATTTACCTGGACGGCACGTGTGAAGAACAGCCCCGCACCGGAGGCGAACTTCTTAACGTTGAAATCCATCGTGTTTCGTAGGTGACAGTCGGCAGGGCACGGACACCAGCGGAAAGATGTTATGACACACGCCAAAAGTCACGTGACCCGCATCACGTGATGACGTGATGCGGCGGGGGCACGTCACGCACACATATATCAATTTCCTGTGAATATACCCGTAAACCGTGGCAAGAAATTTGTAGATTCCTAGAAGATAAACTCCAGCACCATTGCTAGAAAAATCTGTAAAGATAGGTCTTGGTTCTTGATTTTTTGACTCATTAGATTTTGCGCTTTCTTAAGTTTCCTTGTTAAATTATTTGTACGCCTGATTGATAGGTTTGAAGTGATACTTGCACCTTATAAATCCACGTGTTTTTCTCCGGCTTGTTGGTGTAATTTGTAAATCAGTAATAAAGTTGATTAAAAAATATAAATTTCCCAGGATATTATAACAAAGTAAGCTCCTCATGCATTTGTGTCATTTTAACCTTGTATATTATCCTTTTTTAAAAAACAGTGTTGGTTTAAAAATAAACATTAGTTGTTAGTGTAAACATATGATATATAAAACAACGTAACAGACTGAAAAAGTGGTGATAATAATAAAATAATAAATATAAAAGATGACAGTGGTGAATTCACCCTATTTTTATCATGAGGTTTTGATTTTTTTTTCCAATAAAAATTCCCCTTTCCATTTTATGTCCGCATGATGTTTTGTTCAAGTAAAAGTGCTTTTTGGAACGTTATTTATGATGCTTTTCTGCTTTGCTTGAGAAGAGAAGTGGAACTTTATCTACCTCATGCAAAACAAAAGAAAATAAAAACCTGTAGATACCTTAAAATTCTGCACCAATTTAATTTGAATATATCTAATTTTATGTCATTTTTTAATGCACCACTTTCAAATATTTACTTTTATTTTTGAGTGTTTTACCGGACGTGGTAGTATGCTGCTGTGGCTGAAACATCTTGACTTGATACAGAACTGAAATCAACAGTTATTGATCACTAGTAGTCAACATTAGTAACCGTAATGACATTTTGCAAAAATAGAGAGCCTATAATGAATTTATGAATGAGTGGATCTTTATTTCCATTCCATATTGGACAATATGATATTTTATTTATAGTGTGCAGTGTACACTTCGTCAATATTATAAACACACTGGCTGAATAATACACCAACACATCCGGTAAAGACTTTCAAAATAAAAACTAAACAAGCGTAGACAATCGTGATATTTAATATTGCGGGACCATTGTATTGCATTGATTTTATGTGGTTCCCGTTCATCGTTAAAACCGTATGAGTACAGGGGATATTTATATTTGGACTTAAATGACGTTTCATGTGTAATTCAGGAAGTGTTGCAGAGCGGTAGCTGACGCATCCTTACGTCCTTACGTCTAAGCGCTCACGTAAGGACGCAGAGAGGACCTGTCCAGAAGCTGGTTCACGTGTGAGTTTTGTTGATAAAGAATCTTTGGACATTCAGTCACAAACAAAGGCTGAATTGTCTTTTCGGTTTTAATTTCCAATTTGAACATTTATTCACTATCTGACGTGTTTAACTATTGACCGTTTGCGCTGCGCGAGGCAGCGTTTAGTTCACCGTAGCTCGTTAGCTTTAGCCACTAAACAGATTATTTCGTTAACGCCGGTTAGCAGACTGATTTTAACGGGAGTTTGCGTTTGCCGTCATTGTCCTGTTCGTTTGCCTCTTAGCTGTTGGACTCGATAACGTTATGCAGAGCCGGGGGTCATGGCCTGGAAGTCGAGGACCCGCAGTCTGCAGGTGTTTGACACAGAGCTGAGTGCCGACACGGTGGAGTGGTGTCCGCTCCCCACGAGTCACGACGTCCTCGCCTGCGGGACGTACCAGCTACAGAAAGGGGTGAGGTTACACGACAAGTCCGGACTGTTCTGCTTCAACCTTTTAGCTGTGCATAAGAGCCATTCATATGTAGTAGTTGTACTAGAGTTTGCACGGTTTGCTTTAAACAGTGAATAGTTATATCTGCAGAGAATATCTTGTCCACATTCAGGCACGTAACCCTAGATTATTTATCCAAAATGTTCAACCTATGCACAGTAATTAAAACTGACATTTTGGAAACATCATTATAAGTGCGAATTAAACATCACCCATGAAACTTGACAATTTTTATTATAGGTTTATTTGTCAGGGACCGTGCAATACACTGAACTCTACTGAGTAAAGATGTGCTTTAGATAGCTAGCTTTAGATAGATAGATTTTAAGATGGTTTCCATCTGCAAGTAAGGGAAGGAATTAGAAAGCAGGTACATAGAAATCACAAAGGTGCATGATATGCATTTGTTTGGAAAGTGATTGTGCAGGTGGGAAAAAAAAGTAAGAAAACCAGTAACAAAAAGAAACAAGTCGATGCTGGCAGGTTCATCTCGGAGGGCTGGAGTTCGGCCATCAATCAAAGGTTTTGTGTATCGATCGTTGTAGTCCTTGAATAAATGTGTTGTAATGACATTGATGGGGCCAGTATGGATGTAATTACTCTTAGTCAAGTCACTACAGTGAAAGTAAAAATTGACGAGTTCATACTGTGTGATTGATGAAACAAATGTGCACCGAATTGTTCAGTGAACAATGTGGTGAGTCTGGCGGACTTATGTGGGAATAGAAAGTGAATATAATGTATAATATGTGGTGCTTGGTTTTCTGGACTCAGCCCTCAGTTATGTGCTTAGCGAGGATCAATATGATCCAGGAGATACATTATATTTTATGTGCATATCTGACAATATGAATGAAATAAAAGGAAATCGTATCACAGTTTATAATTATGCAGCCTAGGCCTTCATGTGACTTCTATGCAGGGGTGAAAGTGCATTGCAATTCTTGCTATTACTTTTTGCGTCTCGACACACACACACACTTCATATTCAGTTGAGGTCTCTTTTTAATTTTTAGAACATTAGGCCCATAAATAACAATACATATATTAACTAAAAAGAAAGATATTTGGTTTAGAAGCAATTAATAAGAAAACAAACTGACATTGACCTGACATCAGCAGAGTTTTTTTTATGTTTAAAGTGCAGCAGTGATGGGTTGTACTGTAATTGGGTGTTGACTTTGTTCTGGACTTTACCAGCCGACTTTTAATCCTGCTTTCATGAGCATTCCTAAAATCTGCCATGTGTACGTATTTATGACGTATTGCTGCATGTGCCCTCTTCCTTTAGGATGGCGCTCCGAGCCGGACCGGCCGTTTGTACCTTTTTGAATTTCGCCAAGAGGGGTCAATCAGCCCACCTCTCACCGAGCTGCAGCGCATGGACACCGCCGCCATTTTAGATTTGAAATGGTGAGGGATCAGAAAATGATGTGGCTGTTTTCGCAAAGAAGAATGATGATATACTTTTCCCAAACTTGCCGATATTTAGAGCGTTACAATGAAACTTCAGTTTCTTCCGGACATTTATTCTTTTCTCAAAAGCCTATTATCCTCATGCTGTTATAAAGTACATGCTCGTTAAAGTGGAGAGATGAAACAATATTTTTAGTAATAAACAAATGTTTTTTTGTTTTTGTTTTTTTGCGTGTTGTCAGGTGCCATGTGCCTGTGTCAGGAAAGGCCGTGCTGGGGATGGCAGCAGCTACTGGAGAGCTGCAGCTCTTCACTCTTTCAGACACTCAGGTGAGGAATGTGGCATCAGAAGAATCCCGGTCTTTGACTGTGATACTGATCTGTTGTAAATCGGGAAAGCTTCCTGTCCAGAATGTGGAAGGTTTTCCGCAGCACACGTGGTTGTAGAATATATATACTTAAGCCTCTGGTATCAAAACTGTGGCATTTCTTCTCTTACCACAACAAAAAGTCCAAACGTGTCTTTTTTCTTTTTTTTTTAATAAGGAATGATCATTCAAACTGGTAATTTGTATCTTAATGTGGTTTTAGCTATCAGAAAACAATGTAGACAGGTTATAGCATAAGAGCACTTTAGTTTGTACTCCAAATTATATTGGAACTTCAAGTTTTGTGTGTGTGTGTGTTTTTTTTTTTAATCCAGCACTAATCTAGCGCTGTTTTTAATCCTGTACTATTATGCAACTTGAAAAGCACACTGATCTGCCACAGTGTTACACATGTGCTGTATAAATAAACTGCTCCGCCGCGCTTTTATCTACAGCTGAACATCATCAAAATGGTGTGTAGAAAGTTGTTCTTTTTCTAGATTTAGCAGTACATGCATTATGTGTTTTTTGTGTTTATGTGGCTCTTTTGTGCTTTAGACAAAGCATCACAAAACTACTGGATAAGAAGCAGAGTTAAGTCATCAGGCTCTAGAACCTTCTCTTATACTGTATCTGTTTAGTATTGCACTCTCATCAAGATCAGAATCTCATTCAGTTTAAAATAAAATAACTAAAAGGCAAAGACGTCCATTCACTGATTTTTGATTTAGATTTTATTAGAGATGCTTCCAAAATGCTCTGTTTAGCGGTACTTGTGGTTTATAGGTAAGTGTAGCTTTATACTGATCTCTCTTTAGGCTGCTGATATCTGTACTCATGAACATGTGTATCCAGTAGGAAGGCGGCCGCAGTCTGCAGACCCTGAGCAGCGTGGAGGTGGGAGCGGAGCGGCTGGCTCTGTCATTAGACTGGTCCACCGGAAGAATGGACGGGTAAGACACTCGGCGTGGTCCACAGCCGTAAAAACCCACAGCCGTATATTCAGTACAAAAAAAAGATCAATGTTAAAATGCGCATGAAGGTTACTCATCTGCTCATTTAAATATCCTCTGCCGGTGTCTGCAGCAGCGACGTGCGGGTGGCGTGCAGCGACTCTGCGGGCTGCGTCAGCGTGCTCTCCCTGGCCGACGGCAGTCTGACGGCTCTGTCGCAGTGGAAGGCTCACGACTTCGAGGCTTGGATCTCAGCCTTCTCCTACTGGGACACACAGCTGGTCTACTCTGGTAACGCCCTTTTAAATGACAAGCTCATATTTTCACCAAATACGTCCCCGGCCTTCTGGTTCTGGGCACGGGCGTGGCGGTGGGTGCAAGAGTGGAGAGTGAGTGAATGATTTAGGCCCTCCTTTACATTAATTGGTGTCAGAATTTAATATGGTGTCAAACTTAAATAATTTCTTGGACATTCTGAAAGTGCGAGGTCAGAGAGTCCAGATTGAATAGAAGCCAAAAGCATCAATTCAGGTGGTCTATGCAATATAATCTTATCTGATTATAGTTTAAAACCCTATTTATGCTTGTTTATTTTTAAATATTTTCTTGCTTATTCGCTTTTTGTCCCCTGACATTAAAAGTGTACAAGGCCAATAATTTGGTGCTACGTCCCTGCTTCTGGAAGACACATCTGACCACAATCCAGCAGTTTATACCCGAAGCTGGTTGTAGTCTCGAGCTGTGCTGTGTCGTCTCATGTAAATCTCCTGCAGGAACTAACGCTGTCTTGTGGAGACATGGCTACTTAATAGAAAGCTACAGCAGGTTGGTGATAGTCGCTATTTAAAGAAATAAATCTGTGGTGCGGCAGATGCACAGCAGGAATAAGAAGTGCTTTGTCGATCCTCTGCATTTATCCCATCCTACACACGCCCTAGGAGCAGTGGGAAGCTGCAGTGCAGCACCAGGGGACCAACCCCCCCCCAAACTTTATTAGATGAATAGATTTTCAAAATGAAAGCCTCCAGTAATTAAATGATGATAACTAGGTTCATAAAATGGTGTAAAATTTATTTATTTTTTTATCCAGACCAACAGTCCACAACCTGAAGATCATCAGTTTACTATTATAGAAGACTAAAAAAAAACAAAGAATGATCCGATTTGAGAAGCTGGAACCAGAGAATTTGGATATTTTACTGTTAAAAATTACTCAAATTGATTAATCATTGCAGCTTTAATGATAACATCCTCCTCTGATCTCGGCTAATGAATGATGATCAAAAAACAGCCAACAACAGGTTAACAAAAAGAAACCTATAGTTGCATTAACCAAATAACTGATAGTAATAATCAATTCACATTATCGGTTAACTGTTTAACGATTTATTGTAGAAATATCTCAATAAAGTAACTGTAGAGTTAACTACTAAAATTGGAAGGTGATTCAGAAATAAAGATTAAAAAAGATCTGGGAAATTTAATCCTGTGCAAAATTAACATCAGTATGTGACTAATACAGAGCATTTCATGAAGTGTGGTACTGACTCCTAAACTCTGTTGGACAAACTATGTATTATAATATATAATATGTAACATAATATATATAATAATAATATAATATATAATAATATAATAATAATATATAACATGTATTTTTTTTTAATCTGTGTTGCAATTTCTTGTTACTAGTATCAGCAACTTGAAGATCATTTTATTCTTGAAACCTAAATTTTTGATTCTGAATTTGTAAAGACTGAAAAATAAAAGCGAAAACGACTTATCGAGGAGTTGAATTTAGAGGCTAACAATTCAAATACGTAATTTTAATGCTAATGGTGTGTCTCCCTACCAGGTGGAGATGACTGTAAACTCAAAGGCTGGGATCTCAGGGTCGGTCCCTCCAGTCCCACTTTCACCAGTAAAAGGTATGTAAAATAGAGATCATCCATTAATTGAATCTATTCAAAGCACAGTAACACGCCTTTTTCTCCCCCCAGACACTCGATGGGCGTGTGCAGTATTCACAGCAACCCTCATCGGGAACACATCCTGGCCACGGGCAGGTAAATATCCCAACAAACGTGTGAGAATTGCTCCTGTTCTCTACTACCGCTTCCTGTTTTGGTCTCGTCCTAAACTGTCTCAAAACCATGTGTCCTGTGTGTTGAACTCCTGCTCCCGCAGCTACGACGAGCAGGTTTTGCTGTGGGACGGCAGGAACATGCGGCAGCCTCTCAGCGAGACTCCCGTGGGTGGAGGCGTGTGGCGGCTGAAGTGGCATCCAGCCAATCAGCACCTGCTGCTGGCAGCCTGCATGCACAACGACTTCCATATACTTCACTGTGAGAAAGCACTAGGTAAGCAGGAAAGAGAGTGCTGTTTATTTTGTATCGTTTTGATATGTACCAGCATTAACATTAGGGCTGCAACTAACAACTATCATAAGAGTCTATTTAATATATAAATTATTGAAACAATTAATCAATTAGTTGTTTGGTTCATAAAATGGTGTGACATGTTTCCCAAAGCTGAAGACTCAAACTAAAATATTTTTATTTTGTCCAGACCAACAGTCCACAACCCAAAGATCATCAGTTACTATTCTAGAAGACTAAAGAAACCAGAAAATAATCCGATTTGAGAAGCTGGAACCAGAGAATTTGGACGTTTTCTTCTTAAAAATGACTCAAATCGATTGTCAATTTAGTTGATGATTAATAGAATAGTTTACATTTAGAATAGTTTAATGGCAACCAACTGATTAATTGTTGCAGCTCAAATAACAAACTAATTCATAAATTGTGACAGCAGTGATTGTTTTATTACAATTTTTTATATATATTTTTAATTACAATGTGTGATTTTTTTTTTTCCCTTTTAATCAACTCTTTTTAAACTACATCTTGCTTGTTTTTCATTTAATGTTTAATTTTATTTATTTATTTCCGGTCTTATTTTTAATTTAATATTTTGTAGATTTTTCCCCATTTTAACAGTTTTTAAATTATATCTTTATGCTTTTAATATTTTATGTAAAGCACTTTGTATAGCATATTGTTGAAATGTACTATACAAATAAACGTTCCTTGCGTTCAGTGATGACCAACAGGTTCTAAAAACCACAGCAGCACACAGTTAACGTTCCTCCATGCTTTCTTGCCGTCACCCAGAGGGCAGCGGAGGACCCTGTCCACTCGTAGCCTCCTACATCCTCCACAACTCCCTGGCCTACGGAGCCGACTGGTCCCGGCTGTCCCTGGAGGAACCGGCCCCCCGCTCCCCCGCCGCCGCAGAACCAAAGGAGAGCCTCGCCGAGAGCGGGGGCCACCTGAGGATCCAGTACGAGTCTCCCACCGCCAGCTTCGACACCTCGCTGGAGGACGAGGCCGGACGATACATCCCGGAGGGCGTCGCCCCGCCCCCGGCCAGCTGTAGCGCAGGCCCCGCCCTCAACCCCGACAGCGACGCCCCCTCGCTGTCCTGTCTGCTGGCCAGCTGCTCGTTCTATGACCACATGCTGCACGTGTGGCGCTGGGACTGGGCTCCAGACGACACTCAACAGGAAACAGAGCGGTGTTGACCAGGCCGGAGCACTTGACTCTATTGAAATCTTTACAGAATGTACAGCTCAGTCAGAAACGTGCTGTTATTCCACTCACCCTCCTTGTTATGAGAATACAACCCCACACTTTGGATGTATGTATGACACAATATGCAATTAGCAAAAGCCCTCTATTTTCATAAAGACAAACAATGATTATTTTCTAAACTTGTATTTAAACCAGTGGTTATATATATCATGTAACTGCTAGTTCAGTACCAGCATTCATACACCTTCCCTGTAGAATAGTTTGTTTTTTTAAAAGCACTTTGTGGAAGTTGCTCACAAACACCTTGCTTGAAAGTTAAAATAAAAATGTATCACCAAATTTTAACTAGAGAAGTTGGTCTCTATACAGCGTGTGCTAATGTTTCTGATTTACTGAGCCTCCGTGGGAATTTCTTAACGTCTGACCAAAGGAACTTTGTTTCTGGATTCAGTTCAGATTTAAGCAGTTTGGCCCAGATTTTACTGGTTAAAGGTCGCCATGCTGCTGGCATTAAGGCTCCCATCTTACATAAACCTTTGTCAAAAAGGGCATTTTTATCCTTGGATCTTCACAGCTTTTCATCAGTAACGATACACTGGTAAGTTGTAGTGTAGTTGTAGTAGTCAGCCAATGTGGAACACAAGCAAACTTTTTTTTTTTTTTTTTTAGAGATCAAAGCTACTTTTCAGCAAAACTAATGACCTTGCTGTAGTTACTTGAAGGATAATTTCTTAGGATATTATCTCCATGTACATTCTAATTATAGAATTTATCAGCCCCTATGAGAGTAGATATTTGAAGCTCTGTTCAAAACTCTTATTAAATATCTGCAATAACCAATGTATGTTTTACAATATGGATAAAGTTTTATTTGATGAGGAAACAAATCAAAGTTTTAACAGTTTCATGTGTGATGAATCAGATCGGCTGCAGCGTTTAATCACTGTGGCTAATAAGCAGTTGTTACTGTCCTTACAAATACAAAAAAAAAAACAGTCCATATTTAACGCACATAATTCTTGGGAAAAAGCTTGAATAGCTTTCCCTCCTGCGTGGGTTCAAATCCATATTTCTTGAGCTGGTCTTTGTTGAAAGTGCCCTCTTCAAAGTCTTTTTTGATCTGAGGGGCCACGACTTCTTCAAACAAACTCTCTGCTGTGAGTGGAGGTTCAGTTCCTCTGGGGCAGCGGTAAGACACGTAGGGTTTGAGTTTGAACCCCTCCAAGTCCGGCACCACGAACTCAGGAATCATGGTCGGTATTTTGAGAAACTTGCAACTGGAGAGCCTCAGTCCAGCGGGCCTGGAGCCCCTGCCTTTGTTGTGTGTCCTTGAACCACGCTTGCTGGTGAACTCTGACATCCTGTCGGCTCCTCTCACGAAGCCCCTCATCAGAGTGGATAACACACCCATGGTGCCGCAGACAGAAACTGTGGAGGAGAAACAGATTTTCCCTCTTTCATACATTTTATTTTACCATACAGACCAGTGGTTCTCAAGGACCCTTGATCGCACAAACACTCAACCACAGATCCCATTTGAAAAGATTTTGGCTTTTAGATGTTTTATAACAAAGTGTAGGAAACAAATGGACAAAATTAGGAAGGAAAGAAACTGAACAAAAATAATTGGATAACACAGTTCATAAACGACAATGACAATAAGTGTACATATTCAATAAATTACTCCATTTCTGTATGCTTTCCTTTAGCACATAAATGCTGCATTTGATTTTTTGGAAATGTATTTATTTATATATTCATCCACATTCATTATATATATATATATATATATATATATATATATATATATATATATATATATATATATATAGTAAATGATTCCCCTTTTTTCCGGGGTCCTTTGGCCACTCACTTACTGACCCCTAGAGGTACCCCTAAACCCCACTTTGAGAACCACTGATATAAACAATAGAAAACATGCTATAACAAAATGTAACCAGGAACAAAAGACACTGAGAAAAATATAGACAAGATACAGACAAAATACGGGTTTCACATCCATACAATTCAAACAGTCATACCTAACCCTATACATACTACTACTACTACTACTACTACTACTACTACTACTAATAATAATAATAATAATAATAATAATAATAAGTAATTGTGAGGACAAAAAATCGTAAATAGTAGCATTAAGTAATTAAGACTTAGCATGTAGCACAATAGAGTGGTAAATTATTTTAATAGAAGTGGTCAAAAACCTTCACTGTTGTCATAAACTGACGAGAATGAGGATATAATCTCGTGGACGAAGGGAGTACAAAGAAACCATCATTCCAACATTATTGTTTGTTACGTAAGATTAAGGCTACATAACAAAACATTTAAGAGCATAAGTGTAACCTGTTATTCACACACTGTTCAATATGTAGTGTAATTGATTAGGTAGAATACGGGGAACCTGCGTTAAGCTAGCTCGTTGTTTAATAACATTCACTAATTAAGCTAATGTCGTTAGCCTGACTGAGGACAGGCTAATTTAAAACTATTATGATGCAACGAAAGAGAGTAAAATACGTTTAAATTTTACACTTATAGGTCAAATTTTAAACTGTGACAAAAAATAATCTCTCACCTTGAACACACCACTGGTTCCGGGCGAATAGCGCGTGCCATACGCTCTACTGAAATGCGCAGCGATTGGTCAAAAGTCGCCGCCGGCAACCAATCATAATCCAAGATACTAGTCCTGAACTGATCAGTGACGTTTTCTTCCTCGCTTGACTTGCCGGCAGCGTGGACTCTAGTGGGCGCGTTACTGCCCCCTGCAGGACAAACACCATCACACCTCATACTGGTACAACTCTGAATCGGGCAGGAACTGTAAAGCTGCTGTTGTGATCAGCTGACTTTTTTCGTTTTGGCCGAAGATTGATTTGATAGAAAACACTAAAAAAACAACAACTTATGTCTGACGATCTTTTATAAAAGGTGTTTTGTTTTGTTTTGTTTTATTTATTTGTTACATTTTATTTGTAACATTGTGAAACACTAAGTTTGGTCTAACATCCTCTGTCCACCACAAATCCCAAAAGAATTGCTAATAATTCTGCTGTAAATACTGAATTTTAATTTGTGTTCTCAATTTTTCTCCATTTTTGAGGCTATAACACTATTATCTTTTTCTTGTAGAAAGTCAAAATCAGTGTCTCCCTCGTGCATTAACCAAAAAGCCTCATACTTTGCCTAGCTTGTATGCTTTTCTGCTCCATTTTCAGTTTCCTGGTCCCCTGATTAATGCAGCCGAAAACAGTGCATTTTGGATCTTGTCACGAAATTCAAAAGACACCTAGCTGGGGAGGTTTAATTGGATATTAGTTTGACCATTTGACATTCTTGCACCCCTGACTTAATGTGCCATTTCTATTAGGAAATTGGAGCGGTCTCAATCCCTCTGTCTGCAAAATATCAAATTTTCCGAACACTGACTTAGAAGCAGAGCCATAAACAACACATCCACATTCTAGAAATGCTTTTAGAATTGTCTGATATATTAAATTGTCCCCCTCTCTGGCCCCCAGTCACATTCTTATAACATTTGACATACTTTGCTACTATTTGAAGAGCCCAAGTTCATTAATAAACAAAAAAAAACACCAAGAAATGTAAATTATTTCATTCTCTCTAATAAAGATCCATCCATTTGCAGACCAAAGTTATGTAACTTTCTTCTGAAACCAAATTTCGATTGTGCAGTTCAGAAAATAAGAATAATAAATTATATATCTTATGAAAGAAGAAGCGCATCTCTTTTTTAAAAATACATTTAGAATTTATTTGAATTACAAATTAAGAGTTTTTAAGATGTTGGGGTTTGTAGAATTATGATGATGAAGTTTGTATGTGCATTTCATTTCAAAAACCCTTTAAAAACTCAATGTTTAATGTGAAAATGTTCCTAGATAAAAAAAAATATGATTTATAATATGTTACTGTGTAACATCAATGAAACTAAACAGCACATCTTTGCATGAAAATTTAGCTTTCTCTGTGTTGAACAAATGTGTTGTTTGGTTTCATTGATCACAATAATAACAAAACTAAACAAATGTACACAATCAATCTGATATTTTTTTTGCAAAACTTCATATTCATAAAGCCAAATTCAGTCAATCTTAAACTTTATTTTTAATCTTTGTGAATGAAGCCAAACAATACATTAACTTCATTTCTGATTCCAACAACAAAAAAGCTATTAAAACTATTAATTTAGTATATTTTAGTTAAGTTACTATCCCCTTGCCTTGCATTAATAACTGCTGTGTTCTGATATTTCTGTGTACCTGTTGTGAAGTATTAATAAACATGTATGAACATATGAATAGAAATGTTAAAAGATATTAGGAATAACTTACTTAAATAACACGATAAGAACAGCTTCCAATGTAATTATTTATATAGTGAAGCTTTTGCAATGCATCCGGCAGCACATTATTTGACAAAGGTGCTTTTATTTTGATAGGACTAAACGGATATACAGATTGACGTGGCGGAAGCAGCTTTACACTATTCCCAGGCATGTATACACCACAGAACCTTTGACACACAATAAAAGGTACGTGGTAAAAGTGGTTTATCGGCGGAGCAGAGAGAATTTAACCGAAGCCTTATTCACTCGTTTTTATGCATTTATTCGTTTTTCAACACTAACTTAGCTTCACTTTCTTCTCCGTTGTGCTGTCGCGTGTTGACTTGTGCAACTTCGCGGATTTCAGCGGCGGCAGCAGCAGCGGAGGGGTCACAACGAGCCTTTATACGAAATTAAAGTAGACGCTAATTTCGACAATAAAAGCCGGACTCCTCAGGTGTCTGTTCGTTAACATTTAAATGTAGAAGTGTGAGTTAATTAGCTTCATATATAATAATTACATCTCGTGCGACGTGTTCTTCTGACATATCTTGCTTCATTTAATTCTGCATTGATTTTTGTAAATCCACAGAACACCAGTATGAACATATTCTGTTTTTTTCTTTCTTTTTTTTGTTATGGAGTTTGGCACAACAGGGAACGACCCAAGGGAAAGAAGTGACCCTCGTTGATGTGTATTTAGTAGATAAACTAAAGTTAAAATGCCCATTTACCTTGGCCAACCTTTCTACCGTGATTTCCCTGGAGCTGTGGCTCCATGTAATCCAGCTCTCTGCTGTAGATGTCTGTCCAGTGTTGCTGCAGCAGGAGGATCTGGTTACAAACACTGGGCTTGTGACCTCTTTTTTTTTTTCTTGAGCAGAGTAGATGATCTTTAACCCAGATTTCTGAAACCTTTTGCTGTCTGACCCTGGTTCCCACTCTAATGTCGCTGCTAAGGGTCAGGGCTTCATGTTAATCTATTAATATATAATCACATTTATGATCCAAATACATTAAGTGTTAGACATTTAAAATCTAGTCACTGTTGGACGCTTTTTTACAAAGTGCCGTTTGTGGTATCATTATTCATTCATTATTATTATTATTTTTTAGTGTTGCTTCTTGCCTATGAGACATGGAGGACAACGATGAAGAGGCGAGCTGCAGTATACATCCGGTACGTAAACCTCAACACCATCGCTTCCCTTCACTGTCTGAAAATGAAGTCCTGTGTCCTTGTCTGTAGGTGTTGAGGTACGTGTTCTGTGAAACATATAACAAACGCATTAGAAATATCCTGCAATGCTTCATATTTTCCACCAGCGTATCACATCCGTGTTTGGTATACAGCTGATGGGAATTTGCTCCTGTGAAATGCTAAAGAAAGTGAAGAAAACTCAATTGTTCTTTAGTTTATTTAGTTGGCCAGCCTTTTATAAGAAACAGAAGATGGTTAAAATCCAACAAAATAAATCAAATTACTTACAAATTCCATTTAACCTCTAGATGTCTGTCGGTCAGCCTTTATAATACATATAAAAATGGGAAAGTATTTTAGATTTTTTTATCCCAGGGGAACAAGACTTTAAGTTAATGTTCAAAACAACTGTGGACGTGTGGAAGTAACTAAAAAATTGGATCTAAAACAAGCTAATATTTTTTTTCCCCAACAACTTTTCTTTCTTATTAATTCTGTCTTATGTCTGTAGAATCGAATTATGCTGCAGCAAAACGTTGAAAATCGTCTGATAACCGCTATTGACAATTTGAATTTATTTAATGGATTTTTCAAAGATTGGAATCTATGGTTTTGCGTCGCTATGCTAAATATTAAAGAATAGAAAGTACAAGAAAGTAATGACACCTCAACAAAGGAAAATAAGGAAAAACTGAAACTTTCCTGTTTTGAAACAACTTTTGTGGCCGACTGAGAAAAGATCTTGGAGTTAACGAAGTCGTACAAAGACAACGTGACTCCATTAAGTTCAAACATTTATTCACTTTCTCATCCCTCAATAAATCACACAAGTCTGTGAAGCTCTTGAGGGGCCACAAAAAAGGAGGCGCCGGGCCAGATTTGGCCCCCGGGCCTCGGGTTTGACACATATGCTCTACAGTCTCTAGCCATTTTATTCACGTTGTTTCATGGAATCTGAATCAACAGTACATCTATGTTTGGTCCTGTTGTCTCTGCCTGTTGGGGGGTGGTTCAAATTATCTGTTTGTTAGCGATTCTCTTCGGTAGTCCTTCGTTACACTGGGTGATATCACATAGACAAACAATTATATTTTTAATTTATTTATTTTGTTGGGGGGAAAGGATTTTTGTTTAAAGATGTCAATGCAGATGCCTTGAATATCAACCAATTAACTATGCCTATTAGGTGTTTTAATTGTATTCATTTTTTTCTTCTTTTTTTTTATTCATTTTATTTTGGAAGGTTCTATTGCTAATATGAAGGGTGATGTTAGATGGTATTTGTTGTACTGTTGTCATTCCACCTCTCTGCTTCCCACCTTCCTGTCTGTCTGTACTCTACTATCAAATAAAAAAAAAGGCTAAAAGCTCCCCATTAAAAATACTTAAAAAAAATCGGTGATTTCACTCCATCCGTGTTGTTTCCGTGCTTTATGTTTCAGAGCCTGGTTCCTCTGGGCAGCGAGATCAAGGCCAGGATGCAGCAGTTTGTAGAGGAGAGAACAGAAGCCAACATGGTAACTCCACCATTAGAGTTTCTGGAGTTATGTTCCCTCGTAGCAGCTTAGTTGACCAGAGCAGCCGTGTTGAATTCCTTCCAAGTGTTGTTTAAAGTCTTTTTTTTTTTTTAAGGGCATAAGTGATCCAGCTAACACAGCTAATACCGATACGGTGACGGTTTTGTCTCTTTCTTCCAGTGGGCGGCTGTTCTGGTTGGAGCTGTGACGGTCGTGTCTGTCCTTGGCGTCGTCGTGTTCCTTCTTTACAGAAGATACAAACGGTCAAGTCAGTGTTCCGCACACGGTGCACTCTGTTGCCATTCAGAGCATATTTTGACATTTTGAATGAAATGTTTTAGTGTGCAAAAAAACCCCAAACAAACACAACGTTCACACGTTAGTAAGCGTTACTCACCATGCGGAGGGGGTCGAGTCCCAAGTCCTTCATAGGTCAAAGGCCAAACCCAAACACGCACGCCTGATACGTGTATTTATAGATTCAATGTGACTAATCTTTCTAAAGATATTATTGTATCTATCACAGATAAACAATCTTTATCACCTGGTCACCATCAAACATGGATTATTTTTAAAGCACTTATACAGCAGATGTAGTTTTAGGGGCCGTCTTTTTGCATGTTTCCCTGCACAGTTTCAGCTTTTCATCCACACATAACCTCAGTTGTGTGCTCCTGAAACCAAACTGGAGCCCAGGGTGAATTAAAAAAAAATGTCTGGTTTTAGCAGGCATGTGTGGAGGGGAAAACCATTTTGTCAGCATTGTTTGGTGTCAAGCTGTGCAACAGTAAACAGGAAGTTGTATCCATGGAGACTTGTGGAGCGCTCTAGCCTTGTGATTGGCTAAAATGGCCTTCCCGTAGGAGTGCTATCGCCACCTACTGCTTTGGCATATTCATGAAATTCTTTAAGGCGGATTTTTTTGGCTTCATGTGGGTAGATATTTTTTATCACACCGATGGTGTGGATTTCCAAAATTTCCAAAGTTTGGTTTCAAAATTACTTGCGTTTGTGTGGACTAGGCCTTAATACTTAAAATACGTTGCACTAGATTTACTAATTTTATCATTAATAATAAATGTAAATGACTCCAATACAATGTGTTTCATGCACAGTATGCATTTGCAAAGAAGTGTTATTTTGACAAATGCATGGAAATAAGTAAATTGACTCTAATTATCATGGCAACAGTGCACAGATAACGAATAAAGGACAAATTGTCTGCATATCTGCAGGTGGGGGGGGGGCGCGGTCTTGGACTTTGCTTGAAAAAAAGACTTATGATTCTATGTGATGATGGTTTCAGTATTTTTCTCACACTCACACAGTTCATTACAAGCATGTTTTTAATGAGTTGCATTCAAGAAAGTTTGGGGACAAACATCTGACTAATAAAAACTGTAAAGTTATTAATTCCATCGATATTCAAGTTAGCAGAGGGCTTACTGGTATGCTGTATGCATTCATTCATCCAGCAGGAATGTTGGACTAATCTGGTGGTGATAGGCTTAATCAGCATTGTGTGTTGCCTCATTTGGCAAAGACTTGAATGTAATGACATTCATTTATATATAGAAGTTGAGCACTTTAGCTTTAAAATAAGTCTGGGTGTCCAACTGGCATTATAGCACATAAATTTTTGAAATAAGATGACTAATTTCGAGCAATCTGGTGAATCTTTGATAAAACTAATAAAAGGAAAAAAAAGATTAACAAGGACCCTGGGAAAAAAGAAATCACATGGCTGTTTTTAAACTGGCTTTGACACCCACCGTAAAACTGCTTCTGTGGAAAACAAAGTCATCAACATTCCTAAACTTAAGAAGTGGCAGATTTCTAAAGCATCACGTCGCTCGTTTTCCATTGACACTGAATGTTTTAACAGCTTGAAAACGGCACAGTAAGTCAGTCTCCTGGCAGATAGAGGAACCTGCGTCTGTAGAAGTGAATAATAAATAAATACAAAATAAATAAAATTGAAATAATAAAGTATAAGTACTAAATTTCTATCATGGATTAGCCAGAGTTTCTACGGTCTCTAGGCTAACAATAGGCTGTGTTAGCTAAGACTGAATCTAATATTAGTTTTGGGTACAAAGCTAATATTATTTAGAAATGGAAGAAAACAGGTTATACTAATTTAAAGAATTTTATATGATGTACTGTGTGATTGTGTTCTACTAATAAATGAAACATGCCAAAAATAATACAAGTATTAGCTGGTTAGTTGGCTCTAAATTTCTATCATGGATTAGCCAGAGTTGCTACAGTGGCTAAAAGCCGTGTTAGCTAAGGCTAGCCCTAATATTAGCTTTGGGTACAAAGCTAATATTAGCTTTGGGTACAAAGCTAATATTAAGGCTAATATTAGAGCTATATTAGCTTTGGGTACAAAGCTAATATTATTCACTTCAGGTAAATATGAAATTGTGTTACTGTCATTAATTAATTAAAAGCATTGTACGTAACCCAGCAAAATACAAATCGAGTGAAACTAAGTTGCACTATATTGTCAAAAATACAAAAAAATATTATTTTAATATAATTTAAGTAGTAAAACTACCTCATAGACATCTGTATATGAATCAAGGGGCAGTACTGCTGTTATAGTCGACAGCTGTCAACCACTTTCAATACGCAACTACATCAGTGCAATGCTAGTTTGAGCGAGATCAGGGGCAGTGATCCAGCTGATTGCAGGCGTCTTACAGAAGATGTGTGGTGTGTTTCAGAGGAAGCTGCTCCTCACTATCGCTTCAGGAAGAGAGACAAGGTGATGTTCTACGGCCGAAAGATCATGAGGAAGGTCAGTGCCACCTCACCAGTTGTACTCAGTGCTGCATAAATGTAACACATTGTCCCCTGCGGATGCACTATGGATTCATTTTTAGAAATTCTACATATAATATAATTTTTTTCAAAACCAAATCTCTAAAAAGATAATGAACAAGAGTTAATAATGTACATGATACATTAGAGCTGCTATGATGAGGCGATTATCGATTAGTTGCCTACTATTTTGATAATCAATCAATTGTTAATATATCAGTATATTAGCACGCTTCAGCTTTTTGAAAGTATTGTTTCTAGTTATTATCGGAAACAGTTCATCCGCCTTCTGTAAAGCTCTCCCACTCGTCTGTGTTGCAGGTGAAGACGCTGTCCTCATCCTCAGCTCCTGCCCCAAACTCAAACTCAGCTTCCCGGCAGAGGGTGAGGAAAAGGACCAAAGTCCTATCCATAGCTCGCAAGTGAGTCCTTTCTTCAACTATTTGAGCGTGAAAGTACTCAGACCCTGAGGTTAAGACAATACGTTAAGCACATTTTCAATCAAATACACATTTCAAACGTTGAGAATTTTATTATTATTTATTGTTTATTGTTTAACAAGATCCAGCTGCTGCAATTATACATAATAACTATATAAAAAATAACAGTAGAATCCTTTAAAGTTAAAAGAAAATGGAATTTTAGATAAATAGTAAAAACAAACTGCACCAAAGGTTTATTAATTAATAAAGGATATTTTTTCATGGTTTACTATGAGGCTAAATATTGTAATTACCTTCCTAAACATTTCTGATATTAATATTGAAAAAAATATGCTATGGTGTCATTCTAATGATAAAAAAATGCATTTTTTTTATCATATTAAGTAAATTGAGTTTCGAAAACTCCTTTTAAAACTACTGTGTGTCTGTGTTTGTGTGTGTGCGTGCGTGCGTGTGTTAGGATCCTGCGTATCCGGAGGGAGCCCCCCACCCTGCAGCCCAAGGAGCCTCCTCCCAATCTGCTGGAGGCCGACTTGACGGAGTTTGATGTGCAGAACTCCCATCTGCCCTCTGAGGTGTTATATATGCTAAAAAACGTCAGGTAAGTAAACTTACAGCATCATCATCAGGAAAACAGTTTCCACACAATCTCATATAGACAAACAGTATTGACCCGGGGCTGTAAAACTAAAGATTTGCTCCTCGTGGCCCGAGGCTGTAAAACTAAAGATTTGCTCCTCGTGGCCAAATTCTGAGAAAAATCTTAGAATCATGACATTTTCGTAGAACTTCCCCTCAAAGCTGAAGTTAAATCCTAGTAAAGATAAAAGGTATTAGCAAAGAATCTTAGCTTCTAAGGTGAAATCTGAATAAATATGTGAGCTGAGCTCATTAAGCACATTAATGCTGAGCTCATTAACCCTCATTAATGCCAAAATGCATTAAGCGCTAAATCGCCAGCATGGTGAATAAATATAAGCAAATAAATAGAATTATCAGCATATAAATGTGGTGCAAGTGGACCTGAGTTTTCACATATGTTATGGGAGAAGTATGACTTAATATTCATAATTACAAAGGCTTCATACAGAGATTGTATGATTATGTCTATTGATATCACTGTCCATTCTATGCCTAGTATCATCAAGATTGTATTTTATCCAGCATTTAGAATCAACCATTAACACCTTTTTAAAAAGAAGGAGTCATAGGTAGCAGCAGCAGGGTCAATCACATATTTCCACTAAGATAAGAGTTTCTGTTCAATTCTTGCAGTTCTCTTAGAATGTTCTGGAATCACTCCTAAACTAAGACTCCTTTCCGGGATCTAAATTATGAGCTTTCTGAGAGGATTCTCGGAATCTTTAGTAAAATGGCTCCAGTTGAATAATCGGTGTATTGGAATGTGATTTCCTGCCATGAAACAATTAGCTGACTAATCAATTAGTTAACTGAAGATACAATAATAGCCAACTGTTTTATTACCAATGAATCGTTTGCGTTATTATTAACACAAAGCTTTACTTTTGTATTTTAACAATACAAATCAGTAATACATAGTTCTCAGTCTTTTGACACTCTTATTTTTTTTTACTATGTATATTGTGTTTAGAAACAACGACTCAGAATTTAATTACTCAGAAACTAATAACATTTTTATTGTAGAAATACTTGATCGGTTCATTGCGTTCTATTGACTATTAATGGGATCGTAGTCAGTGGTAATACAGTCACGCTGCATGTACATGTGTGTCATAACCAGGGTGCTGGGACACTTTGAGAAGCCTCTCTTCCTGGAACTGTGTCGTCACATGGTGCTGATCCAGCTGCACCAGGGGGAGGCGCTGTTCCGGCCGGGTGACACCGATGACAGTATTTACGTGGTCCAAGACGGCCGCCTCGAGCTCTGCATCCACGAGAGCGTAAGACGCACCAGCGGCTTCTCCCATTCCATTCCGTTTCGTGGTTATAAAACATAAGGCCTGTGTTTGCTGCAGGACGGTACAGAGGCCGTGGTGAAGGAGGTTCTAACAGGAGACAGCGTCCACAGTCTGCTCAGTATCATGGACATCATCACCGTACGTCCGGGATCCATCTGTGCCTGCCTACTTTTTCATTTTTTTTTGTTCCAATCTCTGTTTTGCCCGTAATTTTCCCTCTCTCTCTCTATAAATTACGCTGTATTGCTGTATTTCAGGGCTATCCAGCTCCATACAAGACCGTATCTGCGAGGGCTGCGGTTCCCTCCACCGTGCTGCGTCTCCCAGCCGCAGCGTTTCAGTCGGTGTTTGAGAAATATCCAGAAACTCTGGTCCGCGTCATCCAGGTAAAGCGACGAGTGACGAAGAAAAGTAACATGACGCGTAACTTCTAAGCAAGCGATTACCATGCAAACAAGCACAGCCTCAATATGTACAGTGGATATGAAACGTCTACACACCCCTGTTAAAACGTCAGGTTTTTGTGATGTAAAAATAAAAATTTCACAACTTTTTCATACATTTAATGTGACCTATAACCTGTACAACTCAATTGAAAAATAAAAAAAAAAAATAGAAAACTGAGAAATAACCCGGTTGCATAAATATACGCACCCTTACACTAATAATTTGTTGCAGCACCTTTGGCTTTTATTGCAGCACTCAGTCTTTTTGCGTAAGAGCCTATCACTGTGGCACATCTTGATGTGTCAATATTTGCCCGCTTATCTTTGAAAAGCGCCTGAAAGCCTAATGCTACACCACCATATTTCACTGTAGGTTGGTGATGAGAAGCGTTGTTTTTGTGCCAAATATCTTTTGGAATTATAGCCAAAAAAATCCAACGTTGGTTTCATCGGACCATTGATGATTTCCAATTGAATGTTTTTCTTTGTGAGATAAGACTTCATTCTACCACCCTACTCCATAGCCCAGACACGAGCAGAACACGGGAGATTGTTGTCACATGTACTACAATATTGACAGATATTCCTGCAGCTCCTTCAAATGTTGCTGGCAGCCTCCCTGAGCAGTTTTCTTCTTGTCTTATCATCAGATTTGTAAGGATGTCCTGTTCTTGGTAATGTCACTGTTGTGCCTTATTTTCTCCACTTGATGATGACTGTCTTCAGTGTTGCATGGTATATTTAATTCCTTGGAAATTATTTTTTTATCCTTCACCTGACTGATATTGAACAATGAGATTCCTCTGATTTGGAAGCTGTCCGTGGACCATGGCTTGTGGTGGAACATGTGGCTACAGAAATGTCAGGAAAAGCTACTAGAAGAACTTAATTTTACTGTGTGCTGACTCTAACATGAGTAATTGGTTTACCCCAAACACAGGGTGTTTGCACACATGTGTTGCACAAGCATACACACCGTGCGTGTACGCTTGTGCAACCTTATTATCTCTGTTATTTATTCTTACTTCACCCCCCTAAAAGGTTTCAGGTTATAGGTCCCATTAAACATGAAAAAGTTGTGAAATTATTTATTTTGGTGTCATTTTTTTACGCCACCAAAGCCTAGTATTTTGACAGGGGTGGGTAGACTTTTTATTTCCACTGTATGTGCAGTTTTGCTACATTAACTGTGTTCTCTTGCTGTCATCTCTAGATTATTATGGTGCGTCTCCAGAGAGTGACCTTCCTTGCCTTACACAACTACCTCGGCCTGACCACCGAGCTCTTCAACCCGGTACCGTTCTTTTGCCGAAACTGCACTCCTCACTGCAAAATGTTTCACTCTTGCATTACTGGTATTATTTTTTTTTAGCTTTCCTTTGCGCACATGTTTCCCTTTTTCTGAGAAAGGTAACACGCTGTGTCTGTGCAACTTTTTAGTTTCTTGAGTAATAACCCTGCCAAGCAGTTTGTCCGGAGGCCTTCCCCAGAGCAGGAGCAATATGTTTAAATGTTAAAGCTCAAACGAAAAGATGACCAAAGGGTAGACACACACAATACAGGCAGATAAGTAGGTTTATTGAACCAAGGAGGGATGGGGGGGGGGGGGCGTGTGTCCAGGGAAGTGGTGAGGTGAGAGAGAGGAATCTCACCTTCTGGATACAAACTAAGCTCAGAACAGTTCCCATTCCACCCAACAAGCAACCAACTACACCCTTCAACAAAATTATACTATGCATTATCATTGCCAAAGGTATTGTATTTGCTCCTCTGTCTGTTTACCTTTCACCTTTATGTGGAACAGTGAAATTATAACAGTGATTTAAAAACTAAAAGCAAGTTTATTTGTATAGCACATTTCAAGATCAAGGTAATTTAAAGTGCTTTACATAAAACATTAAAGCATGAAGATATAATTCAAAAACAGTTGATTAAAAATGAAAAAATCACAAGTTTAAAATAAAAACAAATAAGAACAATCAAATTATATCTTAATTCAAATTAAATGAGATTAAAAATAAAAAAGAGGAAATTAAAAACAAAAACAAGCAAGATGTAATTTAAAAACAATATTTTTTTTTCCCTGTATCCTATCCTATCCTATCATCTTAAACCCTTTGATTAATCCAGTGATTTCTGTAATATCTCGTAAAATTCTGTTCTGACCTGTTTTAGTTTCTTCTATATATTGTAGGTAATTCCTCACAATTTGTAGAGATTTAATGGGTTCTTTACATCACTTTTGGGCACAAAATACACTTTTGTATGGTTCCACTGCTTACGTTAAAATGTAAATGTACCATTCATGAAGTCCGAGAGATTTTTGATTGATTAACGTGTGTGTTACAGCAAAGTCAAGCCATCTCCTTGGTGTCAGTGGCTCATGTTCTGGGTGAAGCTCCACACAGAGGATTCCGCAGGCAGATGAGCTCCCACACGGAGGAGCAGAGCACTGAAAAATCCGCCGCAGGTCAGAAACAACATCACCAGTTTCCTCTGTATTAATTAAGGTCGTATCAATGTGTGCCGTCATGCTTGTCTAAAGTTCTTTTCTTTGTTTCTGTAGTAGAAAAATCTAGCCTCGCAGAAACGTCCACATGGCAATACAAGAAAGTTCGCTCTCTCTCCACCCCGATAGCTCTCACAGGTATAAAAACATGCATTATCACTTTTAATATACATTTTCAGTACCCTTCTTTTAATGTTAGTTGTCAATTGTTAGTCAATTGTTTGTGGTGTGTAGACATAAATGCAAACAATTCAAGAAAGTATCCACGTTAATTCCTTCCTGACAAAAATCTTGCTCATCAGAGCTGGAAAAATATGGTAATTTACTCAAATTCTTTTATTAAACCAGTATGCC
The DNA here is from genome assembly GCA_030544235.1 of Lepturacanthus savala. NCBI lineage: Eukaryota > Metazoa > Chordata > Actinopteri > Scombriformes > Trichiuridae > Lepturacanthus > Lepturacanthus savala. The sequence goes on from CM060473.1 coordinate 13,437,906, forward strand.
TACTTGTATAACTTGCATTTTTCAAAAGGCAGATTATAGTACTGCAGTTAAAAGTCTCATGGCTGGTTCTCCTCCAAAAAGTTTGAATTACATGTCAGACTTTTAATTTTTTCGCTATTTCGCTATTTTTTTCGGCGCTCGTGAAAAAAAGGAAAAGAAGAGAAACATGCAGCGTCAATGTTCATGTATTCTTCCTTGTTTTTTTGGAACCAGTGATTATTTTTTAAGATATACATATGCACCCGGGTGGTGAATTGAAACTCTGCTGTTATTTGGTTATTTATTATTTGGTTATTTACCGTAATGAAAAACATGAAATATTGTTATTAAAGCAGGTCTATATACCTATATGTATCTGACAATAATAATTTCTTTGGTGGGAATTGCTGTTGAAGCTGAAACCTAATGGTCACTATGGTAACAGTCACCCCTTTTTTGTGTCATGCAGGTGAAATGTCAGTCGACCTCAACAAAGCTTATGAACAGGCTAAAGTCGCCAAAGAGGAGACGCTGCCTCCAAGTCCTGTGAAGGTCTTTTGTGCCATCTCTTTTAATTTCTTTGTTTGAGGTCATGGGTTTGACTCAAGGTTTCGAACACCAGGACAAGACTTTTACCTTTTAGTTCTTAGAATCACCGAGCAGCAGATTATTTCTTGCCCATGAGAAATATATATAAATATCTAGTTTGAAGTGTCTAATTCTTGAATCAGTGTCTTTCTCTGTCTCCTCAGTCTATTCTAAAGAAGACTGTGACAATGCAGCACACTCCTTCTGCTGTTTACCACTACAGTGATGCAGGGGGGGCAAATGTTCACCATAATAAAATCAACGCCATTTTCCAAGCTGCCAAAAAGGACCTGCTGCGCGTCATCCAGATAGAGGTAAGTAGTTCTTCCAAGTAGATCTTCTGATCAAGAACTTAGAAAAACTCTTAATTCCCACTGCATGATCCATTTTAAACAGTCACTGTCACCGCTTTGTAATGCAGCTTTGTACACCTGCTCTTATTTAGTTTCAGAATTCAGTCAGTCATTTTCTATACCTGCTTATTCCTCATTAGGGTCGCAGGGGTCTGCTGGAGCCTATCCCAGCGCGTTACGGCGAGAGGCAGGGATACACCCCAGATGGTCGCCAGCCAATCATGGGGCACACACACCATTCACTCACACACTCACACCTACGGGCAATTTAGAGTCTCCAATTAACCTGAGCATGTTTTTGGACTGTGGGAGGAAGCCGGAGTACCCGGTGAAAACCCACGCAGACACGGGGAGAACATGCAAACTCCACACAGAAAGGTCCCAGACCCCGGACCAAGGAGGTCTTGAACCTGCGACCTTCTTGCTGTGAGGCAACAGCGCTAACCCCTGCGCCACCGTGTCGCCCCTAGTTTCAGAATTGTTGTGCTTTAATATAATTTAATGTGAGTCTTACATGGGTGATGCTTTTATGTTGTGTGTGAGTCCCTAAACTAAATTTCTAACATCATGTGATAGACAATGCGGGAAAACCACAAATAATAATCTAAACCAATATGTCTTTATATGGATAAAGATAGATTAAAAAATAAAACCTTAAACAAAGGAGGGGTGTTTCAGGGAAATGTACATTTTCCAATTCTAATTTTTATATCATCAGGACCCCAGTCTGCTGGAGGGGAGGGTGAATCTCCGCCAAGTCAAAGCCGGCACCGTTGTGGCCCGCCAGGGTGACCAGGTGAGTCTGAAGCAACATTATCACAACTACACAGAATCACTCAGAGGTAGAGTTCATGGAAACGTCAGTGAATTTTTTTTTAATAGCTTCCATATCATAGAAAGTGATATTATTCTTTTAATTAAGAAGGTCTAGGTGTTGTAAGTGTTGAAAGTGTTAAACCACCAAAAATAATATTTTATTAACCTAATTGAACACCATTGAAATTTCATATTTTTTTGCTGTTGCTATACAGGGAGTACAACTATCCTATATAAATAATACAGGATTAATTAAACCCTACATAATGAATGCTCACAATCGCTCTAATTGTAATCAAAACCACTCTTTCCTTCATCTCTGTCCCACAGCTTTGTGACTAACTCATGCATCATGTTTTTTTCTTCTCCGCATCACCTGCAGGATACGAGCGTTGCGTTCATTATTTCAGGGACGCTGCATGTCTACCAGCGGCTGATCGACCGCGAGGAGGAGTCCCTGCTGTTCGTCACCCACCCAGGGGAGATGGTGGGTCACCTGGCCGTCCTCACGGGGGAGCCGCTCATCTTCACTGTCCGAGCTCACCGGGACTGCACCTTCCTCTCCATATCCAAGGCTCACTTCTACGAGTAGGAACCGGCGCGCACACGAATACACTCAACACTGGCATTTCATCTGAGTTATGAAGTCAGTTTTGCTCCCACTGACAGTTTTAGGTCGCGAAGAAATCCGTTGTTTTTTCTCAACTTTGCAGGATGATGCGAATGGAGCCGAGGGTGGTGCTGAATGTCGCTCACACTGTGGTGAAGAGGATGTCGCCGTTTGTCCGGCAGATTGACTTCGCTCTGGACTGGATGGCTGTGGAGGCTGGCCGGGCCGTCTACAGGTATCTACTCTATGGAGCCACTGATGGACTTCTTACTGAAACAATAAATGCATCACTATTATCAGACAAGTATTCAACTACTCTTAATACGTCATGTCTAATGTCGTTATCCTACGGAGACACTTATAGAACAACTAGCACAATAATTAAAAAAAGAAAACAGGAGCAAACTGTTACAAATATACACATTATAAACATAAATCCATATAAAAAAAAAAGTAATAGAAATTGTTGATATTGGAATAACATTGGATTTTTGTTGTGTTCAGACAGGGAGACAAGTCAGATAGCACCTTCATCGTCCTCAGCGGCCGACTGCGGTCTGTCATCGCAAATGATGACGGGAAGAAGGCGCTAGCTGGAGAGTACGGTCGCGGGGATCTGATTGGTGTGGTGAGTGATCAAAAATGTCCTGCAAGCTTGAAAAAGAAATATTTTTTTGGAAAAAAGGCATTTCTTTCTTCTTTTTTTAAATCCCCGTGCAACAAAATTTGCTCAGGGAGGATTTTTAACGTGATACAAGAAGTGTTTTTTGTGGATCACCCAGGTGGAGGCCCTGACCCACATGAACCGAGCCACCACCGTCCACGCCGTCAGGGACTCTGAGCTGGCCAAGCTGCCCGAAGGAGCTCTGAACTCCATTAAGAGGAGGTATCCTCAGGTCGTCACCAGGCTGATTCACCTGCTGGGACAGAAGATCCTTGGCAACATGCAGCAGGGAAATGGACCTCTGGCTGGTAATTATATATAAGTATGTGCCAGGAATCTGAAAAAAAGACTAAAACAAAGCAGTCAATTCCAGGATAGTATCAATTAGGCATCCCTGTGAGTAACTGTTCATGTGTTGTATGTAAGCGAGTGGGAAATTCGTATTCATTGTAAATGCTAAGCTAGGCTGTTATTAACATTCACAACAATGCTGATGGGACGAAATGCGTTAATGCAGTAAGGAAGGTTCCTCACAACTGCAGCTATGCTTCATCAGCACTGTTAATGCCTTGTTTTAAATTTGTAGCACTTGGTTTTCATTCTGTGGGACTGTGACACGTTGGTCTATGTATGGGAAACACTGAGGAGTGATGAGGATATCTTGTTGCTTTTCTGAAATATAAACTGGCTGAGTAATGAGACTGTGCAATGTGGCCAAAACAATATTTTTATCTCTTCTGCCGTGCAGCACGTAGTCTGTCTATCCACACACCCACCTCTAAGTGGGATGCAGAGAACCCCGCCTCCAACCTGTCCACTGTGACCATCCTGCCTGTGTCTGAGGAGGTTCCTCTCACCGCCTTCACTCTGGAGCTGCAGCATGCGCTCAGTGGCATCGGTACACACACACACACGCACAAAACACTCAGTCCTAATAAACATCTTCTCATAAACTGCCATACTAATTTTAAAAAGAAAAACACTGCACAGATTGTAGAGGAGATATATATATATATATATATATATATATATATATATATAATCTCCTCTACAATCTGTGCAGTGGTCAATTGTACAACAGTTTATTTCACAGCAATTTCATGGTTTATGAAAACATGTTTGATTCCTTCATGTTTCCCCCTACAGGCCCCACTCTCCTGCTGACCAGTGACATCATCAAACAGCGACTGGGCTCCGCTGCTCTGGACAGGTAAATACCTGATTTAAATGATTGAACCGTGATCAGGGATTAATGAGAAATGTATAGATTTTTTTTCCTGGCAGCCATATTGGCATGAAATGGTAGCTAAACACAGGTGTTGCCAGTGATACTCATTAAGGTTCCATCCCATTTATTGTAGCAGAGCCTTTCCAGTGAGTTAACATGCACAATAGACACCCTGACACTGTTTCACCTGAATAGGAACCTATTAGTATAATTGCTCACACCTTTATTCACCTACTATTTCATGTCAGTGTGGCTGCCTAGAAAAAGCCCTTGACCTGTTGAATTGATTGATTTGTCATCGTTAAAGTATAACACTGAAAATGTATTAAAAACTGGACAAAATTTAAAATATTAACTCAAATTAGTTTTTGATGATCTAATTGTATGAATCTGAAACTGTTGATGTTTAAAGGTGCAAATTTTTAATTGCAAGATGCCACTGGGTAGCATTACGCAGGTAGGGCTTAAAGGGGCCCAATTATATTTGTATTATTGTTTCTAATAAAATGTGTATGTTTTTATGGTAGCAGCAATGCAGTCTGCCTTCCCATGCACTCATGCTGAAAACCCTGCACCCCCCTCCCCTACCGTGACATCACGACAGGAGCCATTTCTAAACCCTGTTTAGCCAGGTTTCTGCAACACTAGACTAGGCCAGATTACAACAGAATGAGTGGGTGGTCTTATTTCACAGTTTGTTCACAGGAAAACCAGAGATCTGAGGGTAAATATTTACACACATTCACTGAAAAAGTGTTTTTTTTTTCCACAATATGGCCCGTTGAAGTTGAAACTCAAATTCAGTTTAAATGTTTTGATTGAATGAGTCGGGCGTCAGTGACGTGTGTGTGTGTGTGCTGCGTGTTTGTCCCCTCTTCTCTAAAGTGTCCATGAGTACCGTCTGTCCAGCTGGCTCGGCCAGCAGGAAGACATCCACCGCATCGTCCTCTACCAGTCCGACTCCGGCCTCACGCCTTGGACACAGCGCTGCATCCGCCAGGCCGACTGCATCATCATCGTGGGACTGGGTGAGCAGGAGCCCACCGTGGGCGAGGTCAGTGTTTATACACACACATCTGTACAGCTGCTGTTTCTTTGTGTTATAGCAATAAGCCCATAGGATGTCATCTTCTAGAAAAACATGACACAGGAGTTTCATAATCCCAACTCCCAATCACTCTCTTTTATCCGCTTTATTAAAATAGTAAACAATGATGATGATCAACACAATATGAAAATGTTTAAAAACTGTACAAGTGCAGTTATGTGTTCTGGTTTGTCTTGCTGTTAATCTGGCAATTTTTTTTCTCTATGTGAAGTCTGCTCAGTTATGAACCTGATAGATAGTTGTTAATTGTTTGTAGAAACTACAACTTTTTCAGTAATCTTTGTTTGAGCATGAATCAGGTCCACTTGTAAGAATATTATCAGATTATATTATAGCTGCTGTTCTGTCGTGTCTTCCTGACTGCAGCTGGAGCGGATGTTGGAGGGCAGCGCCGTCCGGGCTCAGAAGCAGCTGGTGCTGCTGCATAAAGAGGACGGGCCACCACCCAGGGGCACGGTCGAGTGGCTCAACATGCGGAGCTGGATCTCCAGACACCATCACCTGTCCTGCCCCCGCAGGGTGTTCTCCAAGAGGAGTTTACCTAAGCTGGTGATAAGATAAAATAAAACATTATTGGTCCGACAATGGGGAAATTTACTTGTTGTGGCAGCATTAAGAAATGAGATATGAGAATGGAATACAGCTCTGGAAAAAAAAAAAAGAGACCACTGCAAAATTTTTCTGATTTTTTTTTTTCAGTCTATAAACTACTGACATTTCCCCAAAATTTCAAATAAAAATATTAGCATTTAGAGCATTTATTTGCAGAAAATGACAAATGATGAAAATAACAGACCTCAAAGAAACGAGATAAAATTCATTTTAAAACAACATAATACTAATGTTTACATCTAAAGAGTTCAGAAATCAATATTTGGTGCAATAATCCCTATTTTTAATCACAGCTTTCATGCGTCTTGGCATCCTCTCCACAAGTCTTTACCATCAGAGACCACTTAAGTGGTCTCTTATTTTTTTTTTTCCAGAGCTGTATATATGGATTAGAAACAATAAAAACAAGCTCAATTACACAGGGTATTTATATCATATACAGAAATAGAATAGAGAGTATAAACTATAAAATACACCAGAATATTGTTTTGAACCGTCCCCTGTAATCTGTCAATCCATTTTTTTTTTTTTTTTTTTTTTTTTTTTACAGAGAGAGTTGTACCAGCGTGTGTTTGAAAAGTGTCCAGATCGTCACTCTGACTTCTCCCGCCTGGCCAGGATCCTCACAGGAAACAGCATCGCCCTCGTGCTCGGTGGAGGGGGCGCCAGGTACCGCGGCTTTTGGATTGAGACAAACGGGGACCTCTAGGACAATCACCCCATAGACAGCCATGTTTATCAACTTGTTACTGGAATACTGTGAACGTGATGTCGGTAAACTGCAGACAATAAGGCACTGTTTATCTATCTGGCTAAACAGGAGTTCTTTATGGATTTGGAGAGCACAGTTTGTCTGTTTTTGTTTCAATAACCGCAGTAAATCAACTCTCTTCAGATTATTTTTATATAACAAGTAACAGGTTACATATCGCCACCCTATTAAAATGATGGTTTAAGTTATTTCTTGATGAAAGTGAGTTTTGGGTCTAAATCATCTCTTGATGATGCTGCCACATCATTAATCCTGAGTTGAAAGGATCATAACTCTTGATGACATTTTACTTAGGCTATTTTATTTTTTGCCCAAGTCAGAATAAAATGAGTTTAACAAGATTTTCAGCCTCGCAGACTCAAGAAACAGGAATAATATATAAGCTCTGAACATGATTGTTGAATCAATTTTTACTGGTGAGTGATAAAGACTATAGCCTATAATGTTTTATAGTAATTTAGTCTAAATTAAAGAAGAAGACCTGGGAAAGTGATGAAAAAGGGAACCGCCTCCTGACCAATTTGATTTGTTTAATTCAACTCCAGGCAAGTTTTGAGTTTGCACTATGGAATGATTGGACAGTTTAAGCCAGGTTTAAAGTTGCCTGAAGTCCCTTTAGAATGTTCAAAAATTGCCCTTAATCACTTTATTCTTTAATGTTACAACACACAACGTTCTACATATGTTCACAGTCATCCACTGTCAAGGCCTTTTTGATTGAAATGATTAAAAATATATTTATTTTACTTTGTTTTACTTTATAATATTTGATAAAGTTGTTTGTGTTTTACCCAAAACTTAAAGAAGTAGCATAGGCCATTATTTTAATAGGATGACGATATAAGTAAAGATAAAAAAATAAACCTCCTAATACTAAATTTAGTTAAATTATTGGTGTGTGCAAAAATATGTTGAAGATAGAGCGGGTCTATTTTGATTGATCTGTCTCTTTCCTTTAATGCTGTGGCTTGTCCTGGAGCTCTGACAAGGTATGAACCATATCCCTCCTGGCTGTGACCTGAGACGCCTTGTAGACACATGACTCCAGCGGTTAGATGAAGCTAAATGTAGATTTGGGTTTAGCTCGTATTATTAGCATTTACCTGCTTTTGCTTGTTATTTTCTTTTCTCGCTGGGTTGATTTGCCACAAAAATCTTAAGACGTTAAAGGGGCCCTGTTTTTTTATTTTCCCAGTTTGATATTCAAGTTTCGCGTTCCTAATTGGGCGAGCAATGTTCGAAATAAAAAAAATGTTATATTTTTTTCTTAATAGGGCCCCTTTAATTGAACTTGAAACAGGAGGCATAAGGACCTACATACAAAATGTGACATTATTTGATGGAGGACTGTCTGTTTTTTTTTTTTTTTAGGGGTTGCTCCCAGGTCGGCATCGTGAAGGCACTGAAGGAGGCGGGGATCCCTATCGACATGGTGGGCGGCACCTCCATTGGGTCCCTCATGGGAGCGCTGTACGCCGAGGAGAAGAGCAACAGTCGGATGAGGGTCCGGGCTCGCGAGTGGGCCATGGTGGGTCGACAGACGCAAAACGCTCTGGAGCAGGAGAGTCAAACTCAGTTTAGTTCATGGGCCTATTCAGCACAATTTGATCCCAAGAGGGCCGGACCAGTACAAATATACGTACAAACAATAACACTGACAGGCTTCTGCCCTAATTAAATACATAAATAAATATTTACATGATTAAGTAACCTTCAATTTACAACAGGTGATTTCAATCAGTCTCCTGTTGCATTTCTATTTACATTATTATAACATTGAATAATATTTAGTTCTTTAAGCAGCAGGTGAAGTTATCTCCTGCCTTATGAACCATTTACAAATCAAACTATAAATGTTTTATCCCTTGAGCTCTGAATGTTGCTCAGTGGCTTCACATTTCTATGTAGAAACAGGAACTGGTCCATTTTTTGTCACGTTTTATAGTCATCCAGTGGACCGGATCGGACCCTTTAGTGAGCCGACATGTTTGACGCCCCTGGTCTGGAGCTTTTGTCTCTTGTTGAACTTGATACCAGTTTCATTGATACTTCTTCAGTGAGAGGAAGCCAAGTTTGTTCCTGACATTTTAAAACTTCTTTCTCAGGACATGACGTCCCTCTTTAAGAAGATCGTGGATCTGACCTACCCAGTCACCTCCATGTTTTCTGGAGCTTCCTTTAACTCCAGCATTAGCTCCATCTTAAAGGGCAAACAGATAGAGGTAAGAGAAGGAGTTTCTGAAGAGCTTTAAATACTTTTTTATTAATTCAGGAAGCTAAAACTAACTGTCATGGTGCTGCTACAGCTTTGTGCTTATGTGTTGGAGCATATTTCCACTGGATTATCCAATCAAATGTAATTTTACACACACACACACACACACACACACACACACACACACACACACACACACACACATATATATACACATATATATAACTGCTCTACTGCAAAGCAAAAATCCTCCTTTTCTTCTTTTATTACTTCTTCCTCTGCCAGGACCTGTGGCTGCCATACTTCAACATTACAACAGATATCACAGCTTCTGCCATGAGAGTTCACACTGACGGTCTGTTTAACTATAATTTCTTTTTCTTTCTTTTCTTTCTTTCTTCTTTTTTTCTGGCCTAAAACAAAAGAACTCAAAATGGCACCTACATTTCATGTGTTTGTGTGCTGGGGGACTGGGCAGCTGCCGGCAGGGGGATGGTGGGTTAGTGGAGCTAGAGATTTGTCCTAAAGTTGGAATTAGCGAGTGAAATAATTTGTCAGCCTGTTAAAACCCTTCATTTCTGTCCTCTTCAGGTTCATTGTGGCGATACGTGCGGGCCAGCATGTCGCTGTCTGGTTACCTGCCGCCTCTCTGTGATCCCAAAGATGGACACCTGCTCATGGACGGTGGATACATCAACAACCTGCCCGGTGAGGAGCTCCTCCTGCTTCATATGAGTGGGAATGATATGTTCATTGTAGCTGCATGTTGTCAGAGGGTTTTAAATCCACGTAATAACAACTAAAACCACAAAAGAAACTCAAAATCGAATGTTTTTGGGATGGTTTAAGAATGCCGATATATGATGATTTTCGTCTTTATTCTAAAATCTTTTTTTTTGGGGGGGGGGGGGGGTATCCAGCTGACGTGGCTCGCTCCATGGGCGCCAAGGTCGTGATCGCGATTGACGTCGGAAGCCAGGACGACACCAACCTGACCAACTACGGCGACTCTCTGAACGGCTGGTGGCTGCTGTGGAAGCGATTCAATCCACTGGCTGAGAAAGTCAATGTAGACAAACCTTTTAACATAAATGTCACACAGTGTCTACTTTACCATTCACACCAGTCATTTTCTGCAAATAAATGCTCTAAATGAGAATATTTTTACTTTGGAATTTGGGGGAAATGTTAATACTTTATAGAATGTTGCTTTTGGCCAAACACATATCTATAACTAGTAAAATCAGAAAAAAAATGATCATTTTGCAGTGATCTTATTTTTTTTTCCCAGAGCTCTAAGTGTGAAAATATGAAAGTCTGGATACTGAATATCAGTAATCTACAATTCTCCTTCCAGGTCTTGAACATGGCAGAGATCCAGACCCGTCTGGCGTACGTCTGCTGTGTGCGGCAGCTGGAGCTGGTCAAGAACAGCGAATACTGCGAATACATCCGGCCGCCCATCGACCGCTACGGCACGCTGGAGTTCGGCAAGTTCGACGAGATCGCCGTGAGTCGCATCTCTCTGTGTCTCCTGATTCGCGCGACTCTTCTAGCTTGCCGGCTTTGAATCTCACACTGACCCTCCCCCTCGCTCTGGCCGCAGGAGGTGGGATACCAGCATGGGAAGACGCTGTTTGACGTTTGGCAGCGCAGCGGGGTGGTGGACAGCATGCTGAAGGACAGGCATCAGGTGGACCTCCACAAAACCAAAACCGGCCACGTAAGTGCCATCTATGGAATGGATGGTTCTGATTCTGATGGAGTTCAGGGATGAAAACAGGTGGAAAAAACTTTAAGCCTTTTTTTGTGGTTGACCATTTGTGCTCAAAAGTTCCTAGATACTCTTAAAAGAACTTACAGGAAGCATTGGTTAGAATCTCGGTTGTGAAAAGTCAAAAACACCAAGTTTCAGCTTTGACAAGAGATGAAAATATTAAAAGGATGAATGCAGGAGACTTGAAAATAGCACTCTCAACTTCATGTGTAATTTGCATGCATGGTATTGCTTTGTTGATTTTTAAATCTAAAAGCAGGGTTAAATGAAGACAAACTGATCCTAAGTCTCCGTTGGACTGACTCCGTTTGTATCTCTCAGGTTGTCACATGTCCCAACGCTTCCTTCACTGACCTGGCGGAGATTGTGTCAAGGATCGAACCCGTCAAGACGGCGCAGATCGAAGGTTGGTGATCAGTAAAATGCTGAAAAAGTCTAACCAAATGCTATAAATCCATCAGAAAGCACCATAAACATAGGTGGAGCTTCTTTGAAGTTCTGATATTTGTCCTTGTGCAAAGCTACATGAAATTGGACAATTTTCTTGATATTGGCATTTATTGTCCTATCACCTTTTGTCTGCCTGTAGAAGAACTCTCCGATGACTACCAGACGGACTACGACGAGGACGCGGTGGAGAGCGCCCTGTCCGACTTCGAGGCGTTCACCGCCGGCAGTGAACACACGGAGGGGGAGGAGACAGCAGACACTCCTGAAACGGTACGTGCAAAACTGATCATCGACAGTTATTCATTAAAAATGAAACAAACGAAGGAAAGGTTCATCAGCACTTATGTTATTCACATGGCAACGGGTGTGCGAAATAAAAGGAAGACAGTGACAGTCTTCTCTTTTAACTTTTCTTTACAGGATGAGGAAATTCAAATCCGGGTACGACGGCGGTTGAAGAACGCCTCAGGAAGCGCTTGACATCCATCAGAGCCACAACTGTCCCACAACATGGCCTAAACGCGGTATTTCTGGTGACTTTTGAGAAATGCAACATTACAATGTGAACCTCTCCAAAATGCACTGAATGCACTGTTTGGCATTACAGACGTGTAGCTGATACTCAGCCAGATAAGCGCCAACCTCCCAGTAACGCATCCTTTTAACGGAGTGAGAGCTCAATGTCTTTATAACAGTTTAATAACAATTCGGGTTCCCTGAAACATGGTTCAGATGTGTGGGAGATGTGTGTTCTAAACAGGGAAAATGAAGGAATACCATCAAGTTCTCTGCGGGAAAGTCTGAAAAAATAGCTGGGAATTTTACAAATGGATACAGCAGAGAGTCAATGTTTTAGCTTGACTCACCATCTGTTTTGTGGAAAACAGATAAATGCACATGGGAGAGTTAAAGATTTTACTATGAAGACTGGTTTCTTCATAAAAGTACATTACACACAATATACAAAACACTGCAGCCTGTCAGCATTATATTATCGTCAGTGTGGCTTTTTGGGATCGTCTAATTCATAACTCATCCTTACCAATAATAAGTGTGTTTCATAATGTTTACATGCGAGTCAGAATGGTAAATATACATTTGATGTACCTACACAGTGTTACCCTCATTCCTATCTGATGATGAAGGGATTTCTCCTCTTTCAGAGCAGGGATATCAACACACCATAGGTGTGACAGGTGAAATATGAACTATAATAAGCTTTTTACATACACAGAAAACCTCTTCAATCAGAAATGTATTATGAATGTATTTCTAACACAGAGTTTAATTATTTACTGTAGAAAGATGTGATTTTCTCTAGTGCAAAAAGCATAAATGCTTAACAATCCGTCCTGTTGGGAGGAGCACTGTAACAAGAAAAATATAGTTTGTGATAAAAATCACTCACTATTTATTTATGGTGCACTGTCCCTTTTGCACTTGCAAAAATAGCGTCCTTGCAAAACTGTACTGCCCACCGTAGTCAACTATTTAAAGCGCCTTATAAAGGGAGTGATTTGAATTTAGGGTTACAACTAATGGTTGTTTTTATTATCAGTGACTGTATCATGTCGATTAGTTTCTCAATTAAGCAATTAGTTGTTTGGTCTCTAAAATGTTCCAAAATTGTGTGGGGGAAAAAATGTTGACAAATGGCTCAAGATGATATCCTCAAATGTCTTCCATATCATAGAGGACTAAATAAAACCATTGAGAAACATTTGAAAAGCTGGAATCAGAAAATAGGTTGATTTTCTTCTGTAAAAAGGGACAAATAGTTGATTATCAAAATGGTCAGTAATTAATTAAGCCAAGTCATTTGGATCTTCAAATATAATTGCAGATGTAGCTATTTTAATGAATGTGATTAATTGCACCTGTTCTTTTCTATAATGGCATTTCAGAATGTATGCCATGATAGTAAATAATAGCTCAAAGAACTAAAGGTATCTAACAGCAACATGTGATTTAATATTTACATTTTTTTAATGCATGCTAATTTCATAAGAATTGCAAACTTTCAGTGTTTGACTATGACTTCAAAAGTCGTATAATCTGCCTGATATTTCTGAAGCAGTCTATGTTCTTGTCGAACACCAGCAGTTCAAAATGTGGATACCACTACACCCGCCAGTTTGTGTTGTACTTGACACGGAGCCTTTCTACACATGCAGTCACATTCTGTGCCTATAAGAAGTGAAACAGCAGGTTTGCTGCATTTCTCACCTCACACATCACCAACACCTTTCTTATTTTTTATTACCTTGGGGCAGAATACTGGGACCCACTGATATTAGTTAGTATACCTGTGCTTTGTGTGCCTGGACATTTCTTTTGTTAACTGTATGATGGAATATGGTTATTACATGTGCAATCACAGTTTAAACCCAGATCTACCTAACACTGGTACTGTTGTAAAACTAGTACCTGCCCGTTAATGCAAGACTCTATGTTTAATCACTGTGGTTATAGAGCTCATGTCTTTATCAGAAAAGTTCCTTTGATACATATCAGAATACTATGTTTTAGTGTTAAATGATGCTGATGTGAACGTGTATGTGTTTAATGAGGAACCACTGTATTAGAAACGTTCTGTAGATGTTGCCTTTTATAAAACTGAATTCCTGATGTTCAGTATTGATGTGACCTATTGAATAGTTGAGTAAAATAAAGTGGAGTGATTTAGAATATTTAGTGAATATTTGGTGAACAAACTGGTGTGCACTGAAGAATATTTTATGCACAATTTGATAGAAATGTATTTTTTTCTTTAAGTTGTTAAAGTCATAAAAGATAACTGGATAGAAAAAGATTAATTATTCTGTGGAATCTAACATTTGTATGAAACTGTTTGATGCCATATGAAAATAAAACTTGTTTTCAACTATTTTAAGTTCCTGTTTTACATATGCAAATGTAATAATATATATTACAGGTATTACAGATAGTACAGGTTTACAGACCTGTACTATCTGACAAAACATTTCCACAACACACACCTCAATAAGTGTTATTTGAGGTAAACGGATCAGTTTACCTATATCACAATACTTGAAGAGGTCATGTCAGGTCAGGAAATGGCCTTGAAATTTATGTTTCAACAAGACAATGACCCCAAACACACCAGTAAACGAGCAGCAGCAACAAAGTTCAAGTTCTCAAGTGGCCAACCCACGATTTGGATCTAAAATGCAGTGTTCCCAATGCACTGAAATTTAGGGGAAGGATTTTGCCTTTATTCACATTTTTAAAAACGCTAGTGTTATTATTTTAAACACAACTGTAACATGAGTTGTTTCGCCCAAAACCTAGAAAAAAAAACCTACAAACACAGCAAAACAACATTTTTAGATCCTCTAAGGTCTCCCAAATGTACTGGAACTGGATACTTGTATTAAAAATATGTTATGCAAGACTGATTAAACTAACTGATATGACACACCATAAATGGAAGATGTGCAAAACCACTACTTGTTTGTTTACTGTGCAAGCAAAGGGATGTTTGCATCATCGACCCGTCTACATGCACTCTGCACCTTACCAAAGGCAAACATCCAAATCTGTGCTATTTCCCAGAAAACTGTAAGAGTATATCGGGATATATAGGGAGTAGATTTATAGGGAAAGGAAGTCAACAGCCTCAATGAGCTGAGACACATTTGCAGTGAAAGTTGTAAGCGTATCTGAAAAGCACCAAAAATGAAGTCTGTTTTTTTTTCTTGACATAGTCCTAGTTATTAGACAAAGAGGACGCTTTTATTTACCCGTGTGCCCTTTGATAAGCAAACCTCATGGTTTGGTGAAATATCAATTAAAGGAAACATTTGGGTTCACTGCCAGGAAGCAGGAGGCTGTGGGACGAGGTTCAAAAGCAGTTGGTGGCACCGATAATAAAAGAGAACTGCAAGAGACTGACGGGGATCAGAGCCACGATGAAGACTTTGTGTGTCGCCGTTATCGTGCTGAGCCTTGCCTCAGTGGGCCAGCCTGCATCACTGGCCTGTCAGAAGCTGGTTAAAGAAGTGGACAAAAGCCTAAATGTGAGTCTTATTACACATTTATAACCAACCATGTGTTTTTCAAACTGCCTCAACAGACAAAACTATATTGAACCCACAAAACCTATTATTACTACATTTTTTTTTAATAAAAGAAACTTTTTTTATTATTTGAAAATTTCAGATTATTGAAAATTATTTGTAATATAACATGTAATAAATACTGTTTCCTCATCTTATCTTTTTAACTTTGTTAATAAATGTTAATATGTCGACACCTTTCTGTTTTTTTATTACCTTGGAGCAGAATACTGGGACCCACTGATGTTATTAGTGGGTATACCTGTGCTTCATGTGCCTGGACATTTTTTTTTGTTAACTGTATGATGGAATATGGTCATTATATGCACAATCATTATTTAGACTCAGATCTATGATACAGTTGTAAAACTAGTACCTGCCAGTTAATGGAAGACTATGTTTAATCACCACCGTTGTTGTGACCTACTGAAAATTTAACTACAATAATGTAGAATGATTTTGAATATTTAACAAATATTCAACCAACAAACTCGTGTGCAGTGAAGAATATTTTACGCCAGTGGACAAAAGCCCAGATGTGAGTCTCGTTCCACATTTATAACTCAATGTTTTTTGCATAGACAAAACTAAATTGAACCCACAAAACATTTATTGCTACTTTATTTTTGTTTTACAAAAGAGTTTCATTTGGAAATTTGCAGATTATTGAATATCAATTGTAATATAACATATAATAAACACTGTTTCCTCCTCTTATCATTGCAGTTAAATGGAATATGGTATGCCATCGCTGTATCTGCTGAATATTGTCTGGTTCCTACATTATTGAACGGTGCCTTCTACCCGAGTGTGCAAATAGATGTCACTGCTATGGACAAACCAAGCCTCTACCAGCTCTTCACTAACGTGAACATGTAAGATACATATATATATATATATATTTGACTTGAATGCAAAAATAAAGATGTATGCTACAGTCAAAATATTTGTATCATACATGTTCCTTTCATGTATTAAACCTTTAACAAATCCTTTACAGGTACGGATATTGCTTCAATGACACTGAAAAATTTCTCTATCTGGACAACAAGCTCCATGACGTTAACAGCGAAGGTAAGAAATGCATTTAATATCCTACTGGTGCAGTGGACTTTAATTGCTGTTTTAACTTTGACTGGGGGTAAAAAATAATTTACAGAACACGGAAATAGAGCTGTTGCACGTTTTTAATCCACAGCCTGTGTATTATTTAAGGTGTCAATCAATGTGTTGATGAAGGCATTTGTGTTTCTAACATTTTGGTATAGAAAGTGTTAATGTTTTTTTTTTTTATATTATACTTGTAACTAAATGGTTATTACCATACCCACTCTTTTTTATGTTTTTTAACAGATTCCTCAACTGGTTCAGTCAGTGTGCTGCTGGAGTCTGGCTGTTCTGACTGCCTCGTTGTAAAGGATACTGATGAGACTGTCGACAGTCTGATGCTTCTCAGTAAGGAGAATATAGAAGTGAAATTATTAACAAAAAAAAAAAAATGAAATACCATTCATAAAAAAGATTAAGATGACACTGACACTGCAGGAAGAAGGTGCATCATGAAGAGAGGAATCTCTCTGTCGGGTTCCAGATCGTTCATAATGAATTATTTTCTTTTGGATTTAATTAGAAAACTATACCTATAATCCAAACATATCCGATGAAGGGGAAAAACTAGATAAAATTACAAATTAATGCTTTAGGGTTTCCAGCAGCAACTGTTGGTGAACAAGTTTGCATTAACAACTTAAAAGCACAATATATCATTTTCTGCCACTGGGGGTCTCTCAATCAAAATGAAATTTCCCGTCGCCTTGGTTAAAAACGATGGATTTCTTTTGGTTTGTAAATTGAAACACATCTGGAATAATGTACGCACACAACTCATCAAAATCGGTTCAGTCATTTAGCCCAAAATCAAAGATTCATCTCAATGGGCTTTAAAGTAATAGCAATAAAACTATCCTTAGACCCTCACATCATACAATGGAAAAAGAAAGAAAGAAGAAATACAATAGATGTTGTGTGCACCGGATGGAATATAATACATTAGAACAGGAAAGGAACTGCAGAGTGCAGCATTACATAGGAGATCAGATATACACTCTTTAAGTGTTTTAAGTCTTTATTTCAGTCGAATATTCCTCCTCTTTAATAATACCAATTGTTATTGTATTTTATGTAGTTGAAAAGCCTAGACCCATTTACAACGAGGTTGTAAATGTATGCTGACACAAGTGCTGTCAACCCGGTGCCAATCAAGTACCTGAGGCCGTCATACACCAGAACTTGATGCTCAAAACAAGAATGAATACCAACAGAAGAATATTGCAGGGGGGGTTTGGCAATGAATGCACGATCCTTAGAAGTTGTATCTCATTATAATGGTGACTAATCAAGCTTTCCAACAATATAAAACACAATACCTGTTGGTAGTATTAAATGGGGGGAATAATTGACTGAAACAGGAAGATGGTTCCACTAGTGAGGAGCCTGATAGTTGAAGGCTCTGCCTCCCATTCTACTTTTCGAGACACCGGGAACCTGTACTAGGCCTGAATATTGGGAGTGCAGTGTTCTTGATGGATGATATGGAAATAAGAGTTCTTTAAGAAATTTCTTTTTGCACTTCCTGTAAGTGGCCTGGACCAACCTGACTGTGCTTAGTTATTACTGTACTTTTACTGTATTTTGTCTCCATCTGTGTTTCTCCAATAAGCACTCTTACTAAACTGACACAGAGATATTCCACACAAGAACATCATTATGAAGCTTTAGCTATCTTTCTTTTTATCTTTATCTTCACCAGGTAGGAGAAAGAGTGTGGAGCCTGAGGAGATGAAGGAGTTTGAGGCGCAGGCAGCGTGTTTGGGCTGGAGCAAACCACAGGTGTTGAATACAGATCACGGTGAGACTTTTACATCTTTGTGATTTTTTTTAATGACTAGAAAAAATCTGACAAAGCCACTTGGTCAGTTTTAAATCAGGATATAAATTACCAAAGAACATGACATGATAAATGTTGTGTAGCTACATAATAAAATGCAATATAAACTGTTATTTTGTCAGCGTTGTTCTAATTTTCCTTTCTGTTCCCTGCACAGAATATACAACTTGCAAGCAGTTTGAGGACGGCGATGAGTTAGATACGGATGCATCAGAGAAGATTATGTCCAGGTTGCAGGGGATGAAACAGGAAATTCTGAAGTGTTTCATAGAGCTTATCATTTCTCTAATTAGCTCTATAGTTTTTGGAGATTAAATGTCGACCACTGGCTCATCTGGAGCCTTAATTTGCTGCTACATGAAGTGACTTCAAATCTCGAAATGAATGTTACTTATCATTTGGATTAAACAACAAACTGAATAAAGATCGAGTTCCTCCATTGTCTCTCTTCATCTTTCAAAATTGCAAGTGCAAGTAAATATCTTGAAAATTATCTAAAAATTCCACAGTAGTATGTTTTCTCCACTTGATGATCTCTCTCTCTCTCTCTCTCTCTCTCTCTCTCTCTCTCTCTCTCTCTCTCTCTCTCTCTCTCTCACAAGGCCTTAAGGAATTTAAATTTCAAAACACAAAACACCCAGCAGGGTTTGTTTCTGAGTGCAGCAGTTTATCATATGTAACAGTGTAATCAGTAGTCTACATTAAGAAATGTATATCATATTCCAAATGAAATAAAATGGCCATAAATGGCATATCTATATTCAAGTCTAGAAAAAAAATCCACTTTAATCCGGGGGGAAATTGTAAGAAATCTACGCTTACATGTTACTATGACTAGACTGAGATCACATGTGACAAATAGACCGATAGAGATTGTTCGACTGTAAGTTTTGTATCAACTTAAATTGAGGCAAAGAAATGAAAATTGACCACCTCACCATTATTAAATGGTCTCCTGCCAAAATATAGCATCTTCCCTGATGAGATTCCCTGTGTAGTGCAGCCTTGTTCCCACTGATGTATTTCATAGAGTTAGGAATCTTTGCTCGTAAAAGGCAAAAAACTTGCATGTTAGTTAATCCACATCCAATGTAACTATATGCCAATGCAATCAATGTGTTGATAATGATAATTGTGTTTCTAACATTTTGGTATCTGAAGAGTTAATATTATTATGATATTATACTTGTAACTAAATAGTTATTACCACTCACACTCTTTTTATGTTCCCAACAGATCCTTTGTGCTGCTACAGACTGACGCAGTCTTATGCTCTACAGTAAAGAGAACACAGGGATGAAGTAATAATAAAAAGGGAATTATGGGTGAACAAATTTGCATTATCAACCTAGTACACACCCTGATGCTAGTGGTTTTAAAAAAAATATATATGCATCTTTTTTTCGTCTTAAAATAGACCAAGTAAAAATAATCAAGGGACAGTGTAATAACATTGTAATAACAAATTGTAAAATTGGCAATTATAATGAAATGTAACATGTGAAGGACTGACAAAGTGAATTACTACAGTATGTATACTAATGTAATGGCTAATAATTTACTACAACTAACATTTGAACGTGTATCTGTCTAATTGATGGATATGAAAACATAACTATATTATTCTAGAGGGATGTGGAGCCTCCATAGATTTTACAATGTAATTTTGGAAAATATCAGCCTATAACTAAACACAATGCACAATGCTAGCAATTCCATGATGGTGTGATATTGCCAAATGGCAACATTTGACATTTGAACAGTTTTCCATTATTAGGTGATCAAATAAATTACATAATAATGAACTTAACTCAGTGATTCATCAATGTATATATTATCCCAAGTGAAAAAATGTCATGAGCCCCAACTAAGTATTGATTGCTATACATGTTCATACTTTTCATGTTCATACTTTTCAGTTGGCCAACATTTCTAGATTTTTTTTTTTTTGGATCGGTCTTTAGTAATATTCTAATTTTCTGAGATACTGAATTTGGGATTTTCATTAGTTGTCAGTTATAATCATCAAAATGAAAAGAAATAAACATTTGAAATATATCAGTCTGTGTATAATGGGTGAATATAATATAGACGTTTTTGAATGTAATTACTGAAATAAATCCACCTTTTCATGATGTTCTAATTAAAAAAACAGCACCTATATATAAAATGTTATTATATTATATAATATTACCTTGTTGTACATCTTGTATTCTTGTTTTCTTACTTTCATTTAATGACAGTTGGGAACTTACAAGAAATGAGGGGAGAATCCCCAGCCTGTGATTATATGCTTCGTGTGATACCCGCCTGAAGTCACAGGACCCACAAATAGAAAAGGAAACCAAAGTTATTTTAGTTATTTTAGAGTTTAGTAAAAAGGTTACATCCCTAATTAAAAAACATTTTATGTCATCGAAACACCTTAATAAGACTTTTTAAATATTAATTTTCCAAATGTCTGTGTAATGAATCAGAATGGACTAACTTTGCTACAATGACGAAATGCTTTTAAAGGTGCATTATTTTCTAAATGGTGGCCTACATAAAAGACAAATTCGTTTCCATTATAATGACCAGTTTAATGGTTAATATGTTAAGTATTGACAGAAATAAACTCAGCAGGAATTACAAATGTGTGTCTGTAGCTCTCACACTGTGCCCACTCACACTATGACAGACC
The DNA here is from genome assembly GCA_030544235.1 of Lepturacanthus savala. Lineage (NCBI taxonomy): Eukaryota > Metazoa > Chordata > Actinopteri > Scombriformes > Trichiuridae > Lepturacanthus > Lepturacanthus savala. Next base: position 13,458,787 of record CM060473.1, read on the forward strand.
CGCTGTGGCTGTGCTTGATACTGCTCCTACATGAGCATGCACTGTTATCACTTCCTTTCAGTTCTGATCTGGGGTGATATAAGGTCACCGCCCGAAAAAGGACACAGTATAATCTCCAACACTGTAAATATCAAGACAAGCGACTAAGAAATCTCATTTGCTTTTGGATCCCCAGATCTCCTGATCCAAAAAAAAGCTTGGAAAAAAAGCTCCTTGAAAAACAGACCGAGACTTCTTCGACCATAGCGTTAAGTTTGTTGCTGCTGTGTAGTATGTGCCTGCTTGTAGTTCAGCAGCTGATGCTCACTGCTGTTTTCGCAGTTAGCTCTGTGGTCCACCAACAGGGCGTGGTTCGCGTTTCAAAGTGAAACTCGATGCTCAGTCAGGGAGGGAGCGGTTCCGTGTTTCTACTGTGCTACAATCTGGTGATGCTCACTGATCTGTGATAATTTAACCTCCTTAATGTTTTTTTTCTTCTTGTTCTTCTTGACTTTTCCGTGTGCAGTTAAACTTATTGAATGTCTAATGCGAATTTTCATTTCACAATCAGTGAATTTACACAGTAAATTAACCAGGAAATATTGTTTTTTAATTGAGCTAACACGTGCCTGATTTACCAGCACTTCCTTTTCTTTTTTCCAACAATTTAATATGCTTAGTTATAGATTGAATTACACAAAAAAAAAACATGTTGAATTCCTTCATATTATGGCTACAACTAACGACTATTTTGATAGTTGATTAACCTATTGATTATTGAGGTGGCACCTCAATAGAGGCTACTATTGATTATTGAGCTGAAGATGCAAACTAAAATGTCTTTTGTCTATAATGTCTCACAGCCCAAAGATCATCAGTTCACTATAATAGATTTTAGAAGCTGGAACCAGAGAATTTTCTTCTTAAAAATGACTGAAATCGATAAATCGCTTATCAAAATAGTTGCAGATTAATACAATAGTTGGCAACTGACAACTACAAAGATTTCACAATCCTATAACATGAACCTTGCTTTTCCTTTTTTTTTTTTTTTTTTTTTTTTTTTATAAACCGGGAAGATGATGAGATTTCATTTCATCCTCACCCTGTCACCAGGGCCATTGCTAAGGGGCAGGTGACCCTAGGGCCCCCAAGCTGGAAAGGGAGATGCCTGACGTTTAGTCCACATTGGTGGTACAACTTGAATCCATGTTGGTAATCTCCCTCATGGCGTCCCCCACTAGCCGGCTTGCTGCTCGGTGTCAAACGCATGTCTCTGCAAAATAAAGCGAATGTCTCCTTTAGGGCAGTCTAAAGGAAAGAAGAAAACAGGAGGATAAAAATGTTTTGCTTTTTACAAAAAAAGGCATTGTTAAAACATAAAAGATGTGTTGTGACTCATGTTCTTGAGGTGGAACAGTTAATACTACTTAAAAAAAAATAAAAACTACTACTACTAATATGATGGAGACAATTCAAATCAATACATAGGCAATACATACTTTACATTTTCTTTTATCCAAAAAGGGGGCGTCGACATTCTCAGCTATATGTCATGACAAAGCAATGGCGGCCATGAGAAAAAAGAATGAATGTGACCACTTTATATTAAACCTGATGTAGCGTTTGTCTGTTACATAACAGGCTGTTTCAATGGTTTGATCCATTATTAAGGGAAATATGATGTTTATTAGCCTATCTTTTACACAAGCCTATGGTTATTATAATTATACTGAACTATTTTCTTATAGTATTGGTGATGTAGATGAGGACAATATGTACTGACATCGTTTTATAGCCCAGGCCTATCTCCATTGTTCGGTTTTCAAAAGTTTAACAAAGGCCTCGCCCGTGTTAAGACACGGATAAAATGCGGTCATGAGATGTGACGGAATAACTGCTCGACCAATCAAAGACGACGGTCTAACAAGCACATTTAATGCAGGATTTATCTACTGCTTTGTGACCAGAGTTCACATCTTGCCTATATATAAAAATAGTCCATCACATACATGTGTGTTGCTGTGTTATTCTGGTTTGTCCCGCCCCCCCAGCACCACCACGACACTTTGTCAGTCATAGATTTTCCATTTAATGCTAGGAAAGAGGAAGTGAGAAGTATAGCTAAAAGCCCCATGAAGCTCCGGTCCACAGCATTATAAGAGGAAGTGTGCACTGTAGCAAAGTTCAAGAAAAAAAACAGCCGAAAAAGCTGATATTTCTCCCAAACAGGTAAGAACTGAAATCTGTTTTCCTATCTTCTTTTTTTTTTGTCTGTTTTTTTTAAGTATCTAAACAAGATCTTCAACCTTTTCGGTCAGTTTAGTTTGGAGCTTTTTAAAGATTCACCACGGGCAGATTTCTCTTCATCGTATACAAATGTGTTGATCTTACATCCCCAGATAATACTTCTAAGTATTATTTGATGTAATTTAAATTTCCGATGAATTAAAAATTCAACATGGTCTGGTATTAAAATATAAGTATAAACTGTGTAAAAATAACAAAAGAAATTATAACATATGGCAGCTTTTGTTTAAAAATATTAAAATTGTATTTCAAATATGAGCTTTGAATCATCTTTATTAATAATTCTTACAGTAAACAATAATTATTACAGGTTAACTGTTTAAATTTACGTCTCAGCTTTATATACTTTATTGATAGTTACAATGGCGATTTTTACCCAGAAGTATTAGTTTGACATTGTTACACAACGTCGGTATTTCTACTGTGATGTCATTTCTGGTATGCAATGTTCTCATGTTGTGCTCAATAAACACAAAATGTATTTGAGAGGCAGCTGTTACCGAGACTAAACTGAGAGGAAACACAGGAAGCGAGACGTGTCACCATCACATCTCTGTGACCATGATGTTATGTCAGCATTAACACACACGCACACCTATACACACACACAGCTTGACTCACTTATGCACAAAATGAAATGACGTTGGTTCATTTTCTTCCTGTTGCAGGTTGTGATCAGAGGTTACAGGATGGCTCAAGGCTGCCTCAAGTGCTTAAAATACACCATGTGTGTCGCCAACTTCTTATGTTTTGTACGTATTTCTCACTCCTCCAGTCTCTGATCTATCTGATCTAATAGTTCACAACTTTTCAAGGTGTCTCTTGTCAGGTGTCCATGCGAATGTGCTTTTCCGGGCTGTAATTATTCCTCCTGTTCATATTGGTTATTAAAGATCTTGTGCTTTCAGTATAAGTGATAGAGGACAAAATCCACATTATGTCCACACAGTTAGTCATTTCAAGTGGTAAGTCTTTTGTATTTCCCCAGACAGCTTTTCCCTGTTGAGCTGCATATTAACAACAAGAGGGACTTTTGCACAAATGACTATAATATTAAAAGATATGTACTTGATTTGACTTAGTTATTTGACTTATGATAAAGTGTTTTGATAGTCGATTAGTTGTTTCGTTCATAAAATGGTGTAAAATGGTGATCACTGTTTCCCAAAGCTAAAGATTCAACCTAAAAATAGTCCATTGATTTGCAAAGCTGGAGCCAGAGAATTTGGACATTCTTATAAATGACTCAAATCGATTAATAAATTATCAAAATAGCTGGCGATTGACGTAATAGTTGGAAACTAATCGACTAATTGTAGCAGCTCTAACTGTGAGTGCATTATGAAGGGATCTTCCAATGGTTGTTATGAACAGGAGGAATGAGTCCAGCAAGAAAAACACGTTTCAAAGTTCATCACTTATTTTATGGACTTATTTTACTTCATGGATACTGAACAGGAAAAAACGTAATCTTTAATATGGAACATAGTGTTATATGACTAGAAGTTAAAGGTTCCATATTGTACACTTTTCCTGGGTTTTATTTGACGTTGTGACATCACTAACAAGATATATTTGTGGTTTTGGGAAGCCGAGATCATCTTAATGTAGTTTTACGATGCATCTTTAAGGCTTCTCTCTGGAGCTCATGTCATTAATGCTAATAAGCCTCTCTTCTGATTGGCTGATTTTGAACGGCTGAGAACAGCGGGTCAGCAGGTGGGCGGTGACTCTATAATTTGTTATGAGCCTTCGAGCAATGAATGAACTATTTCAGATGTTTCTGGCAGTGAGGTTATCAGGAGTGTATAGCATGAAGCTGACTACGGTGTCGTGTCCAGATGTCCGGTGTGATGGTGCTGGGCTTCGGTGTGTACCTGATGGTGAACTTCAAGTTGGCCGCGCTCACCCCGTCCATGGCCAGCGTCGGCCTGGCCAACACGCTGCTGATCAGTGGAATCGTCATCACCTGCGTGTCCTTCCTGGGCTTCCTAGGCGCCCTGAAGGAGAACCGCTGCCTCCTCCTGACGGTACCACACACACACACACACACACACACACACATTTGTACGACCAGCTCAACCACAGCTGTCTTATCTTCTTACATGATGTAAACTTTGCATTAGCGTTGGTTCCTCGCCATTATGGATAAAGTAGAGCGGTCTCTGCTCCCTCAGCTAAGTGATATCGCTGTGGGTCAGCTTGGAATGAAGCGTCTCTATCCATCACCCAGCGGAAAGTGGCTAAGAGTTGGAAAACGTGTGGATTAGGGCCCTCAGGAGACGTCAGGTGCTCTTCTGATACGGGTGAAACAGAATCCAGAAAAGAAAGAAATTGGCAGAGGCACTCCTATATCTGAAAAAAAGGTATATTAATATAACATTACTTAACAGTACATGGGCCAGACAGGGTTTTTGGTGTGAAAAGGGGATCGTTTTTTTGCCAATCCTGCACACTTTCAATCACTAGCAAATTGTTCAATATGGTGACATTTCGGTCGTCATACCTTCATCAGGTTACATTTACAGGGAGCTGATATATCCCAGTCTGGCATTATTATAGGCTATAAGAATATGAAAGTAAAAAATTCCCTAAGGGAGTCATTGGGAGATCTAACCCCCCAAGTCCAACCTTGAATACAGAGTGCCAAACAGTGAGGTAATGGGTACCATTTTTACAGACTTTGGTATGACCTGAACCCCCAACCTCCCAGTCTCAGGATGGACACTCTACCATTAAGCCACTAGAGTAAAAAGGAAGGGAGCCAGGAAAACAGAACCACATGAATACAACATAAACAAGCACCAATGGATAAGATGTAGCCCAAACAATTGAATCTACCTATAATAGCACCAGCATATGAGTGTCTGTGGCTCACATATCTCTCTGACTGTTTGTCAGATCAGCCTCAGCTTTCGGATGCCGCTAGCACATGGCACTATGGTGTCGTTCTTTCTTGAACAAATTAGTTTTTGTTGGAAATTTTTAATGAATATTCAAAACATCATTAAAAGTTAAAATCCCATAGACTTATGCACTTTAGTTACAGTGAAAAGCTCCGTATCACAGCTCCTCCTCATGTCGCTTCCCAGCGTTTTAGTTACAATTCAAAGCTCCATTGTCACGTTTCTTCCTGCACTGAAGAAACACCACACGCTAAGACGTTAGCCAGTTTAGTTACTGCTTTATTCCTCATTCTAACACAGGCTACTGAGGGCCTCAACTGTCTTACTCCAAGGTGTGTTCACAGACCCTCAGGAAATCCCAGCACTATCACCTAACAAACAGAATCTTAGCCTAAACTCATTTATTTATAAGCACATATAACAGTAACATGCCCAGGTTGTTACATTATACAGGAAATAGTATAAAGTAAGTAATTTATGACAAGTCTGGGTTTACTTGGCTTATCAACACAATTTAAAAACTGATATTTAGATTGGCATCTGAACTTTTAACAGAAATTGTAGCCTTTTTCTTACAATAACTATATTTGCATGTCATGTATATTTGCATGTCACGTTCAATATAATAGCAGTGTGTTTAAAAATGTGATTTAAGCCAAAGTCCCTATAATAATTTTTATTTCAACACATTGTTTCAATCTCATAATTCCTCTGCATTTCTTGTTTCTGCATTTTTTATGTCAGCTGACAAGTTTCAATCAAAAGGATTAAGGTCCGGGGTTTGGGTTGGCCACTCCAGAACTTTCATTTTGTTGGTCCGGAACCGAGACGCTGCTCATTTACTGGTGTGTTTGGGGTCGTTGTATTGTCGAAACTCACGTTTCAAGTGTATTTCCTCTTCAGCATAAGGCAACATGACCTCTTCAAGTATTTTGATATAGACAAACTGTAAAGACACAATACCGTTAACAGAAGTACAATACTACAACTGTAAAAATCATTACACTAACTTTATGGTGAATTGCTGCCAGTTAGTTACTGTAAATTTTACGGTAGAGGTTTGGGTAAGGAAACAAATGAACAAAAGGAACTATTTGCTGTGAAAAAAAAGTTTGTTGATTTTATTAAAATGAGACACTGTTGCATTTCTTTCAAAAATGTAATATCTGCCTAAAATCATGCAGAAAGCTGAGCGACAGACATCTCAAAACAACCACTATCTGCATATCTATAAAAAAAAAAAGGTGCTACTGATGTTATGTATTGCTAAAGAACTGACCTTTTGAAGCTCTTCTGCAATAATGCATGATTATTCTCACACGTGGGTTGCCGTCACGTTATTTTTACCACCATTACTTACATCCTGGTGTTTTAAATAACTTCCACTTTTGCATCAAGATAATACCGATGTGAACAAAGTGAAACGTGTGTCATACTTTACAACTTTAATCTTAATTTAACTTCAATTTATGTTTGAAATAAAATGATTATTTGTCTTCCCAATCAGCTTCTTCCTGGTTTTAACAGCCAACACCCTTTTCTTTTTGCTAATTGGTGCTAATTGGGTTTGCATTGATGATACACACCACAGATATATCATGTTTTTTTTCTTAAAAACATAGGATAAGAAAGATCCATACTCCTCTCAACATGGCTCTTGCATTACAGTCCAGAGTCCAGATTAGACAGACTGAGGGTAGAACAGAATATATATATATTTATATATATATATATTTATAAAAAAACTTATGTAGCCTAGAATGGTAGAAGGTTAAAACCTACTACCTATTTCCCCTTCAAAACAGAAGAACTGAGGACTGAGATTACTCTTTAATACATGAATGAATTAAAATATACATAAACTATTACATTACATTAACCACCAAACAATTTTGATAATCGATTAGTCATTTTTAAGAAAAAAAATGGTTCCAACTTCTCAAATCTTCCTTTTTTCTGGTTTCTTTAGTTTTCTATAATAGCAAAAGTGTGATTTTTCAGGTTGTGGGCTGTTGGTTTGGACCAAAAGAAAAGACATCAATCAACATTTTACATGATTTTATGAAGCAAACAACTAATCGATGAATCGTTTTAATAATCAATAGTTTAGTTGACTTACAGAATAGTCATTGGTTGCTACCCTATTGTATTGTGTATATGTGTTTGGTCGGTGAGAAAATGGACACGTGGCGCAAGAACGTGTAAAAGGTGAAATTGTGTCAGACTCAGTTACGTGACACTCGGCACAGCTGCAGTTCATCATGGATTTTTTTTTGTTTTCATTACTTTTTTTTGTTGTTCTTTTGTTTGTAGCTCTTTGAAATCTTGCCCCATCTGACTTATTTTTATTGGTTAAATGAATTTTAATGAAATACTGTTTGCCTTGACAGTTTTTCCTGCTGCTGTTCCTCCTGATGCTGGTGGAGCTGGCTGCTGCGTGTCTTCTCCTCATGCATGAGAGTGACGTAGGTGTCGCACCCCTCAGTATTCGCATGGCAACCGAATGTACAATGGGAATAATCTGCAAATCTCACCTCGCTGTTTAGGTCGCTGACTGGGTGAAGAAGGATCTCAACGTAGGTTTGAACAAGGCAAAAGAAAAGTCTGGAAACTCGACAACAGGAGTGCTCAGTGAGTGGGATCTGCTTCAGAATAATGTGAGTACAGAAAAATACCGACAGCTCATGCAGTGTAGCAAACAACAAACACATCTGTAACTTTTTTGTTTAGTTTTGAGGGCTCGTTGCCTTATGGCACTGCTGTATGACATTGGAAAATAATGAAAACAATGTAAAAATAGTTTAAATTGTAACATTGTAATAACTTTGTAATAACAGTGTAATAACATAATAACATTTAGAAATGTAAAATTAAAAAAGAATGTCAAATATAATGGCATGCAATGTGGGAAGGACTCACAAGGTGCATTACTACAGAGTGTCACACCATAATTGCTAATAATCTTACTACAACATTCAAATGTGTATCTGTCGAAATTGATGGTGGTGGAACCTGGGTCCATAACATGTACAATGTGCTTTTGGACAATATGCTAACATCATGCTAGGCTAGTAATTCCAGGATGGTACTACACATTTTAACACTGTTCTGTTATAAAATTATCAACTACAATGCAATAAATTACATAATAATGAACTTAACTTACCTATTGTTCAATATATATATATATTTTTTTTTCCTCCTCCTCCTCCTCCTCCCTGTGAAGAGGCCTTCAAATAACAACTTTTAACAAAATGAATATCAAATTTAAATACCGCTATTGGTTTTCATTACTTTTGAACACATTGCTTTATGGGTGATTTACTGTGTGTGTGTGTGTGTGTAGTAGGGATAAAACGTGTTTATTGCCACGTGGCAACGTCATTCTATGGAGGGTTATACAATCAAGCCGGAAATTATTCACACCCCAGTCAAATTTTGACTTCTTTTATTCAACCATTATTATTTTTTTGCCTGGAAATGACATATAATTGTGAAAAAATTGAAAAAAAATTCTGGACTTTTATATGTGAGAACAAAAAATTTAAGGAAAAATTAACCAGGGGTAATGAATAATTTGACATATATAATTTAACTTATTCTATACAGTATTTTTTTTATTTGTTACTGTCTGCTAATTTCCTATTCCTATTTACTATATTCCTATTTACTATTAATCCTATTTATTATGTACATACAAGTATTTTTGTTTGATATTTGATATCAATAATATGTTTCTCTTTCATATCTCTCTATGTACTTCATATATTTATATATATATACATGGTTTGTTTCAGTTCGATTGCTGTGGAGTCAATAACGTGTCAGACTGGGGAGACAAAGTGCCGGACTCTTGCTGCATAACTAACACATGTGGGACCTCTAAGCCCCAGTACAAGAAAGAGGTAGACACAGTGTGGCCCATGTGAAACGCAACCTTTCTCATTGCTTTCCGTTTGAGGTTCATCTAAAAGAAAAATGTCCGCTCTTGGTCCGCAGGGTTGTTTGACTGCATTGGAGATATGGTTTGGGGACAACTTCCTCACCACCGGGATTTCGGTCATTGTCCTCTGCATCATCGAGGTACGCCGATGACATAGAGTTTAAGATACTAAAGCAGTTTCTGTTGAACTTCATATTCCTGCAGAGGAAGTGGTGGCCATGACGATGTAAAATATCTTAAAATGAACAAAAAAAAAAAAGGCCACGTTAACGGAAGCCCAGAGCGGCCATGTTTGTTTGCTCGATAATTCAACTAAATTATTTCATTCTCTTGAATTAGTATTGTGATTTTTAAAAGCCATACATACATTTTCTCATTATAATAACAATTAATTATAATAACAGAAGCTGAGAAATAATTACAAAGGGACTCATCAGCCTAAATTTCAATTTCTCTTGAAAGGCTATGTGGGGAAAAAATAAGGTAAAGATAATACCTTAGAGAATTTTACACACAACAGAATCACATCTATGAGGCTGTATTCAGACTGTTGTGACAAAGGAAACGTTTCACACTGTAATTCTTATTTTTTCTTACAGGTATTGGGAATGTGTTTCGCCATGACACTTTTCTGCCATATCAGTAGGTCTGGACTGGGCTACAAGTTATAGGCCATGTACCTCTTCACCTTTTACCTTATTTTTGTTAATCATTTATTGTACAGTTCTGTTTAACTTTTTTTTTCAATTCTCATGTTGGCCAGCTGTAACAGATCAGTATGAAAAGGGATTTCAGTCTGGTGTGTGAAACCAAAGCAGAACTTTGCTTTTAAGCTTTTTAATTAATTTCTCTTGACTTTGTACATTGTTGAAAAGGTAATAACTAAAAAGCAGCGGTTCCTGTAAATTGCATCTACTGTAACGTTCCTCCCATAAACTTACACTGACATCTTTTGGAAATAAGAAAATCTACCAATAAAGTTTGGTTTTCAATAACACTGTAGCCTCCATTTTGACTGTCTGCATGTTGTCAGATGATCAGCGTATCATGCTTTTAGTTTACAGCTCACAGATGTGTGGCAGTGGAGCCGAAAATGTAACCACTTCCTCTTTTGACACTGGTCTACCATCATTTGGTTCCTCTTAAAAAAAAAAAAAAAAAAAAAAAAAAAAAAAAAAAAAAAAAAAAAGAAAAAAACTTGTTTCTTATCATTCAGAGGCAGAAATAACTATTTCTATGTCGACATGAATCTCAAGCTGTCTCTATAGAGTCTAGAAGACTTCTTTAACATTTAAAAAAGGAATTTATAAGAAACTGATACATTTAAAACATTTCCTTGTCTAGGCTTAAATCTGGTTTAAACATCTTTAAAAAAAATGGCAAAACAAGCAAGGAATACAGATGAAATTTATTTATTTAAAGAATAAATCCTGCATCAATATTTTAAGACAAAAAAAAAAACAAACTAAAAAAATACTAAGATTTCCTTTACACTTTAAAATAATTTTGTTCTGTTTGAAACCATCACACAAAAAATAGAAACAAGTACAATTTTTTGTAATTTAAAAAAAAAAATGTAACTGTACACAGCAGAATATACCATTTATTGCAAACTGAACACCCCTGACACCTCAGAAACTATTAACACAAGTATTGCAATTCACCTACAGATATGAAAAAAAACAACAAAAAAAATCCTACTCTGATACAGCTCTCTGATCATCATCTTCTCTGAAATAAACAGCTGTGTCGAGCCCTCTACGACGCCCCTGTGAGACTCCAGAGGCAGCACAGTATCTTTGATGTGTTGTTCAGCTGTTCGGGTCCATTTCAGGTGGAATTTCCAGTAACTGTGGCACTTGTTCCCTCCTGCAGATAAAAGATGAACATCGTCCTCTTTTGGAGGGGAGGGGGGTACACGCCACCCGTTGCCACGGTTACCACAAGGCTGAACCGAAGATAAAATTGACATCTTTTCTAGACAGGAAATAGAGTCCTCCACTACAGTGGCAATTCACAGGAAACCTGGTCCAACATTATTGTAAAGCACTGCTGATTTTGTATTATGGAAATTTTAAAAAGTAGACATTCTGCCCTTGCTTTTGCTGAAAGGTTACAAAAAAGCAGCTCATTTAGAAAAAAAAGGTGGGTTTGTTTCATTCAGCAATACTTACATAAACTACATTTAAATATCAAAAAGGACAGGCTCAAGTTCAACAAAGCCGCCCGCCGACCAAGCTTACAGTATTTTTAAAGTGTTGCCATTAACAAACGCTATCGTAGTGAAACCCTATGGAGAAAATGTCGCTAAAACAAATGTTGATGCCTAGTTTGAGCTCAAAGAGGTTTTAAATGTAAAAAAAAAAAAAAAAAAAGCAGTTACAAATGCCCCCAGCAAGACGGTATCAGAATAAAAGTCATTTTGGAGACAGCAGACAGTACCGTGCCTAAAATAAGTTCTGGTTAGAGAAGAGCCCGGTGGTGACGTGAACTATGATGCAAAGAGCGAACTCTCCCTCAGTAAAGGAGACATCCACCTCAGAGAGCCGCCGCAACCAGACGAGAACATCTGTGAAGACGTCAATAAATATAGAGAGACAGAAAAGTCTTTCCCAACCCTGGCGCACAAAAAAAACAAAAAACACCCCCCCCGCTGGACAACTTACCCCCTATCCCCTCCTTTCACTCCCCCCCCCACAACCATGATATAATTGGAATGAACAGTTAGGGTACCCAGCCCCTATTTTCACAACATTAAAATAACAAGGTTCAAACGTCTCATATCTGCTATAATTTCATTGTTTTTGTTCAGTAACGACTGTCACACCAGATACAATATACAGAGAAGCCAGTTCACAGAAAACGCCGCCGGACATGTTGTCCCTGCTTGTTCACCTGCGTTTTACGCTAAATCGTGAAGCTAATACTTCCTTGATGAGCATTTACGTATGAGAGCGGTCGACCCGACCGAGGCGAACGAGCAGGGTGACCAACATTCGTGAAGAGGAACGGACCTCAATTAGAACTTTTAAAATTCAGGGGTGGGGCGGGGGAGAGAAGATCAGTCACGAAAAAAAAAGTGGTCTGTGTAAAAGAAGATCTGGAGGGAAGTGTTTCACTTCCTTCACTCAGCGGCTGTTCCCCCCAAACTATTTGGAAGACTTTAAAAAGAGGAAAAAATAATTGCTACTGACAGAATCTATATCAACAAATAACATCTCCCTCTAAAAATCAACCACATTAATTCAGCTATTTTTCTGGACACCTAGCTATAAGCTAATAGCCAATTATGTGTCCAGGAGCAAGTGGAACAGCACAGGGACACACAGTTGCCTGTCTGATTGAAGATGGAGCTGAAGTTTCTGTGTAAAACATTATTGAACAATTATGGCTTTTATATTCATAAAAAAAAAAAAATCAGACATCGTTCAGGCATGTCACTTTCTACAAAAAAAAACATACTTGAAAAGACAAAGCAGATTAATTATATTAGAAAAGCTTTCTAGAAATACAGTACTTTCCACTAGTGTCACAGAGCACATGATGAGAAGCTGAAGTTGGTTCAAGTAATGGAGGCAAAGTCCTGCAAACCTCTGATGGTTCCACATTGGTGTATTGTGCTTTTACATGGGATGAGGTTTACAACCCCAAAAAACATACTTATTACTGCCTGACTTTAAACCCCATGATGCTTTTTTTTAAAATGACTGACCCCACCCCCACCCCATCAGCAAGGCACACAGGTAGTCAGTCGACATTTAAGGAAGATGGCGACGTCAGCCCAAATGTAAAAAGGTCTTCTCAATGTCAACCTGTGCTCGTAGTGCAACTGTGACAATGGAAAGCACCGCAGACCGTTAAAGACCCACCATCCCTACTCGGGATGATTTTCATACAACTGAGCCCTTTACGGACCATTTCAGCCAAAATCTGGTATGCGTCCGCAACCCACGGGAAAGTCATTGCGTCACAAAGCTGCAGCCACGTCCTGAGCATGAAGCCAAGCGTGTCAAAGGTGCTCCTGAATTAAAGAAAACACGGGAACTGATGGTGGTGAAGAGATGGCAGCAGCTTGTGGGCAAAAAAAACAACAAAAAACAAAAAACACTGCTTTAACACTGCGAGCAATGGGATCAACGGGACACTGCCCAGGATGTTTCCTCCTTCCTCAGAGGTGAGGAGGAAGAGAAAGAGGAGAAGGAAGAGAAAGACCACTTTTTTCCCCCAGGTACCCAACCCTGCTACTGGAGAGCTACTGGTCTACATGATCTCCCCACTCAAATACAACTGATTCTAATCATTAGCTCCTTATCAAGCAACTGAAGCTTATCAAGGGCTTGATACAAGTTAATAATCAGAATCAGGTGTGTTTGTGTGGGGGAAGATTCCTAAAGCCTGCAGGGCAGCAGCTCTCCAGCAGCAGGGCCGGTGAAATTTGGGCTGCCACTCCGTCACAGGAATACAGCACTTTTCCAAACAAACGTTTGGGGGAATTTCAGAAAAAGCCACATGCTACAACTGCATCATTCTGACTATTAACAGATTTCGAGGCCTTGTTTCCCTAAAAATGAAACGAGAATGATCATTAATTGAAATGGACGTTGAATACTTTGGAGATCAATGCAGAGATGCCGAGTTTGTTCAGTGTGTCAGAAGTGTAGCAACTCATCAACCGACTTACTCACAGTGTTAATGCATCCCTAACTGCTATGTGCTGGTGTGTGTGTGTGAAATATGAAGCCTTACTTCATTACGCAGTGTTCAGGAGCTCGACGAATACACCTGTAAGACTAGACTGGACAAGACTTGATTATATAGGGAGCTACACTCAAATCCCAGGATGTACAGAGGCGTAGCACGAAAAACTGAACAGAAAATTCACCATGTAGCAGCAATACAACTAACCGTTTACATTAAGACTGCAACTTACTAAAAGGTCCGTCAGATCCTCATTAGGCTAAAAGGACAATCAAAAAAAAAAAGCATCTTATCTGCAATCCTGCAGTGTGGCAGTCTGGTATTGAACTAGTGAAAACTTTTCAGTGGAATGAAACATCTACAGAGTTCTGAATTCTGACATGATCTGCTTAGCCTGAGTATGCAAACATGTATAAGCGATAAATATGAGCCAATCTGCATCACCCCATCAGTGTTTTACTGTTGTAGAAGTAATCAATACTATTTATTGCCTGTTGAGAGCCCTTAATCTGAAATATGTAGATATCCTTTTTCTGCATCAAACATTCATATTCTACTGAGTGTTAGTGTCCTGTGATGATGTTACAGCAGTGGCAAAAACAAGACTTGGAATATTGAGATTTGAAAATATTGAAAAATTCTAATATTCAGAATGACACCGCAAATTTAATCCTGTATTCGGTCTGAACTTGTTAAACCAAGTTGAAAAAAGGGAAAGTGGTAGAGTGAACGACAATCAAAGTTCTACAAAACCTTTTTTTTTCCAGAAGCTGAGAAGATTGTAAATTAGGGGAATAACCTTTTTCCTTTAGTTAGTTGAAAGAAAAGTAGTGAAACCAGTTTAACTCTGTGCGTTGTCTTGTTCCCAATCAATACAATTTTAAGATAAAAAGGGCAAAGCCGTTTAAAATGCCCCTCATAGACACCCCACTTCTGTTTTTCAAGCCTGTCGCTCTTATGCCGAGACTCATTTTTATTTTTCTCAAAATTTTTGCATAGTTTAGTTTGAATTTGCTATGAATCTATTGTAAGCTTCCACTAGTTTGAGTTTTCACTTCCTCTGCGTTCTTATGTAGGGAAAAAATATTGCAAATAAACCTCATTCCATTGCTCACATTAATTTCAAAAGTGAAGCATTTGCAGACACAGTAAATAACAGATTCCCTGTGAGACAGTGTCACCAACACCACCAGTTTGCTTTCAAATCACTAGCTTTAAATGCAGAGGCGTTTTGACAACAGAACTTTTGAAGTACGTGAGCTGATCAGGTGACCTGAACTGGGAGCCTCAGCATTACGGCTGCTTCAAATTTTTGCCTGTGATTACTGTGCTTCTCAAAAAGAAGTTTAGCGTGAAAACTATTTTACCATTGAAAAATGGGTGATGCAGTTTTGGGGTGTTGTGAAAAACGTTTGTCAAGAGTATTGAAAGCAAAATTTAAATGATTTTACCAAATCAACATTGTCAACTGGCAAATATCTGAGGGCTTCTGACATACTTAACAGATACAGTAGACAATCATTTCACCTAATGAGCAGATCTTTGCCACTTCGATAAAGAAAAACACTAAATGTTGTGGTTATTTCTGCAGTTTGTTACTGAGTGCTGCAGCTCGGTGGCTGTGCGGGCGGGGATTGAGTTGGGGGTGGGGGTCGCGGTCTGTCAGGACAGCCAGCTGGAGCCTCTCTGAGGCACAGGAATGCTGCGGGTTTTGGACTACAGGGGGACTGCCTTTCTGCCCAGTGCTGCTGGCTTAGAGGGGCATCAGCCTGGTGGTGTGGAACAGTAGGGGGTTCAGGTCCTCGGCGTGGACGGCCCGATGGAGTGAGGGCTCGGAGCGACTTCGCTCGATTTTTGGCAGCAGGTCTTGAACCTGCTCAATGGCTACCAGGATCTGATGAAGGAAAATAAAATGAAATGTTGAATGCAGACCTGCAAAGTCCAGATTAGTGGGGAAAAAAAACTGTAACAAAAAAGTGACAAGTTTGCGGACATTTGCTGTTTAACTACACGTTGGGGCGACCTGGCACTACCTGGTCCTTTATAAATCTGTTACTAAACATTTTGGCACACGCAGAACTTTTCAATTTCTCACCTGTGGAAACAAGGGCCTCTCATCACGTTTGAACTTCAGGCAGTCAACGATCAGCCTTTTCATTGACTTGGGTGAGGTACTATACAGCTTACTGAGGTCTGGAGACAAGTAACCGCGTCCAACCATGAAGATTATCTAAGGAATAAAACGAGCATATCAGCTAAATGAAATCTGAAGTGTGATTGATGTTAGTGAATGTGGCCAATATATGGCCCTTAATTGGCAGTTGACGATGTTTACAGGGAATCATTGTGATCAATGACGACATCGGGAGGGGGTGAGTTCTGAACATTTAACCTGTTGAAGGGCGCTCTATGAAATAACTGAGAAGAAGAGTTATTTCTGACTGGATCAGCCTCTGATTGGTCAAATGATTCTCACAATGCATTATAACAAATATGGACATTAGTGTAAATATATGATCAATAATTAATATGGACAATAAAATGGTCAATATTGGATCTACCTGTATGGATTTACTTTACAAAGACCAACGAAAGAGTTAGCTTTCTGGTTAAAAGAACGTTCGCATTTGGAGGTTTGCTTTTTATCAATCAAAAGTTATTCAAAGTTAAAAGAACTGGGTGGAATTCTATCGTCCACGACCATTTCAATTTGTAAATTGTGGCTATTTCTTTGGAACAACATGAAATATTTTAAGCTAAAAATATAATGCGTGTACAGTGCATGTTTCTGATAGGAGGGGGTGTGGCTTCATGATGGAAAATACAACGTTAATACAGATGGAAATGTTTCATCAGTTATACAAGTTTACATTTGATAAAGCTGGTGAATATGTGAAACCCATCATATATTGTGATGTATATTACTCCAGCTGTTGGTCAGTTGGTGACTATTAGATCAATACTTCGGTACAAAGTGATTATATGAAAATCTTTCCAAATCTTTCCAAGATCAAAATCTGATGAAGACGCTGGTTTCAAAAGGATGAATGTGTATTTGCCAACAACACACACATACACACGCTAATTAGAGTCAACACTGCGAGATGTAGTTACAGCTGCCTTGAACCAGCCAGAGAACCCGGTGCAGTGGGAACATTATCAGAGAGATTACACGGATACTCGGCTTTACACTGAGTCGGTGTGGTGTACTCAAAATATGAGTCATGTAACCTGGTCTCTGTTGTTGATATTCGAGTAAGGCAGATTCCCTGACATCAGCTCGAACAGCACGACTCCGTAGCCGTATACATCAGACTGGAATGTATATGGGTTGCTGTCCTGCATTCGGATCACCTCAGGAGCCTGGGCGAAAGGGAAAAAAAAATGCTGTGTAAGGACTAAAAGCTACGATCTACCCATCTAATTACGCATTAAACATTACTGGTCTTAAATATAACCTATTTCTCTCCCCCCACACATACAGAACATGTCTTCTAATAATAGTGATAAGTGAATATGTATTGAAGGATATTTAAGGAGTTGTATACTATTACAAAAGTCTATTTTGAGCTTTAAATGAAAATCTATGCATTAAAGTGCAACTCAAATTTGTTTATCTATTTTTAGAATAACCACAATCATGCTTAAAAAGGTGTCACATAGTGGAAGCCATTATTTTCAGTCTAAGAGACACTTACCATCCAGAGAATGGATCCGCTTGGTTGTTCTACCTGTTGAGAGCCGCTCCACCGAGATTTCACTGTGGCCAAACCAAAGTCACCGATCTTAACAGTCCAGGCCTCATGGAGAAAAATATCTAGCAGCAGAACTCAGGAAATATTACAACCACTAGTATATTCATGGTCTCAGTTATCCAAAAGGCCTTTAAGAAGCAAGACATTTGGTAAAGGGAGAGTGGTAGAGATCAAACTATCGCAAGAAAACATTTTGGTTTTACAAAACGGCAGGTGACCAAGTGAAAAAATACACTTGTCTGCTGGTCTGCAAACTTAGTCTCATTACTGAGGTACTACATTAGAAATAGTCTTAAACAGATCACCCAGCATCACCTCCAACACACTTCTAGTTGAACAGAGTACAGACCTGAAAGCCACAATAAAGATCTGCATTGTATACCCATGTTTATTTAAAGGCTGTGACTCATGTAGGTGGTTTAACCTTCTGCCAGCTGGAAAACATCAAATTTGTCTTTGTGGTCATTGGTGGAACATTAGCAGAATTAAGCTCCAGTGTGTTAGAAAACACACATACACACACAAAAGGACACAATAAAAGGATACTGTTTGATTTCAGATCTCGATGAATTATGTTCTTTGCATGAAGATAACTGAAAGGAAGAAGACATCAGATCATTTCATCTCTGGGAGCACTGCAGCACGTTTCGTCAGCTCTACCAATTGCAGCCACCATGCCATACACAAACGATTTTGATCTCTTGCACGCAATGGAATAACGATTACCGACACAAATCTATGTTTGAAACTTTCACATCCTTTTTGCCCCCCACTTTTCAAACCAGTTTCAACTGAGAACAAAGTCAAGAATTTGTTTAATTTATGTAAATATGAATAATTATATTTAATAATGTATCTTTACTGGACTAATACCCGTTGCTACATCACCTAATCATGAACTGGAAATACACAGCATCAATGGATCTCTCACTTGTGTGGTACTTCACAAACAGCATCAGTGCTGAGTGAACAGTGCTTTCCCCTACCATCATAAAGGGGAAAACACTGATGACTAAGTGGTACTGGTGAAACAGAATCTAAGTGCAGGCCTTACTCCATGCCCTGTGCCGTCTGTCTGGCCACATCGATGCGCCGCATGGTGTCAAACTTGCTGTCGGTGACATGCAGATGGCGGTACAGGCTGCTGCCTTCACACCACTGTGTGATGATGGCGAAGTTGGGCTTAGTCATGTAACCCATGAACAGCAGGATGTTGACGTGGCGAGTTTTACTGCAGAGAAAATAAAAAAAATGATAAATAAGTAGATAAATCCTGATATATATGAAGTGCTTTATTGTTGGCACAATTCTTTTCCCACAATTAAAAAAAAATGTTTTAAACAGACTGCACTACTCACCGTAAGACTTGCATTTCATTTTTGAAGGCCTGTAACTGCTCAGGCGTCGGCTCTGTGACTTTAAGGATCTTTATTGCTACATCTCCATGCCACTTGCCCTTGAAGACAGTTCCAAATGAGCCAGCACCTATTCTCTTTTGGATATTGACTTCTCGAGAGTGGACCTCCCAGTAGTAACTTGAGTCCCTGTAGCCTACTCGGTGCTGAAAAAAAACACATAGATTGTGTTGTATGCGTTTAACTACAAACACTAAACACTAAATCCCTTCATTTGGCCTTTTCTGCACAACCAATTTGTGAATGGACCTTCAAAGGGATGCAGTCACTATTCGAATTTGAAAAAATTGTCTTAGGATTACAAAAAAACCTACGTACCACTTTCTTTTTGTCATCAGACGAAGAGGGCTTGCGCTCCTTGTGCTCCGAGGGGGACTTGGGTGGTCTCCGTCCTGGAGAGCCGAGAGAGGAAGGTGGGCTTGTGGAGGGTTTCGGTGACGGCTCAGGACCTGCAGAAATGAGGAAACAGGAAAGACGAAAGATGACATTACAACACATAGGAAATTACAAATACAAATACTAAAATGAAAGAAGAAATGGGAAATAAAAACAAAAAACCTACCGATTATGTTGTTCATTTTTAGTGCTTCCTAAGAAAAAAAAAAGAGAGAGAATAGAGAATATATTTATATTTATTAACTTAATACACAGGCTAGTATAAGTGTCTCTCTGGATTTCAAATAATTGCTTTAATCTTCTAGGTGAGAAAACATCCTAACATCTGTTTACTGTGCAAACAAAATGGTCACAGAGTGAAAGAGATCGTCAGGTAACAATAAGTGGTCCAGGATGAACATTTAGTGAAGTGCAGCCATTAAGTTTCATGTAATTTCTTATCTCTGTAGGTGTGCCTTTACAGATAATTGGTTAATATGTTTTATACTAAATACAATCAGATCTTCTCGTAAAAGCAGCAAGGACAACAGTCACTGACCTCTATGATGCTGGCACCAGCAGGGCCCACTGTGCTGACCATATGAACGTTGGGAGTGGAGGTGGAGCGATGTCTTTGTAGTGACTGGCCATCGCCGCCAGGTATGGGGAAGGGAAAGGCTGAGGTCGGGGACAGGAGGTCCATCCTGAGTGACGAGGTGAATCGGAGCATTAGTTTCACAGAATAAATGCTGACCTTTTTCAGTTGAATAGAAAACATTTTGTGTGCGAACTCACCCAGGAGGCTCCGGGGTTAAGGCCATGTTGCTCTGTGACGGGGAATTTTCTGGCAATAATATCCGAGGGTACTCATCTGTGCAGGGATGGGGATCACACCTGGACAAAGGCATAGGGGGAAAGGACGGGACATGATGAAGAAAAAGACAAATTGGCAAAGGAACTGCTAGTGACAAACAGAAACCAATTATATAAACCAATCAGAGATAAAGTATACAAAATGTGTGCCAATACAAGAGACAATAATCAACTAATATTTATTACACAATCATACACATGTGCTAATCCTTTATCCATTTATTTATTTATGGTTTGCTGCCAAATTCTCTTCAATGTAACAACTACAGCACCAACCGTGATGAGGAAAGAATTTTTCTTTCATTACCAAATGCATAGTTGTTTCCTGTTTTTGTCTGTCTGGTTCTTAAAAAAATCCTGTTTGTGTATGAATAATTATTCTTACCATTGGAAATAATACTGTAAATTCAGAGGCAAACGATTAACAGTATTGACAAATTATGCAAAATGGGAAAGCCTGACCTGAAAGGTTCCAGTAGTACTGATCCATATCCCCTCATTCATTAATGGCTTACTGTTATAATACAAGTTTTAAATGCTAAATTGAAACATTAATTTTAAGTAATTTAATGAATCAATCTGTAATTACATTCTTACTAGGTGAAACAACTTACAAATATCTCCTATTTCAGATATCTCTAATCAAAGTCGGTCCAAGATATCTATAACTTAAGATATTTACAATTACATTTTGACAGGTCAAAACTCCGATTTGAGATATCTACAACATCATTTTGACTAGTCATAACTCCAGATATAGATATCTGCAACTTCATTTCACCTGGCCAAAGTTTAATTTCAGATATCTGAAAAGGGACATGTAGATATCTTTATTTGTGGTGAATGAAAGATATCGTATCTGGAATTATGACCAGTCAGAATCGAATTGTAGAGATCTCGAACTGGAATTTACTACTATTCATAATTCAGTTACAGATATCCGTCAATTATACAGCGGATATCTAAAAACAAATTGTAGCTATCTTTAATGACGGACCCCATACACATTAATGGCAAAAGCGACAACATTTGTTCTAGGAAAATTATAGTTGTGGATATCTGATATCTAATCCTGTTATCTAAAATGTATAGGAGAGCTGCATGTGCACCTAACTTCAATGTGAATATTAATTAATTCACATTGAATTCACATTAATATGAAAATTCATGTGGCTCTTCTAGACTCGAATAAAAAACTGACTAGAATGTTATAAGTTCAAATTCTATTCTAACAAGTCAATTCACAGGGGTTGTGTGACGTTCAAAACAATTTCTCCACCCTTTTAAGACAGAACACATAGATTAGGCTACAGGGAAGTATATGACATAAGCATGTGTCCATTGTTTTTATTTAATTATTCTCAATAAGAATGGGGAAGACAAATGTTCCACCCTCAAGCTTTAATTCCAACAACTTTAAATGAAAAGTGTACCATATTAAAGTTGTTATATCTTAAACAACATTTCAACTTCTGGACTGTCTACATTTACATCAGGATGGTTGAAATTGATTTTGGGATGGTGGTGAAAATCTAGCGATTGTGAAAGACTCTCCTCCAACTTACCGTTTGCTCACTGTGTCCATGTCCACGCACACAGTAGGGACCTTGCTACTGCAGTGCTGGTGAAATTTGTAGCCACATGTCTGACACCTGAAGCCGTTAAAAAGAAACTTGTGGCAAAAATCACAGTAAGCCAGCTTGAAGAAGGTTTTCCGTACCTGTAGAAATAAGGAAATCGCAATATTCAATTCTAGGAGCAAACATTTTTAAGCTTATTGCTGCCAAATTTATGGTGGATTTGGAGCTGGAAATAAATGGATCAGCTGCAATTCCATACATATAAGTACTTCATAGAAGCTATAAACAAAAATACAAGGTATATGCTTTTGCCAGTTACTTACAAAGTTGTGCATGGTAAGGGGAATATCATCCAGGACCTCGACCAGAAGCTCCTCTCCAACCAGAGGAGTGATGTCTGTGTCCCAATCAGTCAGTCTCTTACGACTAGACAGGCAAATACATAAAGAAATAAAAATGGAAAAAAAAACATTTTACATACATTTGAGTTTTAAAAACAGACATTTCTAGACCCTAACTACTAACAAAGTTGGTGGATTTGATTAAACATTTTTGATTTTCTGCTTGTGTTTCTTGCCCCATTTGATCTTTTCTTTCTGAGCACAATGGGAAGAGGACTGATGGCCAACACAAAATATTCAGAAATATCCCTTTAAAATGTATTGCCTATATAATATTAAAAACAATAATTTGTGGACACCTTTCATGACAATCAAGGTCAGCTGACAAAAGAATATAAAAAATGTATAAAGATTCAACAAAAAACATTAGGACCAAACAACAATTGGCGTTGGGTCAATTTCCAGTTTCACCGGTTCAGTCTAGTGCATATGGGCTCAAACCAGTTTGAGTTCATGAAAACAGTCTGTTCTAAAGGGAGCAGAGGCCACAACAGGCAGCAAGAAGTGTGCAGCTTCAGCTGCATTCAAACAAAAACCACTAATGCATCACATTTCTATTAGGTTGTGTCCCATGTTCACTTTAAAACATAACCACTGTGACACAATGAGAAAATGAAGTTTTATTTCTCTAATTCACAACCTACATGTGTCTCTTTCACCTATGCTTGCTCTCTTTATTTTTTTATTATTTTTTTTTTATTTAGCTCACTTGACCACCATTGCTCTATCATGACTTTTTTAAAAAAATGAATGGAAGCTGACCAAAAAAAAAAATGTTTATGGTATCAAACAAAGAAAAATGTCCTCCCATCCTCCAAGTAACACCTTTTATAATCCCGCATGATACATAGAATGTAAAAAAAAAAAAAAATGTATTTTTCAATCTGTATGATGTGAATCATTTCGGCAACCAACAAATCATTCATAGTATGCCCTTTAGAAGAAGAAATGCTAAGTGGAATAGTTGTTGGGAGCATCAACAAGGGCTGCTCGATTATGGGGAAAAAAATTGCTATCGCGAATATTTTGGTCAATACTGAAAACATGATTATACAAACAATTATTTTTTTGGTTACACAATGCATTTATTCAGCATGAATGACTTTGTGCTTTTGTTTGAGATGGTTAAACAGATTTGTTGTGTTACCAAGAGTCATGGATATTACCTTATAGCAAATCTCGCACCTTATCATGTGCTTCAACTCCTCGTAGGATTCTTGGAACCTGAAATGTTCCCATATAAGAGAACTTTTATGTCCCTTTTTTTTTTTTCAACCAACGACTCTGCCCTCCCTCTGCTGTTTCACTTGTGCTTTGTGCTTGCTAACTCCCATGCTGTATGAATATATTGCACAAGCGTGTCTCTTTCAGAAATCGTGTAAAGAAAAATGCCAAATAATTTCAACATGGTTATATGAGTTTGGAGCTAGTTTGAATTTGAACCGCAATTGCCATTTGCACGTCAATTAATTGCACAGCCTTGGTGTCATCAGTTTTCCTGGGCACTAATAATGCTCCACTCGGGAGCAGCTGAGAGACCAGCGACATCTAAAGGTAAAATCCAGTATTACCAGTTCAGTGTGTGGCTTACTATCAGGTTAGCCTAAACTTGCTGTTTATTCGCTTGGTATATTTGCGCATGTATAACAACTGAATTTGATCCACACTCCATACTCCGCCTTCAATCAACAAACCACACTGTACAATATGTAGATCTGAGCTGCAGATTGTTTATGTAGGCGATGAGGGATGCAATTATCCTCATACGGTGTGGGAGGACATTCAGTGGACAATAACGCAAACTTACCCTTCTAGAAGGCGAAATACAGCACAGCACTCTTGGCTTAGGCCTCTCACTTTGAGCGCTTTATCCAGGCTCTCGTGCACAGTCTGTCCTTGGCGAACATTCACCTGAGAAAAGAAAGTACTATTTGAACAAGTGTGATTTTGAAATGACATTTACTGACCATGTACATACATGTCATGCCTACCCAAAGTACTGATAAAGCTACACATTCTCCCTGGAGACTACTACCCTACATTCCTTTTCTGACCACAACAAAGCTTTTATAGACTAAATTGTGGGATGTCAACCACCCGCACAATTGCTGGTTGCATGACAATATTATCACACACAATATTTTGCAAATACATGTACATTTCTAACACTGAAATATAAAAAGAGACTTGGTACAAAGTATTGTGCCTCTGTTCTTTTCACATAAACAACCAGGCAGGAAAACTGGAAGAGCTCTGCCAAATTTTGGTTTGGCAGGATTTCTTTCAGCCAGTTAAGTTCTCTTGGCTTCTTAATTCAGCATTTTATAAGAATCTATTACATGGATGTGTTTCTGTCCGTGCTGTATATGTACAACTCTCTAGCAAGATCTTTTGACAATGAGTTGTTTGCAATGTTACAGTAAAGGACTATTATAGCTAAACATAACTTCTGACAGCAGACTTTACTTATAGGAATGGAAAATGGACACCTGTGCAGGCCTTGCTATGGTTTACAGTTTTTCTGCATTGTAAAGTCTGGACATGGACACAGGGCTTGCTGTTGTGCAATAGAGGAATATGGATAACTATAAGAACAAATGGTCCTCTACACAATTTTAACTATGAGGAACAACCATCATGTAGAATTAGTAGAATGGCATCATGACTGGACAATTTAACAGCTATTATTCACAATATGAAACAATTATATCTGTGTCTGCTTAGAGTTATAACTAAAAAAGCGGAAAGATGCGGCCAGCACCTCCAGCCAGCACATCTGTGAAACCTGACACC
Organism: Lepturacanthus savala; assembly: GCA_030544235.1. Classification (NCBI taxonomy): domain Eukaryota; kingdom Metazoa; phylum Chordata; class Actinopteri; order Scombriformes; family Trichiuridae; genus Lepturacanthus; species Lepturacanthus savala. The sequence continues at coordinate 13,483,815 of CM060473.1, forward strand.
AACTGTCCACAATCTTACTCACTGCCGAGTTGTGAAAGATGTCAAACTTTGTGTGAATAATTACACTTTGAACAACCCGCAATGGCAAAGCTCTTTCACATAAGCAGTAATTGCTAACTAGCAGTCATTAATTTAATCACAGCATGCTCATATTTCTTTTTCCTAACAAGAGGTGATGAAGAGCAGTTTAGAGTCAATCATCTCACCACTGTCCTCTGTTTGTTGGGGAGGTAGACTCGGATGGTGCCCCCACCTCGGGGTACATCCTCCGGACTAGTCTCCCCCGAGGAGGAGTAGGAGGAGGAGGTGGAGGACATGATGAGAGGCAGGAGGAGCTGGAGAACACAGCGCTAGACACCACAACCTCAGGAGAGCTTCATGCACAGTGGGATCCAGAAGAGTTGGCCCTTTACCTAGAACCTGTAAACAACATACACATTTCACTTTGGACACAAATATACGTGTGTTTCATCGTTAAAGGTTTTTTTTTTTCTTTTCCCAGGAGTTTTGACTTGTACGACGTGAGGGTCTAAGGACAGGAGATGTTGTGTTGTACAAACTGTAAAGCCCATTGGGGTGAATCTGTGATTCTGAGCTATACAACTAAAACTGACTTGACTAAAATATAGTGGATCTGATTGGTGAGGAAAGAAGTATAGATATCATGATCACACAAGAGCTAATAACTGAATTAATCTAGCATACTCTACAAAACCTATTCTTATGAGACACAATTATAAAATAAAACATCACTTTTACATGAGAAAAGCGAAACGGCACAATCTGAAATGCGAAGCTGTACAAATCTCTCCATGTCAGAAAACTGAAATCCATAATTGTTGTCCCCATTAACATTTCCAATGTACAGTACATCAACAATGTGCAAATGCCACATCCTTCATAAATAAAAGTTGTAATCAAACCAGTCAAGCCACTGCTTAAAGGGATACCTTATACATTACATTAAATAAACAAAAGTGAGTGTGTGTGTGTGTGTGTGTGTGTGTAGTGGCAGCAATGTACTTTTGCTCTCTCAACACTGCTCTTATCTGCATGAAGAGAAGGTAAGCAAACCTCCTATAAAATACTGACTGCTGAACCGAGATACATATCACGCAAAAGAGGAATCACTAGTCTGCTAGAAAGCAAGCAGAGAAGACATTTTAAAATGTTTTAAATAATGAAAATGCTGTGTTTGTTTGGTGGAACCACAATGCCAGATACACCAAAGGAATCCCAATAAATCTATAAATAAACTCTCACAAAGAAGGAAATCCGTTGTAACGGAGGAGACAACAAAAACTGTCCACTTCTTAATTAAACACAGAAAGGACTGCACATTACTTTAACCTCCACCCAACCTTATTTCTTACAGGCATCTTTTAACCCAACAGGTTATCTCTGCACCACCTAAGCATTATAACGTTGTTGTCCTGTTCCATGTTGTATTTATATCATTAGACTTTTAAAATCTATCCATCCTCAGAGAGGGATCCCTCCTTTGTTGCTTTTCCAGAGTTTTCTTACTTTTTTTTTTAGGGATGTAGTGCCAGAGGACAGAAGATGCTGTAACGTTGCAGACCGAAGCTCGCTGAGTCAAATGTGTGATTCTGGGCTGGAACAATTATAAACTGACTTGACTAACCACAACCTAACCCTAGCCACGGAGGTGATGCATCGGGGAACCTGATTTTACCAGGCAGTGCTGTTTTAAGGAAACAGGAAGGAAACATACTTATACCTACATATGTGTAACTTAGCGGTACGTAACGTTATCGAGGTCTCCGGCTGACATTTACGTAAGCTGAGATGCTTAATATTAATTTACCCCAAAATCGCGCAGCCGCCGGGTTAACGAAGCAGACCGAGCGTCAAATTTATGGCGAAACTGCGCGCTGACAGTGAGGAGTTAACACAAACCAGAAACACTCGCCAGCTGAGTTAGTTACTCGCATGATGCTAACTGCTAGCTGACGTTAGCCAGTTAGCTTAGCATGGGATTTGCTGCTGTGTAATATGACATTTGGAGTTTGGGGAGGCCATGTTTCTCTCGGTGCGCCACTTAAAGACTTTAGCAAACTACTTATAAACGGTAGTGATAAGTGGTGACATAATGACAATATAATGCGGAGTTTTTAAAGCTTCTGATAATTCCTCTCGGCTCGACTTGAAGCAGTAGTTAGCTGGATAGTGCTGGTTTGAGTGAGAGAGGAGATTATCTAGCTAACTCGGACAGCTTTAAATGCTAACTCGTAGCCAGCTAATGTTAGCCGACTTCGGGGGTTTTACCAGCGCGTTAGTTTGTTAGCAACTTTCGCTGTTCTCCAAAAACATACGTACATACAGCAATGACTTACTCAATTGACATGCACACAACAGCACAAATACATCTGTAGCTGTACATTCCTCAGGATAATAGCGAACCCTTCCAAGTGTTGTGATACAGTTCGGATATAAATTAAACTCTTACCTGTAGCAGCCATCTTGAATTCTCTCAATCCGAAGTCGGATCTGTCACAAGAACTTGAGGGAAAGCGGAAAAACCTCCGAAATGCTCCCTCGTCATTGGTCAATTCCTGTAGCTGCGTGTTTTTTCATTGGCCAACACCAGCTATACACATTCAGGCTGGGAGTTGACTAAATGTCATTTAATCGACTTCACTATACATTTAGTAGCTTGTACCCGACACGACTATCTTCACTGATACAAATACATCAAGGGTTTTATATACAGTTGCAGTATTTATTTTCATCTCTCTCACCATCTCTTTATTAAATACCGTGATGCTAAGAATGCACTTATCTTCTTGCATCCTGATTACAGTATTTTTTATTATAAAATAACAAATAATACATGTTACAATATGCAGTATCACCGTGTTAACAAATAGGTTTGAAAAAGAAAAATCATACATTTACTTGAAAAATACGGTCACTCATGATGGCTATGATGCAGTTTTATTATAACAATCATTTTAATGGCGACCATAATGATGAACTATGGGGCCCTGTGACTTAAATTTAGTATAGTTGGTAGGGAAAAAAACTTCAGTTTTCATTTAAAACATTTTATAGAACATAATCTGAAAAGGATTTTTTGACAACACTTTGTTTATTCTTTATTAGGTCCTATTGTACACTGAGGAACCTCCTCTTCTTTGCTGTGTGTGTGTATGCATGGTGACGCCACTCAATGTCCGCTGTGCGCTCGTTCTCCAGGGTGCCGAGTTTGATCATGTACACTACACAAAAAGAACAGAACAGAAGTAGTTATTTTACACATCCCCAATAGAGTTGACACAAAACACAGGAATTCCACTCAAAATATCTTTAAAATTATAAAGTGTACATCTTTTCACAATCCATGTATGCTAGTTTTCTTCATTATTCCTAAATGATACCTCGTAGGTTATACATTTCACCTTCCCAGTGCTTTTACACTTGGTGAAAGGGATAGTTCACAATTTTTTTAAAATTTAAGTTTAATACATTTATTCATAGTCAAAAGATGTGCATTAGGATGTCCGCAGTTTGGGGGACTGTGGCGGCACTTTTTGATCCAGTCAGCTGATCTGCAGCAATATAGGCTATATTGATGTTGATTTTTTTTCCCCCCAGGTGTCTAAAATATATTTTGCTGCTTTGCTGCTGACTCTATCTCCAGCATCCATGTAGGTACTTTTCCAAACTGGGAGCTTCCTGACCCAAATCTACTGCAGGTAATACACTGATAACTACCTCATACAACTTAAACAAAATGCAAACAACCCCTTTAAACTTTTAAACAGAACAATTATGTGCAAACACATTTCACATTAGAGATTACTTTAAAACATTAATGACATAATTCTCTCTTTAATATACTGGCTCATAGTATTAGAACCTGCTGAGCAGTGTTTCACCTCCTGGTTAGCCTTCACACTAATGTTTCTATGACCTAATCCTCCATTCCTGGGTTGTATTACTTGGTTATATATCAGTACATGAAGTAACACACAGGGCTCTTCTCAGTCTGAGCACCCAGAAAGAGAAAACACGCTGACTAGCTCGAACAACAACAGAAGAAACTCCTTTAAAACAGGCACTTTACATGTTGCATCTTGTCAGCTAATAAGTTAGCCACAGATTTATCCGGGAGTCTTTTTTTTTGCTATGTTAAGTTACAACACTATTTCCTTCTAAGGGTAAGGACTTTGTAGCAGGTGATAATGTAATAAAATTGCCCTCTTTAAAATGTAATAGGTTAATCTAGCAATAACTAATAATGTAATAAATGTGCTGAAACAAAAATATAATAACTTCGGGTGACGATTTTTGCAAATGTAATAACTGAGCTGATAATTTAATAAGTTATTTGCAAAATGTATTACCTTATCAGTTCAGTTAAATTTACAGAACTACCTCTAGACTGGGTGAACCTATAAGGTGCAAACCCATCCATACTCACATTTCATTTCAAACCTGGGTCCCACTTCTGTCAGCTCAATGTTCTTATGGTCAGTTTTCTTGTAGGTGTGATGTCTGTAATCAAAGAAAGATTGTTAGTGTTATTACTAGTGAACTCAAATCGCACAAAGTCTGCATGACATTTCCGTTGAGGGAACAGTTTCACACTGACCTGAAAGAGATGAAGTCCTCTTGGTTGGAAAATGTCATCACACGCCTACTGTCCTCTTTCGGCACTGGAAAAAGATACTTGAGGATATTCGATACCTGCGCGAGTGCATTTAATTAGTTGTATGCACAAACAACTGGGTGAAAGAGAATATCGGGGGTATGTGTACAGTGCATGTCCAGCATGACACTCACCCGCTTGCCAAGCCGCGAGGAGAAGTTGTGAAAAATGAGGTGTGGGTAGGCCTCGGACATGGTGCCTATGTCTGGAACATCGTGCCTCATTACCACATTGTAAAGTGTGAAATAAGCTGTGGGTCCAAATGGCAGGTGGCATACCACCAGGCCATCTGCAAACATACAGGAACAAAAAAAAAAAAGACAAAAACTTACTTTCATATACAAACTCTTGATTACAGCATGCACTTTAAAATCCTGTTTTTACCGTTTTACCCTCCAATTCTCCTTTAACTAGTTGGATATTTTTTAAGTCATCCTAGTGTGGCAATAGGGATAAGAACAGGCAACCGGTAGACTGATTACCACAGGTGGATTTTCAGAAAGATTGAAGAGCAATGCATTCCTCACCACCGCCACCTCCCTTCACTCCCAAAGAATCTGGACACCGAAGTTAAAACCTCAGATTTTCATTTTCATTGATTATTTCATTTGTATTTTCCAACATGCAGGGATACACGATTTAGGGGGAAAGACATCTTCCAAACTGCTGGAAATTCAATAGTGGTGGGAAAAGATTGAATAAAAAATATATATATATATATTGAAATTTGCCTAAAAGCCATATCAACCTTGTGTAGAAACAGGATATTTAACAAAAAAGGGATTTCTATATGTCCACAGAAGGAGAAGCACAGGTGTTAAAAAAAATAATGACGGTCAAATTCCATTTATCTAGGCCTGGGCAATAAAATAATATCAATATATAATCGTCAATATCCACATCATCAATACAATAAGAAAATAGTTTGAATAAAATGTCAATAGTTTCGCTCAAGGTTCCCCCCTCGAGTCATATTTCCCTTGATAATGGATGAATCATTGTCTGTTTGATTCAAACTCCAAATCAAGTTTAATATAAAGTGGTTACATTCAGCTTTTTTCTCCTGGTTGTTATTAAACATAAATGATTAAAAATGATCAATACTCCTCGTTATTGACTGATATGAAATATATCAATGTATGTTCTAGCTATACGCTGGAAATCACCAATTATCAATCATTATTTTTCATCATTTTTCTGGTGAATGTGCATGCAGGCTCACTTCGACAGGCTCTCTGGGACTTCAATACAACAGAGCCATCATTACCGTTATGCTTTTCCTCACATGACGTGTCAAGATGTCTGCTGTGAAAAAGGACTGTTCGACAACTCCCACACAAAGCTGCGACAGCTCACAAACTCACAGATACTCTCATAACATATTGACGACATGACAGAGGACACTGTGTTGGTCTTTATGTGGTTCCTCTTGTCTACATAAAACACAACTAATGAGAGACTGTTCACTGCCACAGGTAATAATAAACCCACCAAGCTATTTCAAATATAAAAGGATGATGCCTTAAAAAAAGAAAGAGTGGGGTGAAGAGGCATACCTGGCTGGCCTCTCGTTTCATGCACGATGACGAGGTCGGTCACGTTGTTGGCTTTGCAGGCTCTCACCAGCGCAGCGATCTCATGGTTTCCCCTGTTCATGCGCTGGGCTCCAGGGAACATTAGCTTTACCTCCTGTGGTACAAAAAACAGGTGTTATTATATCACACGTTATCCCCCTAATACATCTGCCATGTTTCCTGTTTCTCTTCACTGTTGACATTGATTATCCAAAAGAAAGTTCAATGTACAAAGAAAGTTGTAAGTTATTTAAATCTTAACGGTGGCAGCATCTCACCTCATATTACCCACTGACAGTTTCTACAGCCGTGACATATTGACTGTGAGCATTAAAGCATTTAAGGACAGGTTTGCAATTCTTCAAGTATGTCTAAAACAACATTAAGGAGCCCAACTGAATGTAAAAAGGGTTTACGTTCTGTAATAATTCAATCCGTTTATACTGACCATTAAAAAATCCCTTCATAAAGTGCCTACGATAACTAAATCTGGTTCTTCTTTTGTGAAAAAAATAAAGTTTATCTGATTTTCAGTCATTCATAGCTAGAATGAAAAGCAGAAAGGATTACAGTGAGGAAAAACCTCTTTCTATGTTCACTATTCGCATCCTGACTGATGTTTTAAGACACAGTTGGGGGAAAAAAACTATGAAGGAGTCCTTTAAAATGCCCCTGAATGTAAAAGGGTGAAAATCCATCCAAGGTGTCATGCTTCCTTTCATGCAGTGCATCCTGGGATATGCTATAGCTCTTCTGTGACTGGATCAATTGACTTCTATTATTGTTAGAATAAACACCCTCTATTAAAGCAGTCTTTAATTTCTTAAGGATTTTTCCTGTTAAGAACTAGCTTCTACTGACTGTTACAATAGGATATCCTTTGAAGAACAGCTGCATTTAAAACATAAATTATTAGTTATAGTATCAATATAGTTCTTTTTGCCTGTAGACTAGATTTTAGCATTGACCTTTTGTGAGCTGACCAAGAGATTCTCTATCTTTCTATTAATTATAAATGTAGAAAATTAACCATCTCCACTTTTACTGTGATTTACTACTTGCACACGATATCGTTGTTTCTAAGAAACTCTCTTTATCAGCATACACTTTTATAAAACCGGACAAACCCAACCACACCGCATGTATATATGCTTTTTATCATGGGGATCAGAGAGAAAAGCTGCTTTCCTGCTCGGAGAGACTCAAACATTTTGCTGCTGGTCAGCCTCACAAGCTCTAGTTCAATCTGCCGCTGGCCTAAGAGCACAAGAAACGGGGACCGACCTTGGAAAACATTTTGAGCCTGGAGCTCGGGTCTCTAGATGTGGTGACCATGACTTTAGGATCTTCAACTCCAGCCCATTTGTACTCATCGTCCATGTGAGTGCTGACACCTGCATGGAGGAAATAATCAAAAGTTGAACCGTGACCATCACCGGCACCATCAAACCAGGTTGTTGTTGAGAAGTAACAAGATGTGACACTGGCCTTCAGCCCCTTCATCGTCATACTCCAGTAGTTTCTGCAGCTGTAGAGCGTCTTTGCGTACCTCAGTTGGAAGGAGACGATTTTCTGCAGAGAAAAAAAAAAGAACAGCTTGTGTTGTACCAGGATTCGACATCTTATCTTTTGCAGAGCTGACTACTTGCATCACATCACGCCATCCATACCATCAAGGGCACCCTTCAGTTTCTCCTTCTTCTCTTCAATTGTCCGGAGCCTGTCCTCTTGCGCCTTCCTGTACAGGTACTCCCTCCTTTGTCTCACCTCTCGACGAAGCTGTTAACATTACACCAAAGCATCTCATGTAAGGACATGCAGACCAATGAATGGAATAGAAACTACTGATGGCATTGCTGTAAGAATATTATTGTCTATTATCTGATAGCAGCTGGTAGTAATGTTAGAATGCTGAAATCAACCTAAAGTCATTTTCAAGAAAGCATTATCTAGACTACAATATGGGGAAAATCATTTTTTCTAAGTTTCGAAAACATTGTACAGACCTCATGACAATGTTCACGCTTTTAAATTCAACATACATGGCAGCATTTGTGTCTCCCACCTCCTTAGCAGTGGATGTTTTTGAAAAAAATGACACATAATGTACTTTAGTAGCTAATGTTAGCTGTTAGCCGACTGGTATCGATAGTAATAACACAATATATTTCTCCAACTACAAAAAAACTCTAACAAGTCCAGACCGATGTTTACATTCAGTGAGCATATGAGGCTGACATGAATTAGCACCACGTTTAGCGTTAACATGGTTGCTAACAAAACGTAGCGCCAAGCTTTTAAAGTGACACAATACTCGATTTAATTTTAAATAACTTTTTAACTTACCATGTTTTCTTTCTTGAGCTAGCGGCTAGCAGGAAGCATGAATCCTCACGTGGACAGGGAGACGAGCCTACAAGAGTTGCTCTGATTGGCTCACACTAAACCAATAGGAGCGCTTGACACTGACTGGCGAGCTCTACAAAATAAAAGCCCGAGGTAGTTGGAAAATGTTGAGCAACCCTGGCAATAACCTCAAATTGGCAGCTTTACAACAGATTATTATTAGCATTGATTGTGATAGCACACACGTTCAACTCCCGCTTACCCGAGAAATGTAGCCAGACTCAGTGGATACATCTGGAGCAATCGGAGAGCCTTTCATATAACTTAAACACTTTGCAAAAATATGATTGTATTGCATTTATTTCTAGCAAATTTTAGGCTCCATTTTTTAATGAAACTATAGTGAAAGTATTACATATTCCATCATAAGTTCATTAATATGAAGTATCAGTTTGTCAGCAGCATGTTACTGTTTCGAGTGACACATATATACGATTTAAAATGTTTAAAGTAAAAATCTATAATTAAAATGAATTTAAGACCACTGCATATTCACTTTTCCATTGAAGGAATCAAGTTTCAAGATCGAACCATAGTTATCTATCAGGTCAATTAAATAATTTTCTTATTGACTGAAGTTTTTTTTTTTTTTTTTTTGTTTTTTTTTTCTATTTACTGTAATTGTTCTGTTATTCCATAAGGTGGAGCCATGCAGACTCAATTTATGGGGAAATAAGATTTTCCAATGGTGTATTGTTTTCTTGTGAAATTCTAATACATTTACAGGCAATTTTGTGAATTCATAATCATATTTTGACAAAAAAACAAACAAACTTAGAAATAATGTAAAATATGATACCTCTAACTTCACGATAGTACAGTATATACATATTAAAAATAAAACCAAGTCAATGGCCAGTAGAGAGATTCAGGTTTGATAGACTTTCTAATCGCTTGTTCCACTTCATCAGCTTTACCTTCATTTAATAATTTGGTGGAAGTGTTAAAAAAAACTTGTTTCTAGTTTCTAGCTCATTTTTGGGGCTACTATAGCACCCCCAGTAAATTGTATTGAAGAATAATCAGTACAATTTAATCAGGAAAACAGACAAACATTTTCTAATAGACTTCACAAGTATTTCTTGACTAAATTTAATACTTATTAGTATGTAGACATTATGTGAGAATACGCTCAGTTAAACTTCAAAGGAATTTCTGTGTGGAAATTGTTACATGTATCAGAGGTGTAGTAAATCACACTCCAATTTTTTTTCAGTATAGGTTTTGAATTATCACTTAGTAAAACTTGACAATTTACATCTGTAGTTTCACTGTATTTACCTACTTACTGCCAGTGGTAATTACCATATAACATACATTATTACCACATTTTTACATTTTAAATGCATAGTAATTAGGGGACTGTAAAAGGAAGTGTTACCATTTAGGCATCCTTTTAAATTTTTTAATGACATGTTGTCATTACGGCCTATCCCGCTGAATCAAGGTAAAATGGCATAAATTAAGAATTAAATTTGGTTTTAATCATCTGTAATGCATTTTCCCCTCATTAATCTGTTTTAACATCTCACCAAAACCCACATTTAAAACAAAATAGACATGCATCTTCAATAATATGACACAATCAACCCCCTTCAGCATATGTGTATTTGTGTGATCAGTCATTTCCTGAAGCTCAGTAACAGCAACAGCAAAGACGTGGTTCTCCTCTTCCTCTAACAAGAAACAGATCATATTGGAGTGGACCCACACTATGCTTTTCTTAATTTTGATGCTGATTCTGGCTGTGGGTAAGTGAAAGCCACATCTTTCCTTTGCAGCGGTTTAAAAAAGCTTGGTTTGGAAAGATTACCGCATGCACCATTTTTAGCCTCTGGCTAAAAGAAAAAAAATATTTAAATCACTCATATTAAGTGAAATCCATAGCAAACAAAGGGCATTTGAGCTAAATACAAGTGTCCATTAAAGGCAGCTTAACATTTATTTTTTTATAGTATTTATTTAAAAAAAAAATGTACCCATCAATACTTAATATTGTAAACCTGGGGCTTATCCACTTTGATCTGTTCTAACTTTGGGAAGTCTTCAAGAAACATAAATTACACAAGGATTTAAGGCGTAAGACTGATAATAGTGTCTTATGATCATTACTTTTGTGCTGTACTGGTCCAACAGTTATTTGCCCTAACATGACTGTGTGCAGGTAGCTGCCAGGCGGTGTATTGGCAGACGCTGACATGCCCGTATGAGCTGAGGCTGAGGAGCCTGCAGAGGGTGTGGTGCAGGCAGAGCTCAACCGAGTGCTGCAGCGGCTTCGTCTTCGGCATCGATGACCGCTCTCTGGACGGGGGCAGGCTGAAGGTGGCCGAGGGCCCTGGCTCCTTCACTGTGGCCGTGCGGGACCTGACCCACGGAGAGGGCCTGTACTGGTGCGGCGTGCTGAGTGAGAACGGCACCATCGTTAAACTGGCTGAAGGCTCCTTCCAGAGCTGTGAGTAGGAGAAAAACAACCCAAAAGTCCATTTAAAAGGGGCTACAGTGGGTATGGATAGTATTCAGAACCCCTTATATTTTTCCACCCTTTAAGATATTGCAGCCATTTGCTAAATGAACATATTAATGAACACACAGCACCCCATACTGACAGAAAAAAAAACACAAAATTGTTGCAATTTTTGCAGATTTAGTAAAAAAGAAAACTGAAATATCATACAGTCATAGGTATCATAGTCATAGTCATAGTCATAGGTGTTTAAGTTGGGTGACACGGTGGGGCAGGGGTTAGCGCTGTTGCCCCACAGCAAGAAGGTCACAGGTTCAAGACCTCCTTGGTCCTGGGTCTGGGACCTTTCTGTGTGGAGTTTGCAAGTTCTCCCCGTGTCTGCGTGGGTTTTCACCGGGTACTCCGGCTTCCTCCCACAGTCCAAAAACATGCTGAGGTTAATTGGCAACTCTAATTTGCCCGTAGGTGTGAGTGTGTGAGTGAATGGTGTGTGTGCCCCACGATTGGCTGGCGACCACCTGGGGTGTATCCCTGCCTGTCGCCGTAACGCGCTGGGATTGGCTCCAGCAGACCCCTGCGACCCTAATGAGGAATAAGCAGGTATAGAAAATGACTGACTGACTGACCTTTTTGAGCTTTGACCTTTTTCACCTTTATTTAACCAGGCATGTTGCTGGAGATCAAATGATTTCTTTTTCGAGCAAGGCCTGACCAATACCAATAAAACACAGCTAATACAGCAAGTCTTTTTGGAATTGATGCAATGAGTTTTTTTCACTCCTGGATCTGGGGATCCGTCACCATTCCTCTTTGTAGATCCTCCCCTGTCAGGTTCTGTAAGGTTGGATGTTTGGATCTCTCCAGAGATGTTCAATTGGGTTTAAGTCAGGGCCCTGGCTGGGCCATTCAGGAAGAGTCATGGAGTTGTTCTCAAGACACTTCTTCGTTATTTCAGCTGTGTGCTTAGGGTCATTGTTTTGTTGGAAGGTGAACCTTCGGCCCACCCTGGAAAGGGTTTTCTCCCCTGATTGTTCAGTTTGGCCGGGCGGCCAGCTCTAGGAAAGGTTCTGGTTGTCCCGAACGTCTTCCATTTAAGGATTATGGAGACCATTAAGCTCTTTTTTTGGTAACCTTGACCAGATCTGTGCCTTGCCACAATTCCCTCTCTGAGCTCTTCAGGCAGTTCCTTTGACCTCATGATTCTCATTCGTTCTGACATGCCTGACTGTGAGCTGTAAGGTCTTATATTGACTGGTGTGTGGCTTTCCTACTCAACTCCAAGCGGTATAATCAAACACAGCTGGACTTCAATGAAGGTGTAGAACCATCTCATGGATGATCAGAGGACCCGGATTGAATATATATGAGTGTCACAGCAAAGGGTGTAAATATGCAAAAAATATAACAATTTCGTGTTTTTCTGTCAATATGGTTTGCTGTGTGTACAGTAATGAGGGGAAAAAAATTAAGTGAAATGAATATAGCAAATGGCTGCAGTTTACCAAGTATGAAAAATCTATGGGGTCTGAATACTAATGGTTTATGTGAGAAACCCATGATATTTTGAACCCATTTAGATTTTCATGCATATAAATGTACACTCACTGGCCACTTTATTAGGTACACCATGCTAGTAACGGGTTGGACCCCCTTTTGCCTTCAGAACTGCCTCAATTCTTCGTGGCATAGATTCAACAAGGTGCTGGAAGCATTCCTCAGAGAGTTTGGTCCATATTGACATGATGGCATCACACAGTTGGCGCAGATTTGTCGGCTGCACATCCATGATGCGAATCTCCCGTTCCACCACATCCCAAAGATGCTCTATTGGATTGAGATCTGGTGACTGTGGAGGCCATTTGAGTACAGTGAACTCATTGTCATGTTCAAGAAACCAGTCTGAGATGATTCCAGCTTTATGACATGGCGCATTATCCTGCTGAAAGTAGCCATCAGAAGTTGGGTACATTGTGGTCATAAAGGGATGGACATGGTCAGCAACAATGCTCAGGTAGGCTGTGGCGTTGCAACGATGCTCAATTGGTACCAAGGGGCCCAAAGAGTGCCAAGAAAATATTCCCTGCACCATTACACCACCACAACCAGCCTGAACCGTTGATACAAGGCAGGATGGATCCATGCTTTCATGTTGTTGACGCCAAATTCTGACCCTACCATCCGAATGTCGCAGCAGAAATCGAGACTCATCAGACCAGGCAACGTTTTTCCAATCTTCTATTGTCCAATTTCGATGAGCTTGTGCAAATTGTAGCCTCAGTTTCCTGTTCTTAGCTGAAAGGAGTGGCACCCGGCGTGGTCTTCTGCTGCTGTAGCCCATCTGCCTCAAAGTTGGATGTACTGTGCGTTCAGAGATGCTCTTCTGCCTACCTTGAGTCACTGTTGCCTTTCTATCAGCTCGAACCAGTCTGGCCATTCTCCTCTGACCTCTGGCATCAACAAGGCATTTCCACCCACAGAACTGCCACTCACTGGATATTTTTTCTTTTTCGGACCATTCTCTGTAAACCCTAGAGATGGTTGTGTGTGAAAATCCCAGTAGATCAGCAGTTTCTGAAATACTCAGACCAGCCCTTCTGGCACCAACAACCATGCCACGTTCAAAGTCACTCAAATCACCTTTCTTCCCCATACTGATGCTCGGTTTGAACTGCAGGAGATTGTCTTGACCATGTCTACATGCCTAAATGCACTGAGTTGCCGCCATGTGATTGGCTGATTAGAAATTAAGTGTTAACGAGCAGTTGGACAGGTGTACCTAATAAAGTGGCCGGTGAGTGTATGTATATATATATATATTTTTCCCCATTTTGTTTACTTTTAATGACCAACAAATATTGTTGGCACTTGCACAAAAACCCTATAAACAAAAAATATTCAAGCCAAGTACAAAGATCTTTTTTTGGGGGGGTTATTATACAGACTTGAACTGTAAAATAGATACTACATACATGTCAGTGTTGAAAATCATGATAATATGATAATTTAAAGAAAGTAACCTCTAGGGTATGAGTAACCTTTATTTATTTAGTTATTTATTTATTAAAGACTCAAGAAAGAATTCATGGTTTTAATGAGATAATTATTTAATTTCCAATGCACTGTTGGGGAGAAATGACGAGAACAGTAGTTTCATGACTATGAGTTAGGTGTGGTTGATAAAGTAGAAAAAGTCCACTATAGACTGGTGGCGTGCCTGCAACAAAGATCAGTATCTTGCTTTAAACTGTGTTCCTGTGTTCGTTTTTTTTAATTGACTGCTTTTACTTCTTTTTACGGTCTTGATACCTTTATTAATGTTAAAATGTTCTATACAAATAACTGCTTTGTCTATAAAATCACAGCTATGTTAATGAACACACATTTCTTCCAAAAAGTTTACCCTTTTCAATTTTTTTCTCATTAATACATTATTTTACTATTCATAGACATGGTTTGGGTTGGTTATGTCAATAATAAGACAAAAATGGTTAAATAAAAATGTTGTAGCCACTCTGTTGGACGATTAAGTTAACCTTGAATCTGGAAATTTTAGATGGTTAATTATTTAAGTATTAAAGTCATTGCTCAAATTTCATTCAGTTTTCTTTGCCGTGCAGCTGCAGCTTCTGATTTTCACGAGTGGGCTCGCTGGATTCTGCTTCTTGCGATGATCGCCATGGTCATTTCCATCGACATTTGCATCTGGAGTAAGTTGATGTGTTAGTGAGATTGTTACTTTATAAAATACACAAAAAAGATGAAGCAAATGTTTCTCTCCTAGACTTGATTATATGGTGGATGATAGATATGTATAAGAACAAACTAAAGATGATGCATCTCCAATATAATGCAGGTTGTGGTAAATAAAATCCAAAAAGAATTAAAGTGAGTAAACTCTCAATGTTTTCGTTTCCACAAACAGCGAAACAGAAGCATAAGGTAAACGATCTCAATTTCTTTTCTTTATGATACTTTTTTTTAATTGCTTGACATCAAGTGTTGTAACATCTTTTTTTGTTTCTTTAGAAGGCAGAGGGGCCACTGTATGAGAACACGGCATGTTTGACCTGAAATGAATGGGGGATTCACACTATTAGACAAACAGACAAAATGACACAGAAGTCCAGGTCCTTTTTTTCAAGAGAAGTAGTTTTACACCCCGGTGAATCATCAGTTTTTAGAATAATTATATGGACAAATGAAATAACCAAAGAAATGCATACTATGAAGAAATCAGTTTGCATTTATTGGACAAACCAAACATAGGCAAACTCACACATAGTGTAAAGATGGAACATGTCATGGGGTGACAAATAAGTGAAGGGATTCATTCCAAAATGTCATACATCCATTTGAGGGAAAAGAAATACCCGAAAGACAGTTTCAAAGTGCATGTCCGTTCTCAGTGACGTGATTACATCAGACCGCAGAATTTTATAATTGCTCCTTTTAGTCATTTCCTGTCTGTTATCATTTTAAAGGAATCCAGTGACTTTTCTCCCCAATCGTGTGTGTAAATGTGTGTGTATATCATTTTGGAAAAAAGCTCTTCAAATATATATATTTCTTTATATACTTTATACATTCTTTTCTTGCTGTACATTTAAGTCTCATGCTTTGCTTGAAACTGTTCTCAGCATTTATCCTCAATCACATGACAAAAGACAAAAAAAGGGAGTATACAGTATTCAGGATCAATGCTGCATAGTTTCAACTTTGGAATATTAAACATTGTTTCTTTGTAAACCAACTGAGTGTAACTGTGTGTGTCTGTATGGAAGATGGAAACTGTACGAAATCTGTCTAAAAATACACTTTTTTTTAAATCTGTTTCCTTTTGGTGATGCAATCCACGGAAGGTGCTGCGTGTCATTTATCAGTCAATCACGAGCGGGCAACATGAGGCATTGGATAGGAAGGAGATAAGACTTGAAAGGTTTAGCAGTTCATAGAATCACAAACATGTCCTTTAAGAAGCAGCGGAAAGTAAACTGTTTGAAAGGATGCTTCACAGGAAGACAAAAAAAAAGCTGCATGGTGTGTTTGTTGAGGGCAGTTTCAGCACAAATAACAACGCAAAAAAAAATATATAGAAACAATAAATAACAAGGATAAAACATGGAGAAAAAAAAACATCTCAGAAATTTTGCACTTACAGAGACACAGAATTCAATAATACTCCTTAAAAATGAGAGTTTTGCTGTCTGAAAACTAAAACAGCAAACTAAAGACAAAACATATGTTCGTATTCACTGCAATCTTACAACAGGCTCTGATATATGTTCCGTTTCACCAATAAAAGGCCAGGGCTAACCCTACCACTTTACAGTAAGAACACTTCAAATGGTTCGTGAGGACCGCGGCACGTCGTTCCCTTGTAGTAAGTAACCTCTATTTAAGGCATTTGCAGAAAACGCAAAAGAGAATTTGAATGTGGCCTGAAGCGGAGAAAAGGTGGCCCAGTAAGAAAGATATTTAACGATTAAGTTGTCCTAAAAACGGCATGAAATGAATCCCATATTCACCAGTGATGACTTGTTCCCAGCCGAATCGGCTTCAAGCTAACACCGGTGGCTGTTTTTTTTTTTTTTTTAGTTTTACATCAACACTACATCCACACTAAGCTTGCTTAGTTATGCCCAGATCAGTCTTATAAAAAAACTCCTCTTTCAGTACTTCAGTGATATAGACACAACACCAAAAATCAACACTTACCGTCCTCATATCATCAATGATATACGAATGAAAGTTAAACTACAGCCATGATTGGAAACAGGAAACTAACGGTAAATGTGTAATATTTTGTTGCTTTATAAGAACGTCACAAGATTTCCCTTTTTTTGGTCTCATTACTACAGCCACTAGAGGATGCTGTCACCTTAACTTAAGCATGTTGCTTTTCGCTTAACAGTCAAACACTTCACTTAAAAGGGCCCTATTATGAAAAACCAAGCACTTTATCAGTGCTTGTGTGTAACTATTTTGGTTTCTGTTGTCCCTGCTAACACACAACTCTGTAGTGCTCCTGAATCCTGGCTGAACACAAGCCATTCTAGAAATGTTAAAGTTAAAAGTAAGTTCTACTTCTGTCTGTCCAACAGACCCCAGCTCTTGGAGGAGCGGGACATTTCTGACAGCACTAGGCTGATCATAACAGAATGTGTGTTTCAGTAAGAGGGGAGGGTCTAAGAGGTCTAACTATTTGCTTTTGGACCATAAAAACATTCAAACGTTTGTGAATGGACCACAAAAATTGAAATATTAGATGACGAAAATGACAAAATAGGGCCCCTTCAAATGGGAATGATTGCTCCTCTGAATTGAAAGCTTCATCGGGATGTTGTGTTGTCTTCCGCTTTCCCACCGTACATAGATTAAAAACAACAAAAATAGTAACGCGGGTCAAAAACAAACGCTGCAATCTGATCTCTGCGTGAATCGGTTCCTCTTTGTTCTAATTCAGTCAGCAAACAACAAAGCTGTCTCATAGAGTCGACGAGTCAGACGGACACATCTGGGTCGTTCTGCAGAGTCTGTTCTGCCCCCCCCCCCACTTCTCCCTGTGATCACCCGCACTGTATTTTAAAACATGCCGACTTATAATTTAGTTCCTCTCATGTACATATTCTCTCTATCTATGTTGTGAGATGAGTGAACTGTCAGGAAAACTAAAAGCTCCCTTTTCAGTTAACAAAAACAGCAGCTTAGTGTGGAGGGACAACAAAAACAGAAACGTCTTACTTATCGTGGTCATTAATCGTAGTCATTTCCTTTATGGCGACGGGCGAGAAAACTACGGATTCTTCGTTCTTCATAATTAGAGACACAAGATTAAATCTGGACAATGATCTGCCATTAACCGTTTAAGTAGGAAAGAAAGAAAGAAAAGGAAGGAACACTACGGAGTCTCTAAGGAGTCAGTCGTCACTTTGAGCATGCTCTCATGCCCTCAGTTTTTACACCAACCACACAAACATTCAGACAAAATGGTAACCCTATTTACAGCAGCTAACTTGGGAGTGGATCACTTGGAGAGTGTATCAAATCAAAGGAAATGTTAAGCTAACATCGGCACAAAGAGCCGGTCCTTTGTGGCGAATTTGAAGCCATGAGTCAGAACAGTACATGTCGGTCTCCTTGCCGTTTCTTATTAGTTGGAATGGAAGTGACAGCAGTAGTAGTGCAGATGGGGGAAAATCAATCAGAAGAAACGTACAGGAACCAGAGTCCTGGCTGATTTTACCTGGGTGTCATTGGTAGCCTTGCGTATTGCGTATGGCTTGGAGATGCTGCTTTATGCACATACAAGTCAAGGAACCAGGGTTTTTTTTTTGTTTTGTTTTTTTTTTGGAACGTGCACAATGGTGCCGTTCTGCGGCTCAATTTCCTAATGAAATGGGGGAGGCTTTATAGTTCTTCGTAATCGCCGCCGTCTCTTTTTATGGCTCCCGTTCCTCCACCCAGGAAGTCCTCCAACTCGTCCACCTCTGTCTTCTTGGTTCGGGATTTCTTTTTCTTTTTCTCTCTGTCGTCCCCAGCCGCTGCCTCGTCTTTCTCCTTTTTCTTGTGTTTGTGTTTCTTTTTGCTCTTTTCATCCTCCTGAAAAAAGGAAGAGCAGAATTTTTGGTATCGTTAGTACTGACTATTACGCGACCTGCAACCTACAGTTTTAAATACGAGTCTCTACAACTCCACCTCTTTGCTCTTCTTCTTCTTTTTCTTCTTGTCTTTGGTGGAGTGTTTGCTGTCTTTCTCTGAAAGAAGAGCAGGTACATACAGTACAGGAGTGTTGAACGAAAGAACTGGTCAATAACTGACAATTTCAGATATTGGTAAAACATTTGACCTATGTTAATCTTTCATCAGTCTAAAATAACTAATCTTTCAAAAAGTAGAAAAGCCTCTAAAGCAGCTTTTAACAACACAATGGACTCATCTGTTTGACACTTTGACCCAGAGGGTGACGAGATTTACAAAGGTAATTACAACTCAAAAAAAATGCCCCCAAAAAAGAAATACTGTTGCAAAAGTTCATGCCATAAAGCCAGAATAATAATCAAGAGATAATAAAAAAAAGCCTCAGGGCTATATGAGGATTTCAGGATTAATGTAAACAAGAATTTTATTTGTTTGCAGAAAAGTTTCTCAGCAGATCTGTAATATATTGCTGTTGTTTAAAAAGGAGAAAGATCATGGGTTGACTCATTTTGTTAGTAGAACTGTTGCCTTTTTTTAGCCACCTTCTTTTCTTCATCATCATGAATGAGTTAAAGAATACCCTCTCTGGTAATATTGATTAATAGTCGATCGTCAAGGCACCGGTGCAATGAAAAAATAAAAAGTACGACATGAAATACAAGCAGCCGCGAGATGTTTAACTACACTAATGGAATCTGATTGGTGAAAATGTTTGTTATACAGTAGTGATACTGGTTTAATAAAAGGTAAAGGTAAAGGTTAAATAAAAGGTTTAATAAAAGAATTATAGTAGAATTTTTTATTTATAGTTTTGGTGAGCATGATTTTTGTCAGTAAAGAATAAATTAATTATAAATCGCCTGACTAAATGAAACAGTTCATTCAAATAATCTGAGCACATTTTGGATTCAATAATGTAATAAATAGCTTTCCCAGATGAAAATTAATTATTTTGAGATTACTTCATATGCCACTCAGCCACTAATGTAAATGGGGTGGAGCACTGTGCTCAAATGAACCTTTCCTTTTATTTTCATGCTCCTGAGGGCGTGCAGAGCTACTTCTGTCTTTCATTATCTTAAAGGTGAAGGACTAAAACACGTGACCTTGGTAAACGGCAGCTGAGTCTGTTCTGAACTGAATCATTACTTGCCTTCCTGCTCCTCGCTGCTGTCCTTGGCTGCCGGGGCCTCTTCTTGGAAGCCGAGGCCAAACAGATCGGTGTCGTCCTTGTGTTTGAAGGAGATCACGGTGGGTTTCAGAGGCTCTGTTGCCTTGGCCGACTGCAGGTCGTCATCAGAGAGGTCAGATAAAAGCTCGTCTCTGACAGGAAATATATCCTGGGGAGATAAAAAAAAAAACAAAAAAAAACAAAAGAACAAAAAATGATGATCACTCAAGGATGTATTTTAGTTCTTCCACAAAGACAGCAACACAGATTTTTGGATGCCAGTGAATCTGTTCTACTTCACCTTTGTTATTTTTGGTGTGTCCGATGCTTCGGACTCGAAGTCGGGGTCATCCATGACGAAGGAGAGCATCTGCTGGGCGACGGGGGCCTCGGGGTCCGTGTCAGAGTCCTCGGCCTTGGGTGTGCTGCCCTTCTTCTTGCCTTGCTGCCGGGCTGCCTGCTCTGCTGCCGGAGTTAAAGTGAGGGATATGGGTGCTGCGGTCAGGCCTCTGGGTTCTGGACCTTTAGATGCCACCTTCGGTTTTGTGATGTGGATCACAGGCCTAAAAAAAGAAAAAGAAAAAGGCAGACATTGGTGGTTTACCTTTTCTTTTACTGCAACATTGAGGAGCATTCAAGTCGTCCTTTATCTTAAAAAGAAAAAAAAATATTACTGGAGACCACAGGAAGTCCACTGTGGTGGCATGGTTACAGCGTGTTTATGTTGCAGATCTAATTGTGAACATCCTGGTGCCTGATAGTCGAGGATGATTATCTACTAAATGCATTTTGGTGATATGGCCTGCCCACTGCAGATTACTTAGTTCAAGTCACGCTTGATTACGTGTGATCACTGTTCCATACCTTAATCCCACCACATTATGGCTGCCTAAATTAGGACCTTAAGCCCAGGCAATACAAAAACATCAATATCCACATCATTAATATAATAAGAAAATAGTTCAGTATAAGATTGATAGTTTCACTCAAGGTTTGCATAAAAAAACAAACCGATGCTGCTCCCCCCTTAGGTCATAAGCATCATAATAATAATGAATTAATCACTGAATCAAACAGCCAGGCATTTAATAGACAAAGGACAATTGAACAAATTCAGCCTTTTTTCTCCTCGTTGTCATTAAAAATGACATAATCATCATTGTGACTTCTTCTGTAATATTTTCTTCTAGCTTCTCTTTCTTTCTCTCCGTCTGTATACACCCACTTATCTTTCTCAGAGTCCTGCCCTATGTTTCCTCAGAACATGAGGCATTTGGTCGTTCATCTGGATGAATTGATTTCAAGAAATATACAGTATAAGAGAGTGAAAAGTGTGACAACAAGCCCTGATCTCCCACACACCTATTGCAACTGTCTGTTCTGGGAGTGGTTTCCTTCCTCGGTTGCTTTTTCCTGAGGTTTCTTCCTTTTTTTCTCTCCTTGTTAAAGTTTTTTTTCCCCTTATTTTAATCAAATCAATGGTCTAAGGACAGGAAATGTTGTATTGCTGCTATACAGACTGGAAAGTCCCTCGAGCCGAATCTGTGATTTGTGATTCCGGTGATTTATACAAATAAAATTGACCTGACTTAAATTAAAGGTCGAGTGGTTTATATAGGATATAATGCCTGGCTAGTTGCTCGTAATCACCTCGGTGAGCTCGGTTAAACGTTGCGTCTCTATGACAACCCTGATCTTACTCACCCACATTCCTTATCGAATGCCTGCTTAACAGGAAATCGACTCAATACCACAACATATATTTGCATTTAAGTGCTATATTGTGGAGGTTCGATGCTGTGTCGTTCTGAGATAAGACTCACGCTTTCAGGTCTGGTTCACTGTCCAGGTCTTGGTCCTGCGTGATGGTGGGGGCGGCTGGTACCGCCTCCTCCTCGTCACTTGTTAGGGTGATATCTTTACTGGGGTGTAGCGTCTTGGGCTGGGGAAGGCTGGCCTCAGTGTCATCGGGATCAAGCTCATCCAGGAAACCAGACACCATGGGGTTTCCTCTGCTTTCACCATCGCTGGGAGGGAAAAAAAGAAGCACATGAAAAGTGCCCTTCAACTACAGCTGCAACAATTAGACGATTAATTACATTGATTGCCAACTATTTTGATAAATCGATTAATCAATTTGAGTCATTTCAAAGAACAAAATGACCAAAGTCTCTGGTTCCAGCTTCTCAAATATGATTATATTGTGGTTTCTTTAGTCTTCTATAATTGTAAATTGATAATCTTTGAGTTGTTAATTTGGACATAAAAAGGATATTTGAGGTTGCATCCTCAGTTTTGGGAAACAGCGATCAACATGAAATTGAATAGTGAAATTACATAGTGATGTCACAGATATGCAAATTAGCACATGACTAACGAGATCCAGCAACTTTTCCTCCTGCAGGCTTTAGCTACCTCCAGTTGAAAATTTGGAAACTCTGCTTGAAAGCAGTTAGCAAAGACAGAATAACAAAAGGGGCACAGTGTTGGTTGAGGTTAAATTTTAAAAGAAACACTTTAATTCTTTATTAAATACAGTGAAGGTGTGTTCATTTTCCACATGAATGAATATCAACATTTATGTAATGAATCAAATTATGATCAACAACAAATACTTATCCTTCCAAAAAGAATAAGCTCACCTGTCGCTGTCTGCAGCCGGAGCTGGCTGGGGCACCTTGGTCTTCGAGGGCAGGCTGTCCTCCAGGAAACTCCTGTCCAGTCTCTCGTCTGGCACAAAGTCATCCACACTCTGCACCTTAGCGGGACATGTTGGTGCAGGCGGCTCCTCTGAGGAAAACATAGGGCGGCACGTCAGAGTGTTAAGTAATAATAAAATAAACAAATCAATTTTAAAATGTTCTGTTTAAAAAGCTCCTATCACAGCACCGCCATGTGCTGTCTTGTTTATAACAAAAAAAAAAAAAAAAAACTCCATCGAAACAGTGAAATCACATGATGACATTCCAATACCAGCCGGTCCTATGATCACTTTAAAAGCTCTGCATTTCTCAACTGCTAAGTCTAGAATCTTGTGACTGTGTGATATGCGCTTTGTAAGTTTCAGTTAGGCTGAAAATCTGATCTCAAACATCCATCACGCCGCTTTTAGCGACCACATGAACCTGCCATTTAGTCAATGAATAATTTTAGTATGAAAACCAACAATTAAACTCATGGGCGGGTAATTGTATACATGCCATCGTGACTTAAACAGCTTGAAAAGAAAAGAGGCATTGTGTTTTATTCGAAAAATGACAGTAAAAGGTATTTAATGATGGTCGAGCACCTGCAGTGTTTCCCACACATAGACCAATATGTGGTGCAGCACCACAGAATGAAAACTGAGTGCCACAGCCGCCTCTTTTTTCTCCTATCTGACACATTCTCGCTCAGACAGAGATTTAGAAATTTAGAATTTTTTTTTTTTTACTTGGCCAACCACTTCATAGCTGTGTGAGGAAATAAAATATTTAAAACTCCTCTAATAACATCCATCCTACCTGCTCATGTTTTTAGTGTTTTAGAGAACATACTACGTAGATGACCGTCTTCAACACTGCTCTTTTAAAACGAAACTTAGGACCTTCTTTTTCAGTCAAAAAGCTATTGACTATTTTAACAGTCAACTATCGATTGATTATTGAAACACTTGTATGGTTCAAAAGATATTTCCAAAAGTAGTGACAATAGTTCTACAATGCCAAAAACCAAAGGTTAAGTTGGGGTCTGTCATTATATCAGTGTTATATTTATCAAGAGTTCTGTGTAGTCTAAAGAAAAAGGTGCATTTGTTGCCATTGAGGTCCTTTTAGAGGTGCTGCTCTTTCAGTAATTAAATGTAAAGGTGAAACTAGCAACTATTTTTGACAGTTGATTAATCTATCGACTATTGAAATGATTAATCAATTAGTTCTTTTGTTCATAAAATGGTGTAATATATCAATCACTGTTTCCAAAAAGCCAAAGAAGAAGACTAAAGAAACCAGAATATAATCAGATTTGAGAAGCTGGAACCAGAGAATTTGGACACTTTCTTTCTAAACATGACTTAAATCGATTAACTGATTATCAAAGTAGTTGGTGATTAATGTAATGTGGCAACTAATTGATTAATCCAGTTGCAGTGATAATATACGTGTATATAGGGACTGGAGAGGACACTGTTAAACCTGATGCAGCTTGAGTAATGTGTTAAAGTGACTCACCTGGTGCAGTAACAGGAGCCTCGGGAGCGGCGGCTGTACCAAACCAGCGGGACATGAAGCCACGTTTCTGCGGGGCTGAAGCTCCGGGAGTGGCGGACGACTGCAGATGCTCGGGCGACTGGGCCGACGACGGCTTCGACTCCGCGGTAGGCGACGCGGCCGCGGATGGAGACATGGCGGCCGGGGGGGAGGTCGCAGACGCGGCCGGTGACTGCGGGAGCGCCTGGGAGGGGACCGGGGGCTGAGGGGTGCTCGGGCTGGAGCTGCCTGTTGACGCCCCGCTGGGAGGGACGATGGGGGACTGGGAGCCCGAGGAGGGACTCTGCCCGTTGGCTGGACCAGGAGAGCCATAGCCCTTACTGCGGGACTCCAGGTTCTCTAGGAAACTGTGGAAATCAGAGCGGGAGCAGTTAATGCGCTGTGCCCCTCCCTGCAAGAATATTTGTATATATGTGTCGTATAATGGCAGAAAAGACGTATTACATCTCATAGTTTTGATCTTCAGTCTCCTGCTGCACACAGAGTTCCTCCAGAGTGGCATCCATATCCAGCTGATTGGTTTCCAGCTGCCTCAGTAAAGTCTCTCTCTGCGCACACACACACGTGCACACTTGATATAAATGACTACAGGGGCTGAGATTAAGCCTTCATATTAATCTCAGTACTAGTTGTCACTGACAACTAATATTTGTCAGTGACAAATACTAGTTGGCAAGCTGAGAAAGTCAAAAAAATTTTAAAATACATTTTTAAAAGCATTCATTAGGTCTCTCAAAATGTACATTTTGTGTTCATAAAGAAATGTCAAATGGTGTAACTGAAAAAGAAGGATGCATTTTAAATATTTAATCCTCCTACAATATAAAACTTGTTGATAGCATTTTTAAAATTTTTAAAAACCTTTTTTAAGAGAGTTTAACTATCTGTTAAAGTTTTTAGGGTTGCATCACATGACGGTTTTAACAGTCATCCCGTTTACAGAAATCTCATTTGTGTAGCAATATATAAGAGCATGGTGTATAAAATCATTATGATGCGACTGAGGAGTTAAAAATAACCTGTAGCTGCAGAAAGGGGATGTTGAAGAACCGGTGTAAATACTTCAAGCCGAACCCGTTCTTCATAGAGGACTCAGCATAGTGGATGTAGGATGCTCCCATTGGTCTGAAAATGACAAGTAGTTAAATCAAAATCAGTGGATTTGTATGTTGCATAAATGTCCAACTAATTATCTTCAATATATCTAGAACAGGAGGGTACGGCTTTATGTGTTACATGTGTTGAAGCTGCATTCATTCTTGTTTTAGCCACTTGGGGGCAGCAGAAAAGCCTTTCATAAAACCATCAGTCACCTTATTACGTTGTCGTGGCAAATATATTAGCAAACATTCTTTTCACAAACTCAGCAGACACAGAGCACTTTAGCATTCATTTAAAGTTGTGTTTCTGTTGTCCTGATGAGGCCAAAATTCTGTCTCTCACTCTCTCATAACTGTTATGATCCTAATCAACTCCTAACAAAAATATGTATCTAACTGCTCAATTGGGTCCACCAGCTATGTTCTTGAAAGCATTCCTTCTCCCTGATTTTAATCTACATTATTACAGCCTGCAGTATCTGAAAGGGATGCATTTTGTTCTTCTGACACTTGTTCAATTCGTTTTGAAGCTGTTCAACAGCAGCCAACTCTCTCTATTGAAACGTTAAAGTGATTTGGATTTGGACATCTGTGCAGTATCTTGTATACTACATAACCAGGGCTTAATTTGAGGCGGAGCAAGACGGAGCGTGCTCTGGAACCTCTGATGTTGGCTCCGGCAGCTATTTATACTGGATCAGTGATACGCCACATCTCTTGACTATGTAACAAAATGAAAAAACTCAAATAATTAGACATCCAGTCTCCCGGAAGCTCCAGGAGTCACCCTGATTTTGATAGTGATAGTGATAGTGGCTCCTTGACGTGAGTGAGAGCGTGCAGGCAAGACAATAACCTGTGCATTATACGTGGATCGCTTCAATTAGATTGCACAGGCACACGAGAGAGAGAGAGAAAGAGAGGGAGAGAAAGGGGGTGGGGAGACGTGCATGAGTTGTGGAACCTGTGCTGATTGGCTAAGTTTTCTGCCTAAACCAATCAGCTTTCGGTGTGGGTGGGCTTTGATTTACTCTCTGTCCGTCACTGAAGTTGTCACTCAGTTGTCAGTGCCGTCCGGGATATGGCAGAGGGCGAATCCTCCAGTAAGAAACGAAAATACAAGACTCATTTTACAGCAGAATATACAATAGTATATCCCTGTCTACTTAAGGTGAAGAATGATGACACTGTGGCAAGTGTCCTTATGCGTTTATGTATGGGGCACGGTGGGGGTCATCGTCATCATCATGGTAAAACAGCTAAGGATGACAGCGAAGCTAGTGCACCAGCCAGAGGGAATGAGGTCTTGTTAATGATAGCAGTGAAGCAACAAGTGGGATAATACCCAGTTTATTTGTTAACATAACATAGTGTTGTTCAATAGGTTATAGTAGGTTTCAGCACAGCCGTTTGTCACTACCTAAATTAGATCCATGGCTGATAACAGAAAACGATGAGTGCAGCTTTAACTTTTATTTGCTTAGTGTGACACATGCAGTTGCACAATTTCTCACTCAGAACTGAGTTAAAATGTTCTCCCCCATCTAGGAAAAAAGCGTGTTTTAACGAGAGCAACGTGCTGCACTGTTTAATTGAAGCTTTTTTTAATGGAACCTGGCTGGTATCAGGTCTCAACATTATTACATCATCAACAAATCCAAGGAAACCAATTATTCATTTGAGGAGATAAATTAATTTATCTACAAACGGAATTATTCATTTTCTGAACAAAACCATTGTAGCAGTAAAGGGATAAGAACAATTAAATGAAGCTATTCATTTGTTTGAATGACTTAGAAAACTTCAACAAGGATCGCACAGATGTTTTTTTTTTTTTTTTGTCAAAATCAGGGTGGGATGAAGGCATTTCTTCTGACTCATTTTGGTCTCGTTTCTCCAAATCCTTTGAATCTTTTGACTTGCTGCTCCTCCAACGCTCTGACTGTTCATGACTTCTGCATTCATTCCCTCTGCACACTTCATCACATGATGTAATGCAATACTGTGGTTTGCTGATGCTGCTTAAGAACAGAATAAAGTAGGGCTTGGCCCTTGCGTGAGAGAGGGACCTGAAACTTGGGCCGTTTCTGAGTGCTGCTCTCTGACCTGTTCAGGCTGGCAATCAGGTCTCTGATGTCGTCAGGCAGGATGACGCGATGCTCGCCCATGTCTCTGTGGTTCCCCAACACACACACCGGCACATGAGTGGGTACTTTGGGCAGCTCCCTCAGGATATAGTTAAATGTCCTGCAGTAATAAAAAAACACATAGCACAGCAGTTAATTTGATAAATAAGACCAATAAAAATAAATGAGCAGAGGCTCAGTTCAGTGGACGTCAAATGTAGCAACACACATGGATAGAATTAGTTTGCTGGATACATTGTGTTGCTTACAAGCTGCTTAAAGACTTAAAGATGGTTCAGGTGCACACACTTACTGTATAGACATTACTAGGTACAAGTGTTAATCAAATGTGCAACAAAAATGCTGCTGCAGATGCAAATTTTCAGATCACCACGTTCCAGTGTTTTTATCAAAAATAATTAATGATTAATAATAAAGCTGAAGCCAACTGCAGAGTTGGGTACTAGTTTTCTGAGGGTGTCACCCTCGCTATAAACGAATCCTCTCACATTACACATGATAATTTGATCAAGTGTTTAACATAAATATATTGATTAGAGGTGCTTCATATTTGAATCGCTTTTGTTACCGTAAATTACCAAATAAACACACAGTTTCAATTAACCATGAGTTTCAATTAACAAGGGCTCCAGTGCAGTAAATAAGTAAAAAGTACATCATGAAATTTCAAACTTTCTGTGGTAATGCTTGGGAGAAGCAGCCACGAGATGTCTTCTTAATACTGAAAAAAGGTATATTTTAGTCTGTAGTCATACCTGTTTAATAAAAAGGATTTTTGAGTAAATTACCATATTTTCCAGGTTTTCTGAGCAAGATTTTTGTCAGGCTATTATTTAGTAATTTGCAGTAGTTCTGTTTAGTATTTACTCTTAGAGATTTGGCATAACTACATGAATGAATTGGAAACAAAATGGTTATACAACAACAACAAAAAATATCTATTGCTGCTTTGTGTATTTGTAATAAATCGCTAAATACGTTCCCTCAGAAATGGTGCCCCCAAAAATAGCAACGCCGAAATGTCTTTTAGGGATTTCGCCTTTAAAGCTGAACAAAAACTGCTGCTGGAAGCCGTCAGCGCGCAGACACACGCAGACGGACTGAAACCCAATCGCTCTCCCATGCATATTGTAGCACCAGAGTTCACTGATCACACTGTTAGGATGACAACACAGACAGAGGACTCTTACCACTGCTTTGTAATGTCAAACATCATGATGATACCGTTGCAATTCTTGTACACATCCAGGAACTCTGCATCCAGGGCCACCTCATCTGACTGAAACACAGGCATTCATATTAAACAGTCAGAACTTTGATTTAAAACATGCTTTAAAAATAAAGGATATTTAATATAAAAGTAGAAAAAATACATATCTATCTATCATATTATTTATATCCAAGAACATCTCTTTGGCCAATTCCTTACTGACCCACATACTAAGACTGAGCTTCTTTTTTTTAATCTTTCTCTAAACACATGACAATCATGTGACTATCACCTCTTGGGGCTCATTCTCCAGTTTCAAATTGTCTCCACGCTTTTTGCCTTTGCCTGAAAGAACGAGAAATGAGAAGCGTTATGTTTAGATGAGCGGAAAGGCACAATCTACAACTTAGTTTGTTGCTCTAGATTAGTCCATTATGAGTAAAAAGCAAGCAGAGCAGCGCAGCCGCTTTTCCTATAGAAAAGTTATCTTGCAGCCTAATTTTAACACACACGTTAATCCTTTTAATAAAGGATGCCGTCTCATACAGCGCAGGTGCTCAGGCTCTATACACACCAAGAAAAAAAGAAAAAAAAAATCAGCCATACTCTGACATGTAGCCACACAGCAAACCTGGGGGTAGCCAAACCTTGAGAATATTGACATTCCGATAAGGCTGGAAAAGAGGTAGGGCAAACCCACAGCACACAAGCCACTCTTATTTCTACACACCATAGTAGCTCTCACCTACACCTTCAGGAAGAGGATATTTTTGGCCTGAGATGAGTGCGAGAGAGGTGCAGAAAAGACAACATCAACACGGAGGACAGAAAAAAACAAGCAACCATGCGTCTACTTGATGTCATGAAATACTGTAGCGGGTCGACTGCAGTAGACAGGAAAAAAAACAACAAAAAACGGTATAACTTGTCATGTTGGGGTGAGGCGAGCCTCGGTAGAAAGTCTGGTTGTTTAACCGCCGGCCGCGTGTCAACACTCACCTTTGTCCACCACGTCCCACACCTCTACTTTGACCACGTCGTCGGTAGCTGGGAGAAACACACAAAAAAAAAGATGTTTTAATTATTCAAGTTCCGGCATTGCAGGGGAAAATCATTAAAACGTACAGGTTGTTAAGTTACTCTAATGTAGATGCAGTAACTAAATGATTGTTTTAAAAAAGAACTACAAGTAGTGGCGAGGGGGGAGACAGAAAAAAGCTTTGCTGGGACAACTAATACAATACAGAATATCTACTCTAAGCGTAGAATAGCTGAGGCTAAGTCACAGTCTGATTTTTACCTTGATATGGAGCCACTGAAATAAATCGCCGAGGCACAAACAACAAATGTCAAACATTTATATGACAGAAAGAGCGTGAAAATCAAAGCAGTGGTGGATCGGATGAGATAAGCTCAGGGACTTACTTTTGTAATTCCAATGGATGCTCGTGGCTTGGATCTCCTGAGTTGGTATGTAATCCTCTACAAACTTCTTGCCCTGCAGTCGGTGCCATAAAGTACTCTTCCCAGTGTTTCTGTCTCCCCGGATGACTATTTTCACTTGAGAGGGAAAAAAAGAAAGAAAAAAGATTGCACTTTTAAGTCATCATAAAGCAGATTACATTAATATTCATTAAGGGGGCGACCTTTTGACACTCGATTGGCTTGGATGACTTACTGTTATACTGGACCCCTTTGGCGAAGCGTCTCTGCAAGCTTTGGTTCATCGACTGCATGCCAGCCGGAATGTTCTTTGGGCCGAGCTGCCCTGGCTCGGATCCCACCAGCTTCTTCAGCGCTGAAAACATCTTGCCGAGGTTTCGTTAGCTTTTTAGGGTAACACTTAGCAGCACGGCGGAACTCCCCTTGACGATTTGTCACGCGACTACTGGAGGAAAAAAAACGTAACAGCGTATCCCGATGGCTGAGGAAGTTAAGGGTCCATGCTCGGGAGAAAATATGATGCCAAATGACTAAATGTTTAATTGAATTGAGCTCTTAAATCTGACCAGATGTTCTTGCTCGCCAGTCAGAGGTGGAGGGAACTACCATCTTGTTTTAAGCATCATCTGTGGGGGGAAA
Source organism: Lepturacanthus savala (assembly GCA_030544235.1). Classification (NCBI taxonomy): domain Eukaryota; kingdom Metazoa; phylum Chordata; class Actinopteri; order Scombriformes; family Trichiuridae; genus Lepturacanthus; species Lepturacanthus savala. The sequence continues at coordinate 13,514,589 of CM060473.1, forward strand.
AAAAACAAAAACACAGAGAAATACAGATGTTATGGTTGTAAATAAGCCATTACTCCCTTTTTCGAAATGTCGGCATGAGATTTAACAGATACATCTACAATAATGTCTTTATTTACAAAGTGTACTGAAAGGATGCAGCCAAATACACCCACACCCACAAAAAAAAGATCTTTCCTAAGATGGAAATCATCACTGGTGATCTATGAAAAGCCCATAATAGCCTTCAACATCACTACTTAAGACTGTTGGACCCATCTGAATCAAAGAGATATTCCATTCATTCTCTGTTAAATGTTTTTTAACCCAAGTTAATGGTAGATAGAAATGATGATTATTATTAATTCTATTTGTCTCCTTATGTTTCATTATACAATTTGATATTTTCCTACAAAAATAACGAATAAATATTTCTAGGAGGAAAATAAGTATGTTAATATAGTCAATGGAACACGTTGCATTCAGGTGATCCCGGAAATGTCAGAGAACAACAGTCCCTGTTGTACACCAGTATGATGGATGACAGGAACACTGGGGATGGTATTTGAGGAGGTACTGACACCCCCCCCCCCCCCCCCCCTCAAAAAAAGATCCATTAAACCTATTTCGTAACTGGCTCTTAGATTTATAAGTGAAATATTAGATTAATGATATACGAAAGCACTGTTTACAGCTGTGCACCACAGCATGTCCCCGACAATCAAAATAGGCTGTCCCTGTGTGACCAGGAGGTGTTTCATTATTCACCATCAAGATCAGCTTCGGGATTAGTTGACATTATCAGCACGGTGTCTCCGTTCGGTTTTGAAGAGAGACCGAAGCCGTGAGGCCACGCTGCAACGATAACACAGTGAACGGATTCTAATTCGGGGTGAATTCTCCCTTTAACGTTATCCAGCTAGCGTTAGCTTCCCCGGGCTGTTAGCTCGGTTAACGGGAGGCTTCGCCGAGGCATTTACGTTTGAAAATACTAAGGCCAAACATTCTAAAGGATGTGTCAAGGTCACCGCGGGCTTCAAATAGTTGGTTACCTACCCTGACTAAAACGTATCGTTATCCTTTGACTCTGTCCTAGCTCGCTAAAGAGAATATATTAGCTTAGCTTTCCCCAATGCGCTCATTGACGTTGACACGGCAGCGACACCGGCTGATTTCTTCCGCGTCGTATCGGCTATAAATACTCACGGGTATTTAATAAGACAAGAAACCGCAGTCCCGACATCTTTTTCTCAAAACATCTGTCAGTCCTCCATCCCGATACAAATATAACAGCGACATTCCTCTGCAAAGACGGCAGCTACAGCGACCCAGCGTCAAGCGCCGCACGAAACCGGACCACTTCCGGTGAGACCTTCAAAGTAAAGTACAGTATAAACCAGAGGTTATCAACATTTTGAAACTTCTGAGAAGAAGTAAATAAAAAAGAATAACATAACATGGGAATAAAAGGAGGGGGAAATAAATTGGGCTGCAATTATATGTTAAATAAATATATGAAAAAATATGATGATAACATGATAAAAATATATGCAAAATAAATATTCTGCTTCCATTCATAAGACAGAAAACAAATATAATCTAACTATATGCAGGCATGAAAACTGTCTTTGGGCGAAAGAGATGAGAATATTGCATGGCTAGAGAAAACTTGCCACAACTAGGGGGGTCTGCTCCCCTGGGAGAAAACGTACAGTGTTGAATTTCTTTCTAGTTAAATATGACTTCATCTGACTGGAAACTACCAGCAATTATAGGGTAAAACAAATCTGCATAAAACACATAAAAGGAATCAATAGACGTGGGAGCTGAATACATCAACGAGAAAATCAAAGAAGACAAGACAAAAAAATGTTTATTATAATAGACAATCAGAATCAGCTTTATTGGCCAATAGGGTATTTGATTCTGGTGTATACCATCTCTCTGTACATTGTTATAAATAAATAATTTAAAAAGGTAAAAACAAAAGACTAAGTGTTAAAAAGTAAAAGTAAAGAAAGTGTATAGACAAAATGTGCAAATCTTAGTTTACATACAAAACAAAAAGTAGAAACGTAACTAGAACAAAGTAATTGCTACTTGAAAACAGATTCACATTCACACACAAAAATCAGATTTTCTCTGTTATGCCTTGTGGTTTTTTGTTATATGTTTCAGTTTCAGATCCCATATCGAACGAACTCTGAAACTTGCCCAGGACAATACAATAAAAATAGATGGGATTTTATTTGTGCTCCAAATAGCGTTGCAAAAATTGTATTTAAAACTGAAGTTCATTCTTGTCCTTAGAAACAGAATTTTCTCTGAAAGGAGTTGAATTTGGCTTCCCAAAGCATTTAATTAAGGATTCACATCCTGGAGCATTTCATTACATCAAATCTTCATCAGCATTGCACAGCGTCAATAATTAAGTTTGAATCTCAGATAAAACATCTAGAATTCCACAATCTCATTGTATTGATGGTGTGATATAATCAAAAGCAGATACTAAATGAATGTGGGGTAAACAGGAATGTAACAGTATTCAGGATCATCCACTAAGGTCTTTATTTAATATAGTATATATATTCAGTATTCGCATGCAATCTCAAGAGAAGATATTTCAAAACCTGAACACAATATTGAAAGCTACAGTGCTATTAATGGTAATAGCAAAACAATGTATATCTTTGAGATGAATTGTCCCTTTTATTTAGTTCCCACACAATTGCAAATGGATCTGTGTAATTCAACTATTTTATTGTTGAATAGTAAGTAGCTCCTTTACCGTGTTAACATCATCTGACCCAATATCCACACTGAGGAGAAACACAAGTCACTCACATTTCTCATTGTGTGAATGTAATTGTGTATATGTAATAACATGCATATAGCATCAAGTTCCATACATCTTTGTAATTTCATGAACAATATACTCCATTCTCTCTCTCAACTTCATTCTATTCAAATGGGAGTTACTCACATGGGAAAGATATGTGTGCATTGCCAAAGCATGTGTAAAATACAATTTAAAAAAGATCTACTATAATAAGAGGATTTTATTTAAAAATAATGTGTCACATTGTATTATTTTCCTTTTTTTTTTTTTTTTTTTTTTACAAAAAAAGACAAAAAACAGTATCTCTCAGTTATTCAATCAGTCTAATGTTGCATTGCAATTTAATTCATTTACATTTTCTCATTCAAGGATATTTAATTTCTTTCAGCAGCAGGTGAAGTTATCTCCCGCCTTACAAACCATTTGCAAATCAAACGTGTTTTATTTATACATTTATTTTATTTTCCCTTTCTGTGAAGAAACAGGAACTGATGCATTTTTTGTCACACTTTGTAGCCACTTCGCAGTGGGCCGGAGAAGGCCCTTTAACGGGCCGGTTTCTGGCCCCCGTACCGCACGTTTGACACCCCTGACCGTAAAACACAAAGGGACAGCAGTCGAATAAAACACAACTTTTAAAGTTAGAAAATTAAAAATACAACGAATACACGTCACCCTGTAAACATGCCGTTGTAGTAAAAATATATAAATAACATATACATCTCTCTCTCTCTCTTTCCCTCTCTCTCTCTCTCGTGCGCGCGCGCTTGCGTCGCCTAGTGGCAGACATAGTGACGTACAGCCGAGCGCAGCATCCTCAGCTGTCAATTTTATCACATTAAATACACCTGGTCCTATTTTTCTAAGCGCACGAAGATCACCAGATCAGCAGTCGCCCTCAACATAAACAGGAATAAACGTATATATATATTTGTTTTTTTTCACATAAATAGCAAAGCGAGCAATGAGTCGTTTTGGGAGAATATTGCTAAAATCACATTCAGCCGTGTGTGCTGCCTTGAACACACCCCGCTGAGTACCCCGATATTGTTCAAGGGGAATAATGGCTGCACAGGAGCCGTCTCCACCATCTTCCCTGGAAGGCAACAAACCTGGCTTCCCAAAGAAAATTCTGGCCAACAACCTCGAGGACAAGCACTTGTGCAATTCGTGCCAGAAAGTCCTGCGGAGGCCCCTGCAAGCCCAATGTGGTCACCGCTTTTGTTCGTTCTGTTTCAACAAAATTGTGAGGTGAGTATAGTGTCATGGTTGCGAGCGAGCTAGCTTAGATGTAGCAGCAGCAGCAGCAGTAACAGCAGCAGCCAGATACGAGCTGCCAGAGCTTGTCACCAACCCTGCCTCGGACAAAAAGCCTTCAATTTAAAGCCCCTCTGCTTGTTGTCACAGGTGACGAGTGAACGGACAAGTTAGGATGTTAGAACGGCAAAATTCGGCGTACATACGCCGACCACCACTTTATCCCAATGAAAGCCCCAGTTGGTGATGGGGTTGTCCGGGTGTCCTGTAGTCTCCTCCCGCTAACCTCTGTTGTGGCTGGCTGGAGCTAGCCGGGTACATCTCCATAAGTTGAACTTGACAGCGTGTTTTACCAATGTGATATCAGTTCAGTATGGACGCCGAATTTACTACAAGGTCCGGCAACTATTCTTCTACTCTTTGTGATATATTTCCCTCGGCGTGTATCTAAGTCAATAATGAAGCGAGCCTTAAATTGGGCATTTTTTGATGGGAGTTTAGGATGACCTTTATTCATGTGGTAGATGAGTGGCCTGATTCGGGTCATCCAGTTTATTTACTGTATAAGGTCTTGTTTGCTTATAGTGCAGCATAACAACACTAAAAACGAGAATATGTCTAAAACAAATCTTTTCAATTTGTTCACCATAGAGAAATAATCCATTGAATATTCCCCCAATGTTCTTATGAATTTGTTTTGCATCTGGACAGACGCCACAGTGAGAACACAGTTTTTTTTTTTTTTTTTTAGTTAAAAAAAATTATGGAGTCAATTATGACTCCTGACTGCCGCCCCAGCAAGACTTTTACTGTCTAGCCCTCTTAACAATGTATTGTTATGCTTAAATGTTGCATATTCCTAAATAACTTGTAATTAACCACAACTAAATGACACGCGGGAAACATGAGGTTATATTATTCCTCCATAGGAGTCCCGATTGGTCTTCTGGGAACACATTTCACAACACACATTTCTAATAAGAAAAAAAGTTCACCCCTTTGCAGTAAGATGATAACTGATTACTGACTGCTGCATGCAAAACTAGTTTTACAGTAATTAAGACCATCACAACCAATATAAACAATATATTCTTGTCATGTTTTTAGATTTCACAGTAATCTGGTCTCTTATGTGCACGTAAATATAAACATCATTCCCCATATTTTTAGATACGGTAACCAGTGTCTAGGTTCTTCAGTCATTTCTTCAATAAAATAACCAAATTATCTCAACTCAAGGTGAGCCTGCTGCCATTAATTGGAGTCTTCAGCACAGATCTCCAGTTGTAGAGCTACAACTAATGATTGCTTTTATTATCAATTAAAATAAACTGCTTTTTATTTTAATTGTTTTGTATTAATTGCAATGTTCTTAAAAGGTCAGAAAATACCTGGTATAATTTCCCTCAGCTATTCCAACTATTCAATTTCAAACACTCAGGCCCCAGCTCCACTGCTTTAGATTTATTTTTTAACCAGAGGACAAAAAAATACCAGGTTAAAAAAAAAAAAAAATGTAAACTAGTGTGGGTGGGGCCTTCGACTGTTGGTCTACAATCCAATGTACAGGTTGTCGTTCCACATACCGATCCAGTCAACAGATACAGACATCAACACAAATACGATCCACCGTACCAGGCCAGTAGTGGCCAATAAGAAAAAATTCAAATACCTGCGTGGAAGTACATTTTAAACAGAATGCGCAAGTATGACCAGCTTTGTCTTCTCGCGCTGATATTTTCGAATCTCTCCATTTGTTTCTCCAGTCTGACAAATTGCCGGATAAGTGCGGTTCAGAGGCTGAATAAAGAAAATTTACTGTTGTGCAACCTTTACGTCAGAGAAGTGATTTGGCTTAAAAATGAAATACAGATATTTTTCAAAATGAATGTATAATTTTGAATTTGACATATTCCTTTATTAACACCTTAAAAATGAATTAATACCAAAGCAATAATGGAATTCCCTGTGTTCTTCCCTCTCTTCCAGTTCTGGGCCACAGAAATGCAACGCGTGCATCAAAGAAGACTTGTTTGAGGAAGCCACCTCCATTCTCAAGCAAGGTGGTGTAAGTACACTTTTCTCATTGTTTCAGTTTGTCGACAATCTGAACATTTTGTCATCAGGAGAAGAGTCCGGCCAGGTTTGGTATTGTTGGAGAAACGCTAATTCTTCTGAATGTGAAAACTCTTTAAAAAACATAAAGAGATATAGAGAGTCAGCAGCTGTCGACGTCATTGTCTGTTTTCAAATCCAACGAGCGCCGACAAAACAAAAAAGTTGTGACTGCTTCATGACTCTTGGCAGCCTGGACAATAGATGGAGCAACTATAGTCCAGTGTCCCTACAATGACCATATGTGCAGGAGAAATTAGAGCCAGGACAGAAAAGTGAGCTCCAAGTATCCTGATCCCCGGAGCTGCTCGTTGGTAACACAAGCCTTCAGGCTGCAACTGAAGACAATAAACCTCTACTTTTCCATCCAGGCGTTTCCAGACAACGCAGCTCGGAGAGAAGTGGAGGCCCTGGCAGCTGTCTGTCCCAATGAAGGATGCACGTGGACAGGGACGATCAAAGAATTCGAGGTGGGAACGCGGCAGCGAGACGCGCTGTTTGCATATTAGCGATAACTTACAGTTCATACGCTGTGAAAGTGAACAGTAAACAGTGAAGTCGATGTCAATCAGGTCAAGATCAGGTTGTGGCGCATAGTTTCCTGGGAATCCCTGCGTTTACATACATAAATATTGCAAATATAAATGTAAACCATAGATAATATCAACAATTTGGAATATATCCATGTTATGTAAAGAAACCTAGATTCATCTTCTCAAAAGTATGTTTTTTATCCTGTTCCCATACTTCCTACATTCAGTGCGTCCAAGCATGATTTTTGACATCACAGATAGTTAGGAGCCAATCTTAGTCCTGTGTTAAACTTAAACAAGTGTTATGTAGAAACTTGAAGCCTCCAGCACACACACAGTGTGGTAACTTCTGAAATGAATGCACATTTATAGATTTTGGATTTTAGTGAAGAAGGAGGAGTAGATGTCATGAAGAGGATTTTAAGGAAGGAAGATAATTTAACTAGATTATTTTATATACAATACATCTTAAAACATGTCTGGATCTTTAAAGGTAGAGTGTGTAGTTTCTGGCGACATCTTATAGTGAGGTTATAGCACTTTTCCAAAGTGTTTCACAGTAGGGCTGCTTGATAAATCGTTAAAAAGTCTTGATCTCTATTCACACACGTGTGATCTCATTTCGAAACACGATTCTTGAGCGTATATATTTCACAAGTGGCATAATTCTGTTACCCGTCTGTCACCTTACAGTTTCCTGATCAGATGCTGCAGTCTGGTTATTTTAAAATACATGCATTTTAAAAATCCAACCATAGTCAGATTAACACCATAATTTGATTTTCCTGAGTGTCATGTAAACATACTGAATGAGGGAGAGGAGCAGCGGTAAGGAGAGTTAAATGGATGACAAGGAAACCCCAGGTGGGGTTTTTAGGGCATAAGTCACAAACTTATGCCCTAAAAAATCGGGCCAAAGAATCACGATGTCAACCCTAACCCTAAGCAAAAAAAATAAAATGTGATTCACATTTTTCCTGAAAGCTACAGCCCTTGTTTAAAAAAAATGAATTAAAAAAATACAAGAACAATAATAAGAAGTGATTATGCTCTTCATTTAACCTTCTATTAATCATTGATGATTCCTGAGTTGATGAATTAATATCAGTGAATTACTGGGTCTGTTGCTAACATGGCTAGTTGCTGTGGCACTTTTGTTATTTTCCATTATTTATTTTTTTTAACACATATTTTGGTGCATTTGTTTTTCGCCCTCATTGCCACCTACAGGCCAGCCATGAGGGTCACTGTGACTTCATGATCATCCTGTGTCCTTCCTGTAAAGAGCTGATGAGAGCCAATGAACAGGAACGGCACAACGAGCGAGAATGTCCAGAGAGGACGCTCAACTGCAAATACTGCAAAGAACCCTTCCTGTTAAAGAACATCAAGGTGAGATGTGCTTGGTACAGGTTGATGAATTGATTATAGAGAGATATTATCTTGTGATTCTGTAAAATAAACAAAATGATACTTATTGTATCTGTATTGGCATATATACATAACAAGTGCAATAAGTGAATGATGTCATCTGTTTTTTTTTTTTTTTATTTTGGATGAGATTGCTCAGGCTTTCAAAATGAACTAATCTAACGTCCCTTCTCTTTTTTTTTTTAGGCTCATGACGAAATATGTCCAAAGTACCCGATGATTTGTGAAGGTTGTGCAAAGAAAAAGATACCCAGAGAAAAGGTATCCCAGACATAAGTGAATCTCTCATAATTCTGTTAGATTGATCTCATTTACTCCCATTTAGCCAGGGACCAGAGTCTGCAAAGTATTCTCTACATCATTAGCTTCTTTCATTTTTTTTGTTTTGTTTTGCAGTATGTGGACCATATTAAGTTCTGCAGTAAATTTAAAGCACCATGCAGATTTCATGTTGTTGGCTGCGATACGTCTGTAAGTAGACATTTTTGTCATAATTTGCTGTATGTGTAACGGTGGCTAGTGTAATAACTGCTGGATTATGTAATAACTTCAACAAATGAAATACAAAATTCCAAAATATAAACCGTCTTTGTGGATAGAAAGAATTTCTGAATAAGTATTTATTATGTTGATATTTAACAGCCTTTATGCATCTTTGCCTACTTTGCCAAAGTATTACATCATCCAATAGTTATTACAGAATTGCTACATGCCTGTAAATGAATCATATGTTTTTGAGTATTATGCCCATGTGTATTTGCACAATGCCTATTTAAAGTATTCACCTGGCTCACATGGATGTTTGACACTGATCAGCAGAGCAGCAAAAACAGTTCAGATCAGATTGAGTTTGATTTGCAGTATTGTTTCTCTTTAAGTCAACGTTACAGAAACAGCTTAGGTGGATAGGCGTCTTCCTCTGTTGCTCTGTACAAAACCACTCAAACTTTGTCAAGCTGAGATCAAATAATTTAACTAAGCAAATGAATGAAGGAAAAAGCTAGAATGTGGACCGCGTATTGCTAGTTCCAGCATAGATGAGGAGTTACATGACGTCCGCTGACCTCTCAAATGTCATCATCGGAGACAATTTATCAGATTTCACACAACTCCCTTTGGAGACGCAAAAGCGCTTTATTCACATATGTGAATATATACACTTTAATGTGTGAAATCTGTGGCGATCACGTTTTTATATATATATATATATATATATATATATATATATATATATATTTCTCTTTCAACATTTTCTTGTCAAACTACAGTTTCCACTGTCCAGAATGAATATTGATTTTTCTGTCAGATTGTGTGGAGGCCGTGCGGGAACAGCAGTGTCCAAGTCTTGCCACAGATTGGGGGCTCTTAACTCTGCCCCCGCAGGACATTGCTGCTGTTGTTCTGATGCTCTTCCCGTGTCGCTTTGGCTTTGGCGTAATGGTGAAATACAGCATAAACCTCGGCACTAATGGCAGTTGTCCTGCAGCAGGTCATCCCTCCATGATCATCTGACCGGAGTAGTCCTGCGCAGAAGCGTCCCCCCCCCCCCCCCCAGCATGATGCCGCCACCGCCGAAAGCGTCATGCTGGGGATGCTACGTGTCTGCTCATGTGCTTAGTATCAGATCAGGTCATCAGATCACAGAACGCACCTGTGGGAGATGCCGAAACAAACACTTGCCCAGATGTTGACATAAAATTTGCCAGTTTTCAAGGACAACCTCCGCATGTCAGATTTATAGCTGTGTTTTGTCTGTTTTTTTTTTGTTTTTTTTTTTACAATTGACCTTGCTTTGCAAGCCTCCAACTTCAACTATGGTAATTTTTGACAGAAAACTGACTAATCTGCTGGTGAACCATATAGATGCAGGTTTAATTAACGTATTATTAGTTTTTATCACATGCAGCTAGTTTCCATTTAGGCTTGCAAAAATGTGATGGTAAAGGGGTTAATACTAAAAAACTGAAAAAAGCCTGTGCACTACCTAAAGGTGGCGGTATGTGGTTAATAATGTCAAGACAACAAGAAAAAAAATAATACAGCATAATGGGGAGCCTGATGAAACCGTGTCTGAAACCCATAGCTCCAGATAAATGAGATCCTAAAAGTCTGTGCAGTATGTAGCAAAATAATATGTGGGTTAATATTTAAGCTTTACATTTCAATTTTTACTTTGATGTCAAAGCATTATTCTGTTGTTCAGTGTCAATGTTACTTCACCAGTAAAACATGAACACTTGTGGTCATGAATACTTTGAATTGTGTATTTATCCATTATTAGCTCCATTATTTCTTTGCTATTTGCTTATGGCTCAATGTCATACACATCATTGTCATCCACACTCAAAGGATGAGAGTTTTTGTAATGTGTAATTTTGTGTTTGTAATGTAATGTGTTTCCGCTCGTATCTTTTTTTCTTTTTCTTTTTTTTTTTTTTTTAACCCCAAGGTGGAAAAAGAGAAGATCCATGACCACGAGCGGCAGTGTTCATACGAACACCTCAACCTGCTCCTGCATTTCATCATGGGCATCAAGGTGAGCCTGGAGAGCCTGCAGCCCCAGAGCCTGGAGGTGGCCAGCCACAAGCTGCAGGAACTCCACCAGTCCCTCCGCGACCTGGAGATGAAGATGAGCCAGCTGGGCGGGTGCGGGGCGGCCCCCGTGCAGGGTGCGTGCGCCCCGACCCTGACCACCTCGTTCACGCCGCTGCCCAGCGCCGTGGGCGCCGCCCTGGAGCTGCAGCTCCAGAGCGAAAAGACCAAGGTGGCCGAGCTGAGCCGTCGCTGCCAGGAGCTGGAGCTCAAAGTGAGCACGTTCGAGAACATCGTGTGCGTCCTTAACCGGGAGATGGAGCGCTCCTGTACCACCATGGAGGCCTACAACCGCCAACACAGGCTGGACCAGGACAAGATCGAGATCCTCAACAACAAGGTGAATAGACAACAACGTGACATACAGTTCAGCAGTGGTTTTAATACTTTAAATGAAAATCCTAACCTTCTGTTGCAATTACTTATCAATATTACTAAAAAGTAGTAGTATAAAATCCGTGTTTTACTGTTTAGTTGTCTTTGAAGGACAAAGAAAATAATTACATTATATAACCAGGAAATACTGCTGGAAAAACCTTTTGAACCTCTAATCTTTTGAACCCGAATATCGCACCTTTACAACAAAATTTGCATGGTGATGCCGTATCCAATGCAATGCAATAGATACCGATGGGAAATTACATTGTTTAGGCACCAGGAATTAAAATATAACACTTGAGAATTTGATAGGGTCCCTTAATTAAAAAAAAAATCATTAAGTATGTGACATTTTTCACAAATATCTTGCCCAATGATATCTAAATGTTTTGTAAACGATCGCATGATTGCACTGTAGTTGCATAGAACAACTATCAATCGAGTGTGACAAGCCAACACCTGATCGAACTTTTAGCACACCACTAAAACTTCGATCAGGCTCGTCACATGACAGCACTCCACACGACAGCAAGTGGAATGAAATGGCTCGCTCATGTGTGCTGAAGGTCCGTCAGCTGGAGAGGACGGTGAGTCTAAGGGACCTGTCCATCGTGGAGATGGAGGGGAAAATGAGGGAGATGTCTGCAGCCACGTACGACGGCATCTTCGTCTGGAAGATCTCCGATTTCACCAAGAAGAGGCAGGACGCCGTGGCCGGCCGCGCCCCTGCTATGTTTTCCCCTGGTAAGAGCATCAAACAACCATCTAGTTAGTAGAGTTATAATGCAGAAAATGATGAAGTGTCCGTTTCTCATTAAGGATTTCCATTTCTTGCAGCGATTAACACACGTCATTATGTTTTCCAGCTTTTTATACCAGTAAATACGGCTACAAGATGTGCTTGCGGATCTACCTGAACGGTGACGGGACGGGCAGAGGCACCCACTTATCTCTCTTCTTTGTGGTGATGAGAGGACACAGCGACGCACTCCTCAAGTGGCCTTTTAATCAGAAGGTAACTCTTATTATGATCAAAGTACAGAAATGTGTGTGTTTATATGGACAGTACAAGTAATACTGTATTATCATATAAACTAATACCGCTGAGCAGTATACCACTTATTACAGTGATATCAATATTTTTAAACAAAGTACTGATTTCAAATTAATTTTATTGATTTAAATATTTATTTATTTCTTAAATGTAATTGGCCAATCAGAATTGAGTATTCAAGCAAAGAAAAGTTTTAATGCATTGGACATATTATTAAAAGAAATACTTAAAGATTCCCTACAGATATGATTTTAGAAAAAAAAAAAACTATCTGAATAATAATTTGTATGTTTTCACACAAAAGTACAATTACCTAGTTAAATGTACATTATAATTCTTATATTTTCTCCTTCTCCCTCTAGAATGTATAAATTAGAATTATCTTCGACCACTGGACTATGACGTGTCCTACTTGACTGAAAAGTCTGTGTATGTGGCAAAGTCATGTTTCCAAATGTGGTGAGGGCTGTTAGGCGTCTGAACAAATTGTGATTTCACAAATTAATACTTGTGTGAACATGTCTTAAACTCAGAGAAGCTTTCTGCTTTTACCAGATGAATGTGAAAAACTGTCTTACAGTGTCAAACTTTGCACATGCATAATTCTGCACAAACCTTAAATACATATTGTATATTAAGTGGAGGGGGACTTTAATTTGTAGATTGAATTTTAGTGTAAATAGTATGTTAATGTAACAGTTGTCAAGAGGAGAAGATGATTTGATTTAGATGTGTGTTAAGCTGGAAACAGGTTGTATGTTAGCCTAGCTTAGCATAAACTAATAGAAACATGGAAAGCCCTACCCTGGCTCTGTCCAAAGTTAAAAAAATATGCCAACCAATACCTCTACAGCTCACTTATTATGTATTATTATAATTATTATGTTGTATCTTATTTTTGTAACCTGTGTACAAATGGAAATGTTTGACTTTTGGAGTTAGCTATATGTCTGAACTACTTCTTAGTAGTACATCACTTTTTATGAACAGGGTAGGTATGTATATATTTAGCTCTTTTAGCCTGTATTTGGATTTTGTGTTTCAGATTTAACTTTTCATTTGATTGACATTTTCTATGAGCAGGGGTGCACAAAACAGGTACACATTACAAAAATGAGGGAATGCGGCCCAACACGTGTGTTACCACGCACCAATACTCCCCTCAGTCGACAATAGCAGGTACCGATGTCAATCGTTACAGGTCCGGTCACATACATATAATATTAATGATAGTAATCATTTTATAGATCACCTAAAGGTTAAAAGGTTCTTATAATTAAACTACATATTACAATAACATGCCTCGGCAGGTGAGTTTTAGGTTCTCTTAGGGCTGCTGGATCTCAGGCTCATAAGATTCTAGCGTCATGTCACAGATGTAGGCAGGAGCCTGATCGTTTAAAGCTTTAAAAACAAGCAGTGAAATATTAAAATCAATTCCGAAACTCCCATGCAACCGTTGTGGTGTGGTCGCTTCTCCTACCAGAGAGGAGAGGGAGGGGGAGGGTAGTCACACTGTGTGAGTACCAAACTCTATGTCCTGGTACTCGTCTAAGTAGCTCACTAAAAAAGTTATGTGCACCCCTGTCTACGACCCATCATTCAGTTTGAATACACCGTATACCATATTAAAGCTTCATCTTCTTAAAGTCTTATCATGCTGTAGCCTGGAACTGCATTAGTGGGTGAGCTCCACTTTTTGTAAGGCCAGACTCCTAACATGTGTACCCAGGTCACCCTAATGCTGCTCGACCAGAACAACAGGGAGCACATAATCGATGCCTTCCGGCCCGACATCTCCTCCTCGTCCTTCCAGAGGCCCGTCAGCGATATGAACATCGCCAGCGGCTGTCCACTCTTCTGTCCGCTCTCCAAGCTGGACTCTAAAAACTCCTACATTCGCGACGACACCATCTTCATCAAGGCCATCGTAGACCTAACCGGGCTCTAGGCGAAAGATGAGGGCATTAATCCAACCCTGCCTTTTGTTGCTACTAACATGTTTGAGTCAGCAGGCTTTTGTATCACCAGTGACTGGCATTACTCTTGGGGGTCTGTCTAGTTCTTTTGGTAATGGTATGGATTGTTGGTGGCAATATGCAAGACCAGAGCGGGAAACCAACTCTTTTTGGTGGTTTTCCTTAGCCACTGTAACTATTTTACCAATCACACTTTTTATTCAACAAAAATAATACCTACCAAAGTGACTGGACGAGTGAACGCAACACGCGTGCCGGTATTTTTCTGGTGACAGCTGTTTATTTCTCACTCTGCAACGGACCCTCGCGCAGCATTTCTGAAGGTGTGTTCATACCATAGACTGTGTGTAAAGATGGACGATGCGTCCCCACTTCATACGGATAAGCGAAAGTGAAGCCGAAATATCTCTTTTCCTAGGAGCTGCCATCTTGCTTGTATGACGTTATTTGGAGCTGAAGTAGAGTCAAAGCCCTCATGAAGTCCTGCTGCCTAATGGAAGTTTGAGAGGCTGTTACAGCTGTCAATCATGATGTCATCCACCTTTTTTCAAAAAAACAAAAACAAAAAAAAACAACAAAATCTGAAAAAATGATTATTCGAACACACATCAGCATGATAGAAACTGACTAAAATGACAACAAGCATCTATGGGGAAAAATGGATTTAAAAAATACTTTTAAATATTAAAAAATATTTTCTTTAACTTCTGGAGGTGGTGGGACCTATGACCTATACTGCAGCCGGCCACCAGGGGGAGTTCAAGATGTTTAGACTTCACTTTTGGGGAGCTGTCATGTCATCCACTTTACATGTAGTCAATGGTTTATACAGAAGGCAAAGCAAATTTTCACCTTGCGTCATTCATCCCAATTTGACCGCTGGACTGTCTTTATTTACTTGCCCTTAACCCTAACTTGCCCTTACAAACGGTAAATTAGCGGTAAACTCGTTAGGAATAGGAATGCCGACTGTGTCTGTGTTTGTGTTCAATTCGACCATTGATTGAACTCAGAAACTCTCTTTTTTTTCTGTTATTTCCCTTCAGTCTCTCCCCTTTTTCCAAGCTCTTGTCTTTCCATCGGGTTTGTATGCAGTTATGCTGCCTCTAAAATTGGCTTTGCATTCTGTCTGAACACAGAGTAAGACTTACATAGAATATTACGCTTGTGAAAAAAGTGAACAGCTAAGATAACATTGTCTCTAATCTGTAGTGATCATCATATGGCCTCTTGTACCATGGATGAGGCTTACCATGTTCAGTTTTACTCAGAAAAATCTGAAAAAAAATGTAAATTGTTTCAGTCCCTGTTTTATGTCCCCTCATGTTCAAAGGTTGTTGTTTCCTGCTGCAAGTAAATAGGGTCCTCTTATAACAAGGGCAGCTCATATGTTGCTTTCAGTATTAGAGAGGGAAGACACAAACAGGGGGGGGGACCCAGTGAGCTGCTTGCTGTGGCTCAGAGGCCCTCAAAAATAATTAAAATCTCCATTCATTGGAGCAGAACATGCTAAAAAATGACACGTTTGACATGCTATGGCCTTGTAAAGTTGCTATGGCTCATGCATTAGCGAACTATTACTTACACATCCAGCAGAGCAGCATTCATTTGCAGTTGTGTTTCTGGTGACCAGATCAAAAAGTCCAATATTTACTCTGCTTTTAGCTCTGGTCTTAGCTTTTGGTCTTCACCAACCCCTCAGAAAAATATCTGGCTCTCCAGCTGCCAAATGCTCCATTATGTTCACCAGCTAGTGGCAAACGTCGCCTCTGCCGTTTAGCGTCGGGGCAGGTAGTATAGAGTGGGTTTATTAGACCAGAACCGTATAATTACAGGTCATAAAACCAAAACGATCAGCTAAAAGACACTAAACCACTCCGTAGAGCTGAGGGAAACTGCAGAATCGGATGATAATTGTCTGTAGGTCACGACGAGTGACCCCTTTCACATTACATGTAGTCCATTTGCCCCATTCTTAATATAAAAATATTGATAGTGCAGCTTAAAAAAAAAAAGTCAACTAAAGTGCTTGTGATGCAAATAGTATTTTTGTTATCGATTTTCACCTGGGTTTTTTGTATTGTATTTTTCTATTTTTAAAGTTTGAAATTTCAAACGCCAATAAATTCCCAGATTTTTCGTTTTTTGTTTTTGGAAAAAAAAAAAAAAAAAGCTAGCGAGAGAGAGAGAAAATGATGAGCCTTAGACCAGTGGCACCGTAGCTAAGTAGATTAAAACCGACTACAACACAGCGATAGATCAAGCAGGTCTAGGTGCTCGTGCTCACTGTTGGCTGTACTGCCTGACGTCGTGTTGACCATTAATGTTTTTTAAATTGCTGTTTTTTGCATTTACAAAAATGTGGAGTTTCAATAACAGTGTGATGCCCATGTAGCCTTCAGAATATCGCTCAGCTTTGCACACAGTTTGTAGTGCAGTAGGGATTTCAAACTTGTTTACTCTTTTCCTAACATCTATGCCTCCCCAACTCTCAAGTCCTGTGTTCATTGGTAAATCATTTGTGGTGGTGGACATTGCTTGAATTCCATGAATTCTGAGTGCAGTATTTAAGTTGTGAATGTTGTTGTTATTGTGTGTGTGTGTGTGTGTGTAGTGTTCCAATTCTTTGCTGTTAGTTGCAGTGTTTGTTTGCATGTTGGATCTGTGGAAGATGCACCGTAGCTTGCAACTGTGGCTGTTTCCAGGAAACTCTGACAGCGATGGCAGTCAAGCCGATTTTCCCAAATGGAAATATAACATATTTTATGGAAATGAACCAGATTTTTGCATACAAGTTCTTATCGATTCAATAAATATCTTTTGGTATTAAACTTAGGCTATATTTCAATATTTGTTTTAGCCGTACAATTGTCATATTTTATAATATGCTCACAAACAAATATTAAAATGTCCAAACTTGAATATTAAATGTATTTTCCTCTGATTTTGGTCATATGTACCCTCATGAGAGGTAAATATAAAAAAATAAGTCTACTGCAGTGGCCTCACAAAGTATTTAATTGTTTTTTTTTTTTTAGCAATGCTAACCACATGGCTGTAGTATAAGTCAGTGAGCCAGTCCACCACATTTACCCAGACTGAAATATCTTGACAATTTATGATGGATTGCCAAGAAATTTTATCCAGACATTCATGATCCCCAGAGGATAAATCATAAAGATTTTGTTGATCTTCTGGATTATAACTCAGCTATTTGATGGATTGCAGTGGAATTTGATACGGACAGTTATGTTCCACTCAGCATTAATTGTAATCACTTAAACTCAACAGAATCTCTGTTCAACCTCATCCTGAAGGTGTTGATATGCATGGGTTGTCATTAATGCCATGTCATTAATGGAATTCACCTTTCAACATTGCTCGAACCGTTCTGTTCTTCCTGATCTTGCAAAGAAATCCCCTTTGCACACCAAAAATCACCACATCCGATTGAAAAATTCAATTCAAATTAATGTATATCAAAAAAAGCTGTCCGCAAACACAAGGGTCATTTTTGAATACTTTGTGAAGACAATGCGTTATATTTCCATATGGGCGCAGCCTTCGATCCCGCTTAAAGACGCACAGACATGCGAATGCGGGACCAGAAACGTGAAGGCCTGTCGGTTGCAGCAGAACAGATGTGTTAAAGATGGTTGAGGAAGTTTTTGATGTTATCGTTATATTTTCCTATTTTTTTCACCTTTTTTTTTCTCTTACAGCTTTGAACTGACCTGCTTTTTACAGAAAAAAGTGCCTGTACCTTTTTTTTTTTTTTTTTTTTTTTTTTTTTTTAATGGGTCATGAGCCCACTTGGATGTGTGTTTTCCTGTGAGTTTAAACTACCAAAATGGGAATGTTTGATTTTGCGCAGTGTAGATTTAATTTCATATCGTTGTCCTTTTTATGACCCCCCCCCCCCCTCTTTGCCTGGGCCCTTTGATGTGATGAAATCTAAGTGACTAAGAATGTTTCCATTGTCCCTTTTGCAGACATAAATCAAATGAATGTTACACAGTGTTTACTTTATTACCATACCATAGATTTAATGGAGATAAAATAGCGGCCTGCTCATCCAAACACATCCAGCATTGCTTTTAAACCTCTCAACATATATATACTGAAACCTCTCTGTGCATGAGATGTTTCAGTAGGAAGAAATACATATATCGAATAATGGTTCATGTTGAGAACCATCATATTTTTACTTTAATTTTAAAAAAATGATTTAATGATCTATATATCTCTCTATATATACATATACAGCTTATGAGCATTACTATGAGTGAGTGATATCATTTTTGGTGCTGAAGTTTGATGAGGTGTTGCTGCTGTGAGAACGTTAAACATATCTAAATAATATATAGATTACATTTATTTCAAATACTGTACAGAACGTTGAGATGGTTTAAACGCGAGTTTGGGTCCGTTTGGCTGATCGCGACCATCGAGATGCGTCTGCAGTCCGGCCGTTTCTGCAGAAATGTTCGTTTTTCTTGACATTATAGAAACATATCCCCCCCCCCACCCTTTAGACACTGTTGTTATTGTTGCACATTATGTAGACTACATTTTTGCATGTATGACCTCAAATAAATTAGCTGCTAACATTTGTTGGGCCCCTATGTGCTGATTCTTGCTCGTAGATGCAGCCTGGCAGCACTGTACGGATGTTTATCTTTGCTCTTTCTTGTAAAAAAAAAAAAAAAAAAGGAAAAAAAAAAGTGTGTTACTTGATGTGGGCTTGGGATTTTCAGAATTATTCATAGCTGAGTGAACATAACAAAAGGGCTTCACATAGCATTTCCATCTGCTAAATGTCACATGCTGTAGCTCAACCTCTTTAATGGATCGGACAGAACCTTCACAAGACTCCAGCTTGGAAGAACGATATCACATTTTTGAGCCGGTTGATGTTATGCTGTATCAGCGATATTGACTCGTCGGAAATGCCACACTGCCTCACTGTTGTTGCAACAGAATAAACAATATGTCAATGTGACGTGTATGTATTTCAAATACCACATCGGAGTTGTCAAACTGGAACCGCTCGGTTTGATGTTTGATTTATTTTACATCTCTATCTCTCTGTTTATGAATCCTCTGAAGCCCATGTTGAGATTAAGATGAAGAGCTTTCATCTGTAGCAATGACATCAAACTGCAATCTATTTGTTGTTCTCTCTGCTACATTGTGTGGAATAGTAAGTCGTGTGTTAGTAAACTCTTTGTACTACAGGAAATTTGTTCCATATTTGTATTTAGTTTTGTTTTATTAAAGGTTTAAAAAAAATGCCCTCTATGCAAAGAAGTGGACTGTTTCTCAATTTTGTGATGTTAGTCGTGACACATTTACTGTACTGCACGTTGCTCTATTTCACCACATGGGGGCGCACAATGCAAACACATAGAGACAAAGCTATAGGTCTGCTGTAGGAGAGGCATATTTATATGAATGATTCCTTAATGCAGTGATGGGGAAGATTTTTACTATCACAGGTGTGTATTTCTTAATAATCTGACTGTAGATGACAAAATAAATATAAGGTTGATGTAGATTTCATCATATATCTGATATTGTCTCAACACCACAGGTACTTGAACCATGGTTGTACCATGTTATTCAACATGTTATTAACATAGTGTTGAAAAATAAGCAACCTGACAAAAATCAGATTTAAATATGTAAATTCTAACAAGAATTGATTTGTTTCTACAAACACAAGCAGGTCTAACATTATGTGTATTCTTTTTTCTAAGACAACATCCATCTATAAAGTAAGGAGCATCTGTGTGTCTGTGGCTTGCATATTGCTCTGTTTGTCAGATCAACCTCAGCTTTCAGATATGGCTTGGGCACGGTAGATTCTGTGGAATTTGATAGAATTATAATTGGAATTACTATTAAAAGTTCAAATTCCGTAGATTCGCATATCACAGTGCTATCCTGCAGCAGCGTTTTTGTTACAGTGTAAAGCTTCGCATCACGGCTCCTCCTCATGTTGCTTCCCAGCATTTTCATTACAATTCAAAGCTCCGTTTCTTCCTGCACTGATCATGCAGCCATTGTAACAAGAAAAAAAAAACTAAGTTTAATTTATCATAAGTCCATTTCTAATTGTCCTATTGACACAGTTTAAAAAGTGATATGTAAATTGAGATACACACTTTCAACATCAATTGTAGGCTGTGTGGCTCACTCTGTGTGGATGTGGATGCCTATGCTGGATGTACTTCATGTTATAGTAATCTAATCAGTAAAGGACAATGGTCAATGGGTATTTATCAAGTTTCACCATGCTGTTCTCACCTTCTTTCAAGTGTTCACTTCTTTATTTGTATAAGGAAACATACTTCCTACTGGCACTGTACTATTGCTTTTATCAACCATAAATGAAGCAGCTCACTGTTTTATGTGTAAATAATCAATACATTTATGATAAATTTACCCTCAAAAGTGCTAAAATATGCTGTAACCCTTACTTAAGAATGGGACCATGTTTAGAAATCCCATTAATTCAAAAATTAATTGAAAAACCTTTAAAGAAACACACACATAGACCTCTGTTTCCCCCCAAGGAAAACTTAGGAACTTTGGAACTTATCAGGTCTGCAAGCAAGAAGAATAAATTAAGTCATATGCAATAACTCCCCATTGCATCATGGTTTGCACTTGTGGTACTAAATTATGTCTGAGTTCCTTTCCTGTTCCATTTTATTTTGTTTCCATTCTAACAAAATTCATATTCATCTCTATTCATATTGTAGATAAATCAGATTTGACGGATTTAAAAAAAATAATAATGCATTTGAATGAACAATGTGAGTGTTGGTATAAATCCTTGTCTCTGGTTGGCTGTTACTGCTTTGAGCTTATATGCAAAGGTGATAGAGGTGATAGAAAATTCAATTATCAGACACATTGTACTTTACGCTTTCAGCATTTTTTTCCCATAAATATGCTCGTAAGGTTGATATATACAGGCCCTGAAATGTGATAATGTGAAGAAAGTGTTAATGTGTCTGGAGAAGATGCAGCACATGTGAGCCCGTAAACTGCTGCTAAACAGCTTTGTTGCAGACCAGCTATGGCTCTTTTGGGGCCACGTTGTTGCTATGTGTGACAAGCAAGTGTCGCTAACCTGCTCTTTTTTTCCCCACAGGGACTGAGTCTGGAAGAGAGATTAAGAAGTAGATAGCTTCCACAGACACTCACACGACCTGGCTAGTTTAATATAGGACACAGACGGGTTCTCAGTCATCCTTAAAAGCAAATTAACATCTACCAGTCACACCTCATCACAGGCTCGTACGTGACCCAGAGTGATTTATCTTTCTGAGAGAGTTTATCTCTAGCAGTTTGACAGAAAAAAAGGGTGTGAGCAAAGTTGTCAAGGAAGGTGATACCAAACAACAGGCAGCTTAGAATTTAATTAAATGAAAACAAGCAAATCAAAGTTATCTCAGTCATTCTCTTAAAGCAACAGCTCGTGTATGACCATTTCCCTTAATCCACAATTTAGTCTTTGTCACAAGCACAAATAAATTAACATAGCATAAAATCTCATATATACGAACCCAAACATTTACCTCAATGCAGTAATCCTTATTTGGTCCAACCCATGACGTCATGGTGATGTCAGTGAAGGCGTATAAGCATAAAGTCTATGGATGAGAACCCCCTTGTCTCTTGGAGGACATGTTGACTATGGAAAGCAACAAGTTAATATATAACTCATGTTACATCAAAGAACAATAAATGAACTTAAAGGGACAGTTCATCCCAAAATCAAAAATACATTTTTTCCTCTCAGCTTGTAGTTTTTTTTTTTTTTTTTTTATCCATTTAGATAATGGAGTTGCTGAGTTTTGGAGATAACAACCATAGAGATGTATGTTTCTTTCAGGTGTAATTTAGTCTAAAGAAAGTAGTTCCTACACTGCTCTCAACCAGGTCTATGGATTATCTTTAGTAACCATAAACAACCATGTTTTTTTTTTTTTTTTTCTGGTAATAATTTGTTGCAGATGCAGCCTTGGATTTTATTGTCCTGTAGGAAAAATTTGGTTTGCAGGCAGGTGTTAAAAAAACATGGACCATGACGGCAAACGGCAGCGTTCCATTATTAAAAGGCATAAACAGCAACGTAAAATGGCATCTCATAAAAATAAAGGGGGGGGGGAGTGCTTTGATCTGACAGCGAAGCTACATGAAGCTGTACTTTTCGCAGAGGAGTTGGACTCCCAAACAAATTACGTTTAAGTAGAGAAACAAAGCCATTCTTAGAGAAAAACAAGACTATATATATATTGATCATCCTCAGTGTCAACCAATCAAAGTGCAACTTTTAGTCTTGTCAGAATTTCAGTTTTATCCCTGCCTCTTACAATACACCAGTAAACACTTAACGATTGAACACTATGCTAAAGTTAATGATGTGGAATGTTATTTTCCGTAAACAGCGCATAACAAGTACCAGTAAAAGGACCCCCACCAGGAAAAAACAACAGAGTACATTTCCTCTCTTCCAAACCGCAACTTAAAATACAAGAAAAAGACCTCTACCGTTCTGTATTAAAACAAAACAAAAAAAAAATCCCCCAAAATTAACATCTTGGCACCGAACTGCAGATCCTGTTGCAATAAAATGAACATCTGAGTTACATGATGAAGAGATTCGGAAAGATACAGAGTCTGACGCACTTTGTCTTTGTTTTGAGCGTCTTCCTGTGGAAGAAGGGAGGTCAAAGCCTGTGTGGTGAAGGCGATCAGAACAGTTAACGATCATCTGAACCTTAATAACTCTAGAAGTGTATCTGACCTGCAGAATCCGGCCTTGCTGCACCCCTGTCACCTTGCTGGCCACCTCTACCGGATATTCCAGCCTGTTTCAATTAACTGGACTAAAAGTCATTAAAACCGACCCGCAACGCAGTAAGTAAGAACAGATTTGATACTAATGAAAAAAACTAGAAGGACAAACAATGCACCTTTTTACAGGCCGAAGCAGGTTCTGACCCAAATTATCAGCCACGGCGTCCAGGTATTTGCGCAGAGGAACAATATCAAATTTCCATTACAAGAGGGTTGGTTGTTTTTACTAAAACAGGGCTGTTTTCTTCGGAAATCAATGACCGTGTGTTAGTTTTTAGCCCAGTTATCCTGAGATAAACATCAACAGCTGTATAACCAGCAGCTCTGGGAACCAGATGGAGGCCTACCTCACCTGAAGTTGCCTTTTCAGGCTTTCTTTAGAAAAATGTTGAAAAGTCACGGTAAACACTCGCATTAAGAGGACTTAGGGGTGTATGAAAGGTAGCGACATCAGCTGTGAACGTATAATGAAGCTCACAGAAGCGCAGATTCATATTGGTCTACAGACTTCTGTGTGGCCACAGTGGGAGGTCATTTGCTTCTTGTGTTTATTTTACTGCCAATTCATCGATGCGAACGCCAAAATGGTAACTCCCACTTATCCACAAACAAAGAAGCGCTTCCAAAATACTAAGGTCAGTCGGTAATGGATACAGCGTGCACCGACTCCTCATTACGTCAGCCTGCGAGCACTCATTTCCCAGTCAGTCGCCTAGGTCTCCTACAAACTAATGTCTTCTACACATCTGGTAAAGATCTTCCAGTGTCCCACTGACAGACTTCCTCCTGCGTCTGTGATTGAAGATCAGGCAGTAAATCATATTCCGTGGCACCGAGCATGAACAGGAATGGGAATGACCATTTATGGGTTGGACTGTTTGTATATCTGGATGTTCTTTTTAAAAGCAAAAAAAAAAAACAAAAAAAAAAAATGCAGCAGCGACTGTTGAAGCGCTTTTATCTTAAATCGAGCTGCTTATTCGAGGCGAGATTGGGAAAGCAGGTTTTCGATTCGTGAGAATTGCTCCGTGAAGAAAGATTTAAGGTCAAACATGAAACCGGAGCTTCCTCAAAAAAAAAAAAAAAAGGTCATCATCGTCATGCTCACTTCTCAGAAAGAAACTTAGCTTTAGATGGTTAAAAAAGAAGTAGCCTTTACAAAGACCCATTTCTTTGGTTGGTTTCTTGGGTACGTTGGGACCTCTGTTGAATGCTTGAAAGACAGAGATCATGTGGCGTCGCCAGCACCGCTGGGATTGAGGAAATGACCGGTGACAGGCCCTCAGGAATACAGCAAGTTTGTTTGAAGCAAGAGGAAACAGTGCCTGCTGTTTCCATGAATGCTGCTGTAGTTTGTCCATACAGGCTTTGAGTTGTGCCCTCCAGATCCTGGTTAATGCTGTATGCTCCTTTAAATCCTACAAAGACTCGCAAAAAGAACAGAGAAAGTTCTGCCTAGGTTGCAGGCCTCATTAAAAGAGTCTGCCTTCTGTCTGAAAACATGGATTAAGGGTAGCACTGGAGTATAGACCCCCTTCCCTTAAACAGACACTTCCTTGCCAGTGTCTGTGTTTACATTGTACTTAGCAGTAAAATACGTTAGAATTAGACTTCCGTTTCACTGAGAAAAAAAGCGCTCTGTATGCTGAAGTGCATATCGGATTGATGACCACCTCCCGCCACATCTTTGCGAATTCAGAATTAAGTTATCGCACCTTTGGTGCAGGGTGCAGCAAGACGATGACGAAACGCAGAAGCGACTTTGTCGATAACTTTGGGTCCAACATGGCGGCAGACGGTAATTTACCTTTCAACGCAGTCTTTGACAGTGTTCTAAGTAGTTTAGACTGCCAGTTTATTTTGAAAAATGAGCATCTTTTAGGCGCTGAACTATTTCATCATCATCTAGTATTGGGTACGTCATTGGACATGTTTGATATGATCAGCTACAAGCTTTGTAGAGACGCATTGGACAGACATTTATAGCGCCCAATATATGGCTCTGGGCTCTTATAAACCACGCCTCCAATACAAACAAATGGTTTCCAGACCTCATCTCAATCTGCAATGAGATGAGGTTTGTTGTTAGCCAGGCTAGCTCCATGCAACGGTCAGACAGGATTGCAGAAATTTATATATATATATATATATAATTGTATAATAAGTCAACTACAATTCGGAATATCAAGAACACAAAAGAACATTGTGAAGGTTGATTAACTTTGACTTCACATAAACAGAGTAAACAAAAATAAATAAGCACTTCTGTTAAGATCGGTGTACATACTAATCAATGAAACAGATTACTATATTTCCTTTTGCATTACGTTGTTATTCCCTGCATTAGGCTACCTGTGCATATTCAGGCTGCTGTCCATGGTGCTGAATGCAGCAGATCACTACCCTAGATAGATTGGTAGCTAGGTAAACTGGGAATATATTTGTGACATTTAAATTACACTCATTCAACTGGATTTACCAACACGGATTCTTACACTGATATTTAACAGCTTTATAAATCACATGCGGGTATCCATGTTCGTTTGATAAACTAGGGCCGACTCCACAATGAAGATCACTCCATTACACTTGGTATTAGGCTACTTTTACTTGCAGAGGTTCTTCTCATAAAGACATTCTTGTTATTACTAATTGATATCAGTGTTATTACCTTAAAAAAAAGGGCCTCATTTGAACACGCGCACCGGCCCGAGCATGTTATGATATACACTACCGATCAAAAATTTGGGGTCACCCAGACAATTTAGTGTTTTCCATGAAACCATGAATATAAAATTTTATTACATTAGCCTTCCGATGCAATGAGCAAACACATTGTACGATTACAACACTGGAGTGATAGTTGCTGGAAATGGACTATATACACTAATCTGAAATATAGACTATATTTCAGATTAGTTTAAAGTTATCTTCATTGAAGAAACAGAGCTTTTCTTTCAAAAAAGGACATTTCTAAGTGACCCCAAACTTTTGAATGGTAGTGTATAGGGGCTGCAAAGTATAACAGGGTATCACATTATTTTTAGGCTTTTCAAGTTGGAGAAACGTAATGTTAGAAATAGAAAAAGTACCGCTACTCTGATAATGACAATTAAAATGTCAAACTAGTGGAACGCAATCAGACATCAGCGTCTAAATAGCAACATGTTGGATAGTCAGCATGTAATTTCTGGATTGATGTCTGGCCTTAAGTTACCAACCTGCAGCTTAAATGTCTGCACTACTGTGAGGTTTTTGTGAATGATTTTTGGACACTCACCAGGATGTGGAGGTGGTCAATTCGCTGCTTTGGACTCCGCTGTCATGCCAGCCGAGGTTTTTTCCAAACAGAAACATCACAGTAGGCGTTGAGGAAAAGGCGTCAGGATGGACAACAGCTGCTGTGATCCCGGCCACATTCACGGGCGTTAAACATGGAGGGATTGAATGACCATTGAATGACGGGTCAAAAGGCCACTGGGATCCTTCAACCTGTTAGCACCTTGCTCTTCCCACCTGTGCAGCAAAATACCACACAGACAAGCAGGGTGAATTTTTAAGGGCAGGAAAATACCAAACTGTAGAAACGCAGCTTGCACTGCACCCGTTGTGCCACCGCATATATCACGTCCCATGACACTTCGCCACCCACCACCGTAATGTGTTAAGCGTGCGTTACGGCATCTCTATCAGCATAATTGCACAGTGTGTGCGATTAGGATCTTAATAACGCCTTCTGCAGTCTGTGAGCTGAGCCAAAAGTGCGGTCTAATATGTGGATTAGCACGAGGGGGATATCCTAGAGGGAGACTTTCCTCCATATACCCACAAGCATAATGGGACACGCTTAACTCTAAATCCCTATACCAGTCTGAGGGCAAAGCGGGCACTTGTTATCAATTCATCAGTGTCATTGTGGAATTACTGGTCAAGGGCAAGAAATGGCTGGAAAAATACATTTCCCCTCCTCTGGTTCACATGTCCTACCCTCTGCTGTTATTTTTTATCCTCACTGGGTATAAAATGTTTCCTTCCCACCCAAAGATTTGTCACCATTTACACAGTAGGCTAATCATTGAAAACCAATGTACACTCGGATCTATGTTCTGGTTTTGCTGGAGTCCTTGGCCGATCCAAATGAACAGGGGTCAGTCAGGTCACAAGCTGATCCCTCACTCCCCAAACTCTGACTGGGGTCTGCATCAAGCTGGGTCTCTTTTCTAAATGGCGAGAAGGCTGAGAGTGACTCACTATCACCACAGACCGGTCAGTCCGGTGTAATGTAGCCTAAATATAAGGTTTATAAATGTTCATACCTTGCCTATAGCCTACTATTAGCTTGCTGTTTGGTAATTTTTCTGAATAAAATGATTTGTAAAATCCTCCTTTGTTTTTTTTTTTAACAAATCACACCCTATGTATTTATAATTCCAATTCACTTTCTGCTCAGGTTTTCCTGCAGCTTCCAACTGGATTATCCTTAAATAAACTAGCCCTTTCATGCCCTGCTGGGCTTTGTTGTGGTGATGTTACCACATTCCTAGGCCTCAGTATTGCATTACATGACATAACCTATAGGAATGATGACCAAAACAAACAAAAAAGACCAAATGCACAAACTATGAAATAAAACCACCCTCTTATTCTGTTGTGAATTGACTAGCTATTTAGAAACTATTTAGAAACATCTCCTGTTGTGATGTCACAACAGGAGTGGTAGTTAATAGTAGCCGCCCCTAGAGCTATAGCTGATCTAGATCTCGAGCTTGAACAGTGATAAGCCGATCACAACAGAGTGTGAATTTCAGTAGGAAGGAAGGAGGAATACGGGGTTTTTCAAAGTAAGTGTGTGCGAAGGCTGACTGCATTGCTGCTACAGGTCTAACTAGCTGCTTATAGACCATGAAAGCACCAGACCTTGAAAGTTGAAATGTTAAACTGGGAAAATAACAAAACAATACCCCTTTAAATGTAATGTCTCTAAAGTTCTTACAAGTGCTGAAAAACTCAACTTCATGTAGATACATGCACTTTATCATTATGGACCCCCCCCCCCCGATCATATCACTGATACCCATTTATTATTGCTATATTTTGTTTTCAGCGGATAGAGGTGGTTTTGGTCTATTTGTATTATATGTGAGATTTAATAAATGTTATCAAAGACCTTGTACATGTTTTGCATGATTCCCTGTCCCATGGATTAATTTGACTCAGCAGAGGGCAGACTTGTCCCAGCTTTTACGCAACACAAACATAAGGGATTTTATGTATATTCATGCTCCTCTTCTTTTGCTCTCTATTTCATAAAATCTTCATCCTGCCTCATGTATGACTAACAGAACTGTTATTGCTCTGGCGTATTTTTATCAGTTCGAAACACCCACTGTCACCCATTGTGACTTACGATCCTTGTGTGTATTATTAGAGTTGCGGAGAGGAGGAAAGATAGACTGGTGACAGGTGAGGAGGATGATTAATGTTGTCTTGAAAAAAAAATCTCTCCCATCCATCTATCCATCCTCCTCGCACGGTCCCTGCACCCAGGCGTGATTCTGGAGCGTTTATCCCTTTTCCCCTCCTTCAATGATATCATTTGAACCACTTCCCCTCATCCGGTGGGTGTATATTTCCAAACCTCAGTCAGCTTTGCTAAGGCGTGAGGCCTACCAGAAGTAGTCTTGTGTTTCGTCTGTTAGATACACAAAAGCAGCCATTCTCCATCTCAAAGGTAAACAGTGGGCGGCCGCTGAGGAATCTCCCTGCTGAGTTAATTTACACTGCAGGATGGACAGGGACAACATCATCCATGCAGAGGAGGAAATACAAGCAGGAGTCCCAGGAAACATGAACTCTTGCTGCTGTGTACTTGTACATTGTTTGTGTTTCCTTACACTAACGTAAATACTAAAAAATAGGTGTATATTTGTTTCAATCACCAAACAGATCAGGCATTTATTTAAGACCAGGTAGCAGTTTGCAACAGATTAATTCCTTCCTGACAAAAATTTTGCAAAGTGGCAAATTGGCAATTTACTCAAATTCTTTTATTAAACTAGCATGACTAATATAATTTACATTTTATAAAAGTCAGATTACAGTCCTGTAGTTAAACATCTTGCAGATGATTTCACAGATTTGACAGAAAGTTTGAATTTCATGTCATACTTTTAATTTGTTCGCTGCTCCAGAGCCATGGTGATCAACAATTATTCAACATTACGCAAGAGGGCGTTCTTTAATGTCATTTGAGCGTGACAGTCATGTGAAGAAGAAAAAAGCGTCAGTGGTCACGTCTTCTTCTTTGGTTTATTTAGAACCGGCAGTTATTTATCAAACTATACAGCGACTAAGGCTTTTGCTGGCTACCCATAAATTATAGGATTAAAACTGTGTCATAATAATTAAAAACAAAATCTTCGGAATATAAAAAAAAATAGATTGAAAGCAAAAAAAACAACAAAAAACGATCTAGAAGCCAGACCTTCCACAACATAAATGTTACATTTGATTAAAAAAATTCTCCATTTCCACTGATGGGGATTTATATGTTGTGTTTTTTTTCACTGTTGCTGCATTATTTAACTTATTACTTTACAACATAGTCACATTATTACATCACAAAACTAATATTAGTACTATTATACTAATACTAATCTTTTGGTCGACTCAAAATTATTATAAATATAGTTGGTGATTAATTTAACAGTTGGCAAATAATCAATTGATCAGTGCAGTTCTATGTTATAGTTATATTGTAACTATATATAGTTTGTTATATTAACAAAGACGCATTGAAGGTTGGAGTTGTCTTCTTGGAGTCTGTTATATTAGCCTTACAGTTTTTTTTTAAGCTGCCCATGATAGCTGGTGTTACCAGCTAGTAGCAAAACCAGTTTTGGAACCATTTTACAGTGCACTACAATGTGGAATATCTCAGTAAGCATTGAAGGTCAAAATATATCTTGATGTTTAGTAAACCAGGACAGATTGGTAAGTGTCAGAATTGAACCATTTTTTGGTATATATTTTTTTCCAATAAATCCTAATAAAGATGTATTGTGTGTTTTATAAGATTTTCTGTCCCATTTACATTAAAGAGGGTATAACAAATATTAGAAGCATCTCAGTATAAGACTAATCATCATTTATGGTTGGTATGACGCTGCTAAGAAACTGGCAATGGGCCTTCTTTCATTTTGACCTGTATGACTTGAATCACTTGGGTATGCAGCTCGTAGATTGCTTGCAACCACACCCTGCTCAAACATGATTGGTCAATACCTCGTGGGGTCCTGTAACTGTCTCTGAGCATAAAATAATTGTCCCTTGCCTACAGATTCTGCATATTCACATGCACATAGGTTTCTAGACATTAGGGAATAGTTTGCTACATTAAAAAAGAATGTTTTTTATGGCCCTATATATAAAGCTGTGTGAAATCTGATAAACTTCCATAAGTATGTGACTTGAGTCGGTTGGATCTGATGACTACAAGCTTGAAAAGTAAGTATCACAGAAGACAAACATTAAAACAGGATAGTGATGCAGACAACATCACATTACAATACCAACCGACATACCATTACAACCAACCCCTTTGTTTTGTCTTTTTACAGACCATTACAATGTGGTCTTTCCATTACAGTAGCTGGTCTACCATACCACCCAAGTATTTATATGAGAATACCTAATTGAGTGAGGTTGCCAGACCTCTGTAGATCTCTGCTGGAGGTTAGCAGCTCCAGGCTCCATTAGCCACTACTCGCGTAACACACCTGAACAAATCCCAGCAAATTAGCGACAGTCAAGTTGACCTGTCACGTCAGCTTTTGACAAAGCAGAACGCATGGAATAAAAGTGACAAAATCTCTAGTTCTGCTGCGTAGGCTTTGGTTTTATTGTTGTTGTTGCGAGTCCAACCGTGTTAGAGGTGCAGCGGTGAGTTTGTGCGTCACTCTGTTTTTACGTGTGCTATTTTGTTCCTCCCCTGAATTTTCTTCCCGGCAAGAAAATCAATACGCTGACTTCTCCAAGGGGGAAAAACAGCAGTGCTCACAGAACAGCTTTATCCTGGGACCAACAATAACGATAAATAGACCTAAATAGAATGTAGAACAATCCATTTTATCTGTGGTTTGAGGTTTTTCTGAAAAGTTTTAACCTGAAGTTTTATTTATAGGTAGCAGAAAAATATGTTTTATTGAATTTTAGTATCTCATATGTATTTGTTTGTCTTAGATCACTCTGTGGCAGGCAATCTCTTATTGCTTTTTTTGGGGGGGCTTTTGAGAAGACACACCACACTGTGTTCTCTGGTCTATTTGTCTTTGGGCCAACAGCTGTTTTACTACTCAATGGAAACAGTGAATGGTATTCAGGAGATGCCGCAGGGCTCTCGGGGCTCTTACCTGCTGTGTTGTTCATCATTAAGACCGAGCTACTGAGTGGCAGGGCTGCCTCTGAACGCTCCCACACCAGCCCTTTATCTGAAACGAACCTCGACGTACCCCGCTTTACCATAAGCACAGCTTTTCCAGCTGACCCGGAAAAGCTGCGAGTTCCTTTTAGCTCCTGACTTTAGGTCGTTTCCAACTTACCCCTGGGTCAGCATGTCAAAGTTCATCTACGCTGACAGATCACTTTCACACTAAGGAGTGAGTCGTTCTCACCTCCCGCTCGCCTCTTTAATTACAGAAGAGAGCCAGCTTTTGAATGCGGCCGTCGCATGGAGGAGCGTCAGCGAACGGTAGAATGAACAGTAGTTGATGTGTCATGTTCTTGTATCCATGTATCACTCAGCAACGCTCTTTAACCCATGATTAACATGGGGCCCATGGCTGGAAAACTCCTGCAGTGGTGGGGCTTGGGAGGAGGGGGGGCATCATGGATTCCCACAAAACCCAGAAGAGTTGCTTTCATGTGGCGTGTTTTACAGTGTAACCCACATTCTGGTGGCCTGAGCTCACTTCCAGACTTCATCTCACAGTTCTGCTTCCCCCGCTGATGTGGTGAGCGCACACATCCATAATGCCCTTCATTAGTCCCTGGCAATACACACAGTGTGGCTCCACAGCACACGGAAACAGATGCACGTAGTCAGCGGCTGGTGGGAATGGAACAAACTGGAGATGACGGGAGGTCTGACTCCTTCCACATCTCGCGAAAAAATCTGCTTAGCTAGACTGTCTATTCAGGCTGCCATGGCAACACCATCAGCAAAGTCGAGAACGCTTCCTAGGTTCCCCTGTGAATTGCTTTTTCCATAAACACCGCGTGGACAGGCGTTGCTCAAACATCTGGATGCAGGCTGTCAGATACAAGCGGGCTATATTTATTTAGGTTCCTCATATCTCCGTGACATTGAAACATGTCGAGGACTGTCAGATCATCCTTGCTTCTTGGTTGAGTATTCACTTAGTTTTGTGTGGCTCAGCTTGGTACGGCCCACCACTACCATCCAATTCAGTCACAATTAAATAATAATCTAAAAGTAATAAGTAAATAGCTCAAATACTTAAAGTAATTAGTTAAGTACTGTAATAAAATAGTTAGCCAAAGTAATGTTTAAACATTTGATCATTACATAAAAGAATAATTTAAGTTTTAGTGCGGAACTTCTGACCCCCTCTGCTGGTAGTGAAGAAGTAATTACACAAACTAAAAGAAAAAAATATATATATTGTTCCTGCTGTAAAATGGTGGATTAAGTGTTTATAGAGTCACACAAGCTTAGCGAAATGACTCGTTTAACTATCTGAATTTCGGGCCAGCAGGGAGCATCTCCACAGACAGAAACACTCAATCTACTGGGAAACAGATTTACCTGGTGATGGGCTTA